>BSBK01002482.1:840000-1538757 GCA_027943335.1 Chamaecyparis obtusa | reverse complement strand
CCCCTGCAACTACAATAATTTTTTTTTAATTAATCCCAACACATTATAATTAAATTTTTATTACTACGCCAAATTCAATTTAACATGTTTTTTTTGTATTAAATATTCATTAATCAAAATTTGAATAGAAAATGTATACCTTGAGTACTACAATTCACATTAGAATCGATGCCTCCATCGTGCTCAGCCGATGCAGTATCAATATTGGTAGGCTGCATTCCAATGTAAATAATTAGTGTATTTATCGACAATATATACATATAAATACAAGACAAATACTAAGAAATATTAATCATTCAGTTTACTACATATAAATATATTCACTTTAAAGTTTTAAACAAATATATAATCAGTGTTTCCTTACTTAAAACAAATATATTCACTTTATGTTGGAACTTAACATAAAATACGGTAATTGGTAAAGTTTTCAACTTGAAATAAAAATCAATTGGCTTATTTACCTGATCAACAGATCTAGAAGAAGAACCTTGTGCACTCATTGCTCGGTATCGTTCAGCCACGACTTTATAGCCTTGTTTGAAGCCTATTTTTTTGTCCTCTTCTGTAATCAATTTTTTGAATTCCAAGGCCTACATTTTTTATTGGTATCATGAATTTTTATTGTAGTGAATTTCATCAAAACTAAATTGATTTCAATTTAATTATAAATATTTGCATACAATTTTTCATTTACTAATACTTACAACTCGTACAACAAGTCTTGAATATCCACCTGAGCCAAGCCTATGTTGCCCGTGCTTTTGTTTTCTTATTGTTGTTGCCTTTGTTGTGTCAAGAAGCCTATGTGATGTTTGAAGTATGTTACATCACATAAGTACAAAGAGTAAATAGTACATAATTTCATTATTAACATTATCATGTACCTTCTTTCCTCAAGTGATACTACTCATCCACTATGTCTTGCACTTCTCTCTATGAATCTGATCCTCATACCAGGCATCATACTCAACATAGGTTCAATAGCAAGTGCTGAACAAAAATATTGTTAGAGCATAAAAAACAATGGATAACCATGGACAAGATGGAGGATAAAACATGCAATGTACCATCCGAAGTATTTGCATCTAAGGTAATGCCCTTTAATCTATTTAGTATCCCCTGTAAAGAGAACACATATATATTTTAGTTAATGACATAAATAAAATAGTATATACTATAAAAAATCATTATTGAAATTTTGTTATAATAAAAAACTACATTAATACTTACTCTATAGTTCTGAAACACAGCCAATCAACATGTCCGCTGCCCTCTGTATTTCAAGAGTGTGAGGTTGAATATTTGTCATTCAAGCTAACTCTTTTGATATTGCACGAAGGACCCTTTCTAGTGCAACCACAGGATCAACCTCTGATAAAAAATTGACATCGAATGGATCATGCTCATTCTGCAACTCCTCATGGACTACTTGTTCCTTTCCCTTTCTCTAATCAACACTCATTTGTGAGAACAATATTATTATCCCTTTATTTAAAAGAAATCCAAAATAGTAGAACAATAAAATATACACATTAACATTTTTCTTGTAGGTGAATTTCTACAACAAAAATGAGGTTTTACTTGTTAGGAAGAAGAAGTCCCATGAGAACTATCACTGTCATGCGTATCCTATGGCTATTGATCCATACTATAGCTCTGTATTTCAAAAAAAATCATCCAGACATGTTAAAAACATGTGTTCTTATTCTAAGTTACGTTGAATAATAAACAATTATCAAAATGTGTACTAGCTTGTCCATGATAGTGATGGGGTTTTGTATATCTATGTGATTCAAATTGTAATCGTTAAGCAACTCCTCACCTCCATGTATTGATTTGATCACACATACAAATACGTGATTTCCCTCGCACACCTCAAATATACAATTAGGTTGCTTCTTAGTTGACGTAGGTCATGTACTGTTTATAAAACTACAATATTCCCAAATGCTTTTGGTCTTCCGTCAATGTATATAGCTACTTTTTTACTTTTTTCACTGACATTTTGTTGTATATAATTTGTCGCGAGTGCATACCTACACATACTTTTTTTTTATTTAACAATCTACATCCAACTACTATAATCATAACAAGGTCTGACATACTCCATCAATTCGCCAACTTTGTTGTAAGAGACCTTTATGCCATCCATGGAAAATAGGCCCAAACCATGTAATGAAGATAGTGCTATTCGATATATCCTCTCTTTAACAAAAAAATTAGTGTTTATTGGAGGAATTTCATCAGGGGACCCATTGTTTCTGTAGATATTTGTACCTAAATGGCAGCTCAGAGTCGCCTTTTCTCTCATCATCATAAGAACATGACCCCCGTTGGAAAAATTTCATACATTTATTGAATTTTTTTTTTGATCTTTTGACCTCGAGTTGATCTCATTGAATTACACGTACTAAATGTCTCACTTTCTTCTTCCATTCCTAGATTTTCCTCTCTCGAGGAAGATAATTCTGACAAATACATTTTCGCTAGTACTTGCACCTCATGCAATGAGAAAGACATGTGGCAATGAGAGATATTTTACATATGGTAAAAGACATTAATCTCTATGGGGTGTATTGACTTGTACCTGAAAATCCATGAGACTGTGTGGGATACTTGACATAAGATAATAGTTATATAATCAGACAAACATAGTTCACTCCATAGTTTTCATTATATCTTGTGAAGGACATTATTCATTGTTAAAATTATCTATTTATCCAACAATATTTTGAATATCTCAGCATTGCATATAACTAAACATCTCAGCATTGCATGGGACACCACTATTGTGGCATTTCCTCAAACAGTTTTCATGCCTTGCCACTAGTGTTTTTATTACATCTTGTGAAGGACTTTATACATTGTTAAAATTATCTATTTATACTTTCAGAATTAGCTCACTCCATTGCAGGGAACAAAAAGAATCCCCTATGATTTAAGATCATTGAGATGCCTCCTTTCATTAGCTTCATGTCACCTTCTCATAGCTTCCTATGTATTTAATCCTTCATTTATACACTTACTTCCTAAGGGTGTATTCTTGAGTTCAAACACATTGAGCTACTACAACTTAATTATATTTCATGAATTCACTATAAAATTAATTCACTATAAATCAAGGGGCATTATAAATTATGAATTTGCTATAAAATTAATGTATTTCTCTAGATTTCATATGGACATTTTGTCAAATGGTTGGCATGTATGTTTATTCAAATGGAGTTATATCATTTGGAATGGATATATGATCAGTTGATATTGAATTCTATGTCAAGATTTACAACATTAAATTGATCATAGTTAGAAGACTCATACACAAGAAGAATATGAGTATAGCCAATTTTCAAAAGAATATGAATGAATGCAAACATACATAAGTTGATGAACATAAATAATGAAGGTACCTGATATTGCCTAAAGTGAAGAAGTGTTGACCGTGGGTTCAATCTAGTATGCTCATGTATGATCCAGAAACTGCAAGGGAAAAAAGGATGGGGTTAGATCCAAAGGATCTAAGAAATGCCGACACCCTATTATTGATCCTCGTCTATAATTATGCATGTGCATAGTTAAGCCATACACTTCTAAAAGGAACTATGCTACAAAACATGTGCACTCAGGAACATGTGTAGTGTATAGGCACTAGAATCCAAATGAAGCCCTACATTTATGTCTCTATGAACATCTGGTGAATCACTGTTGTGGTTGCATTTATGTCTCTATGAACACCTGGTGAATCACTGTTGTGACTGCATCATCCAAATAGTGCAACAACAACACCAGATGTTGTTCCATCTGGTGTTGCTATGGCTTCATTTCCAAATGATGCATCCACAACAGTAACCCACCATGCCCATCAACACAAGGAAGACATGATCAAGCTTAAGAAATAGAGGGGGCATTATCAAGGTCAAATAAAAGGTCAAATTTCATTCCTTGAAATTTTATATTTGTGCAGTTATAAAATTTCATGCCTTGAAATTTTATAACATAGTTCCTTAGCATTTGATCTTCATATTGCAGCCATGACTTGAGGTAGGCATTCAAGCTTTGTCTTCTCATTAACTCAATTTTATTTTGATGGCATTTGTTGATTTAATTGCAACACCAACTTGGTTATAAATCAAAAAAAAGAAAGAAAAAGAAAGTGTAATTTGTATTTTTTGTGAATTCGAAGAGCTGTCGTGAAGATGACACTGCACTTTTGCATGGCGCAAAGAGGGCATTCAAGTTTGGCTCATGGGCTGCAAGATAGGGCATCATGCATTGTTTATGAGCTCACTGTTTGAGCACCTCATGTCCCTATTTGATTGTCCGGTGCTCTATTTATTATATTGAGTTTACATCATATAGTTAGTCTTAATAAATATCTTATAAAACAACATAAAACTAACCCAAAATACTTAATCTTAATAAAATAATATATTTAGTCTTAATAAAATCTTATAAAACAACATATATTGTCTGAAGTGTTTGATCTCTCTTTATTTATTTTGTTGTTGATATTCACTATGTGGTAGTCCTTGCTCATGATCATTTCATGAGGAAATGTCTTGGTGGCTCGCGGGCTGCAAGCTAGGGCATCATACATTGTTCATGAGCTCACTATTTAATACTGGCATTGTTTACATCTTTTCATTTCGAATGCTTGATGACCTATGAGCTTTGAGAGCTAGGGCATCATTTATATTACCTTCAAGGAATTTTGTGAAGTGTTTGATCTCTCTTTATTTGTTTTGTTGTTGATATTCACTATGTGGTACTCCCCATTTATGATCATTTCATGAGGAAATATCTTTATGGTTCGCGGGCTACAAGCTAGGGCATCATGCATTATTTATGAGCTCACTATTTGAGCACTGGGCAATCAAATAAGGACACGAGGTGCTCTAACAATGAGATCATAATGACATAAATAATGCATGATGCCCTAGCAAAATAGCAAAACAAATAAAGAGAGATCAAACACTTCACACAATATATGTTGTTCTATAAGATTTTATTAAGACTAAATATATTTTTTTATTAATATTTTATGAAGACAAAGTATTTTGGGTTAGTTTTATGTTGTTTTATAAGATTTTATTAAGACTAAATATATGATCATACATTAATACACTTACTAGTTTGAATTTGAGCTCGAACATCATGCAATGTTATTGTTGTCATTGCATGCTTGTTGCTGTTGCGCACCATATATTGTTTTATACATTGTTTATTTCATTGAGACCATGAGCTTGGAATTTGTAATGTATTTTATGTTATTGGATCAATGCTACCATTTTGTTGAGGCTGTAAATGCATTGAATCACCACTGGCATTCTACTTTGATAGTAGCAATATAACAAACAGAACACCAGCCAATCAAATAGGGACATCAGTAAGACATTTAATGCATTATTACTTCATCATGATGATAAAAATTTCATTGGCTCAAAGCACATAGAATGTGGTAGATGCATTGAATCACCACTTCCATTCTATTTTGATGAAGATGAACTATGTTATAAAATTTCAAGGCATGAAATTTTATAACCGTACATATATTTTATGAGTATAACTATACAACAGAAGAGCACCCCACATGCCTTGGTTGTTATTGGCCTATGAAAGGTTTTGGTTTTCCTTTCCCAATTGAGATGTCATCCTAAGATTCAAAAGAACTACAATACTAGTGAGGGGCACCTAGGTAGGGCTGTTTGATACCTAGTGTTCCTAAATTTTGGCTTGTAGTGGCCTTAGCCAAGACACTAGGTTAGGGAGAAGCCTATTTGGTCTCTCTAGGTGTGCTAGCTAGTGTTTGTTCTTCTTTGTTCTTTTGAGTCCTTGGTGTGTCTTTTGGAGCCTGGTTGCAGCAGTCTTAGCCAACTTTGCTAGGGTGCCTGTCATAGAACAATGTTCTAAAGTTGAACAAATGGCCTCTTTAATGTTTTAGAGGTTTTAAAATGGCCTTTATGACCCTTACTCAATCAAGGATTGAGTTCTTTTGAGCTGTGTGTAGGTGGTTTGTCTATCCACCAAAAGTTGCTTGACAACTTTGAAACTTGTCATGACAAAATTGAAAGTTTTCATGACAGTTTTTCTTGCAAAAGCATGTAACTAGCTCAAGAGATAGCTAGCTTGATCCATGGGCCCCAAAACTAAGGAGGGAGCTATTTAAGCTTTAAAAACCATAATTTGAGGCATAGGGAAGAGTGCAGTATAGAGAGAAAACTTTTGGTTGCAGTTAGACTGTGTAACTAGTTTTCCTTTGACAGAGATATACATTTTTGTGTTGATAGAGATATGAAATGGATTGAATATCTGACTGTAATGTATGCATGTGATTATTTTTAATGTTTTTGAATTCCTAGGATAGTTATTTAGCATTTCATTTTAGCTTTGAGTTAGTCTTTATAGTTTTCTTTATTTTGGCCTATCTTGGGTTACTACTGATAGAGCTTTGAATAATGGAGTGCTAGAGCACTCTCCCACCATACAATTTGTATGGGTCTATGGGATTTGTGTCTAGACTCCTTTTAATATATGTTGTGCAAAGGAGGGGCCCTAGAAAGTTTAGGATGTATCTATAAACTGATGCCCTAGGCAAGCTATCAGTGTTTGGTTAGGGGTCAATGTGATGTTGCAGAGGAGATGGAGTGATTGAGGGCACTCAAAGCCTAGTTCAAATGATGTGGAGGGGAGGTTAGATGCATGATCAAGCATCTCCAATGCAGAGAGAGCTCGGGGGATTTTGGATATAAGGGAAAATAGTAAACCCTCACTATTATAGATAGTGAGTTACCAAACCCTCATTTATAGCCCCATTTTCAGCAGGCCCTGTATAGACAGTATGGGAAAAGGAGACCGACAGAATCTTAAAGCCCTCCCAAAAGTGTATTCAAATCCATAATTAGCTGGATGCTTTTCTTAGAGAAGTTTGGAGTTATTAGCATAAAAAGGTCAATTAGGCCTACTAAACCTAGTAGCCTTTTTAGGCCAGACAGTAGACAAAACTTTTTAGAAGGGACAGAGAGGTTCCTAGAATAGTGAACTTTATCATATTCTTGGTGTCATAGACTGAATGGAGAAAGGAGGAGTTTGAAACTTCTTAGAAGGGGACTAGGATAACACCCTTAAGGCTAGGAGATTAGCCTCTTTGATTCTAGGAGGGCCTAGGAAAAAGTTATAGCAAGGTATATGTAACATCAAGTACCCTAGTTTGCATTATTAGATGATCTTGTTAAATTTGTGTTCATTTGATACAAAGATACATGTAAAGGAAAAAAAAATTGCATCTAAAGATTACATGTATATATATATGAAAAATAACTTGTATATACTATACAAGGAAAATAAATTTCAAAAGAAAATGGAAGAGTACAGGCATACATAAGAGGATGAACATAAATAATAAGGGTGCCAGACATTGCCTGAAGTGATGAATTTTTTACTCCGGTATGAATCTAGTGTGCCCCTGTGTGATCTAGAACCTGCAAAGAAAAGAGAGATGGGGGTTAGATAAAAAATATCTAAGCAATGAATGACATCTTATTATTGATCCTCATCTACAATTATGCATGTGCATAGTCAAGCCATACACTTCTGAAAGATAAACTATGCTACAGGACATGTGCACTCAGAAGAATGTTGCAAAGAGTAAATTGTTGCATTTATGTCTGCATGAACACCTGGTGAGTCACTATTGTGATTTAAAGTAAAGTTCATAACATCACAACATGGTTGGCAGCCCCAAGGAGGCCCCATTGCATGCAGTGAGTAAGCTACATCAAAACAAAGAGGTACACAAATCTGCATCATCTATACTGATGTCCCTATTTGATTGCATGATGCTCTATTTGTTATATTGCTGCTATCAAAATAGAATGTCAGTGGTGATTCAATGCATCTACATCCTCAAAAACATGGTGACATCAATCCAATAATAGAAAATAAATTACAAATGCCAAGCTCATAGTCTCAATGAAATAAACAGTGTATAAAACAATATATGGTGCACAACAACAACAAGCATGCAATGACAACAATAACATTGCATGATGCCCAAGCTCAAATTCAAAACAGTAAGTGTATTAATGTATGATCTAATAGCGACAGCCTCATTGATCATTACCTTTCACTCCTCCATCATTATAGAAGAGATAACTACCTACAACTATATTTCATAATTCCTCCTTTAAAGTATATATATATATATATATATGTATACATACATATATATATATATATATATATATATATGTATACATACATATATATATATATATATATATATGTATACATACATATATATATATATATATATATGTATACATACATATATATATATATATATATATATATGTATGTATACATACATATATATATATATAGATATATATATGTATACATACATATATATATATATGTATATATGTATATATATATGTATATATATATATACACACATATATATATATATATGTATGTATGTATATATATATATATATATGTATATATATATATATACACACATATATATATATATATATATGTATGTATATATATATATGTATATATATATATATATGTGTATATATATACATATATATATACATATATATATACATATATATATATATATATATATATATATATATATATATACATATATATATATATATATATATATATATATATATATATATATATATATATATATATATATATATATATATATATATATATATATATATATATATATATCAAGTATAATTATGAGTTTACATCATATATTTAGTCTTAATAAAATCTTATAGAACAACATTTATTGTGTGAGTGTCATGCCCATAAAATTTCACCCTAAATACACACCAATTTTTTTTTTAAGGGATAAAATAAGTTTAAGTTTATGTTGAGGGTTAACACAAGAACTATAGTTTTTTTTGAAAGGAGTTAGAAACATTATTTCCTTTACAATGTTGGTGATAAAGGTTTCTAGTTGAATTAGTTTTATCAAGGGTCTTATCTAGCTAGCGAGGTTGCAACCGAGGTGATCCCAACATTTAAGATAGAACCAACTTATGAGTTTAGGAAAACTAGTACCAGATAGATGACCCTATAGCTAGCGCTATACTAAAATGTGTTGATTAGATTTGTTCATTAAGGCATGAAGAATTATATGTCTAGGAAAGAAATCTAATAAAAATAAATCACATTTCATTGTTCAAAAAAATTAAGTGACAATTTATCTTGAAATTTTCTATAATTTATTCCTTATTTATTAGCCATAGGGTACGTTCATTAAACCCTTAAATAGGGACAAAATTGTTACAAGATAATAATTATATTCATTATTAGTATTTAATAACTAATATAATTATTACTTGCAAAGTAAGTAATTACACTCCTTAGTTTTAAGATAAATGCATTACAAATATTAATAGAGTTGATAGCTCTAATTAATTCGTAATTAATATTATTTATCAACACATTAAACGATAATCATAATTTTACATTACCATCTAATAATATGTTTATAAATAACATTAAAATGAATTAATTAATATATAACCAATGAATATATATATATATATATATATATATATATATATATATATATATATATATATATATATATATATATATATATATATATATATATATATATATATATATATATATATATATATATGTATGTATGTATGTATGTATGTATGTATGTATGTATGTATGTATGTATGTATGTATGTATGTATGTATGTATATTCTTTAAATTTATAAAATAACTAATTAATATAAATTTAAATTAATAATTAATTAATAATTATATTAATTAACATAATTACTAAATAAATATAATTTAATAATTATTATATATATTAATATTAATAATATTAATTAAAATAAATATTATTTATAATAATTAATAATATTAATATTAATTATAATATATAATATAATAATAAAATTAAAATCAAAAAATAAAGGGGTGTGCTTCCTTGTTTTAAGTCCTGTAGGGACTGGGCAGCTCTGCCGCCGGCAGAGGCCCTACCGTAGCAGGGTTGCCATGCGGCAAGTAGTCTACCACGACAGACTATCTGCCGCACGACATACCCCTATTGCAGCAGGGTTCTCTACCGTAGGTAGAGGGGTGTGGGGCCCGCGGCCCCTCCCACTTAAATAATTTTTTTTCAAAACTTTTTTTTAAAAGAAACTTTTATTTTTAATTTAAAATTTTATTATTATTATTTAAACTTTTATAATGGTAAGAATTTCTATCATTGACTATGCGTATCAATTTTGTTTTAAGGTCTAAGAAAAGTTGAATAAGAAATTTGAAAGAAAGAAAGAAAAATGGAAGAGGTAGTGATGGAAAACCTAGTGGAAAATAGTATGCAGTCTGAAATGAATATCGCAAGAAGAATTGTGAATCAAGTAGTAGTTGGAATCAAAGGAGAAATAATTAATATCATCCTTGCAACAAAAAAATCAAAGATCAAAGAGGAAGATGAAGTGGACAAGGACTATGAAGAGGAGGTTTTTGTCAGACATGTTTCTAGTGTGGAGAAGGATATAGAGCTTATGATTGTCCCCAACATAAAGGGAGGGTAAATATAAGGTCAAAAAAAATGCATGAGCTGCACATTTAGATGAATATGTTTATTTGTCACATTCTAAAGATGTTGAAATGGGATATGTCCTTGTTACCAGGAGAGCCTTGCTAAATGAAGAGGAGCCTAAAAAAAGGAAGAATTTTTTTCACACAAGATAGAAGTATAATTGTAAGGTATGAAATATCATTATTGATGGAGGTAGTACTAATAACCTTTTTTAGAGGAAATAGTTAATAAATTGAAGGTAGAGAGAAGGGAGCATCTGAATCCCTACTAGATTTCTTGGTTATAGAAGGATCACAAGGCTTTGGTCAATGAATGATATCTGGTAAAGTTAAAAATTAGAAACTATCATGATGAGGTATTGTGTGATATTATATGCCTATGAAAATTTTTCATCTTCTATTAGGGATACCATAGAGATTTCATTTTCATGAATTACATGACAGGTATGAAAATACCTATTCTTTAATAAAGGATGAAGTCCAACACAAGTTGAAGCCATTGAAGGAAATATAGGAAAAGGTATGCATTAATGCAAGAATATTTTTAGTTGATAGAAGGAAGTTTCTAGAAGGCATCACGCATGACCATGAGAATATGTGTTTTGTTTTAATTTCAAAAGTTGATAAAGAGGGAGTAGTAGATGTATTTGTGGAATTTGCAGATTTGTTAGATGAGTTTTAGGATATTGTATCTAGAATAATGTATCTGATGGATTGACACTAGTACTTGAAAGATTATTCATCAAACAGACTTGATTTCTCGAGCCATTTTCCAAATAATGAATCCAATAGAATGAATCAAGTAGAGAGTGGAGATTTGAATAGACATGTGAAAGAGCTATTAAAAAGGGGGTTGATTCAAGAGAGTTTGAGTCCATGTGGTATGAGTAGTACTAGCACCAAAAAAATGGAGAATGGAGAATGTGTATAGAGTCTTGGAATATCAATAAGATTACTATCAAGTATAGGTTTCTCTTGCCAAGGAAAAATGACAATATGGATTTTTTTACTGGCAATGAGTACTTTACAAAGATAGATCTAAAGAGTGGATAACAATAAATTTGTATTATAGAAAGAGATTAATGGAAAATAACTTTTAAGAAAAAGGAGGGCTTGTCTGAGTGGACCTTAGTCATGCCCTTTGGGCTAACCAATGCACTGAGCACATTTATGCAAGTCATGAATAAGGAATTGGATTATTTTTTTAGTAATTTTTTTATTATTTACTTGTATGATACATTGATCTTCTATAAGACATTGGAAGAACATATAATATGTATTCTTAGGTTCTTTGAGAAGTTAAGGAAATAAAATTTGTTAATTAACCTAAATAAAAGTAGTTTTGTGAAGGAGTTAGTGTACTTGAGATTTTTTCTTAGAAAGTTTGAAGTCTATCCTTGAATGGCCTAATACAAGTAATGATACTAAGGTAAGATATTTTTATGTTTTGGCTAGTGTTTACAAAAAAATATAAAAAATTTCAGTAGTATATGTGGACCCCTAACTGAAACAATAAGAGGGGAGAGAAAAGAGTTTAAGTGGACTGAAAGAGTAGAAAATGGTTTTGATTTATTGAAAAGAAAAGTTAAAAATAAGCATGTTTATCCACTCCTAGATTTTATTAAGGTATTTAAGGTAGACTAGGATGCTAGTGGCAATGCCATTGGAGCTTTTTTGAGTCAAGAAGGTAAATCCATTGCTTATTTTAGTGAGAAGTTGAATGATACCAAAATAAAATATTGAGGAAGTGGAGACATTATATTTTTCCTAAAGTGTTTTTTTTTTTATTGATCATCAAGCTTTACAATAGTTTAATAGCCAGGGAAAGTTGAATCAGAGGCATTTAAAATGGGTTAAATTTTTTGTAGAGTTACACTTTTGTTTTGAAGCACAAAAGTGGAAAGTATAATAGGGTTGCATATGCCTTGAGTAGGAGGAATTTTTTTTTGAAAAAAATCTAGATTGGAGTTGTTGGGTTCATAGAAATCAAGGGTTTGTATCCTCAAGATCTTGATTTTGGTGAGGCCTAGAGAGCGTGCACAAAACTCATTACTCTAGATAGGACCAGATGGTTGGATTTTATAATCTAAGATTGTATTTTATTTAGAGGTAGTCAATTGTCCATTCCAAATATTTCTATCAGGGAGAATATAATCAAAGAGATGCATAGTGGAAGATTGGCCGAAAATTTTGGTCAAGATAAAACTATTTCTCTAGTTAGTGAGCATTATTATTTTCCATAATTGCCACAAGATGTTAAGAAATTTGTGAAAATTTGTAGAATATGTGAAATGGAAAAAATAACCAAGTAGAATATATGGCTATAGCATTCATTACCTATACCAGAGAGGCCATGGGAGGATATTTGTATGGATTTTGTTCTTGGTTTACTAAGAAATCAAAAAGGACTTGATCCCATTTTTTATGTGGTAGACATGTTCTTGAAGATGACACATTTCATTCCTTGTAAAAATAATAATGATGTTTTTCATGTGGCAGAATTATTTTCTAGGGAAGTGGTGAGACTACATGGTCTACCCAAAAGTATAGCTTCAAATTGAGACACTAAGTTTGTTGGGTACTTTTGGAGGACATTGTGTAAAAAGATAAAGATAGATTTGAAGTTTGTCTCAAAGTACCATCTATAAACTGATGGAAAGAAAAAAGTGGTGAATAGGAGTTTGGGAAATTTTTTGATATTATTAGTAGGATATAAACCAAAGGTGTGGTATTTGATTTTATCATAGGAAAACTTTTCATATGATAATTTTTTCAAGCAAAGAAATGGTAAATCACCATTCTAGATTGTATATTGAAGTAGTCCTAGAAGTGCTTAGAAATTAAGGAAGTTAGACAAAGGAGAGACGAGTAGTTCTAAAGTTGAAGAGTTTGTAAAATACTAGAAGAACTTGCATGAAGTGGTGAGAAATCATATTGATAAAATGAATATTCAGTATAAGGCTAAGGAAAATCAGAAAAGGAGACATCAGGAATCTTAGATTGGAGATGAATTCATGTTTCATTTGAGAAAGGAGATATTTCAAATGAGAACATACAATAAGTTGAAGAAGAAGTTTGGACAATGTAAAATCCTGAAGAAGAATGATTCAATAAATTCGTATGAAGTACAATTTCCTAGTGAACTCAATATTTCACCTATGTTTAATATTTCAAATTTGACAAAGTATCATGAAGGAAGTATTGACAATAAGATAATAAAAGAAAATTGGAATATTCCAGTACCTACTTCAATTACAAAGGATATAGAAGATATCTTAGATAGTTGTGTTGGCAAAAGCATAAGAAACAGGAAATATGAAGAGTACCTAATCAAATTGAAAGGAATGTTTGTTTAAGATTCATTGTAGCTATCCAAGGAAGAGGTTTACTTCCTTGGTTTTCCTTTGTGAACCTATTATGTCACAAGGTCACTTCTTAGATTACCTCAGGTGTCTTATGTAGGATCATCCAAGGTGTAAGAGAAATCTTGCATAACCCAAAAATATTGTTTAGTTTGTCAATAATGGATATCTTTGGGCAAGGTTAATATTTTTAAATGGAAAGCTTATTATTTTTAGTAGTATTTTTATTTGAAAACATATTGTTCCAATTTCTTCCCTAGAGGTTCATTTTGGATGTATAGGCTCCCAGAAATGTTTCGTTGCAAGATCAAGTCTAGTTTTGAAGATATTCAATTTTCTATTTTGGTGGGGTGGTATAAAAACTTTGAAATCAATTTTGAAGGCCATAGATGCTCCAAATGGGGAGAAATATTTGAATAGGTAGCTCTTCAAAACCTCAAGGTTTTAGAGCACCTTAAGAGGTTTCTAAAAATTAGTTATAATAGCCAATTAGGTCCATGGTTTACAAGATATGGAGTTCAAAAGTTGTACTACTTTGGAAGGAAAAATAAAGTCAATTAAAAACCTCCAATAAGTGTTAAAACCCATTTGGGGTATATTATTAAAACTTTCCAATATTGGAGAAAATAATATAAATTTGGTTGACCTCAAATAATGGGTTTACAAATTTCCAGAACCTTTTAGGTCAGTTAAAACTTCCCAAAATAAAGAATAACAATAGGGGTTATTAGGTACTTCTGATGGTGCATATGGTGGCTCTAGCTTGTAGATTATTGTAATAAAAATTCCCATGTGCCTGTCACACATTATTTTCCAAATATTTTAATTTATTTTAGTTTAAGATAATAGGTGGACCCTCCTATAAAGTTAGCACCGATAAATAGAGGCTCGGGACCTATTAGACACCATTTTTGTGATGTCGAGGTCTGCATGTCCATTATTCTTGATCAAAATAGTCTGCATTTTCTCCCCCCACTTCTTTTCACCTTCCCTAAAATCTAGAGGAAATTTGAGCTTATTTTACCAAGGAAAAGTCAAGAGTTGACTTGTCCTTAGGGTACAAGTCAAGAGTCAAGTTTTCCTTAGGTTTTTGAGCCCAAATTTGGTCGAGGGCCTGATGGATAAGTTTTCCTCTAAGGTTTATATTTGTAGTTGGCCTTGATAAATTTGAATCTCAAATGGAAGTAATTTAGTATAAAATGACCTCCTCTCCCCTTATTTGAAAACAAGAAAAAAAGTGCGAGCATTCAAGCATTCAAGCAATCAAGTTGTGCAATTGAGGATTTGGATTCAATATTTGAAGGCAAGTATCCAATTCAAGATCTCCAAGTCTCCATTTCTTTAAGATCTATTCAATAAAGGACAATCTTTTCTAGTTCATGCAAGTTTCTCTCACATGATGGCCAAGTAGAGGAACTAAAAATCAAGCAAGAAGATCCATTCTTACATTATTTTTTCTCTCTCCTTCTTCAAGTGGTTATTGAGCATAATGTTACATTCAAGATCTTTGAGTGGAAATCATAGATCCATGCATTTGTGAAGACACACTTGATTCTATACTTTATTGTAAGAATATTTCAAGCATCTTCATATATTTGACTGATTACTACATCCGTTCATGAGGGTTTCATACAAGGTGAATCAACCATTTACCTTTTTACTTTGCATTTACTTTCCTTTATTAAATTTCAATTTAATTTTAAGATTAATTCCTAAATAGTGATTTGACCAAGGCAAAACCCTTTCCTCAACCTTTTTCCCATTTTTTTTGTGAAAGAATAGGTTGAAAAGTCGCGGTCTTATATCAGATAAGTATAGGTGTAGATATAGGGTCTTGGCTAAAAATTATTGAGAAAAAAATTTTAGGTCTCATTTTCCCAGATCTAGAGTTAGAGTTAATTCTGACGTTCTCATGACAGCCAAATTTAGATTCAAAGTTTAAATATCCTCATCTTGTTTCAAAGTACATTCATTCTCTCCTTTTTCTTTCACCTTATTTATTAGATTAGATCTGTCTTTTACACATTGTCTTATAATCCTTTCATTCCCTTTAAGAATACCAAATCCCCCTTGACATAGATCTTACATTATAAGTCTTCATCCCTTTTGGTTGTGCTAATCATATTTTCCTTAAGGGTGGGTTTTTATTCTAATGTATATCCCCTAGGATCTTGGCTAGTGATCTACACTTTGGCATTTCTCACCATTTTCCCACTGTACATTTTGGTGAACCTTACTTATTACATTTCCCTTCTCATTTTGGTGTTATATTTCCTTTTTAGGTCTATTTTGAATGCATTTACATCATATTGTTACAATCTATGCATTTGGATATCTAGATTTTATAAGTTAGATTCTCTTTGCATGATTTCCTTGTATTCATTTAGTGTCTATATCTTCTTGTTACACCTTCAAGCTAAATGGTAGGCAACTAGTCCTATCCTCTGCAATATCTCAAAAGGTCCAACAAAGCGAGGCACCAACTTAGAGCCCTTTCCAAATCAGATTGGACTCTTATGCGGGCATACTATTAGTCCATTTTCATGTTTGTGCAAAAATCTTATGAAAATGGCCTTTTCTCTTGAAGCTTTGTTAAGTTGTCCTACTCAACCTGTAGTCATAGTTTTATGTGTGATGAAAGTCCATAGTGTTTCATGATGTGTGCCCTTAGCCCCTGGTATTTTATTGTGTCACCTTGCTCTAGTCCAAAATACATGTGTTGAATCACAAAATCCAGAAAGTTATTCGAGTTTCAAGGTCTATAGGAAATGTTTTCAGAATCTGCCACAATGTCGAAAACCCATAGTATTTTTGAAAATCCATGATGTTTTCAGTCTATGTGAAAACCCTCGTTGTTATCAACCTTGTGCCTTCCAACTTTTGTGCGCTTATCTTTGATGTTGAAAACCTTGTGTGTTTTTTATCTTTTCTGCTGAAAACCCTGTGTGTTTTCGACCCCGCACTTCTGCCCTATTTGTTGGCATTCTGTAATTGCACAAGTCTAACTAGATGGTGGGCCCAGATCTTCAAAGGTTTCAAAGTGATTGGTTGTCACATGGCCGCATGTCAGACTTTTCTGACATGCAATCATGCGACCGCTTGCCACCTATCCGTGTGGGTCCCAATTCTTCCCATTGCCCGATGTGGTTAAAGTTCAGACAAGATCAGTGGTCAACATAAGTTTGCATGGTAAAGATGCATGGTGTTTACCCCTTACACTTTTGTGACAGCCATCAAATTTTCCTATGTGGGCGTGCCATGGGTCTAGGTGGGTCTATGTGTGAGACAGTGTTGAGGTGCTCATTTTTGATTGGTCCATGTGGTGATGAGTCAGATATGTCAACGGGGCTTGTGATAGTGATTTCAGTCTACGGTCAATGTGTGATCGCAAGGAATATTCTTTCCCCTTACGATCATGTGTCCACCGTCTGATTGGATGCCGACGGGTTTGTTTCCAAGTGGGCCCACTATCAGATAATGTTGAGGTGGCAAGGTTCTATTGGATGCAAGGTAGAGATGTGGGCCCAGTGTCAAAAGGGATGTGGGGGTGCATGTTCTTATTGGTTGTCGCATGATCTCATGTCAAGAATTTCTGACATGCGACCATGTGACCGGTTGACATCTTTCTTGTGGGGCCGTTGGTGGAGAGGTGGCAGTCTTATGGCCTTGTCACATGATCGCAAGGGCCATTTTCATGGCTTGCGAGCATGTGACAAGGTTCTTCCTTACTGAGGCCTGGTGGCAAGTGGTGATGTGGTGTCTTCCAGTTGGTTCAAGGTGGTGACAAGGCTTGTTAGTGGGCCAGTTGTCTTTTGTTTCAGAGGTGCGCATTTTGCATTGGTGGGGAGTGGTGACATGGTATTGACATGGAGGCTTGTCACATGTTCGCATAGCCCAATTTCTAGCTATGTGACCATGCGACCACTGATGGCATCACGGTTGCAGAGTTGAGTGGGTCCACGATGTCATGTTTCTGACATGCTCAGTTTTCATTCACCGAGGGATTTTTGAGGTGGCAGATGACTTTTCAAGGGGCCCATGACTATTGTGAGATTGAATGCTAATCACCCAATTTGCCAGGAAAGGATGAGATCTACGGCCATGTTTTAAACCCTTGGGGGTGACTGTTGGAACTTAGATTCAAACTTGTAGAGCATTTTCAAGGCAAAAAGTACTGGTTTTAATGCTTTTTTGGTGGATTTCTTGCTAGTTTGATGGAAGTAGGTGTTACGATCTGGCCTGAGGGTCCTGCTGATTGTTGGCATGATGATTTCATACCCGGTGATGAATCTCGATGGTGTGTCGCATGTTCACATAGCCCAGTTTCTAGCTATGTGATCATGTGACAACCTTTGTTTTGCAGGGTCTTTTGGTAGTTTGGCCATATCTGATTTTTCTGCCTGGGATGTCTTGCTGATTTAATTGCATTAGACTGTTTGAGCTTGCATGCTGCGGCTTGATCCCTGTCTTGTTTGTGTTAACTCCTCAGTGGGGTTAGGTGGATTTGAATTTGGAGATGGAAATGATCATTATGCTTGAATTGTAACCCTGGTATAAAGGGATTTTTGTGAACATTTTTTATTATTGGGAGTTGGGTTTTCAAACTTTTCTGATTGTGAGTCTTCTGCCCAATCTAAATTGTAATGACTTGTCTTGATTTTTTTGACAATTGAAAGAAAGTTGTAGGTCTAAGCTGTATTTTGCAAGCAAGGCTCCTTTGGATGGATTGTATACACTTGAGGATTCTTCATACTTAATGCAGGCACTTGATTCTTGTCTCTCCTTTGTGTCAACATAGATAATTTTGAACTTTCTAGTTCATTGCATAACCAATTTATGTATGTGCCCTCATTCTTGAGTTCTAATCCAGGATTAGATGAAATGATGCTCTAGATGGGACATAGATTTATCTTTTGTCTATGTAAGGATACTCTATAAGTAGTAAAGGAGATTGTAAATGTGTTTATGGCTTTGAATCTTAGATATATTCTGGTGTGTGTGTGTAGTCTGTCTAAGAAACCTTGCCCAATGGATGAGGCACTGGCCCAGATAAGTATTTCTTTGTTGACATATCCTGATTGAGGTTATTATGATTCAAACACATGAAATTAAGAACCATCCTTAAGTTTTCAGTATTCAGTTGTGTAAGGTTCCACCCCATAGTAATGGAGATTCAATGAGTGTGTGGTTAACACTTAGTACTTTCTTACTATCCTATTATTTGTTATTCAAACCTAGTTCTTGGTATATGAAGTATATTTTATACTAGGTTAGGTGCACCCACCTTGGTTTTGCAGAGCCAGAAGTAGAAGAGGGTATATTAAGTCCCTATAGTTGGTCCAGTTGCCTTGCAGAGCTCCCACACTTGGATCTAACCATTCCTAATATTAGTCTCAAGGTACATTGGCAGCCTATTAGAGCATAAGCATCATTTTGGACACTAACAAGATGGTGACTCTACTAGGGAAGTGTTATACATGTTCATCCTAACCAGTAGGTCATCATTGGAAGAAACAGGGTTGTTCTTATCCCTTGTCTCTCTAACTCATTTGTGTATTTCTAGAGTGAAGAAACTATATTGTGATATTTTGAATACACTTGGGTGGTGACTCAAACATCTCTGAAGCAATGCTAGTCAGTATTTATTTTGCAAGATGAGTTATAGAGGTACCAGGTCTCGGAGAAAGGAGCATCCTGAAGATATAATGGAAGAAGGCATTCCAGGAACTTCTAGGCCTTGTCAGACAAGGGGAGGAAAGAAGAGAAGAGGATTTTCTCATACTTGGAGAAACAAGAAAGATACCAGACAAGAAACCCAAACTAGGCCTAGTCAAGAAGAAAATAATTCAGAATATGAAGAGGCTGTTGATTTGGGATTGAACCAATATGAGGATGAAACTCAAGTGGGAGATGATGACTCTAAGACCACTCTCCCTAAATCAGAAGAGATCTTTGAGGAGGTCTATGAACTAGAAAGAAGAGTTCAAGAATAGCTTGCCATTAGGTAGCAAAGAGAAAAGGACAAAGAAGGTAAAGTAAGACAAGCCATGATAAGGGCTCATCAGCTAAAGAGGCAGTTGCTATATTTGGAGGCAATTAATTTTGTCCCAGAGCCTGAAAGAGTAAACAAATAGCCTATTGTTCAAAAAATATGTGAAGAAACCAGACCAAGAGATAAAGGCAAATAGAAGGCTATTGGGATTCAAATCAGTGAACAAGTTATTTTGGATAGGACATCAGATCCAGGACTGAGATTAGATTCATATTTGGAGATAGCTAGAAGGGAGAAAGAAATATTGGATAAAGAACTAGAGAAAGCAGAATTGGAGGCTTCTACTGCAGAAATCAGAAAGAAGATAGATTTTCTCAAGCATGCTTAGGACCTTCAAATATTGCTGCTTCCTTTTTGGGACAAGGGGGAAATCATGGTAATAATGCAGCTCAAGCAAATGGTGTATCAGGTGCCACTAGAGTTCTTGATGGTTCAAACACAAGGACATCTACATCTCAAGGAATGGATCCACTGCATGGAGCTCCTATTCATGAAAGGTACAAACAACTTGTCTTCTTTGGTATTTCTAGTTATCCTAATGTAATCCTTGATGAAATTAGAAAGAAGCTTCCTAAATTTACTGAAAATAATGTCATCACATGTGAAGAACATCTAAAAAATTTCATAGATGTAATAGATGATTATAATATAGAACCTGATGATGTTATAATGAAGCTATTTGTACAATCCCTGATTGAGGATGCTAGGGATTGGTTTAGAGGGTTACCCCATGGTAGTATAGGGTCATGGAATGAATTCAAGAATTGTTTCAAGGAACACTATGGAGATAAAACAAATGAGGGTTTTATCTTGAATGAATTCAATAACATAAAGAAGAATCAAAATGAAGAGGTCCTTGAATTTAATATAAGATTCCAAAAGGCTATGCATAGGCTCTTGCAGGTTATCAGACTAGATGACAAGGTATATCTTGTGACATACTTGAATGCCTTTGATGCAAAAATGGGATACCTCTTGAGGGACAATAACCCTAGAAATCTTGGGGAAGCTTACAAATTGGCCATCAACATAGAGAGCAATAGAAGAATATCAGGAAAGATAGGAAGAAGAGATGATTGCAGGCCTCAAATGCAGAGTAAGAAAGAAATGGGAAGGTCTACTGACTCTAAACCCAAAGAGGATGACAATCTAAAACAAATTTTAAAGGCTTTGGAAGGTTTAAAGCCTAGTGAAAAGGGAAACAAGAGAGATGTGACTATGGAGAGGTCATCTCCAAACAATTTTAGCAGACAGCTAAGAATGCAAAATTACCTTACAACACTTAGTGGAAAGATGGCAAGCCCTTTTTCCCAACCAAGCAAGAAAGGCCTGATGGAAGGATCCCTGATCCCTTGCATAGAAATTTAGTAAATATGACTGAAGATATCCCATGGTGTGCTGCTTGTTAGTCTCCTCATGACCCTGAGCATTGTGTCATTGCTTTAAACTTACAAGAGAATCAAGAACAAGAGGAGCAATATGACAAGAGTGGTTGTGGAATGACTTCTGCACATGTAGAGGATGAGAATGATTTTGATGAAGAAGATGAAGAGTTTGATGATGTTGGATGTGGTATTGTGAGGGGTGAGGAGCAAGTTTCTTTAAGAAGACCATCAGATGAAGAAATTGCTCAGATCACTGCAGACATGGTTACTCAAGCTAGAAGCAATTATAACTTGAGGAATAGGACAGTTGGAAATGCAACTGGTAAGCCAGGCAGTATGATTATCAAGGAAACAAAAAATGTTACACAATAGCATGGGGAAAAGGGAAGGGGTGCCGATGATACTAACCAAGTGAAGGTAAAAAGGAAAGTTGCACCTATTGCAGCACCTAAGAATAAAGAAAAGATAGCAGAGGTAGTTGTTCCCATTCCTCAGAAGGGAGAGGAATCTCCTCTCAAAGACAAATCTGGTTTCACAAAGGATAAAGTTGTCACTGTCTTTGAAGAAGACATGAACAACCAAAAGTATGTTCCAATTGATATGTCCAAATTGCTTTCACAAATCACTGTCAAGGTTCCACTTTTGGAAATGATGAGAATAGAAGAACATAAGGTCAAGGCCTTGAATTGGGTAAGTTGTGTTTCTTCTGCAGGAATCCAAGAGGTGAATAGAAATGACAAACATGTGGCTTCCTTGGAAGACACACCTGACAGTAAGAGTCAAGAGATTGTTTCTAAGATTTGTAAAATCTTCTTGGATACAAATATTGTAAATAATGCATCAGGGACAGTTGATCCTTTCTTTTTGTCCCTTGTGATTGGTGGTAAAATATTGAAGAATTGCATGATCAATTCTAGAGCATCAAACACTATCATGCCTACAGAGATCATGAAATCATTAGGACTAAAGGTTGATACACCTCATGGGAGATGCCAAGCTATGGACTCAAGAGAAGTGCCAGTTAATTGTACCATCAAGGCTTTGCCTTATAAATTAGCTACATTTCCTAACAAATGGTTGACTATGAGTGTTCTTGTAGTTGACATTCCCCCTCAATATGGAATGTTGTTATCTAGAAAGTGGAGTGCCTCCATGGGAGGAAGTATTCAATGTGACTTGTCCTTAGCCACTTTTGACATTGAAGGAGAGAGTGTGAAGGTGTCAAGGGAAGCCAGGACCCCACATATGATTGAGGAAAATGAAAAGGATAGCATGAATTGTTTTGTTGACACTGACATTGGCTCATTCCAAGTCCAGAGGAATGAGATGCAGGAGAAGGTCAGGCCTATCCTTTTGGCCAATGATGAGAGTAACATGGCAAAGGGTAGTGTCTTGTGGACATTATATTTTGATGGAGCAAGTTCTAGAGAAGGTGCTGGAGCAGGAGTGTTATTGGTGTCCCCAAGTGGTAAGAATTTTAAGTTTTCTTTCACTCTCTTGTTTCCTTGCACAAAAAATGTTGCTGAATATGAGGACCTATTGATTGGTTTGAGACAAGCATCAAAACATGGGATCAAACATCTTAGGGTAATTGGTGATTCTGAGTTAGTAATATCTTAGATTAGATCAAAGTATGCATCAAAAAACCAAAGGCTGAAACAATATAGGAATGTTGTATGGGATGAAATTGAATGTTTCAGTGATTTTGGAATTGATTGGGTGGATAGAGGCCAGAATAGAATGGCTGACTTATTGGCTAACATAGCATTAAGGCCAGATGATATTACTTTTTCTGAGATATCTAAGGTGGAATTTATGTCCAGGCCTTCTATCCCAGATAATGTTGAAAGTTGGCAAGTATTTTTTGATGATCAGGACATATTCAGGTTCTTGTAGTGTGAGTCTCACTTTGATGGTCAGAAAATGGATTTAAACACCTATGTAGACAACAAAGATGGAAAAGAGAATGTCCTTGGGAAGGAAGTACTACAATTGAAGTCAAATAGGATCCCAAGGGGATTGGTTTCTCTTGAGAGAGCATTTGATAATAAAGAGAGGGCTTGTGTAGCTAGACTTGCTGACAAGGTAAGTGATTTGGAGGAAGTGAATCTAGGGACAAGCCAAGAACCAAAGAATATTTACATAGGTAAATGCTTATCTCAAAGAACTAGAAGAAATTTGATTAATCTTCTCAAAAAATTTAGACATGTTTTTTCATGGTCTTATGATGATTTGAAGGCTTATAGAGAAGATCTTTTTCAACATGAGATACCATTAAAGGAAGGAACTAAACCTTTTAGGTAGAAATTAAGGCCTGTGAACCTTACTTTGGCACCAAAAATGCAAGATGAACTTAAAAAGATGATGGATGTTGGCATTATCAAGCCTGTCAAACATTCTACTTGGGTGTCAAATTTGGTTCCAGTCAGAAAAAAGAATGGTGACATTAGGTTATGTGTTGATTTTAGGAATTTGAATGTCAATTCTTTAAAGGATAATTATGGTCTGCCTAACATGGAAAATATGCTGCAAAGGGTTACTGGATCAGAGTTAATGTCCATGATGGATGGCTTCTCTAGATATAATCAGGTCATGGTCAATGAGTCAGAACAATTTAAGACTGCATTCACTACCCCTTGGGGAACATATGTTTATGTCAGAATGCCATTTGGTCTAACAAATGCAGGAGCTACTTTCTAGAGAGCTATGGATGTGGCCTTTGCTGATTTCATAAATAAGTTTTTAGTGGTATATCAAGATGATCTCACGGCATATTCAGAGAAGGAGGATCAGCATTGTGAACATCTTGAAAATATCTTTATCAGAGCTCTAGAGTATGGAATCTCTTTAAATCCAAAGAAGTGTTCTTTTGGTGTTGTGGAAGGCAAGCTCTTAGGACACATTGTGTCCAAGGATGGAGTGAGAATTGATCTTGAAAGGGTTATGGCAATAGACAAGCTTTCACCACCAAGGAATGTTAAAGGAGTATAGTCTTTCTTTGGGCAAGTGAATTTTCTAAGAAGATTTGTTACAAATTTTGCAGAAATTTGTATTCCTATCTCTATGATGTTGAAAAAAGATGCAAAGATAGAGTGGAATGAAGAAGCAAATAAATCTTTTAGAAGTATCAAATAGGCCATTAAAGATGCCCCTATTTTGAGGACCCCTGATTATGGTAAGCCCATGCAGATTTTCTCTTTTGCTTCTTATCATACGGTTGCAACAGTTTTATTGCAAAAGAACTCAGATGGATATGAGCAACCCATATCCTTTTTTAGCAAGTCTTTACATGCAATAGAATTGAAATATGATATCATTGAGAAATAGGCTTATGCCCTAGTCAAAGCAATCAAGGCTTTTAGGTGTTATCTTGTGGGAGCCAAGGTGGTTGCTTATGTTCCTAGTGCTATCGTTAAGGATATTTTGGTGCAACAAGAGGTATCAGGAAAAAGATGTAGATGGATCAACAGGATCCAAGAATTTAATATTGATATCTAGATTACAAAATTGGTGAGAGGCCTAGGTCTTGCAAAGTGGATGGCACAAAGTAATCTAGTTGCAAATCATGTGAACATGTTAGAGGAGGAAGAGAGGCCATATATTTGTGATATGGATTACTGTGATTGGTATAAAGATGTCATCAATTACTTGTAGAAGTTGGTCCTTCCCCCTGACATGAATGAGAGTAAGAGGAGGACTGTCAAGTTACAATCAACAAGGTATGCCATTATACATGGTGAGTTGTGGTGGAGAAGTAGTGAAGGAGTATTGCTAAAGTGTGTTCATCATGAAAGATCTAAGACTCTGCTAGAGGAAATGCATCAAGGTGTATGTGGAGGACACTATGTGGCAAAGACCATAGCCCACAAGATCCTTAGATCTAGATTTTGGTGGCCTACAATTTTTAAAGATACACATCAGTTTGTGAGGAAGTGTGATGCATGCCAGAGATTTGTAGGAAGGATGAAATTCAATGGGAATTTGCCACTCAGACTTGTTTCAGTTCAGGCTCCTTTCCAGAAGTGGGGTATTGATTTCATTGGTGAGATTCCAAACAAGTCTAGTGGTGGACATTCATACATACTAGTGGCAATAGACTATTTTACCAAGTGGGTTGAAGCTATCCCTACTAGGAGGGCTACTAGTAAAGTGGTAATTGATTTTATAATGCAAAATATCCTCACTAGATTTGGTTGCCTAGAGACAATTGTGGTTGATAATACAATGTGCTTTAGATCACAGGAGTTTGGTGATTTTTGTCAGCAATATGGGATACACATTTCATTTTCTTCCCCATATCATCCACAAGGAAATGGACAGGCTGAATCTAGTAATAAAAGCCTTATTAAGATTCTCAAGAGGGTGTTGGATAGAAATAAGAAAGCTTGGGACTCAAAGTTATGGTGGGCATTGTGGGCTGATAGAGTAACTATAAAGAAAGCCATAGGTTGTGCCCCTTTTGACCTAGTTTATGGAATAAGTGCTAGATTACCTCAGAACAATTTGTTGCAAATGTACAGGTTCATCCAGGCATATGATGAAGATTTGAATGATGAGATGAGAATGAGAATGGATGAATTGATCTAGTTAGAGGAAGTAAGGAGGGATGCACATGAGAGAAATGAGACATTACAGAGGCAGTGTAAAAATTTGTTTGATAAGAGGACAACTCAAAGAAGTTTTGAAATTGATGATCTAGTCCTGATGTGGAATGTAAGGTTGGAAGATAAGGGAAGGCATGGAAAGTTTGATCCTATTTGGTTGGGCCCTTATCTTATTGAGGGAAAGTGGGGAATAGATACATATATCTTGAAGGATTTAATTGGTGGTACTTTGAAATTGCCTATTCATGGACAATTCTTAAAGTTTTACTTCTCTTGAAGTATCTCTTCCATGAACAGTAGTTTAGGTTCCCTTGTTTTTGTCTGCTCTGTGTTTTTGAGTCAGATTTTTTTTGAGTTGGTCAGCTCTCCCAGTGATTCTGAATCCTTTCCATGCCTGCAAGAGACATGCATCCCCTAGTATGAGCCATTGTTAGTCTATTTTCCTATTTGTGCAAAAATCTTATGAAAATGGCCTTTTCTCTGCAAGCTTTGTTAAGTTGTCCTACTCGACCTACAGTCATAGTTTTATGTGTGATGAAAGTCCATAGTGTTTCATGATGTGTGCCCTTAGCCCTTGGTAGTTTATTGTGTCACCTTGCTCCAGTCCAAAATAGACGTGCTGAATCGCAAAATCTAGAAAGTTATTTGAGTTTCAAGGTTTGCAGGAAATGTTTTCAGAATCTACCACAATGTTGAAAACCCACAGTATTTTTGAAAATCCATGATGTTTTCAGTCTGTGTGAAAACCCTCATTGTTTTCAACCTTGTTCCTTCCAAATTTTGTGTGCTTATCTTTGATGTCAAAAACCTTATGTGTTTTTGATCTTTTCCGCCGAAAACCTTGTGTTTTTTTGACCCCACACTTCTACCCTATTTGTTGGCATTCTCTAACTGTGCAAGTCTGACTGGATGGTGGGCTTGGATCTACAAATGTTTCAAAGTGATTGGTTGTTGCATGGACACATGTTAGACTTTTCTAACATCCAATCATGCGACCGCTTGCCACTTGTTTGTGTGGGTCCCAGTTCTTCCCATTGCCCGGTGTGGTTAAAGTTTGGACAAGATCAATGGTCAACGTAAGTTTGCATGGTAAAGATGCACGGTGTTTATCCCTTACGCTTTTGCAACAACCATCAAATTTTCTTGTGTGGGTGTGCCATGGGTCCAGGTGGGTCTGCGTGTCAGACAGTGCTGAGGTGCTCATTTCTGATTGGTCCATGTGGTGATGAGTCAGATATGTCAACGGGGCTTGTGATAGTGATTTCAATCTATGGTCAGTGTGTGATCATAAGGAATATTCTTTCCCCTTGTGATCATGCACCCACCATCTGATTGGATGCTGATGGGTTTGTTTCTAGGTGGGCCCGCTGTCAGATAATGTTGAGGTGGAAAGGTTTTATTGGATGCAAGGTAGAGATGTGGGCCCAGTGTCAGAAGGGAGGCGGGGGCGCATGTTCTTATTGGTTGTCACATGATTGCATGTCAAGAATTTTTGACATGCGACCATGTGACCGGTTGACGTCTGTCTTGCGGGGCCATTGGTGGAGAGGTGGCAGTCTTATGGCCTTGTCACATGATCACAAGGGCCATTTTCATGGCTTGCGACCATGTGACAAGGTTCTTCCTTGCTGAGGCCCAGCGGCAGGTGGTGATGTGGCATCTTCTGATTGGTCTGAGGTGGTGATGAGGCATGTCAATGGGCCAGTTGTCTTTTGTTATAGAGGTGAGCATTTTGCATTGGTGGGGAGCGGTGACATGGTATTGACATGGAGGCTTGTCACATGTTTGCATAGCCCAGTTTTTGGCTACGCGATCATGCAACCACTGCTAGCATCATGGTTGCAGAGTTGAGTGGGTCCATGGTGTCATGCTATTGACATGCTTGGTTTTCATTCTCCGAGGGATTTTTGAGGTGGCAAATGACTTTTCAAGGGGCCCGTGACTATTGTGAGATTGAATGCTGATCACCCAATTTTTTAGGAAAGGATGAGATCTACAGCCATGTTTTAAACCTTTGGGGGTGACCATTGGAACTTAGATTCAAACTTGTAGAGGGTTTTTAAGGCAAAAAGTATTGGTTTTAATGCTTTTCTAGTGGATTTCTTGCTAGTTTGATGGTGGTAGATGTTGCGATCTAGCCCAAGGGTCCTGCTAATCGGTGGCATGATGATTCTATACCTGGTGATGAATCTTAGTGGTGTGTCGCATGTTCACATAGCCTAGTTTCTAGCTATGCGATCATGCGACAACCTTTGTTTTGCAGGGTCTTCCAGTAGTTTGGCCATATGCGATGAGTGTATTAGCTCGGTGAAAATTTTGATAATGATGAAGAGGATTTGTGCGGCCATCTTGATCTGATTTTGCTACCTGGGATGTCTTGTCAATTTAAATGCATTAGACTGTTTGAGCTTGCATGCTGCGGCCTGATCCCTGTCTTGTTTGTGTTAACTCCTCGGTTGGGTTAGGTGGATTTGAATTTGGAGATGGAAATGATCATTATGCTTGGATTGTAACCCTCGTATAAAGGGATTTTTGTGAACATTTTTTATTATTGGGAGTTGGGTTTTTAAACTTTTCTGATTGTGAGTCTTCTGCCCAGTCTGAATTGTAATGACTTGTCTTGATTTTTTTGACAATTGAAAGAAAGTTGTAGGTCTAAGCTGTAGTTTGCAAGTAGGGTTCCTTTGGATGGATTGTATAACTTGAGGATTCTTCATACTTAATGCAAGCACTTGATTCTTGTCTCTCCTTTGTGTCAACATAGATAAATTTTGAACTTTCTAGTTCATTGCATAACCAATTTATGTATGTGCCCTCATTCTTGAGTTCTAATCTAGGATTAGATGAAATGATGCTCTAGATGGGACATAGATTTATCTTTTGTCTATGTAAGGATACTTTGTAAATAGTAAAGGAGATTGTAAATGTGTTTATGGCTTTGAATCTCAAATATATTCTGGTGTGTGTGTGTGTAGTCTATCTAAGAAACCTTGCCCAATGGATGAGGCACTGGCCTAGATAAGTATTTCTTTGTTGACATATCTTGATTGAGGTTATTATGATTCAAACACATGAAATTAAGAACCATCCTTAAGTTTTCAGTATTCGGTTGTGTAAGGTTCCACCCCATAGTAATGGAGATTCAATGAGTGTGTGGTTAACACTTAGTACTTTCTTACTATCCTATTATTTGTTATTCAAACCTAGTTCTTGGTATATGAAGTATATTTTATACTAGGTTAGGTGCACCCGCCTTGGTTTTGCAGAGCCAGAAGTAGAAGAGGGCATATTAAGTCCCTATAGTTGGTCCAGTTGCCTTGCAGAGCTCCCACACTTGGATCTAACCATTCCTAATATCAGTCTCAAGGTACATTGGCAGCCTATTAGAGCATAAGCATCATTTTGGACACCAACAAGATGGCGACTCTATTGGGGAAGTGTTATACATGTTCATCCTAACCAGTAGGTCATCATTGGAAGAAACAGGGTTGTTCTTGTCCCTTGTCTCTCTAACTCATTTGTGTATTTCTAGAGTGAAGAAACTATATTGTGATATTTCGAATACACTTGGGTGGTGACTCAAACATCTCTGAAGCAGTGCTAGTTAGTATTTATTTTGCAAGATGAGTTATAGAGGTACCAGGTCTCAGAGAAAGGAGCATCCTGAAGATATAATGGAAGAAGGCATTCCAGGAACTTCTAGGCCTTGTCAGACAAGGGGAGGAAAGAAGAGAAGAGGATTTTCTCATACTTGGAGAAACAAGAAAGATACCAGACAAGAAACCCAAACCAGGCCTAGTCAAGAAGAAAATAATTCAAACACATGAAATTAAGGTTGTTATGATTCAAACACATGAAATTAAGAACCATCCTTAAGTTTTTAGTATTCGGTTGTGTAAGGTTCCACCCCATAGTAATGGAGAGTCAATGAGTGTGTGGTTAACACTTAGTACTTTCTCACTATCCTATTATCTATTATTCAAACCTAGTTCTTGGTGTATGAAGTATATTTTATACTAGGTTAGGTGCACCCACCTTGGTTTTGCAGAGCCAAAAGCAAAAGAGGGCATATTAAGTCCCTATAGTTGGTCCAGTTGCCTTGGAGCTCCCACACTTTCCTAATATCAGTCTCAAGGTACATTGGCAGCCTATTAGAGCATAAGCATCATTTTGGACACCAACACATACTCTCAAGAAGACCCTATCTCCAACCATATACTCACGGTCAACCCTCTTCACATCTTCATGCTTCTTCTGTGGATCTTGAGCCTCTCTAAGACACTGTCTAATCAAGACCACCTGCTACTCCATATCCTTGACCAACTAAGGTCCAATAGATACCCTATCCTTGATCCTATCCCAACTCAATGGTTTCCTACATGGTCTACCATACAAGGCCTGATATGGTGGCATACCAATAGAAGAATGATGCCCATTATTATAGGAAAACTCTACTAGATGTAGGTATTCCTCCCATTTGACCTGATGGTCCATCACATACATATGTAACATATCCTCTAACACTTGGTTAACCCTCTCTATCTATCCATCTATCTGAGGGTGATATGCCATACTAAAATTGAGCCTAGTGCCCAACGCTACTTGTAACTCTCTCCAAAAAGCTTATGTGAACAAGGAGTCTCTATCAGAGATGATATTATAGGTAATGCCATGAAGTCTAACAATATCCCATAAGAACACCTAAGCTACATCTCATGTTGTGAATGTAGTACGCATGGGTGAGAAGTGGGTAACCTTGGTCAACGTATCAACTATCACCAAGATGGCATCATGGCAGTGAGAAGACATAGGGAGACCAATAATGAAGTCCATAGATATAGTATTCCACTTCCACTCAACAATCTCATTTGGCTGTAGGAGCCCACCTGGATGACTATGCTCTACCTTCACTCTTTGACACTCTAGGCATCTAGCAACTATGCTAGTGACCTAAAATCTCATGCCCGGCCAATGATACAACTATCTCAGATAGGCATGCAACTTCTTAACCACTAGATGAGCTACATAAGGTGCTCTATGAACCTCAAGCACAATAAAATATCACAAATCACCCGTGGAGGGTACATAGATGCATCCTCTATGACGTAGGAGTCCATCAGACTCTAAAGAGTACTCTATAAATCTCCCCTCAAGGGGCCTCTGAGAATGGACAATTTGACAAACCTCTACATAGAATCCATCCTCTGGCAAGTGATGCAAGATGCACTCCCTCAAATTTGTACTAGAATTCATATATGAGAGCTCGTGCCACCTCTTACTCAAGGCATCTGCAACTACATTCTCTTTCCCTTTGATGTAATGAACATCAAAATCATACTCACACAAAAACTCTATCCATCTCCTCTACCTAGCATTAAGATTAGGCTATGTAAAGATATACTATAGGCTCTGGTGGTCTGAATGAAGCTCAAATCGGTGACCTAGAAGAAAGTGTCACAATCTCACCGAGGCATGAACTACCACTGCAAGCTCTAGGTCATGAGTAGGATAATTGAGCTCGTGAGTCTTTAACTTCCTAGAATTGAAAGCTATAGGATGACCATCCTACATAAGAACTACTCCTAAGCCATCCAAAGAAGCATCAGTGCACACAAAAAAGTCTACTAAAGGATCTGGCACTGCTAAAATCAGTGCACTAGTGAGGGCTCTTTTGAGCTCTTGAAAAACTCTCTCACACTTCTCTGTCCATTCATACTTCTTCCCCTTTCTCTAAAGGGAAGTGATGGGATGAGCTATCCTAGAAAATCCTGCCACAAAGTGCCTGTAATAACTTGCTAAGCCCATAAAACTCCTAACCTCAGTGACACTGGTGGGTGCTGGCCAATCCATAATGGCTGTAATCTTTGATGGGTCTATAGAGATCCCATTGTTGGATATAACATGACCAAGATAATGCACCTTGGGTCTAAAGAAGGCACACTTTGACAAGCTTCCAGACAACTGATTCTCTCTCAAATGCTGAAGAACCTATCTCAAATGCTCCTCATGCTCCTCCTCATTACGGGAATAAATCAAAATATCATCAAGGAACACTACCACAAACTTATCCAAGAATGTGCAAAATACTCCATTCATGAGGCTCATGAACACAACTAGAGCATTCATGAGGCCAAATGGCACCACTGTGAACTCATAATGACCATACCTCGTATGAAAATAAATCTTATGGATATCACTCTCCACTATTTGCAACTGATGATACCCTGACTTCATATCTATCTTTGAGAATACTCGGGCACACTACAACTAGTCAAATAAATCATTGATCTTGGGGAGTGGGTATCGATTCTTAATTGTTACTTTATTCAACTACCAATAATCAATGCATAATCTAAGTGATCCATCCTTCTTCTTCACAAAAATCACTGGTGCACCCCAAGGTGATACACTAGGTCAGATATGCCCTTTCTCCAAGAGCTCTTCTAACTAAATCTTGAGCTCATTGAGCTCATGTGTGGTCATCCTATAAGGTGCTCTAGATACGGGCTCGACTCCTAGCACAAGGTCTATATGAAAATCAATTGCTCTAGGTGGAGGCATACCAGGTAGCTCGGTAGGAAATACATCTACAAACTCCTGAAGAATGGGATAATCCTCGAGCAAAGGCTCCCCCTTTGAATCCTCCCCTCTATCACTAATGGTGATGGAAAATAACTGACACCCCTTCCGCATGCACCACCTAAGCTGCATAGTGGAAATCATGCAAAGGGATATGGATCTATGTACTCCAAATATCACCATAGAAGTACCATGATCATCAATGCACTCAACCCTCTTCTGACAACAATCCATCTTGGCACTGTGGGCATATATCCAATCCATGCCAAGAACTACATCATAAGAACCTAGAGGGGTAATGCGGAGGTCAGATATCATGATCAAATCTCCAATCTAAATCTGACAACTGCAGACTAAGGAACTAATAGACACCCTACCTCTTGAAGCTAACTCAACCTCCCAACTGACATCCTATCTAACTACCACTAGCCCACAATGCTCCACTACATATGGAGATATAAAGGAGCTTGTGGCTCCTGAATCAAATAAGATAGAAACACTGATACCTTGAATCATACATATGGCCTCTATGACCGTGGCCTAGTGCTCAGCCTGGTGGTTATCAACCACTACAAATACTCTATGGGATCTACCCATAGCTCTGACTATAGGCTCTGAGGTAGCCCCTCTCTGACCACTGGCTGACTGTCCCTAAGGGCACTCTCTCACAATATGACCCATGCCACCGCAAGTGTAACATGGCCCTTGGGTTTGAATCTATATTCCCTATGTCCTAGGCTACTGTGACCCTCTGGTCCTACTAGAACCACTGTATCCACCCCTAGAGAACTATTGAGTCCTAGCTGATTGTGCTTGAGGGGTCTATGTCTTCTAATTCTATTTAGGGCCCTGAGACTACCACTATTTGGGCTCTGAGCCCTAATAACCCTGTGAATACCTCTGCCAAGAATCCTACTAGGATCCCTACTGCTAAGACTACTGACCCTTAAAGGATCCTACTGAATGGTTTTGTTTCCCCTTCCAAGAGGATTTCTATTGTCTTGACTACTGAGATGAAGGGTTTTAGTGCTGAGACCAATCCTAAGACTCCTGTCTAGTACAGATATCCTCGACTACAAGTGTCATCTCAACTATATCTCTCAATGTGGTAGGAAAAGCTAGATGTACTGTCCCCTAAAGAGACATATTAAGTCCCTTAATGAACTGATGGATATGCATTTTCTCATCCTTCATATAATCTACATATGGAAGGAGCTCAAGAAACTAACTCTCATACTAAGCCACAGTGAGACCTCTCTACTGGAGATCATGGAACTCCTCTATCTATCTCTATCTGAAATGCTCAGAGAGATACCTCTCTTGAAATTGGGCTACAAAAGACTCCCAAGTGAGTGTGTCAATAGCCACTCCTCTAATGGACTCCTCCTACTACCACCAAGTGGAGGCTTTCTCTCATAGGAGGTGAACTACAAGTCATACCTTTAGATTACTCCCATAAGGGCACAACCCAAAGTATCACTGTAAACTCTATAACCAGGCCTCTGCTACTGACCTATTAGTGGACCCCAAAAACAAAGGTGGTTGGAGTTGTATTAAATCTCAGATCTCATCTCCAACATCTCTAGGGGGTCTCTCTCTACCCCTGATCCCATGCTCAGGTGGTACCTCTATTTGATGCACTGAATCTCCCTCGTGATCACCATGACCCTCAACAATCCTGGGTGGAGGACTCCTACTCCTCTCTTTGTTAACTACTCTACCACCTCCTGGCATATCTGCTTCCCTTTCAGAAACCTATTGCTTTGGCTGAGGAACTATGGGTGGTAACCTCTGCTGAATTACCCTAATCAAATTCTGAAGGACATCCATGATATCCTGATTAGGGTTTGGTGGTGGTGGTGGTGGTGGTGGTGGACGGTAATGGGCCACCTCCTTTTCTAGCACTAACACATGTAGCTCTATGACCTCTACCTCGTCAGCCAGCTTGTGTGACAACAGGCATCCTACACAATAGATTAAGTTGGGTGAGTTGAAACATAATGGTAGTCTGATACCCAATGTCATGCCCAAAATTTAACCAACCAAAAATGCAACAATTTTTTTTTTTTAATGAAAAGTTATAGAGTAATGTGTTGAAGGTTAAGTGTAAGTTGACAATAGATTAATCAGTTAAAGTCTAGAGTCAAGTTTTGGAGAGCGTTACGCTAAGGAGTAATAATAGGATGATTGAGGTCTAGTAAACTAGAGTTCATAACTGTAGTTGTAAAAGTATCAAGTTTGGAAAGCAGAACCCTAGTGCATACAGTTTCCATTTAGAACTTCCGATCATGATGTATTCAAGGTACCTAGGGTACTAACATCTATCCAATTTCATAAAAATTAATCAATAGCCTAATATGTGTATGCATACCTAGGTTATGGCTTCCAAATAGGGTTGATCCAACTTGTAGATAATTGTTTTTATTTTCTCCAATAATGGAATGATTGCAATAATGATAGAATTACAATATTTAACCAACAATAACCCTAATGGTGTTAACTAGAATCCAAATGTTATTTAAACATTGGAAGTTATATTATCATCTTCTAATTCCTACAAATCACCTTACTTGTACATTGGATTATTTACGACACACTGATTCATTAATTTATAATCCTATTGGCCAATAGTGGCTACTAATTTAACTTAAACCAAATTACCTACTATTACTGCTCCTATGTAATCACTGAATTAAATGAACTATCTAAAATATCCAATTGATTTATTAATTAACCTATCTATTAGCACTAATTCTATAATTATTAATAAATGAATTCAAGATTAGATGCTTACACCAAAATAAGACTAATAAATTAGCGAACCAATTTCAAAAGGGCAACTCCTTTAATCCTACAACTTGATTTATTATGTATGACTCCCAAACATTACTCCAAACCTATTAATTAGTGATTTTTTTTTACCAGCAATAAATTTTAAACAAATCATAAAATTAATAACTACTAAGTAAGACTAATCAACTAAGAAAATAGTGACAAAACTCAAAGTTAGCTCTAACCTATAAACCTACCCTACTAATCTTATTAACTAACCTTTCCATTAAAAATCTTCTAACCAAGTATTAATATTACTAACTTGTCAATTAATAATTTATTCAAAAAGATAGATTTTCCCATTAATAATAAATTTCTTTAAGTAACAAATACTAGCAAGAAAAAAATGATAAGAAATAAAATAACTAATAAAGTGAACCACTAAACAAACCAAAAAAAAAAGACCTACTCTATCATAATAACACTACCCCATCCCATCATGGCCCACTTGCCAAGTGGGTGGGGAGGTGGAAATCTCCAAACTACCTAAGGCTCACATGGAGGAATGAAGGAAATGCCTTTTTGCAAAGGCTTGCACATGGGTTTAAGGTAGAGGTGGGTTCCACCCAAAGCTCTTCATCCTAGCACCACCCCCCCCAAGAAACCCACATAGGGAATGAGGGAGACAAGATATGACATTTCTTAACTCATGTTAGGTCATAAGTCAGATATAAATCACACAAGGGATGGAAGCTTGTTTTAGGGGGGATTACATTTATTGCCAAGTCAGCCCCAAGGAAATTTTGCACAGAGGTGAAGGAAAAAGGGGACCCACCAAATCAACTTGTCTTATCCCAATGCATAGACCTATGCATGGAGTGGGGGCAATTTTCTTATCAAAGGATATACTTGATTTTCATGTCAGACCCAAGTACACATGGAGGAGAAAAGTCTTGTCTTTGGTCAAGGAGTTAATACCATGTCAACAAGAATAATGAAGCATGGGAAGTTAGGAGGAAAGGTGGCATGAGTTTGGATGGGGAGCTAGTCCCAAGGTAAGTGATGGCCACTTGCAATTTTATATTATTTGAAGTGCATAATTTTAAAAGCAAGAAAGTTTACAATAATATAATGTATACCCTGTCACACCATATGCCTGCTCCCATTTATGGGAAAAAGGTATAGATTAAGTTATGTTATGAAATTATTTATTAATTTAGGAATTAATTATTAACAAATTTATGTTAGGGGGTTAAGATTAACTCTAATTAGGAAGCATATCTGGAATGGAAGGGAATATTCTCTGTGGCAAGAGACATATTTCCTTCCCATACAAAATCCAGAGAGCATTTTTGCTCTCTAAAAATTGGGGAGTGCTATTTTGTCATAGCTCCATTTTTTTTTAAATTTCTTTGCTTGATTTTGGAGAGCCAAATGAATGCATTTATTTGTTCAATTAGTGTATTATTCTAAGGAGAATTATGGGATGAATATTAGTAGTTTGTGATTTTAACATAGTAATCTAACATGTTCATTTGTTCATAGTTATCATGCTTCAATTTAGAGGAATAGAAATGAGATTTTGTTCACATAGAGATTGATTATAATGAATATGAAAATTACAATCAACATTAGAGAGTTCACTAAATTCATTCATCAACCAAAGTTTGTAATCTAATGAAATTATTTCATTGTCTATTATATCAACCTTGGATATTATTTCACAAGGAAGAGTAACTTTCCTATTACAAGAATAGAATACAATAAGCATGAGAGAAATCATTTATTATTTTCATTATGGTAATATCTTCAAATGAAAATACATATTCTTCATGAGGGAGAAGTCTTCACATTTTACAACAAGACAATACAAATTGGTAGTATTACTCAATGAGAGTTTAAAAGAGGATAACAAAACTTCTCTCCATTACAAACCACATACAACTTCACAATGGCCAAATGAAATGAAAATAACACTACAAATTTCAACCAAAAGAACAATCTCATTACAAGGGGATCCACAATACAACAATAAGGTTGTCATCACACAACCATACCAAAATGGAGAACTCTCCAAAGCTTTATCCACAAGTTCTTGGCTTCAAAACCTGCAAATCAAAGAATAGAACCATGGAAAGCTCACCCCCCATCCTAGGTCTCAAGGAGACCACCCCCGAGCTAGGAGAATCAATAACCAATGGGTGACAATCACACATTCACATAATAGGAATATGACAACAAAGAACACCCTCCCAAGGCTTACACAAATGGATTCACCATGAACCCATAACAAGGGGTATGTTGGTTCTTCAAAAGATTTTACACTCCATGAGATACCAATATGCTTATGATTGATGTTAAGGAGTGGTTAATTCAAAATATGGGAAATATATAAGCAACTGGACCAACTATAGGGACAAGATTGCCCTCTTCACTTCTGGCTCTGCAAAACCAAGGTGGGTACACCTGATCCAATAGATTTAATTCTGTTCTTTATTCAATACTGGATCTTACAACAGATGATAGTGAAAAAGTACTAAACAACAACCTATTATTCATTGACTCTCCATCATTGGGTAGAACAACATATAAAGTAAAATAAAATGTAAAAGATTGGTATTGATTGAATATTTTATGAGTACAAGATTTTGATCATTCCTTACAAGGTAGAAGATAAGAAAATACAAACTAGTGCCCTATCCATTGGGCAGAAAACCAGAAGATAGAATGAATACAATGATATTTTGAAAAGAACTTGCATCTAAACATAAATACAAACAACTCAACTCTTTCCTACTTATAGAAAAATCCTTAAATAGATTAAGTAAACATGTATCCCACTCAAAGCAATATTTAATCCAATCCTAGATCAGAACTCAAAGTTAAACACATACATATAAATCTTAGAAAGATTTAAAGATTTACAGAATAAACTCAAAGGAGAGACAAAGAATTGAGATTTGTATTAAGTGTAATCTTGAATGTTGTATACATCATATTCTGAATAAGCTTACAAAATGGTAGCAGTAACCTGTGCTTCTTTATTTTTTGATGAAAAATGATACAAAAAGTTACAATCCTCGACTGAGGGCTAGGGTTTTTGATTCTCTATCCTTTGAACACCTAAAATCTCAATGCCTAGAATGATCATGGAAAATCCTTTATATACAAAGAAATGCAAACAAGCTACCGATCATTCTAGAGTTTACAAAATTCCTAACCTAAAACCTTTACAACAACCTTATTAGGCTTACAATAAATACATTGATCAAATAGGTGAGATATTTGTAGATGAGCCAACTTGCTTTATGTCTTCAATGTTGTCCTTGGCTTCTTTCAACAAATCTGATTGCAATATCTCGTAGTTAATCTTGTAATAAATGCCTTTCTGCATCTCAACAACCCTGATTTCTCAAACAGTAACTGTCTTGTTTCAAGAGGCTGGAGGAATATCTACTTTCTCAACATGAGGTATGTACCGATACCTCCATTTATTCTACACCTCTTCACTTGGGAACTCAAAATTTGCAAACTCAACCTTCTTACTTGATAACTGTTCCCACTCATTCTCCATTTGGCTAACCTTGTGCTGAATAGTGTCAAACATTGATTTTGCATTTATTAATAGCTTAATGGTGCTGCTAAAAGAATAGATTTCACTTAAGACACCAGTCACCCTTTCTAACAAGAGTGCATCCATCTCTTCTCTCCACTGATATGATTATTTAAATTTTCCTTTTTCTGTGATAATGGTAGGGACCAGTTCATAATTTGAAAGCATCAATTCTCCTCTCATTAAACTTGATTTTCTTATGAAACTATCCACAATGATGCCATACTGCACTATTTTCTTCACAGCCTAATGTGTTGGCTTAATAAGTGGATCAGGGTCCTCTTGGCCTTTTGATAACATACGGAAAAGATTCACATTAGAAGACCTCTAAATCCATTTCTTCAAAATTGGTGACATCTCAGTCTTCTCCTTATTCAAAGCTACAAATAAATCATGTAACTTGCTGACATGATTATAGAAAATTAAGGGCTTCAAATCATATGCAAATTGCATTATTGCATCTTCCATTTTTTCTTCATATTTTTGGTTTGCCAAGGTTGTGGCCTTCACATGTTCATCCTTTTCCTTCTCCAATTGTACCCTTATTTCCCTCAATTTATTAGCTTCCTCAGTTAATCGCTGCTTCTCCCAAATAACTCTTGCATCCATACTGGTGTCTGGGAATGGTGATGGTGGAAATTAAATAATTGGGCTTGATGAAGAAGAAACTATAGGCTTGTCAAAGATTTCCAATTGGGGAGACCTCTGATCCTGGGGTCCTGATAGCTTAGCAATCAATTTACCCTTTTGAATTAGCTCTATCTTGAGCTCATTGTAAGACTTGAGGATAGTTTCAAATTTGAGCCTGAGCTCCTGCTCTTCTTGGGCATCTTTCTCTGCCACTTTAACATTGAACTTGGCAGTCTCCAAAATTAGGTTTGAAGCTTCTACTCTAGAAGTCTCACCTACTCTTTGTACTAGTAAATTCCCTACATATTCTGTAGAGAGAGCCTCTCTCTTTCCTTTATCCTCCTCCCTCTTAAGGGACCACATCACCAAGGCTGCATGATCTTCTAAAAAAGTAGTTCCTCTAGCAACTTGTTGAGCTTGCTCTACTGTAGAAAGAGTCTTCACCTTGTTCTTTTTGACTTGATCAAAGATTATTGCATCAACAATATCCCACTCTGGCATAATCAACACTCCTGCAGTATGGACCACAGCCCTGCCTTCATTAGGAGTAAACTTTTCAAACTATTTCATTAGCTCACCCTTGGTCTTAGTTTCAATCTCTACTATATCCCTATCAGGGAATTTCTCCCTTTTCTTTTCACAAATTTCCTTAAATTGATTTATTTTCATTCTCCATAAAAATTGGGAGAATGCCCTAGTTTTGACAAATTTGTCATCACCAAGAAATAAATCACTAGCTTGTTTCAAATTGGGGTCCATTTGTTTACCCTCAAATTCAATAATAGTTAGATCCATGGCCACCTCCTTAGGTGCCTCTGGTATTCCTTCTTGCAACTCATCATTAGAAACAAAAAATGTTTCCCTCACTACTCATCTGAACTAGCTGTTCTGCTACCCCATGTTCATCTAATTGGATAGGGGACTGAGAAGGAGAATAGACATTCTCTCCTGGCCTTGATTCTTCTTATCTTTGCCTCTTAAGAGAAGGTTCCTGCATTACTGGATCATCTATGGGTCTTTTCCCTCTTGATGTAGAAGGAAGATCCTCACCTCTCTGTTGTGTCAGCAAAAGGACACCATAACCACTTCTTTTTTGTACAGTGTATGTTCCCTTAGGAGTCAATTTTATGTACCTTGGCTGACTCAAATTTTTTTTGGCACTTTCAGACTCTACCTTACTAACCATGACTTTCTTTTCATTCATTGCATTCATAACCCTTTCAAAATGTTCCATAAGGGCATCTACTTTCCTAGCCCAGGGTTCAAATCCCTTCAGTGGGTCATAAGCCTTGTCAAAATTCCTAATGAAATCTACAGTCTTTTTGTAGATGGCCCACTTTTCCTTCTTAATTTCCTGAGTTTGAAGGTCAAACTCATTTCTTATTATATCTTAAGGAAAATTAAATTGGTGTTCTATGAGAGCACACCTTACCTTGTCTCTGAACATTTTTGATAGGAAATCCTCTGTGTTTTCACATCTAATGGTGGCCATTGACATTCTATAGGGATGTAGAACTTTACTCAAATGCACCCAACCTCCCTTAGTAATAACATACTAATAAGCTATTGTGATATCAGGGAAAAAGGTCCCTCTTCCCTTACCAGCGAGAGTGGTTTCTTACAGGTCACCAATCTACCTTAATATTTTACCATATCCTACTTTCAATGGGACTTGATAAGGTAAAATGTATTGTGTCACCTTGCAACCATATACACTAAAAACTGTGGAAACTGGATATAAAATTATATCCCAAAAATTGTGGACTATGGTGATGTCTTGACAGTACTCCTTTGGTCTAATCAATCTTAATAACTCTCTTGGAATCCTTGGATTGTCAAAAAACAATAGAGTTCTCAGCCTTGAAGAAAAATCACTGTCAAAAGCAATGTAGCTGGCATCAACTCTATCCCATGACAAAGTTGTAGTCCACAATTGGACTGGAAGGGTTTCCCCATATCTTTCCTTCACAATATTGACTGTTGAGCTGAAGAATTGCTCACCTTTGTATAAGACCATATGCATAAGCATTGAATACCAACCAAAAGGCCTACTAACCTTCATGTTCTTGATTCCCATTATTCCCTCATGGATTAGATCAGCCAGATGAGATGCAAAATCAAAAATCAGTGCCAACTGGGGTTGTAGTGACTGTACTATCATAAACATATATCGTATTGCCATATGAGTGGCCACATCATGCCCTAGAATCAAATTCAAAGACTTATAGAAGGGATGTTCTCTCTTACTAAATAGGTCTAGCCTAAAAGGCTCTGGTGTGCTTGCACTAACAACACACATTCATCCAATTTTTTCCAAAAATTCCCTTAGAGGCCCTACTCTCAAATAATCCCTTTGTGCCTCATATATCTCTGTAAACTCTGAGAAATCTATTTTCTCCAACCTAATAGAAGGGTCATTTAGTGAAAAAACCTCCCTGATCTCATCATTTGTGATGTTGATTAGGTCTTTCCCATTTATGTCCTTGACACATTTTTTCATAGGATCATAACCCTTGGCAATTTGGATCAGCAACTCTACATCCATGAATACTCTAGGAACCACCAACTTCCCTATATCAAATTGCCAAATATTACTAAGGGGGCACAAGAATTTCTTTGTGAGTAGGCTGACCTAAATAAAATAAGACCATTATGATCTTTACCCACCATAGCATCTCTCATCCAATTTCCTCTATCATGGATTCCTTCAGCTACTAAGTCCCTAGGGTTCCTTGGGACCAATTCCTTTAATCTGGGTGCCCTATTATCTAAATGTGGTAGTAATTGCATCAGATTTCAAAGACTCCTTTTGTCTTTGTATTCTATCTTACCAGATAGGTTTCTTTTTGGCAGCATTTTGAAACTAGGGCTTCTTAGAAAAATATATAAAACTAAAGAAAACCCTAAATACTTATCAGCTGGCAACACAATCCCTCTTTTAATTTCTTCACAGACTTCAAACAACCCTTGAATTCAAGAAAATTTTACCTACCGGGCACCTAAAAGAACTTTTCTTAAAATCACTCCAGAGGAAAATCCAGTTCATCGGGAAACTTACAAGAGTGGCAAAGAGAAACAATGATCAAATTTTTCTATATAATATTTCCAACCATTTACAATCCATCTACACGTAGCTAAATAAATCTTCCATTACTAAAATTTGGTGGCCTCAGCACTCACAGGATGTGAAAAATGTCACAGAGCAAAAATTTGAATTTAGGCCATTGATTTTGTTTCCCTTTAGGTGCTTCGAACAGTTGACAAATTAAATGATGTAAACCTATATTAATTTTCCACAAATTAGTTCTTTGCTAATGAGAACATTTCATTTTAACCATGTGGGAAAAGAAAGACTTAAATTTATTTTTCTTGGAGGAGACAGGTGTCACCCTGTCGCTAAAGCGCTAACCCAAAACTGTCAAGAAAATTAGATCAAGATGTAACGACAACCATCAATGCTATTTAATCGGATGATCCTCATAATTTAAGTGACTTTGGCCGCACAACTTCCCTTTGAAAACTTTATCGAATCAAGAGATTCAAGGTTAGATGGGTCACCATGCAGAAAACCCTAACTTATATCCTTAGCGTCAAGTGTACTGACAACTTGGCATGTGATCATTATGCTTGGCCAATTAGAAATGACCGTGTCATCAAGAACTAGTGACAAAGGACCCACCTTTTTGTCCTCATCTTCAAGCAAGATCAACGGCCATCGCTATACCGCTAACCTTAAAAAACATGCACTTTATCCCAATGGTATAACGACAACTGCTAGATCTTATCGAACCTTAACCATCCAAGAAGGTCAACCCTAATTTGACACCTTACTCATTTTTCTATTGAATCAAAAGATGTCACGTGGTGAAGAACCAGCAAGTGGGCCTCCTTACTTTTTGTTCCTTAGTACCAATCATCCTGACAACTGCCACATCATAGCCCCTAGCAACCAATGGAAAGAAAACATGTCAATGTGACCTGGCACTTTAGGGCCCACTACAGACTCCCTCCTTTAAAGAGAATCTGATGGTTGTCACTAAAGCACAAGCTTAAAATCCTAACATCTTTCTCCAACAATATAGCAACAGCCATAAGATTAATCTATGCTTTATCTTTTGGAAAGTCTGACCCCACACTCACTATGTCACCAAAGACAAATGTCAATTTAAGAGAAATGCCATGAAGACTGATAAGCCAAAACCTACTACTATCAGTGAAGCTTTGATTAGATGCTCATTGCTAAAGCACGATGCCTAAAAGGCTATCAACTTGGTCCAACGGTATAACGAAAGTCATAGGATTAATCCATTGTGTAATTTCTAGCACACCTTCATTGATGGGCCCACCTAGATAGATGGCGCTTTGTCGCTAAAGCGCATGTCAGACATTCTAACAATAGGTAGTTTTGCGGTTCAACGACAGCCACAAGTTTTAAAAGGTGACATACTATTGAAGAATTTACCTGAGACTTAGGGTTTGAAAGAATTAATTGAAAGGGGCCTGTCGGATAACCTAACGACATAACATGTAAAGTGATCATCGCAAAAGGGGGAAATTTAGCACATGGGTATTTGGGGAGTTAGTGAGAAAAAAGGTAATGCAAATTTAGAACAAGGCTTAAAGACTAGCTAGGGCTCCCACCAAACCTAGGGTTTCACCATTCAAACCTCACCATCAGGTTTATAAACTGGATTTTTTCAAAATATTTAGCATGAAACTGGAAAATTTTATATAATAATAATAGTGGCTCATGCTTGGGGATGTTTATCTCCTGTAGATACAACAAGAAAACTGGAATCTCCTGGAAGAGAAGACTAGAACAAAACTTCGACTGAGAAATAAAAAATGCACAAAAAAAACTGAAACTAAACTGTACAGGGACACAGGAAAACACCTAAGAGAAATACAATTTTAAGAACTGACCATGAACTAGCAATTCCATGAGCTCTCCTATCAGATTTTTTAATAAATAAGAATCTTTTCCCCAATTCCCTTTAATGATATATGGTCCTAACCAGATGAGATCAAATTTCCCATGCTTTCCTTTATCTTCTAACCTTGCATTCCACATTAGGACTAAATCACCACTTGCAAAATTTCTCTGAGTAGTTCTCTTGTCATACAAGACTTTGCACTGGGCCTACATCTTTTCATTTTTATTATGTGCATCATTTCTTACCTCATTCAATTGAATTAAATCATTGATTCTGACAGTCATATCTTCTTCCACATCATCATCATAATCTTGTATGAAGTGATACATTTGTAACAAATTATTTTGGGGTAATCTTGCATTAATCCCATATACTAAGTCAAAAGGGGCATAGCCTATTGCCTTTTTCACTATAACCCTGTCAGCCCATAGGGCCTGTAACAACTTGGAATCCCAGGCCTTCTTGTTTTTATCTAATACTCTTTTCAAAATTTTAATCAAACTTTTGTTGCTAGATTCTACTTGGCCATTACCCTGTGGATGGTAGGGAGATGAATATGAGATTTTTATACCATTGTTTTGACAAAAGTGAACAAACTCCTTTGACCTAAAGCACATTGCATTATCAACCACCATGGTTTCTAGGCAACCAAACCTTATGAGAATGTTTTGCATCATGAAATCTATTACTACCTTACTAGTTGGTTTCCTTGAAGGGATTGCCTCAACCCATTTGGTGAAGTAATTAGTTGCCACTAGCATATAGGAATGTCCACCGTTGGACTTATTAGGGATTTCACCAATGAAATCCATACCCCACTTTTGGAAGGGAGCCTGAATAGTAACAGGCTTGAGAGGCAAGTTTCCACTAAATTTCAACTTTCCTGCAAATCTTTGACAAGGGTCACATTTTCTCACAAATTGATAAGTATCTTTGAAAAGTGATGGCCACCAAAAACCTGACCTAAGGATCTTGTGGGCTGTAGTCTTTTCCATATAGTATCCACCACAAATCCCATTATGCATTTCATCCATCAAAAGCTTGGCCTTATCCTGACCTACACATCTAAGCAAGACACCCTCATTGCTTCTCCACCATAACTCACCACCAATAATTTTATATCTTATGGAATGAAGCTTAATAGTCCTTTTCTTGTTATCATCTAGTTCAGGGGGTAAAACCATCTTTTGCAAATACTTGAAAATATTTTTATACCACTCACAACAATCCATATTACGTACAAAAGGTCTTTGATCCTCTTCTAACATGTTTATTTGGTTTGCAATCAAATTTCTTTGGGCCATCAACTTTGCCAGGCCCAACCCCTTTACTAGCTTTGTAATGTGGATGTCAACATTAAACTCTTGAAGCCTATTAATCCACCTACATCTTCTTCCTGAAACTTCTTGCTGGACTAGGATATCCTTGACTACAACACTTGGAACATAGGAAACCATTGTGGCTCCTACCAGATAACACCTAAATGTTTTAATAGCCTTTACCAGGGCATAAGCTTACTTCTTGGTGATATCATAATTTAATTCAGCTTTCTGCAAGGTCTTGCTGAAAAAAGAAATAGGCTGCTCAAAACCATCAGCATTTTTTTGTAATAGTACTGCTGCAATAGTATGGGCAGATGCAAAGGAAAAGATCTGCATTGGTTTGTTGTAATCTAGTGTTTTCAAGACTGGTATCCCTTTTAATATCATTAAAATCTTGTATTGCCTCCACATTCCACTCAACCTTTACTCCTTTCTTCAACATTCTTGATATGGGAATGCTAATTTCTACAAATTTTGTAATAAACCTCCTCAAGAAATTTACCTATCCTAGAAAGGACTGAAGCCCCTTGATATTATTTGGTAAATATAGCTTATCAATAGCTTCCACTCTTTCAGGGTTTATCCTCACCCCATCCTTTGAAACAATGTGCCCTAGAAGTTTTTCCTCTACCACACCAAAGGCACACTTGGGTTCAAAGAAACCCCATACTCTATTTCTTTGATGAAGATTTTTTCTAGATGTTGGCAATGTTGTTCTTCTTTAGCTGAGAAGGCTATTAAATCATCTTGATATACCACCATAAACCTATCAACAAAATCTACAAAAGCTACATCCATGGCCCTTTGAAAGGTGGCACTAGCATTAGTCAACCCAAAAGGCATCCTTACATAAACATACATCCCCCATGGGGTTGTAAATGTGGTTTTAAATTTCTCCATGTCCTTAACCATAACTTGATTGTAACCAAAGAAGCCATCCATCATGGACATCAATTCTGACCCAGTGACTTTCTGCAACATGTTCTCCATATTTGGTAATCCATAGTTATCCTTTAGAGAATTTATGTTAAGATTTCTAAAATCAACACAAAGTCTAATGTCACCATTCTTCTTTCTAATAGGCACCAAATTTGAAACCCAAGTGGAGTGTCTAATAGGCTTGATTATTCCAGCATCCATTATTTTCTTGAGTTCACCCCGCATCTTAGGTGCCAAGGTAGGGTTAATAGGTCTCAACTTCTGTCTAAAAGGTTTTGTACCCTCTTTGAGTGGAATCTCATGTTGAAAGAGGTCCTCCCTATAGGATTTGAGATCTTCATAAGACCATGCAAAAACATGCCTAAATTTTTTGAGAAGATCAATCAAATTTTTTCTAGTTCTTGGGGATAAACATTTGCCTATATAAACCTTCTTGGGGAGAATTCTCATGCCCACATTTACCTCTTCCAGCTCATTGGTTTTTTTAGTACTAGCAGAAAAAGTTTTGTCTTTATTATCAAATGCCCTTTCAAGAGTAACTAATCCTTTGGGAACTCTATTTGATTTTAACTGCAAAACCTCTTTCCCAAAAATAACATCTTTACCATTCATTGTATCAACATAAGTACTGAAATCCATTTCTTTGTCACCAAAGTGAGATTCACACTGGGGAAATCTTAATATGTCTTGGTCATCAGAGAAAACTTGCCAATTCTCTACATTATTAGGGATGGAAGGCCTGGCTTGTACCTCTATATTAGATATATCTACAAATGTAATATCTTTAGGTCTAAGAGCCACATTAGCCAACAAATTTTCCATTCTGTTTTGACTTCTTTCCATCCATCAAATATTAAAAGCATTGAAACTTTCAATCTCATCCCATACTACATTCCTATACTACTTTAATTTCTGATTTTTTTAAGCTTAACTCAATCTAACTTGGGAGACAACTAACTCAGAGTCACCCACTACTTTCAAAAATTTTATACCATGCCTTGATGCCAACCTTAGACCTATTAGTAGAGCCTCATACTCTACAACATTATTTGTGCATGAAAATAACAAAGTAAAGGAGAACTTGAAAGTTTTACAATTCAGAGATATGAGTAAGATTCCAACTCCAGATCCTTCCTTGCTATTTGCACCATCAAAATACATGGTCCACAAACTATCAAGATCAATCCATCCCTCCTAGTTTTTTGATATGTGTATTTTCAACATTCAACTGTCAAGAAAGCAATTCATGGTGTCTTCTACTTCTTCAATCATATGTGGAGTTCTAGATTCCCTGGTGATCTTGATATTTTGTCCCTCAAAATTAAATGTAGCAAATGACAAGTCACACTGTATGCTACCTCCCATAGAAGCACTCCACTTTCTTGATAGTAGCATCCCATACTGGGGAGGAATATCCACTACCAAGACACTCATGGTTAACTATTTGGTGGGGTATGCAGCTAGTCTATAAGGTAGAGCCTTGATGGTACCCATAACTGGTACTTCTCTTGAATCCATTTCCTGACATCTACCATGAGGTGTGTCCACCTTTAATCTAGTGATTTCATAACCTCAATAGGCATAATAGTGTTTGATGCTCTAGAATCAATCATACAATTTTTTAGCAACTTTCCATTTATATGCAGAGATAGAAAGAAAGGATCAACTGTTCCTGCTATAGTACTAACAACATTTGTATCCAAATAAATTTAGGGGATTTTAGAAACAATCTCCTCATTTCCATTTTCATTTTCTCCATTTATGGTTGCTACTTGTTTCTCAAATATTTCTATTTTTTGAAACTCTATAGATACCACACCATTTACCCAATTTAAGGCCTTTTCTTTATGTTCTTCTATTCTCATCATCTCCAGTAATGGAACCTTGATAGTGATCTGAGACAACAATTTTCTCATATCAATTGGAACATACTTTGAATCAGAAACATCTGGCTTCAAAATTGCAACTTCTTTATTAGTGTCCTGGATAGATATGTCTATAGGTTTTACAATATGGGCTCTATCCTCTTTCTACAAAGCTGGAACAACCTCAACAGTGGGTTTGGATTTTACCTTATAAACAATGTTAGGCTTAGCATTTTTCTTTATCTTGACCTTATCAACAACATCAACACCTTTAGGCTTATTCTGTGTTGTTTTTGCATCTTTGTCTATCTTCTTGATGAAAATTCCAGCAGGCTTCTAATTTGAATTACCAACCACCCTATTTCTCATATTGTAATTGGTTTTAGCTTGAGTAACCATATCTTTTGTTATCAAGGCAATTTCCTCATCAGAAAGCCTCCTCAATGCAACTATTTCCTTGATCTTTAAAACATTGCATTGGATGTTATCAGGCTCACTATCTTCATCAGAAAAGACTTGTTGATGATATGATTCAGTTTTGGTCTGAGAATTAAAAACATCCTAATTTTCATCATCTTCAACAGAGTCAATCTCATCCCATATATGGGAAGAATTCATTCCACATCCTTGATCATCATAAGATTGTTCTTCATTAGACTCCTGCTCCTCTTGTGGAGAAACACTTTGGGATATGACACAATAATTAGGATCATGTGGTGATTGACAAACAACACACCATGGTACATCCTCCACCATGTTCATTGAGTTCCTTTGCAATGGATTAGGGGTCCTATCATTTGGTTTATCCTTCCTCTCAGGAAGAATAGGCTTCCCATCTTTCCATTGAGTATTGTATGGGTAATTCTGCATTCTTGGTAATTTGTTAAAATTATTAAAGGGAGGCTTATCTCCTCCTGCAACTTTAGCATTTCTATTCTCACCAGGCTTTAAGTCCTTTATTGCCTTCAAGATCTACTTTAGGCTATCATCATCTTTAGGCCTTACACTCACAGGCTTTCTTGAATCTTTTCTATTCAACAATGGTGATTTATTATCTTCCCTTCTTCCCAACTTTCCTAAAACTCTTTGGTTACTCTCTATGTTCATAGCTAGCTTGTAAGCTTCAACAAGACTCCTTGGTTTTTGTCTCTCAAAAGGTAGCCCATCTTAGAATCAAAGGCATTTAAATATGTGACAAGAAAAACTCTATCATCCAGTCTGATGACTTGCAAGAGTTTATGCATAGCCTTTTGAAATCTGACATTAAACTCAACAACATCCTCATTGAAATTCTTCTTTATGTTATTAAATTCATTTAGCATAAAATCCTCATGTGTTTTATCACCATGCTGTTCTTTGAAACAATGCCTAAGCTGATCCCATGAACCTATGCTACCATGTGGCAAAGCCCTAAACCAATCCCTTGAATCTTTTGTTAGGGATTGTACAAATAATTTCATGATAACATCATCAGGCACAATGTTATAGTCATCAATTACATCAATAATTTTTTTAGGTGCTCTTCACAAGTAACAACATTACTTCTAGTGAACTTAGGAAGCTTCTTCCTAATTTCTTCAGGGATGGGGTTAGGATATCTAGGGATGCCAGTGAAAACCAACTATTTGCATCTTTAATGTATAACCCCTGTGTTAAAAATACTAGCACCCTGAGATGTAGATGCATTAGTATTTTTCATAGTAGAGATTTTGAGTCCCGCTGGTGGGGGAAGACCAATTGTCTGATTTGCTAAATTTACAACATTTACCCCTTGTGTAATAGTAGAATTAGCAAAATTAGTGGGTCCTGTAGACCGTCTTAGGAAGTCAATCTTCTTTTTCATCTCTAATGTTGAGGCTTCTAATTCTACTTTTTCAAGTTCTCTAGCTAACAATTCTTGTTCCTTTTTAGCCTTTTCAAGATCTGCGTCCAATCTTAAAGTGGAATCTACAGGACATTTGGGGCCTACTGGCTCATTAATTGAGACACCCATTACTTTCTATTTTCCCTTATTCCTAGGGTTCATTGTTTCAAACACCTGTTGGACAATGGGTTGTTCACTTGTTTGCTCAGGAATGGGATCATGGTTTATAGCCTCTAAATTTAATAGCTGCCTTCTTAGTCAGTAAGCCATTATCATGGCATGCCTAATTTTTTCTTCTTTTTCCTTTTCTCTCTTCTACCTTATGGCTGCTTGTTCATGAATTCTTCTTTCTAATTCATATACTTCTTCAAATATTTCCTTAGAATCAGACAAAGTTGTCTCAGACTCAACCTGTCATGCTTGAGGCTCTTCTTGTTGATCCTTAGATTCATGGAGGTCTTGGGGAAATGATGAGCCAAGGGTGAAAGGGGGGACAAAGTCTTGTCCACTCCTACTTTTACTTCTAGATCTCCTCTCTCCTCCATACTATTTATTAGGGATTATTTTCCTATTGTGGGGTAACCTTTCACCCTCTCTTTCTAAGGGAGAATAATAATCCTCATACTGGTTTAAGCCTAAATCAACTACCTCTTCATATTCTAAGGCATTCCCCCCTTGACTAGGAGGAGCAAGAATTTCTTGTCTCAAGTTTCTCTTTTGTTTCCAAGTAAGAGACATGTTAGTGCTGCTTTTTTCTCTTCTACCCTAAACTCATCTAGATGTAACTAGAAGCTCACCCTGCAAACTTTCCTTTGGGTGTTCCTTCCTCTAAGACCTTGTATTTTTGAAACTCATTGTGATATATCGATACTTGACTTAACACTGGTCACAGAGATGTTTAGAGTTGCCACCCAAGACAAATGGGATTTTCTATAATTTTTAAATAAACAAGAAAGGGTAGGCAATTCTTTTTTGAAAAGGAATCAACTTTGTATTCAAAGGTAACCAACTGGCTTTAAAGTAAGCAGGCCAGGAGTCTAGCTCAACTTGTACCTACATTACTTACAACTTTCTTAATAAGATTCACCAGTAGAGTTGCCATTTTATTGGTTCTTCAAAGGATTTTACACTCCATGAGATACCAATATGCTTATGACTTATGTTAAGGAATGGTTAATTCCAAATATGGGAAATCTATAACCAACTAGACCAACTATAGGGACAAGACTACCCTCTTCACTTTTGGCTCTACAAAACCAAGGTAGGTACACTTGATCCAATAGATTTAACTCTATTCTTTATTCAATACTAGATCTTACAATAGATGACAGTGAGAAAGTACTAAACAACAACCTATTATTCATTGACTCTCCATCACTGGGTGGAACAACATATAAAGTAAAATAAAATGTAAAATACTGGTACTGATTGAATATTTATGATTACAAGATTTTGATCATTCCTTACAAGGCAGAAGATAAGAAAATATAGACCAATGCCCTATCCATTGGGCAGAAAACCAGAAGATAGAATGAATACAATGATATTTTGAAAAGAACTCGCATCTAAACATAAATACAAACAACTCAACTCTTTCCTACTTATAGAAAAATCCTTAAATAGATTTAGTAAACATGTATCTCACTCAGAGCAATATCTAATCCAATCCTAGATCAGAACTCAAAGCTAAACACATACATATAAATCTTAGAAAGATTTAAAGATTTACAGAATAATCTCAAAGGAGAGACAAAGAATTGAGATTTGTATTAAGTGTAACCTTGAACATTGTATACATCATATTCTGAATAAGCTTGCAAAATGGTAGTAGCAACTTGTACTTTTTTATTTCTTGATGAAAAATGATACAAAAAGTTACAATCCTTGACTAAGGGCTAGTGTTTCAGATTCTCTATCCTTTCAACACCTAAACTCTCAATGCCTAGAATGATCATGGAAAATACTTTATATACAAGGAAATGCAAAAAAGCTACTGATCATTCTAGGGTTTACAAAATTCCTAACCTAAAACCTTTAAAACAACCTTATTAGGCTTACAATAAATACATTGATCAAACATGTGAGATATTTGTAGATGAGCCGACTTGCTTTATGTCTTCAATGTTGTCCTTGGCTTCTTTCAACAAATCTGATCACAATATCTCGTAGTCAATCTTGTAATAAATGCCTTTTTACATCTCAACAACCCCGATTGCTCAAAAAGCAACTGTCTTACTTGTTTCAAGAGGCTAGTGGAATATCTAATTTCTCAACATGAGGTATGTATTGATACCTCCATTTATTCTACACCTCTTCACTTAAGAACTCAAAATTTGCAAACTCAACCTTCTTACTTGATAACTATTCCCACTCATTCTCCATTTGGCTGACCTTGTGCTGAAGTGTTAAACATTGATTTTTCATTTATTAATAGCTTGATGGTGCTACTAAAAGAATAGGTGTCACTTAAGACACCAGTCACCCTTTTTGACAAGAGTGCATCCATCTCTTCTCTCCACTGATATGATTATTTAAATTTTCCTTTTCCTGTGATAATGGTAGGGACCAGTTCATAATTTGAAAGCATCAATTCTCCTCTCATTAAACTTGATTTTCTTATGAAACTATCCACAATGATGCCATACTGCACTATTTTCTTCACAGCCTGATGTGTTGGCTTAATAAGTGGATCAAGGTCCTCTTGGCCTTTTGATAACACACAAAAAAGCTTCAAATTAGGAGACCTCTCAATCCATTTCTTCAAAATTGGTGACATCTCAGTCTTCTCCTTATTCAAAGCTACAAATAAATCATGTAACTTGTTGACATGATTATAGAAAATTGAGGGCTTCAAATCATATGCAAATTGCATTATTGCATCTGTCATTTTTTCGTCATATTTTTGGTTTGCCAAGGCTATGGCCTTCACATGTTCATCCTTTTCCTTCTCCAATTGTACCCTTATTTCCCTCAATTTATTAGCTTCCTCAGTTAATCTTTGCTTCTCCCAAATAACTCTTGCATCCATACTGGTGTCTGGGAATGGTGATGGTGGAAATTCAATAATTGGGCTTGATGAAGAAGTAACTATAGGATTGTCAGAGATTTCCAATTGGGGATACCTGTGATCCTGGGGTCCTAATAGCTCAACAATCAATTTGTCCTTTTGAATTAGCTCTATCTTGAGCTCATTGTAAGACTTGAGGACAATTTCAAATTTGAGCATGAGCTCCTCCTCTTCTTTGACATCTTTCTCTGCCACTTTAACATTGAACTTGGAAGTCTTGAAAATTAGGTTTGAAGCTTCTACTCTAGAAGTCTCACCTACTCTTTATACCAGTAAATTCCCTACATATTCTATAGAGAGAGCCTCTCTCTTTCCTTTATCCTCCTCCCTCTTAATGGACCACATCACCAAGGCTGCATGATCTTTTGAAAAAGCATTTCCTCTAGCAGCTTGTTGAGCCTACTCTGTTGTAGCAAGAGTCTTCACCTTGCTCTTTCTGACTTGATCAAAGATTATTGCATCAGTAATATCCCACTCTGGAAGAATCAGAACTCTTGCAGTATGGACCATAGTCCTGCCTTCCTCAGGAGTAACCTTTTCAAATTGTTTCATTAGCTCACCCTTGGTCTTAGTTTCAATCTCTACTATATCCCTATCAAGGAATTCCCCCCTTTTATTTTCACAAATTTCCTTAAATTGATTTATTTTCATTCTCCATAGAAATTGGGAGAATGCCCTAGTTTTGACAAATTTGTCATCAACAATAAATGAATCATTATTTTGTTTCAAAATGGGGTCCATTTGTTTACCCTCAAATTTAGCAATAATTAGATCCATGGCCACCTCCTTAGGTGCCTCTGGTATTCCTTCTTTTAACTCATCATTAGAAACAAAAATGTTCCCCTCACTACTCATCTAAACTAGCTATTCTCCTACCCCATGTTCATCTAATTGGATAGGGGACTGAGAAGGAGAATAGACATTCTCTCCTAGCCTTAATTCTTATTGTCTTTGCCTCTTAGGAGAGGGTACCTGCATTACTGGATCATCTATGGGTCTTTTTCCTCTTGATGTAGAAGGAAGATCCTCACCTCTCTATTGTGTCCGTAAAAGGACACTATAACCACTTCTTTTTTGTACAGTGTATGTTCCCTTAGGAGTCAATTTTATGTACCTTGGCTGACTCAAAAAAATTTTGGCCCTTTCAGGCTGTACCTTACTGACCATGACTTTCTTTTCATTCACTGCATTCATAACCCCTTCAAAATGTTCCATAAGGGCATCTACTTTCCTAGCCCAGGGTTCAAATCCCTTCAGTGGGTCATAAGCCTTGTCAAAATTCCTAATGAAATCTATAGTATTTTTGTAGATGACCCACTTTTCCTTCTTAATTTCCTAAGTTTGAAGGTCAAACACATTTCTTATTATATCTTCAGGAAAATTAAATTGGTGTTCTATGAGAGCACACATTACCTTGTCTCCGAACATTCCTGATAGGAAACCCTCTATGTCTCCACATCTGATGGTGGTCATTGACATTTTATAGGGATGTAGAACTTTATTCAAATGCACCCAACCTCCCTTAGTAATAACATACTGATGAGCTATTGTGATATCAGGGAAAAAGGTCCCTCTTCCCTTACCAGTGAGAGTGGTTTCATGCAAGTCACCAATCTGCCTTAATATTTTAGCATATCCTACTTTCAATGGGACTTGATAACATAAAATTTATGGTGCCACCTTGCAACCATATACTCTAAAAACTATGGAAACTGGATATAAAATTATATCCCAAAAATTATAGACTATGGTGATGTCTTGATAGTACTCCTTTGGTCTAATCAATCTTAATAACTCTCTTGAAATCCTTAGATTGTCAAAAAACAATAGAGTTTTGAGCCTTGAAGCAAAATCCTTGTCAAAAGAAATGTAGCTAGCATCAACTCTATCCCATGACAAAGTTGTAGTCCACAATTGGACTAGAAGGGTTTCTCCATATCTTTCCTTCACAATATTGACTGTTGAGCTGAAGAATTGCTCACCTTTGTATAAGAACATATGCATAAGCATTGAATTCCAACCAAAAGGCTGACTAACCTTCATGTTCTTGATTCCCTTTAATCCCTCATGGATTAGATCAGCCAGGTGAGATGCAAAATAAAAAATCAGTGCCAACTAGGGGTGTAGTGACTGTACCATCATAAACATATATGGTATTGGCATATGAGTGGCCTCATCATGCCCTAGAATCAAAGTCAAAGACTTATAGAAATCCTGTGCTCTCTTACTAAACAAGTCCACCCTAAAAGGCCCTCATGTGCTTTCACTAACAACACACATTCATCCAATTTCTTCCAAAAATTCCCTTAGAGGCCCTGTTCTCAAATAATCCCTCTGTGCCTCATATATCTCTGTAAACTTTGGGAAATCTATTTTCTCCAACCCAACAGAAGGGTCATTTAGTGAAAAATCCTCCCTGATCTCATCATCTATGATTCTGATTAGGTCTTTCCCATTTATTTCCTTGACACATTTTGTCACAGGATCATAACACTTGGCAATTTGGATCAGCAACTCTGCATCCATGAATACTCTAGGAACCACCAACTTCCCTATATCAAATTGCCAAATATTACTAAGGGGGGAAAAATAATTTATTTGTGAGTAGGCTGACCTGAATAAAATAAGACTATTATGATCTTTACCCACCCTAGCATCTCTCATGCAATTTCCTCTATCATGGAGTCCTTTAGCTACTGAGTCCCTAGGGTTCCTCGGGACCAATTACTTTAATCTAGGTTCCCCATTATCTGAATGTGGTAGCAATTACATCAGATCTTCAAAGACTCCCCTGTCTTTGTATTCTATCTTACCAAATAGGTTCCTTTTTGGCGACATTTTGAAACTGGGGCTTCTTAGAACAATATATAAAACTAAAGAAAACCCTAAATAATTATCAGCTAGCAACACAATCCCTCTTATAATTTCTTCATAGACTTCAAACAACCCTTGAATTTAGGAAAATTTTACCTACCGGGCACTTGAAAGAACTTTGCTTAAAATTGCTCCAGAGGAAAATCCAGTTCACCAGGAAACTTACAAGAGTGGTAAAGAGAAATAACGATCAAATTTTTCTATATAATGTTTCCAACCATTTACAATCCATCCACACGTAGCTCAATAAATCCACCATTACTAAAAGTTGGCGGCCTCAGCACTCACAGGACGTGAAAAATGTCACAGAGTAGAAATTTGAATTCAAGTCGTTGATTTTGTTTCCCTTTAAGCGCTTTGGATGGTTGACAAATTAAATGGAATAACCTTGTATTACTTTTTTTCAAATTAGTTCTCAGCCAATGAGAACATTTCATTTAACCATGTGGGAAAAGAAAAACTTAACTTTATTTTTCTCAGAGGGGACAAGTGTCAGCCTGTCGCTAAAGCGCTAACCCAAAACTGTAAGGAAAATTAGATCAAGATATAACGACAATCGTCGATGCTATTTAATCAGATGATCCTCATAATTTAAGAGACTTTGGTGCCATAGCTTCCCTTTGAAAACTTTATCAAATTAGGAGATGCCAGGTCAGATGGGTCAGCAGGTAGAAAACCCTAACTTATATCCTCAGTGTCAAGTAAACTGACAACCTGGCATGTGATCACTGTGCTTGGCCAATTAGAAATGACTGTGTCATCAAGAGCTAGTGACAAAGGACCCACCTTTCCATCCTCATCTTCAAGCAAGATCAATGGCAATCGCTATACTGCTGACCTTAAAAAATGTGTACTTTATCCTAGCGGTATAATGACAACCGCTAGATCTTATCAAACCTTAACCATCCAAGAAGGCCCACCCTACTTTGACACCTTACTCATTTTTATGTCGAATCAACAGATGCCATGTGGTAAAGAACCAGTAGGTGGGCCTACTTACTTTTTGTTCCTTGGTACCAATCATCCTGACAACTACCACATCACAGCCCCCAACAACCAATGTAAAGCAAACACGTCGATGTGTCCTGGCACTTTAGGGCCCACTGTAGACTCCCTCCTTTAAAGAGAATCTAACGGTTGTTGCTAAAGCGCAAGCTTAAAATCCTGACATCTTTCTCTAACAGTATAGCGACAGCTGTAAGATTAATTCATGCTTTATCTTTTAGAAAGTCTAACCCCACACTCGCTACGTCACCAAAGACAGATGTCAATTTAAGAGAAATGCCACCGAGACTGACAAGCCAGAACCTACTGCTGTTAGTGAAGCTTTGATTAGATGCTCATTCCTAAAGCATGATGCTTAAAAGGCTATCAACTTGGTCTAACGGTATAACAATAGCCATAGGATTAATCCATTGTGTAATTTCTAGCACACCTTCATTGACGGGCCCACCTAGACAGACGACGCTTCACCGCTAAAGCACATGTCAGACATTCGGACAACAAGCAGTCTTGCGGTTCAATGACAGCCACAAGTTTTAAAAGGTGGCATACTATTGAAGAATTTACCTGAGACTTAGGCTTTGAAAGAATTAAATAAAAGGGGCCCATCGGATAACCTAACAACATAACATGTAAAGTGATCATCGCTAAAGGGGGAAATTTAGCACATGGGTATTTGGGGAGTTAGTGAGCAAAAAGGTAATGTGAATTTAGAACAAGGCTTGAAGACTAGCTAGGGCTCCCACCAAACCTAGGGTTTCACCATTCAAACCTGGCCATCAGGTTTATAAACTGGATTTTTCCAAAATATTTAGCATGGAACTGGAAAATTTTATATAGTGATAACAGGGTGAAGGTGGACTTCCATGTAGGAGAATACCAAAATAATACATTCAAATAACATGCCTCTTCAAGGCTAAAACCACATACATCTTTCCAACCAATCTTCTCCTTATCTCCCCCAAAATTAGGATCAAATACAATGGCATGCAAGGGCCCATACACCTTGCATTTTTTTCCCTCTTCTCTCCATGAGAAGAGACTCTACACTATCATGGAATCCAACTAACCCCTTCCCCCATACATGGCCACTTCTTCCCTATCCAAGGGTGAGTAATGCCATTACACCCTTTACAAAAACTCTCATATTAAAAAAAAAAGATAAAACCATAAACAAGGATTCAAATCCAAAATCCCATTCCCATTTATAATAACAACACAAATACATGAACATATGCAAGAGAATGAAGAACATACAAATATACTTGCAACAAAAAAATAAATGTATTTCATGGCAATGGAGACCAACCTTCACAATGTGTTATGGCAAATGAATTTTGAGAAGAGCCCAATCCCTTATCCTTCCTCTAATCCAAAACCCCAATGTCTCTAAAAGTAGAGAGTGGGTGAACACCCACTAAATCTACCAAGGGCCTCTAAAAAGACCTCCAACTTCTACCCACCCACTAACATTAATTCCAGAATGGACCCTAAAGTCCTTTGGGTTTTCCTTGTCCCCTATCATAAATGCCTGATTGAAAGGAAGTGTGGGGTTGGGTAAAGGTCAAGACTTCATCCAATTTCGTAGCTTATGGTAAATGGGTCATAAAATGGGTCACTAAGGTCACTAGGTGGTTATAGTTGTGTTAAAAACATTCCTAACCCATACCCCTACCACTTAGATACTTAAATTTTGCTAAATCTGACCCTTAGGACCTCTTTTTGGTCTCTAGAAGTGGCTAGAAGAAAAAATTAAATTTAAATAATCAAATTGGTGGGGTTTATGAGTATCTCCAACAAGGAAATTTATTAGGTTCCTAAAAGTCAGTTAGGCTTAGGTTTACATTGCCAACCTTAGTAGACATGTCATTACATAAACACATAACAAGTATCAAGTGACACTATAAAATGACATAATACAACATTGACATGTCACTAATTACATAAAGAGACACCTAATACATACATAAAATTCTACGGTTATGAATTAAGTCACTTAACAATGAGGTTCGAACCTCTTCATTAGGTTCAACCTTGGCTTTACAGTTTGCACAGTGGTTGGTTACTGATTCTCTAACTAATTCCATGGTTCTCTTACCTGCACACTAAACATCGAGCATCAGTATTTCAAGGTGATAAAATCACATGAAATATACATATTCAATTCTTTATTTAGCAACATAAATCCATATGCAGAATTCAATTCTAATTGCAATTTTTTATTCAATAATGTTTAAACATAATAATTCCATAATCATCATGACATGTCATCCATGAAGTAATCAAATCTAAATATGATCCAATCTTCTCATCAATTCACATAACTAAATATGCATAATCAAAATCATGACATACTCTAGCTTCTAATCCACATCACAATGTAATCCACATAATATAATAATCATCATCAAAACATAGTATCTCGAGTCTCTGTAAGGATAATCAGAAAGTGTATCAATGTATCAATCATGAAGTATCAAAATGTGAATGATCAAAAATTCTATGATGGGTCGGGGTGAGGCCTCACATCTTGCTAATTCTTTCATTCAACAATTTCAAAATAACATTGGTTCTAAAATTTCTTTGACTGATTTAATGCATTGTAAACAAGATGTTAAAGAAAAAGTGAGTGATTCATTGGTAGATTTAATCATGTGCATAATCAGATTTATTATCATGTACCTAATATTGATGTGAAATGCATTTTTATTTCTAATTTACAAAAATAAATTAGAGATAAGGCTCTACTTGCCAAATTCTCTTCTTTCACGAATTGTGCAATGCTTCGTAATTATCAACTTCGAGTGAGTCAGTTTGAGAGAACCAATCTAAGGGGTTCTATTGATAACAATGATACCATATCCAACAATTCCAACAAATTTTAGAAACCAAAAAACTTCATCAAAATCAACAACTCATCCAATGATGTTGATGATCAAGTGGAAGCACCATCTAAAGGTGTGGCTCCTTTGTCATCTATCTTTAGCACTTCTCGTAATTTTACTAAAATTTTTGAATATTTGCATAATGTGATGTTGAAGTTAATTCATGCTAATGTGTTAACTCTTCCTCATGTCAAACTAATTTAAACATCCAAACTTCTACCCAAACACTTTGATCACAAATATTTCTATCAATACCATCGTCAACTTGGCCATGATACTAAAAATTATTTTTTCTTGAAAATTGATATGCAAGACCTTATTGATTCCAATGCTATATCCATTGAAGGTTTTAATGATCAAGGAAATAAATATATAGCACCTACTAATCAAAACTTTCAAATATATACCAACCCTTTTCCATCTCACTCAACCAACACTATTTAGTCTATCCAACCTTCGCCTTCCTCTTCTACTCAATTTATTGATTATGATGATAAATTTAATGAAGATAATTTCATATTTTCAACCTTTTTTATCAAGCCAAACCTAACATTCCATTTGATCCTTGCATTATCTTTGATCATACTAGGACAATTAAAGCATCTGACAGTCCCCTTTACATTATTGCAAAGGTTAATAACCTTCACTATTGTGGTGTCCTTATTGATCCTACTTGCATAGTGAACGTGATAAATGAAGAGCATATTTTTGGTAGATAATTGCAATGTAATTTTTATGATAAATATAATGTTATAATCCAAACTTTCAATAGTTTCATTTATCCTTCCAATGGTTCTATTTCATTTCTTGTTGAAGTTAGAGGGAAAAATTTAGATGTTACCTTTATTGTGATCCCAAATTATGATAAATTTTAAGTGAAACTTGGTCTTCCTTGGCTTACCTCCATGAAATCCATTATTTCTCCTATTCATAAATGTCTTAAATTTCCTCATAATATAAAAATAATGAATGTTAATCATATTATTTATCATCCTTTAGTGTGCCTCAAGACTCAGTTAACATTGATTTATTTTTTCCTTCTATGCCTCAACCTTCCCAAACCTATCTTGATAATCTCTTTCACTCTTATTGAACTTACAAGACCTAAAATATTTGTGAACTTTGAAAATCCAAGGATTTTCCATCTCCTTTCCTTGGGTGTGGACTTCTTCTTACACCTCCTATATATGCTTTTGTTCAACCTCTTATATCATATACACATTCTCCTTTATGTGGTCTCTTTTCCTAGTGTGGTTCCTTCTTTTCTTCCTCAAGAAGAAATGGATCTGATGTTGATTGATCCTAAACCAAACCCAATTTCAAGAAAAACCAAACATAAACATTAGCTCATGATATCCATTGTAAACATCATAATATATCCCTCCCAAAATATTTCTTCACATCATACACCTACTGATGATTTTAGTCCCTTTGATCAATCCATGCTTGAGCCAAAGGAGGAAGTTAGCTTGAAAAATATGAAACTGAGAAAACATAATAATTCTTTTTGTATCTTATATTCTATTACAATTAATTTTTATGAAGAAGATACTCTTGATGATGATGATTTTGATGCTAATAATTCTATTCATACTACGGATTTTGATGATATGTTTAATCTTATTGATTTTGATGATACATTTAATCTTATTGATATTGATCATGATTTGCTAGCTATATTTTCACAACAATTATCTATCACTCCTAGTGACAAATAAAGTGACCTATCTTCACAGCATGATCATTGTTTGGAACTGGCCATTGTTTCATTTTTCATAAATGATGTTTCTCCTCTTGCAAGTTTCTCACCTTCCCTAAACACTACAGATTGAGATGGGAGGGGAGGGGGGACAGGTGATATGCTTGACTAGCTCCTCTTGTGCAATGGATTTTGTTTGTTTTCCTATTGTAATGTGCTTCTCTTGTGATGTTTTGACTATTTTTTTAAATTTTTTTCTTTAAGTCACCCTTTTTTCTTTGTTAAAGGAATCCAAATATCGTAACATTCCTCTATTTTTCTCTCACTTCTTCTATAAGGTGTTACATGTTATGTCGTACATGTGTCATTATTTTTAAATGTGTCTTTGTATTTTCTAATTAGGGATGAAGAAAAATAGTAGATACCTATTCTTTTTTGAACCCATAATGTCAGCCCAAAAAAATCATTATTCATAACTCTTACATGTCATTAGTCCATTTTTCTTGTATTTCTACTATCTTTAAGGGATGATGATAGTTCATTTTGATATAATATCTCATATATTATCATATGATCATATTGTGACCCCTGATTCGGTAGATCCCTTGCATGTTATCTTTAGTCATGTGATTATTTCTCTCTATTTTTCCTTTCTTTGGGTCATCTTGTAGTGGAAATGTTTCTTGATGGTGCATGTATGCTTCATTAAAGCTATTTCTCTCATTAAGGCATTCACAATTGCATTAATGTGGGGGTATATACTTCTCTATATGCTTCACATTTTACACACACATACACAATCATTTCATGCAATCTCTCATGTGGATGACCAAGGAGACAATGCTTTCCTTTTGTTTATCCTTTTGGAAATAACCTTTCCTTAAGGACTTATCATTCTTATTTGATCTCTAAGGAGGAAATGATTTCCATAGGCTTGATCTCTCTTTCCTTTGGTCTGTAAGAAGATAATGCTTTCCTTAGGCTTGATCATTCATTTTTTGGACCCCTTAATGGAGACACTACTTTCCTTAAGACTTCATCCTTTTTGATGGATTGACTACCATAAAACAACTTGCTAGACTGTTCAATGCCATCTTTTACATCACTTTCCTTTTGTGTGTGTTTAGTGTGGATCCTGATGATTCCCAAAGTAGGAGATTGTTAGTTTGTGGTGATTGATCAGGAAAGTACTATACATTTATCATTTATCATATAGGGCTTGGGCCAATGACCCAAAAAAACAAATTGGCGGGGCGGGGGGGGGGGGGGGGGGGGGGGGTGAACTTGTCAAGTGTTTTTTAATTGACTCATCAATCATTTCCCTAGGTTGACTTATCAAGATTTTCCCTCAATTGACATGTCAAGTATTTTTTGTGTTAACTTGTTAACCGATATAAGTATTGTTATAATGGGTTAGGGTTAGGGTTTTTTTATGATGATATTTTTGTAGCTTCTTCCAACTATATTGAGTTGAAATGGATTGCATATTGTAACAGGTTGAAATTACTGGATAATAAGATTGATATCTCTATTTTATGGACATAGCCCAAGATTGGGTGAACCATGCTAAATATTTATATCTTCTTCTTCTACTTTTGTAATCTCTATTCCTTTTGCATTATCAGTTGTATCTATATGTAGCTATTATATTTCTATTTTCTAATCCTAGCAGTGTGGTGTATAGTAAGACAGTCTCTTACTAGGCTAGTGATCTTAATTATTTTCTCTCTCTTTTGAGTGATGCCTTTCTTATCTTGGTTTTGGATTTGATGAAGACTTAAGTCGCCTGGGGGCTTGATGTTTCTTTTTCTCCTTAACCTTGATGAGATCATCCTTGTACATTTGATCTACTTTATCATGAGCATGTTTTTTTCTCATACTCTTGCTAAAGTGGGGGATAAATATATCATCCTAAGAAGTTAAAACCCATAACTAGGGGCTCTAGGATCTATTAGACCCTATTTTGGTGATTTCAAGGTCTGGATGTTTGTTATGCTTTATCACAACAATTTTCATTTTCTCCCCCTACTTTTCACCTTTCCCTATATCCATAGGAAATTTGAGCTTATTTTATCAAGGACAAGTCAAGAGTCAACTTGTCCTTATGGTACAAGTTGAGAGTTGACTTTTCCTTGGGTTTTTGAGCCCAGATTTGGCTCGAGGTCTGATGGTAGAGTTTTCCTCTGAGGTTTAGATTTATGATCAACCTTGATCAAATTTGAATCTTGAATGGAAGTAATTTAGTATAAAAGGACATCCTCTCCCCTCTTTTGATATCAAGAAACAAAGTTCAAGCATTCAAGAATTCAAGAAATCAAGTTGTGCAATCGAGGATTTGGATTCAAGATTTGAAAGAAAGCATCCAATTCAAGATCTCCACATATCCATTCTTCAAGATCCATTCAAGAAAAGGAAATATACTCTAGGTGATGCAATTTTATCTCCCATGGTGGCCAAGTAGATGAATTCACAATCAATAAAGAAGATTCATTCATCTATTCTTCTTTATGTTGGCAAGTTGGGTGTATTGTCATTAATGTCAACATAACTATTTGTGGATTTTGGCCAATGGTACAGTATGTTCAAAGGTTCAATGAGGATCAATTACTAAAGGTGAGGTGTGGTGCACATCATGGGATTATTGTAAGGTTTAATAATTTTCTCATGTCAAGTTTAAAGGGTTGACATGTTGATTTGGATGAGTTATGATGCCAAGAGTTGTAACTAGTTATTTTCCTATCTATAAGTGTTGATATAGTACTATAGATCAGTTCAGTGTGCACACTCAAGTTGATATTTTTAGTTGTTCACATGGGAGTCTGATTAGTAAATGTTGAGGTATCCTCAACTTAAAAGGATTGTGATTCAGAGATCTGCAAGGCATTTTTTTTACACATGTAGTTAACAATGTTTTTGAGGTTCAACAAGAACAATGCTAGAAAATCCAATGGCTGGGGTGGATTTGATTGTTTGTGTGTTATTCATGACGCCTAAGGATCCTCTTAGATTATGTTCTTACTGATTTGGTAGTCTACATCAATCAAGGTGATGATATTTGAATTATTTTTCACTTTGTGTTGGTTTTCCTTGTGTTCTTCACCAATGTGATTAGAAAAATGTTTTATGATCAATCAGTAAGATATTTTAAGGCAATGCTATGATCTATAGGTCTTGATAAGGATCAATGATATTTTTTTGCTAGCATACTTCATCAATTTTTATTTTTATTTTGGCATTCGTGAAGTGAAAATTTTAAGTTAGGTTTTTGTCCACTATGGTTAAATTATTTAAGGATTTAGGGTAAAAATTATATGTGTGGATGCGTAGAATAAGTATGTGTTGCTTGTAGAGCTAGAGTGCAAATCTATTGGAGGTTGAAATCATCATCTAAAGGATTCAGAGAGGATTTGAATAGAGATATAATTATTCTTTATTGGAACTGACCTATGCATAAGGTGGATGCTACTATATAGTTCAAAACATTTTTTATTTTAATAGAGATCGAATTGTGCTTCATTAGAACTGACCATTGTAGTGGACTTGTAAGGTGAAAGAATTCCTTAGGGTTGTAGCCTAAGGAATTTTGACTAGTGATCTCCAAGAAATGTTCTTAAATGCATGTGCATTCCTCATTTGTAATAATCTTGTACTTCTAACAAGGTATTATTCTTATTGTAGGTTCAATGTCCACTGTGGTTTTCTAATTTAGGTTTCCACAATAAAAATAATTGTTACAACTAGCGGTTGCCATTGTGCCAAAAGATTGACTAGTTAATGCTGGATATAACCACTAGACTTATAGAAAACTCATGAGGTTGTTAAACCATGTCATAAATCAAAAAGTTGTACTTTTTTGGTTAGTCTAAACCCCCCCTGCCCAACATCATCCAAGGGGATTCAAACCTATGACCAAGCTTTGATACCACTTGTTACAACTAGCGGTCATTGTTACACCAAAAGATTAACTTGTTAATGCTCAATACAACCAATAGACTTATAGAGGACACATGAGGTTGTTAAACCATGTCACAAATCCTGAAAGGGGATTCTGGTAGTTATTCCAACAAATAATATTGTGTTATATTTTGTGGATGATTTCTAATTTGTGCATATTTGTTTTACTCATCATAAATTAGACATAAGGGTTTCAAATTTCAATAGTTTAAGAGTTTTGAATAGCTAGTATTTTAAGAGAAACTAACTCATCCCCCCCTCATAATTTCTTGTTGCCTTATTTCCTACAATTTATCTCTTCTTCTTTAAGTGATTGTCAAGCATACATGTATTCAAAATCTAGGAGTGGCAATCATAGATCAATGAATTTGTGAAAGTATCCTTGATTGTAAATTTTATTCCAAGAATATTTCAAACCTATTCATGGATTTGAGAAATTACTACTTCCATTCATGAGGGTTTCATACAAGGTGAATCAACCATTTGTTGGTATAACTGATATAGTGATGGTAACTAACTTATGGAGTTGTAATGATAGAGATTTGATTGCATGATGATCAGTCATTGGGTTGTCATTGATGTCAAGTATTGACCCAGTATTCCTAGTATGTTGCTAAGAATAAGTATGATGATCAAGGTGTTGCGACAAGTTTCAATTTTAGAAATTCTTATGAGAGACTTGGGGATGTCTCTGAATGTCAAATACATGCCCACTAGAATTGATGTAGACTAGTGAGAAAGTTATGATCAGATGAAGATTGATAGTGTAATTACTAGAATAGTTAGCGACATGCAACATGCGATAGATGATTTGATTGGTTTGTCAAATATTTATTATGTCTTATGGTGCAGTCACAGGTAATGGTGAACAATAGTGTGTAGAAGCTATGGTTGCAATCACAACTATTTTGAGTGACTGGTATAAAGTATAGATGATTAATGAGAAGATTTAGAGTTATTACATGTTAAAGTGTTTGTGGGGTATATGCACAAAGATGGGGGACCAAAAAGGTGCCACATTCCTTTTTGGCCCCCAAATGGCCATAGTGTATATGCACTAAAGCACATGTGTGCTATGGCTTGGGTTTCCCAAGCATTAGGCTTGGGCAATTCAAAACATAGCATGTGTGCACTATAGCATGCACGTGCTATGTAAAATATATAAATTGTCTTTTTTTCCTTTCGAATGCTCATTTTTATCCCACAAACCCGCATTTGTAGCCAAAAAAGAGCTTCCCATAGTGCATACACAAAGAAATTCTTCTTGTTTGATTCATCAAATTAGATAAAGAATGGCTCTACGATGTTGTCAAGTTCAAACCAAAAGAAGAGGCAAGTTTTTTTACAGCCCATCTCTCTTATTTGTATTGAAATTTCAGTTTTGAAGCAATTTGTTTTGTCAAAATTTCTTTTCTTAGATTTTAAGTGTAATTAGGATTTTAAAATTACTATTTTTTAATTGCCAGCAAGAAATGATCTCCCTAAACAAAACCCTCAACCAAATTGTCCATCTTCTCCTCATGAACAAATGAACGAAGAAAATAACCAATAAAATGAACCTTAACTACCTCCACCAATTGAGAAACCTCCTCCTAGAACACACAAAAATTTGATCAACCAAATTGAAAGAGGGAAATAGAATTAGAATATTTAATCAGGAGGTTAAAAGATTCTATTGCTACAAATCCTTGAAGGGAAAGACTTGCAAAATCATTGGAATCAATCTTGACCCACATAGGCTCAGTTAGTGGGCAACTTAATTTATGGCATGATAAAAGAGAAGAAAAAAAAAAATATTATGCAAATAAATTGTCATATGAGGACATAAAAAAGAAAAAAATCACAAAAGATGACATTTGCAAACTCTTTAAAAATTCAGGGGACACTAATACTCTTAGAAATACAACAAAGAGGTTCCTAATTCATTGTTTCTCAAATGAAGACATAAAAAACAAATTTTGGGAGAGATGTGGATGGTATTCGATTCCCCTCCCTGTAAAAATCATGAGGTTCCTATATATTTCTTGAGGAAACTCTATTGCAAGTTTGTACTCAAGGAGGTGCCAAATTATTTTGACTTTCTAGATTTTTAGGAAAGAGGAGGGGGTAATTATTTGATAGAGCAGGAGCACATTACGACACTAACGCACCTAGGGTTCCTATTGGAAAGCCACAGGTGGATCATGTTAGTAATCCTTTGGTTGTGAAGGAACATGTAGAAGTGGACACACTAGGCATGATTAGTGCTCTAACAGAGACTCTCATTCAGTGTGCCACTCCTTTAGTTGAAGGTCACCATGGGAAATCTTTGAGGGGGCATATTTTTCGGTCATGTGAATCCTTGTGCACATTTGGAAATGTTGATAGAGAGGAAGAGGAACATGGAATGATGACTGATGATTTTCTAAATATGACATTTGGCATTGACACACAAGTAAATATTTCTAAGTTCATAAAATTTATTTGATCATAATTCATTTATAAAAGAATAACTAATTAATTTTTATCTATTGATTATGATCAAAATTCAGGGCAGGAGTGTCAGTGGCAATGGCAATGATTCTCCAGTCTCCTTCTACACTTCATAGTCAACTCCACAAGTATGTATCAAATAAAGAATTTTAATTAATATATTTGATTACTATGTAATTATATTAATGATTGTATCATAACTTATTGTACATGTTCATTAGTTCACTAGTGGACAATCGACATACACAATAGACAATGAAGGGCATCGTGCCACTTTCCTTGAGGTATTTTTATTTGCATGTTAATTTGATTTACTTGATTATATTTAATTAATAAATGAATGAATAACTAAATTAGTTGAAAAATTATGATCAAAATCTAGAAGCAAAGTGGTCATTGTGATAATCACATTCCTTCACCTGGCTTTGTGACATCATCATTGAGTCCATGGGTATATATGTAATAATGCATTATAATTAACATGCCAATAGTATGTTCCTATATGAATGGTTGTCTTATAAATTTCCATGTACATGTGCACTATTTTAATGTTGGAGCTTCGACATCGACACCACACACCAAAGGATGTGGTGGAACCTTCACAGAGGTACCATTTATTCATTAGTAGGGTTGTAAAAAAATATATGTAATCTTGATAACTACATAATAATTTTTTTTCATTTTTATTTATTGAAAGAAGAGACTCCTTCTATTCATAATACTTTCGATCATGGAGTAGCTGTAGCAATAGCTAGTTCTAAAGCACTGACTAAGGTATGAAAGAGATCACTTAATTTTAATTGTTATTTTAATAGTTTGAACTGGGTATTTTAATGATATCCATGTATGTATTTTAATTATTATTTTGATCATTTTTGTAGGGACTTATTACTCTAGATCATCAGCATGTGCCTTCAGTGCATGTACCTAGTGACTATTTTCTAGCAGTAAGCAAACATTCTATTTTATGTCGTTGTATAATTCAATTTCAATGTATATTAGTTATTGATGCTTATTCTTTATCAACTCGAGCTACAGAAGAGTCTAGACAAGAAGACTAGTGAGTGCACTCGAAAGACTACAACATCCATTGCATCTCCATAGATGTGACAATCGAAGATTTCTCAGGATTTGTTTCCTTCCCCTAGCGGGAAAGGACTAGATTAGGGATATAGATTGTATGCCTATATGGCATTAGTGGACATTTTTTTGTATATTGTATAAGTGACACATTGTACATCCATTTGGCTTTGAGGAAACTAGTTTAATAGTATTGGATATATTCGATGTATGACATTATTGGACATATATATTTGGCTTCATGACCTATGAATATATATAGTTTATGTTTTAGGTATCCAATTTATGTGTGAGGTGTATTGATGTATACTAACTTATGTTTATATGGATGTCTTATGCTTTGTAAATTTCACATGCCTTATAGTTATGCTTGTTTTTTTATCGATGTATATTGTTACTATATGATTTATACTTTATTAGAATATGTATGTGTTGGCATTAAGCATAATTGCCACTAGTGACAACACTTATTTGCGTTCACAGTGCAAACTGAGAAAATAGTGCAAACCGAGCAGACAGTGCAAATTGAGCAGACAGTGCAAACCGAGCAGACAGTGCAAACCGAGCAGACAGTGCAAACCGAGCAGACAGTGAAAACCGAGCAAACAGTGCAAACCGAGCAAACAGTGCAAACTGAGCAAACAGTGCAAACCGAGCAGACAGTGCAAACTGAGCAAGTTAGTACAAACCGAACAGGACAGTGTAAACTGAGTAACATCATGTCTACCTAGTCACCAGTATTTACCGAGTTCAAAACCTACCGAGTGATCAGTATGAACCGTGTCTTCACTTCTACCGAGTGCATGATGATGCCGAGTAATGCAGTGGACACCGAGTATCAAAAAGTCACTGAGTCAGTTTACAGGAACCGTGTAACCATACTTGGGCCGACTTAGTAGCACTTATGTTTATTTGTCAAGCTGACTATGTAATTATAATTGTAATTAATTGTTTAAGACTTGTATATAAACAATGTTGTAAAAATGTCAAGATGTATGAATAAAGAATATATGTGAAAGAGAAAGAAAGGCAGAGATAAGCGAATTATAGAAGGCTTCAGCAGTATAAGGAATAGCAAAGACAAATTCATCACAGAAGGTGATTAGTACATCAGCGAATCTCAATCAGCAATCCAGTTGCAAAGCAAGAGATCTACTGTTTCATCCTAACAGGTGAATCAGTACTAAATCCTTTAACCGGGTAGACTTAACAGTCTTTTGTAAAATCTCTTTACCGAGTGCATACTTCATTGTATGTTTTGTAAATCCTTTAACAGGGTGGATTTAGCAATCCTTATTGCTTCTAACAGGGCAGATCATCAGAAGTGATCAAATTGTAAGCCTTAACCGGCCAACTTTATTCTGCAGTATTAAAGCTTTGTGGGTTTCATCCCCACCCCAGTTTTACTTTCTTTTGGAAGGTTTCTAGGTAACCAAATCTTTGTGTCATTATTGTGAATGCTTTTAAAGTTTCATGCTTTCTATATGCAAAAGGTTAAAGTGAATTACATGTTAATACATCTGTAATTAGAAGAAAATTTGGAGTTACTGATTCACCCCTCCCCTCTCAGTAACTCGGTTAATTCTTGAATATTTCCAACAATTGGTATCAGAGCAGCATTGGTTCTCAAGATAAAGCTTAACTAGCTTGAGCAAAGATCCAGGACAATGGAGGTATTCAAACTGAACAAGGTGATTGAAAATGAAAAGCTAGATCTGGAAATGGCCATAGCTAAACTCAAAGAAGCAAAAGAACATCTTTCCCAATCCCTAAGAAGAAGGAAGGAACTTGCAAATCAGATGAATGATCAGAATTACATTGAAGAAAAGATTGAAGATCTTTTTCCCTCAAACAACTCAGATGAAGCAAACAATGCTGTCAAAGAACTCCTAGAAAAGAATGGGTCTCTGCAGGAAGAAGTGAGAAAATTGAAAAGAGAACAAGAGCTACACTCTACAAGATTCTGTGAGATCTTGGAACAAAGAAACAAGTTGAAAGATGAATTAGATGGAAGAAACATTGAAGTCCAAAATAAAACCCTTCAGCTAGAAAACCTAATTGATCAGATCTCTCATACAAATGAGGAAATTCTGAATCTAAGATCAAAAATAGAAAGCACAAGAGAAGAACTAAGATCTGAAAAGGAAATCAATCTAAGATTGGTGGATGACCTAAACGCTGAAAAACAAATCAATGAAGGAATGCTGAAAAGTCAAGAAGACTTGGATCAGCTGTATGAGCGAAATCTTCATAGGCAAAAAGGAAAAGAAGGACTTGGATACAAAGGAGAAGGCGAATCTTCTAAGCAAGGTACTCAAAGAAATCAAAAACCTACTTGTAATCATTGTGGTAAAATAGGACATACTTCAAATAAATGTTGGAATAATGAAAAAGCAGAATACAATGGAAAATGTTACAACTGCAATCAACCTGGTCACAAAGCAAATGAATGCAGGGAAAAACCTAGATTCAGAGGTAACTGTCACAAGTGCAACAAACAAGGTCACAAGGCATCCGAGTGTAGATCCAAGACATTTAATCCAGCAGAACAAATTATGAAAGCAATGTTTGGATGGGACTACAACACCTGGTGTAGATGTCATTACTATGGAGAATATGGACACATTAGCATGAATTGCATAAAACATCATCTAAGGAAAAGAGATACTACCGTAAGATGCTTCAAATGCACTAAACTTGGTCACATAGCCAGAAACTGCATGAATGCTAGTGAAATTGAAGATGGAAAGAAGAATGAAGCAACTAAGGTCAGGAAACAGGTGAGACAAAAATGGATTCCTAAAGTTACCGAGCAATCCAGTCCAAGTAATGGAATGGATGGCTCTACCGACTCAAACTAAATTTCCAAGGAAGCACTGGAACTGCATTCTCATAGACCAATCTCAAGCAGTTCCAGAACTGAATTAAAAGAAAGATCTAAATCAGCATGCAAGATGCAGTAAGATCACAGGGAGGTCGGTATCAGTCTTCACCGAGCAAGGTCGGTATCAGTCTTCACCGAGCAAGGTCGGTACCCGTCTTTACCGAGCGAGGTCGGAGCAATATGAATTCTTGAGTTCACCGTGTTGCGAAGTCTTTACCAAGCAATTAATTCTTAGTGGGTGACAGTTTGTCAGAATTCATACCCTAATTTGAAATGAGCATTAATGACAGAGTTGTAAACAAAAAGCAAGTAATCGAACTCATTCTTCACCGCGAACCTTTGAGAGAAGAAAATTTCAAGAGCAACCCGGCGATTCAATACTTTTGTGAAAGGAATTTTCTGTGAGCTACCATGGCATCATCCAACACTTCAGCAAAGAAAGGATCTGATATGTTAGTCCAAGGGGAGTGGAAAGTACCAGATTTCAAGATCGTGCCCACAATTGCAGCAGCCCTAGATCCGAATGGAGCTCAATCTCAGATTCCTCCTAAGGTACTACTTATTAACGATAATCGCAATCATTTCAACTGTTCAATTCATGAAATGGGGAACCTAGAACTAGATACTGTGCATGAAGAACTGTGTGTGGATGGTATTCTGAAACCCGAGCACAAACATCTAGAAGATAAAGGTTTAGTTCACATTGCACATCTACCTTGAAACTTTCAAGATAAATGGGTTAGATACGTTCTCAGCCGAGTACATGATGGCAAAATTTGGCTTGAGCAACCTATAGAGATCACAAAGAAGATGATTCATCAAATCACCGGTCTTCCCATGTTGAACAAAGCTAAAAATACCAAAACCCTAGGTCGGACGGAACTAGAGAAGAAAACCCTAGCTGAGTGGGACGGTAGAGGTATGAAAGTTAGCAGCATTACCGACACTGAACTAAAGTTTGGTACACACATTATTGCCCACAAGATTTACAGTTCTAGTCAACAGAACAGTGTCTCCTGTGAAGCTATTGACCTAGCATACAAAGTGGTCAAGAATAACTTAACATTTGACCTAGCAGACTTATTGTTAAAGCAGTTTAACAAAAATATGGAAAGCATTAAAACTTCCAAGAACAATCCATGTAAGTTTGGATCCTTTTTGGTCTGTTTATTCTTCTATGTTCTGAAATTCTTCCCTTCTAAAGGCAAAGTTGTATGGAGAAAAGATGTGCCAGTCCTCTATGAAATAAATGAATACATCTCAGAAATGGGTGAGAATTTTGAAAGCATCATGGATAATTATTTTGAGTCTTTGAAAGAGAAAATGAATGACAGATTCTGGATTCCACAGAAGTTGGTGGAAGATTACAAAGATGACATTTGTTTTATGGTGGATTGTGATAATGTATATATTCAAGCAGTTAAACCAAGGACTGTATATGTAAAACCTCTTCCTTATGAGGTAAATATTGATGAAACCAAAAATATCATTGAAGCTCTTCTTAATCAGCCTGTCAATCCCAAAGCTCCATATTTTGGAACATATGATGAAGCTAAGGTGAGAATTGAGCTAAGTATAAAGCTTCCACAGGCGGTAAACAAAGGAAAGAAGAGGATAGCCAAAATGCAAATGATAACCGAGGACAAAGAAGAAAAAGATGAAGAAGAAGAGGAAAAGGATGAGAAAATAGAGGAACCAGAACCGGCAAAGAAGAAAGGAAAAGTATTTATCACTAAGGCACCTCAGCCTCCTACTGCTGTATTTACAAGAAGAAATACAAGAGGCAAGGAAGACAAGGCAGACAAGGCAGATAAAGACATTGTATTCAAAAGGCCTCCTCTAAACCTTCAAGAAAAGCTCAAACTCTTTAGAGACGGATCAGGATCTGGAGTAAGTAACATAAAATCTTTAAAATATGAAACCAGATCAGAAGCAAAACAGAAGGAAATAGAAGATGCTGTTATTGAGAAGATGGGACAGTGGAAATACTCTCCTGAAGAAATTGCCCCACAGGTTCCAGCAGTTCTATTGAATCCAATAAAAATGAGATGGAGCAATGCAAAGCAAACGGTAATAGACATATTTGATCAAAACCTGAGACAGTTGATGTTGAGCTTGAAAAATGATGAAGTAAAGAAGGCATTAAAAGAAAATGAAAATAATATGACATTGAAGTTCAATACTTGTTTGATTTTGATCAACAATATTGAATCGGTTGTGAAGGCTGCAAATGCTACATGGAAGAACATATACCACCTTCACCAACCGAGTATTGAAACAGTCATAATAAAAGATATTGAAGATGACAGTGATGAACAAGAAGAAGACACTGAGGTAGATGATACTGTGAGGATAGCAGTAGAAGTCATTGCATCCCTTCCTACCTGTCCAGTGAAAGTTTCTACATCCAGCCCTGAGACACCTTCAAGCATGGTTGTGACAACTTCCACATTTGTCCAATCATCCTTAGCAACAATAGAAGCAGCTACCATTTCTTTTGTCGAGCTGCAGTCTCCTGCATCATCAAGTTTTCCAGCAGTAAGTTTTCCAGTTTTTGAATCTTCAAGTGTAAATATTTTAAGTTCTCCAGTAGAAAGTATGCTAGTCTCTATAGCCAGCCCTACTTTATCTACTGTCACTACTACCAAAGCATTAAGTACAAATAAGCCTAAGGCTCTACCGAGTATAAAATTTTTGGGTAAGAAAATAGTAGAGGATATAGACCTAGATGAAGAGATAGAAATTCCTACATTAGATTTTGCAAATCTTTCAGCGGACCAAATGCAAAATATAGGTGAGATGCTCCAAAGGAAAGCAAAACAAAAGAAACTTAAAGAGGAGAGAGACAAGGAGTATCAAATCATCAAGGATGCTAAGGACATCTTGTCTAATGCATTAGGCATTAAAGTAGACTCCTCCCAACATATTTTATTACAATTAGCAGAAGCAGTTGAGAAATACAATGAGGATTCATCCGGGACAGAAAAGTTAGTTGAAAGAGCAGAGAAGAGATTCAACAATAAAGTGCTTGAGCATATTGCTCAGCACATAGCTATCAACCAAGTAGAATTGTCTTCAGTTTTGTCTAACATTGAATCTATCTATTCGAATGCTACCTCTCTTTTGGCCAGATTGTGCAATATTGTCGAGTTCACAAAGGATGTTAAGGATAAAATGAATAAAATGGATGAGGATATGAAGATTAGCATACAAAAGCTGCAACTTGAACCAAGTTCAAGCTCTGCTCACCACATGAAAATCTCACACCTATCAAATATGCAGTCTGATCTACTGAAAGAAGACACAAGGATCCGGTCCACACTGCTAGACATCCAACACATGATCCTTCCCATCATGAATACAATGTATAAGCACATTGAACATTCCAAAACATTGATTCATGACAATCAGTTCTCTATAGCAGATCACATGATTGAACTCTCTGCAGAAGTCCAAATTGCTATACAAACATGTAAAATCCTACAAGAAAGTTGGGACAGAACCCTGGTACTAATAATGAAGGTACATTCTAATTTTCTATCAAATTTTGGATTCTCTCTGTAAATAACTTGTATATGCACCTTTGGCATTATCGTCAAAAAGGGGGAGATATGTATAGAAGGAGAGATATGTATAGATTTGTATAAGAAACAGTTAGCACATTGAAAGGGGGAGACAATGTATAAAAGCCCTATAAAAAAGACAAATTTTGAAAAATCAAAATAAAACTCAGCATGATTCGTGTATATAAGTTTTGGCCAATAAGTGTTTTTGTCACTAATGCCAAAGGGGGAGATTGTTGGCATTAAGCAGAATTGCCACTAGTGACAACACTTATTTGCATTCATAGTGCAAACCGAGTAAACAGTGCAAACCGAGCAAATAGTGCAAACTGAGCAGACAGTGCAAACCGAGCAGACAGTGCAAACCGAGCAGACAGTGCAAACCGAGCAGACAATGCAAACTGAGCAGACAGTGCAAACCGAGTAGACAGTGCAAACTGAGAAGACAGTGCAAACCGAGCAGACAGTGCAAACCGAGCAAACAGTGCAAACTAAGAAAACAGTGCAAACCGTGCAAGTTAGTACAAACCGAACAGGACAGTGTAAACTGAGTAACATCATGTCTACCGAGTCACCAGTATTTACCGTGTTCAAAACCTACCGAGTGATCAGTATGAACCGTGCCTTCACTTCTACCGAGTGCATGACGATGCCAAGTAATGCAGTGGACGCCGAGTATCAGAAAGTCACCGAGTCAGTTTACAGGAACCGTGTAACCATACTTGGGCCGACTTAGTAGCACTTATGTTTATTTGTCAAGCCGACTATGTAATTATAATTGTAATTAATTTTTTAAGACTTGTATATAAACAATGTTGTAAAAATGTCAAGATGTATGAATAAAGAATATATGTGAAAGAGAAAGAAAGGCAGAGATAAGCGAATTACAGAAGGCTTCAGCAGTATAAGGAACAGCAAAGACAAATTCATCACAGAAGGTGATCAGTACATCAGCGAATCTCAATCAGCAATCCAGTTGCAAAGCAAGAGATCTACTGTTTCATCCTAACAGGTGAATCAGTACTAAATCCTTTAACCGGGTAGACTTAACAGTCTTTTGTAAAATCTCTTTACCGAGTGCATACTTCATTGTATGTTTTGTAAATCCTTTAACAGGGTGGATTTAGCAATCGTTATTGCTCCTAATAGGGCAGATCATCAGAAGTGATCAAATTGTAAGCCTTAACCGGCCAACTTTATTCTGCAGTATTAAAGCTTTGTGGGTTTCATCCCCACCCTTGTTTTACTTTCTTTTGGAAGGTTTCTGGGTAACCAAATCTTTATGTCATTATTGTGAATGCTTTTAAAGTTTCATGCTTTCTATATGCAAAAGGTTAAAGTGAATTACATGTTAATACATCTGTAATTAGAAGAAAATTTGGAGTTACTGATTCACCCCTCCCCTCTCAGTAACTCAGTTAATTCCTGAATATTTCCAACAGTATGTTTCATTTTGATGTAGAGGCTAGTGGTGGATTTGTAATCTTCATAGCAGAATATCAGATTTCTCCTTTGTTTTGTAACAACACTCTAATCTTTCCTTGAACCAAGGATTAACTCCAAGACCCAACCCAAAACCTTAAAAGGTTCTCAACATACTCCAAACATCTCATCTCCCATATTCAAACTCATAATCTTCAGTGGTTATCTTCCCATAATCAACTACTCTCTTTAGGTCTGTCCTACTAGCCCTATCCAACGAGAAATTTGCATATTTCTCCAAATTATTTCAAATGACTCCCAAAAAAAAATAGCGACCCAAATACCCTTTTCTAATTTATTAAACATATGTTGAAACCAAGCCCACTTTTTTTGTAACTTCTCCAAAAACTGCTGCTCCATTTTCATGTTTAGGCCTAATAGACCCATTTTACAAAGCAACCCTATCATGGTTGTATCCCTTGACCTTTCCACTTAATACAGTCTCTTGAAATGAAGTAAAACTAATGATTTTGACATCCTTTAGGCCATGGACCCTCTGCACATACCCCAACTCACAAACCCTCACCAAATCAAACATATAACTAGGACTTTCTCACAAATGGCCTAAAACTCTCTTATGGGATCCGTTCTTTGATCCTACACCATATCCTCAACATGTCCTAAAAATTTCCAATGGAAAAACACCCTCTGATTTAGCCCAAACTCCTTCTACTACACCCATGGCCCTTACTTCATTGACCTTTCACTGTGTCAACTTGCACAATTTGGTAATTACCCTGCATATTTATTAAAATTCTGCATAATAAGGGAAAATTATATAATATACAATTTTTGGATCCATCCCATAGCCATAGTAACCATAGAATGTAGATGGATCCACCTAATTCATCCTTTGTTCAATGCATAAACCCACTATTGCTATAGTTCAATCACGTAGAATGTACTCAAAAGGGTTAGTAATTGAATCTAAAGAGCTTCAAAATGATGGCACAGATGGTTCGATGCTATGACTGATAGTTTGAAAGATACATAATGTTTCTCATTTCAACTAAGGAATGCTACAAGTTTTGACATCAATTGAGATTATGTTTCCAAATTTAAATAAATTTGAATCTCTAAAAATTTAGATAGGTTATTGTAGGCCTCGACAAAATGGTCATGTAGCACCTGATGGTTCAATGATACCTTACACAAGCTCTGAGATATGATCCCATAAAGATTTCCAATTTCATGTTGAAGGGAACTTGAGGGACACTTTGGCCCAACATGGTCAATAGCGTTTAAGTGAGTCTATGTGCCAAATGAGGTTTCCACTAGTATTTACCTAGACAATCAAAGTTGTTGGCATAAACGGTTCGATGCTATGACCGACGGTTTGAAAGATACACAATGTTTCTCATTTCAACTGAGGAACACTTTGATTTTTGACATCAATCGAGATTGTGTTGTCAAATTCAAACAAAATTCAATCTTTGAAAATTGAGATAGGTTAGTACAGGCCTCAGCAACATAGTCCTATAGTACCTAATGGTTTGATGATACCTCGCACAATCTCCAAGATATGACCCCATAGATATTATCAATTTCATGCTGAAGGGACCTTGAGGGACACTTCGGCTCAGAGTGGTCAGCAACGTTCGAGAAAGTCTATGTGCCACATGAGGTTACCACTAGTGTTTACTTGGCCAATCAGAGTTGTTGGTGTAGATGGTTTGATGATATGACTGATGGTTTGAAAGATACATAATGTTGCTCATTTCAACTGAGGAACACTTTGAGTTTTGACATCAACTGAGATTGTGATATCAAATTGAAATGAATTTGAATCCCTAAAAACTGAGATAGGTTATTGCAAGGCTTGGCAACATAGCCCTATAGCACCTAATGATTTGATAATACCTTGCACAAGCTTTGAGATATGACCCTGTAAAGATCACCGATATCATGCTGAAGGGACCTTGAGAGACACTTCAGTTGGGAGTGGTTAGCAGTATTCGAGCGAGTCTATGTGCCAAATGAGGTTGCCATTAGCATTTACCCAGCCAATTGGAGTTGTTGGCACAAACAGTTCAATGCTGCGACTGACGGTTTGAAAGATATGCAATGTTGCTCATTTCAACTAAGGAACACTTTGAGTTTTGACATCAACCAAGATTGTGTTGTCAAATTTAAAAGAATTTTAATCCCTAAAATTCAAGATAGGTTATTTTAGGCCTTGGAAATATAGTCTAGGAGCACCTAATGGTTTGATGATAGCTCACACGAGCTCTGAGATATGACCCCGTAAAGATCGCTGATTTCATGTTGAGTGCACCTTGAGGGACACTTCATTCTAGAGTGATCAACATTGCTCGAGCAAGTCTTTATGCCAAATAAGGTTTCTGTTAGCATTTACCCAACCAATAGGAGTTGTTGGTGTAGATGGTTAAATGTTACGACCGATGGTTTGAAAGATACACAATGTTTCTCATTTCAACTAAGGAGCACTTTGAGTTTTGACATCAACCAAGATTGTGTTTCCAAATATAAATGAGTTTGAATCCCCAAAAATTGAGATAGGTTATTGTAGGCCTCTACAACAAATTCCTATAGCACCTGATGGTTCAATGATACCTCACACAAGCTCTATGATATGATCCTGTAAAGATCACCAATTTCATGTTGAAGGGACCGTGAGAAACACTTCAGTCTGGAGTGGTCGACAACATTCGAGCAAGTTTGTATGCCAAAAAAGGTTTTCACTAGTTTTTACCTGGCCAATCAAAGTTGTTGGCGAAGACAGTTTGATGCTATGATTGATAGTTTGAAAGATATGCAATTTTTCTCATTTCAACTGAGGAACACTTTAAGTTTTGACATCAACTAAGATTTTGTTGTCAAATTTAAACAAATTTGAACCCCTAAAAACCAAGATAGGTTATTGTAGGCTTCGTCAACATGGTCTTGTAGCACCTGATGGTTCGATGATAGCTCCCATGAGCTCAGAGATATGACCCCGTAGAGGTCATCAATTTCATGTTGAGTGCACCTTGAGGGAAACTTCGGTCTAGAGTGGTCAACAGCGTTTGAGCGAGTCTCTATGCCAAATGAGCTTTCCACTAGTGTTTACTAGACCAATTAGATTTTTTGGCACAGACGGTTCGATGCTACAACCCATGGTTTGAAAGATACACAATGTTGCTCATTTCAAATACAAAACACTTTGAGTTTTGACATCAAGTGAGATTGTGTTCCTGAATATAAATGAATTTGAATCCTTGAAAAATGAGATAGGTTATTGTAAGCCTCAACAACACGGTCCTTTAGAACCTGACATTTTGATGATACATAACACAAGCTCTGAGATATGACCCCATAAATATCATTAATTTCATGCTGAAGGTACCTTGAGGCACACTTCGGTCTAGAGTGGTTAGCAACATTCAAGAAATTTTGTGTGCAAAACAAGTTTTCTACTAGTGTTTACCTGGCCAATCAGAGCTATTGGCATAGATGGTTTGATGTTATGACTGACGGTTTGAGAGATATACAATGTTGCTCATTTCAACTGAGGAACATTTTGAGTTTTTACATCAACCAAGAATGTGTTGCCAAATGTAAATGAATTTGAATCTTTGAAATTTGATATAGGATATTATAGGTATCGGCAACACGTTCATGTAGCACTTAACAATTTGATGAAACCTCTCAGAAGCTCTGAGATATGACCCCGTAAAGATCACTTATTTCATGTTGAGTGCACCTTGAGGGACACTTTGGGTGGATTGGTTGGCAGTGTTTGAGTGAGTCTATGTGCCAAATGAGGTTTTTCTAGTATTTACCCATCCAATTGGCCCTTTTGGTGCATACAATTAGATGCTACGGCTGATAGTTTGAAAGATACACAATGTTGCTCATTTCAACTAAGGAACACTATAAGTTTTGACATCAACCAAGAATGTGTTGCCAAATATAAACAAATTTGAATCTCTGAACTGAGACAAGTTGTTGTAGGCCTCGACAACATGGTCCTATAGCACCTAACAGTTTGATGGTAGCTTGCATGAGCTCTGAGATATGACCCCGTAAATATTGTCAATTTTATGTTGAGTGCACCTTGAGGGACACTTTGGTCCGGAATGGTCGGAAGCATTTGAGTGAGTCTCTATGCCAAATAAGGTTTCCACGAGAGTGTACTTGGCCAATAGGAGTTGTTGGCATAGATGGTTCGATGCTACATCTGATGGTTTGAAAGATACGCAATGTTGCTCATTTCAACTGAGGAACACTTTGAGTTTTGACATCAACCAAGAATGTGTTTTCAAATATAAATGAATTGGAATCCCTGAAAATTGAGATAGGTTAATTATTATAGACCTTGGTAACACGGTCATGTATCACATGATGGTTTGATGGTAGGTCACACGAGCTCCAAGATATGACCCCATAAAGATCATTGATTTCATGCTGAGTGCACCTTGAGGGACACTTTGATCTGGAGTGGTCGACAACATTTGAGAGAGTCTCTGTGCCAAACGTGATTTCCACTAGCGCTAACCCAGCCAATCAGAGTTGATGGCACAGACGGTTTGATGCTATGACCAACAGTTTGTAAGATACACGATATTGTTCATTTCAACTAAGGCACACTTTGAGTTTTGACATCAACCAAGAATGTGTTGCCAAATATAAACAAATTTGATGTCATGCCCATCAAAATTAGTCTAAAACCACACCAAATTTTATTTTTTTTAAAGGGTATAATATGTCCTAGTTATGTTACAGGTTAACAGGTGCCTATGACAATAGTTCGAAAAGAGACTGAAGAACCAATTCTTTACAAACATTGGTTCCCAAGGGTTACTAGCTGAATTAGTTTTAACAAGGGATTCTATCTAGGTGGTGAAGTTATAATCAAAGTCAGCCTAACATTAAAGTTTGTTTATGAAGATACCAACTATAATTTAAAATATGAAGATATCGAATGAATGAGCCTATAGTCACATTATACTACGTTGAGTCTTCGAATTTCATTTAATAGAATGTCGTGTTACTAACCATATGAATATTTAATTATCAAATAATGGCTTGTCCAATTCCATGCATACGCAATTTAGTTATAATCTAACGTATTAATTTGAAAAGAATAGACCCATTTACTCATCCATAGGAAGCATAACGCTACCCCATTATAATGTTAAATGATCACATAATATATATACATATTTTCTTCTTTTACAAATGTTAATTTTATTAATTATTATTGTATTAATACAATTAAATATCATCGTAATGAATAACATTCAATAAAGTATTAAGTGGTACTAAATATATTAGCTACCAATTAATACATTTATTTGAACATAAAAATATTTAATTAAAAACCTAATTAATGATTTCCCTCTAACTAATATAATTACTAACAAATAATTTACTAATTAATAACTATGTAAGTTAACCCAATTATTAAATATAAATAAATATAAATTATTATTTTTTTTTAAAAAAAAATATACAATAATTAATATTTTAATAATAATTAATAACAATTAAATTTTTATTTTTTTTAGACAAAAGCAGACAAGCCACCATATATATTATTAATAAACTGGTTCAAAGGGCTCCCCCATGGAAGAACCAAAAAGAAACCCCAGGATCGTAGCCCTATACATACAATAGTATATGAGAAATTTTTACATACCAATGAGTCTAAAAGAGCCAATGACCCAGTAATTACAATCATATGTCGAGTTCAAAATTAAACCATCTAATCATGGGATCAGATATACCATGAACATCATGTAAGGGACTATCAAAATCAAATCTAAATATGACCTTTTACAATTTGCACTCCATATACGTATGGGTCATATTTGATGATTCACAAAATATTTCCATCTATACAGAAATATTTCCATCTATGCAAAAGATAGAATTGCCAAAAATTTCCCAAAAACATCGAGCCATCTCCCAACCAGTAGGAGGAACTAGTTCTTTGAAAGACACCCAACCATCATTATCTGACTGCCACTGATGGGATACTTGGTGCAAAAAATGTGCAGGCCAATTCTAGAAGTTCCACGTAGATTGGACACACACCGAAGGAAGAAGATTTAAATCCAGAGCCAGTGTAGGTGTTGCAGAATGAGGAGTCGCCAGAGCATTATTGAAATTGTGTTGATCCCTTGAAGGAGGAGGAGACAATTCATGTGCCTCAAGCAGGTCTAACAGGGCATTCATTAAGCTTCAGAATGAAGCTTCTAACATACAACCAAGGACCGGTGACACTAGCTGCAGAGTATTTTTAAAGATCCTGTAACTGTGTCATTCAAGGGCTTTTTTGGAAGAATTAAAGATGAGCATGTGCTCATGGGAGGCCATTAACAGATTATAGGGAAATAAGGCACCTACAAAGGCTTCTCCATTCCACAAATCATAGTTTTGGATGGCCTTCATGAGTTTATCTTCTCCTATAAACTGTGGATGAATTACCCTATTCACTAAAATCATCAAAAGATCCATTGATTACATCACATCAAGAGAATTGGACAAGAATATTGAGACCAACTAAGAAGGGAAGAGAATTTGTGTAGATTTCAGAGAAAGAACATTCTCACCAATAACTCTTCGGATAGCTCTTCAAATCCTCGGGGAAAGAGTAATGAAAACTACATCCAAACTGGCATCATCAACATACGTAGGGAGGGGCCACTCTGTAACTGCTGCAGGAATGAATACTCTATAGTTCCTCAGCAGTAGCTCTTCATGAAATAAATTGCAGGATGTGCATCTCAGACATTTCACAATTGAAGATTCCATTATGTAGAAGACAATGTAGAGTGCGGAGATGCAAAAGATGGACTAGTGTTTCATGAAATTTGGGAAGTAAATTAAATAGTGGTTTCAATTCCTCCTACACATTCGACATCATATCAAGTTGCTCCAAGTTGTGGTGTTCGCACAAATTGGCATTAATCACATAAAAACCATGCTCTTTCTCATGCCTAAAATGTATGACGTGTGAACTACCATATACTCAAGATGCCAGAATCACATGTTCATGACCAAAATATGATTAAAAAAGTACTCGGTTGTAGATGCCATCATTGAAGGATCAAGATATGGTAGCCGCCAAATGCCCAATTGAGGGATTTATCAGTTATTTCCCTTGCTCTATAATGATTTCTCCTAATTGTCATGAAGTACTGCGCATCTAACTATTGATGACAATAGAATTTATTATCTTGTGCAATAACTTTTTGAAGATTTCCATTCATACTAATGACATGAATTGGCTCAAATTCATTAACAGTGCAACCTTCACAACCCATATTTGCTAGACAATCAGCAAGAGCATTCCCTTCCTGCAGGGTATGTGAGATTAGTACTTCCTCAAATGAATCAAGTAGCTACCAGATTTGTGTTAAGATATAAATCAATGCCAATTATGTGACACTCTCTTGATGCATGCTGAAATGATAACCATTGAGTCACCTTCCACTTGAATAAATTGGTAACCTCCTTATTTTTCTAGAACCAGCCCATTGAAGAGGGCATATGCTTCTGCTAAATTATTTGTTCCTGGGGGCAAGGGATCTGCTTTAATTTCCAATACCTTGCCATAATGATCCTTAATACATGCCCCTACTATTGAGATGCCTGGATTACCCCTGGATGAGCCATCAAAATTTAGTTTCACAAAATTTGTTATTGGTGGTATCCAATGAACATTGTCTCTACATGTTTTGGAAGAGCTATTTTCTATTAGATTCAAACCAGTAGGAATGGTCAGATGTTTCCACTAATGAAGGATGTGTGTGTCCCATTGAGTCAGAATTGGATTGCATTTATGAAAAGAATGATTAGAGTTTACCACTTCAGATATGGACTGTTCGATGGTGGTCAATACATTTTCAATTGTTGAAGGGCTCTGCCGAAAAATTCTTTTGTTTTGCTCCCACAAATTTCCCATACCACAATTGCCGAGATGCAGATCTAAAGATGTGAGAAGAAATAATTAGAGTATAGTTCAGGCCAAGATTGGAATAGGTCCCACAATTTATTTGGAAGAGGTGTAGAATACTGAAGTTTACTCAAAACAAACATCCAACATTTTTTAGCAAAGGGACAATTCAAGAAAAGATGGTCTCTATCTTCAGGTACCTGATCAAAAAGATGACAATTGAATAGCTGTGAAATATGGAGTTTCAATAGTCTGTCACTTGTGAGTGCTCTCCTTCTCAGAGCCAACCATGCAAAGCAACCAGCCTTAGGTAGTGTGAATTGATTCCAACAGAAGAAGAAAGCCCGGGAGGGGACTTTATTATTTTCTATGTTCTGAATAATCCTGTATCCTTCTTTGATTGAGTAGGATCCATTTTTGCCTGGGGTCCATATTACTCGATCTTCCTTCCCTGAGATATAAACTACTAGTGTTGAGAAGATTTGATGAAGTCTATCTTGATCCATAGGAGAGATTGCTAGTTCACTCGGATCCTTCCAAATCACTTTTCTAGAAAATAGACAAATTTTTGATACAAAACCTATCAGAAATTTGCCCCATGAGTTTTCTGAATGTGTTACTAAGATATCTGTCAAATCTAGGTTAAGAGGAGGGGATCCATTCCATGAGTCTCTCTAGAACTTGACTTTGGTGCCTGAATTTACTTCCCATGAAATATAGTTAGTGATAGTGTCTCTGGAAGACATCATAAAGTTCCATATAGTTGATCTTGCTAGGGGGTCTTGAATAGTAAATATTCTAGAGGGACAAGCATTATCTAGATACTTATATTGCATAATTTGACACCATTTATTCTATGGTTTAGAATACATATTCCATATTAATTTATCACCAAATGCTTTATTCCTTTGAACCAGATCATGGATGCCAGCTCCACCCAAATTCTTCACTTGTGCCATTTCTTGAAGTGAGACAAGGGGTATTTTTTTCCATCCATTTATGTTTCCACTCCATAGGAAGTCCCAAATCAGTTTATGAATGGAATGAACTACTGAAGAGGGGGCTTTTAAGATTGAAAGATAATAATTTGGAATTGCAGTCAAAACTATTTTGACTAGCAGAATTTTACCTGAGAGAGACAGCCATCTGGCTTTCCATGCCACAATTCTAGATTTGATTCGCTCTATGATGGGAGTCCAATAGCTTACTTTGTTGGAACCCATGAAGAAAGGAATACCCAGATAAACAGAAGGGAGGAAGTCTTGTGAAAATCCCAAAGTATTGACTATCCTTGTAGAGATGACATGATTTGTATTGAAGAGATAAATTTTAGATTTATTCTCATTGATTTTTTGCCCGGAGACCACAGTGTATGTGTCTAGAACATGCTTTATCTATTTTGCCTCTACAACATTTATTGTGCCAAATAGCAGTGTGTCATCAGCAAATAGGGAATGTGTAATTGATAAGTGTCAAAACGATAATGTATTCTCTTAGGATACAAGGGCTTTAGTCACTTATGAGGACTGCGAGCATCATTTATCTAATATTGATCTCACCCGTTTTCAAGCTGAAATCCCTCTAGCAGATGATACTCAGGAGTTCATAGATCCTTATGGTCTTCAACATTTTATAGATGATCTTCCTGAGGATTATCAGGAATTAGTTCACACTCTCCCCCTTCACTCCTCTACTTTGAATTCCAGGATAAATGAAAGTATTTGTTGATGACTAAATTAATAAAGATTATTTATATTATTTAGTGGAATTACTAATAATTATTAATGGTGAAATATATAATCCAAAAAGAATAAAAAAACAATCTTTAACAACCTACTTAATAACCTAAACAAACAAGTTTACCACCTACTAAAACCCCTAAACAACCTATCTACATACTACCCTTGGCTAAGCACCCTATCCCCCCCTTGACCCACGTGCCAAGTGGAAGGGGACATACATTTCCCATCAAAGGTAAGGCTGCAAAAATCAAGGGAGTGGGAGCTTGCATTATGAAAGGGGGCAAGTTTGGAGGGCCCACCAAAATCCTAAGGTTAAGTCCCAAAAACAAGAGAATCTATTCCCTCCTAAAAGCCAGCGCAAGTTTTAGAGGAGTGGGGAGTTGGGTGGGGAGTATGGGGATTTGGGAGTTTGGGTCCCACCCCATCCCATTCCAAAGACTTGGCCAAAGTCCAAATACATTTCCAAAGGACAACTCACGCAGGGCTAGGGAAAGGATAGTTTGTCATAGAAATGACAACATAGGAATGTATAAAATTTGCAGCCAAGTACACTTGAATGATAAGTGCATTGGCCAATGAAACACGTAATCATTAATGCTAAGTCAGGTTTTCCATCTTATGGGAGGGTAAAGAAAGATTAGGATTAATTGAATTTTATGATTTTTTTTTGTTTGTATGAGAATACAAGTAAGCAAATTTTATAATATTAAATTGACTATGGTTTTTGGAAATTGTATGGGAATTTTTCCCATACAATTTCCAGAATCCTGTAGGTGGTTATTTGCTCTATTTTTTTTTTCATTTGCATTGTTGCTCACTTGTTTGATTTCATTTTATTATTTATAGTTTCTCTTCTCTATTAACCTTAAAGTTAGATTCTTTTTTTTTATTTTATACTAACATCCTAATGATCACATATAAGTCTAAAAGCTCAAGGATTAAATTTTTGCACAACTAAGATGGAAACTCTTCTCTAAGTCTTTTTTTTTTTGTTTTTTTAAAAACAAGATACTAACATTCAAGTAATATGAAAATTTGTAATGCAAAGGAAGAGGAATGAGAGAGATTTTATATTTGAGAAGTTTTCTTCATTGCCCTAACCTCTCTAAACAATGAATTAATGCCAAAGAACTATATTGAAATATCAATAAACTTTTCTCTTTTTCAACATGGAAAGCATAAAGATATCTCAATGAGCAAAAAAAGTAATGTTCAGCAAAATCTTTACAATCTCTTTTTGAGGCAATACCTTGTTTATTCCTTATTGCATGAAACATGAATACACAAACTTCACTTTGAACATTGTACAATAATACTCTTATGAACATAAAACTATCAAAGTAGGATATACATTTCTTCAAAACTTATTGCAACATCACTTGATACAACCCAAGACTTGGAGTGATAACTCCATTGCAACATACATTGAACTCATGGGATTCACAAGATTCCCTTACAATGACTATATACACAAAACAAGATTGATACAACTCAAAGTATGATAACATCATCAAATTTCTTCAAGAGTCCTTCTTCAACATGGAGACTACATTGGCTTCCATAACCTACAAATAAACAATATATAGGCCAAGGAGTGCTCACCTCCCAACCTAGGCTTCTATGAAGCCACCCCTGAGCTAGGGGAACCATCACAAAGATATGGGAAACACTCATGCAAACCACAACACAACAACATAAACATAATCCACAAGAAATCTCCCTCCAAAAGTTTTCACAAAGAGTCTCAACAAGACTCAAATAGGGTGAAGGTGGAACCATATACAAGAGGAGAAGCACTCTCTTGATGAGAGCTAAGCCATCACTTGGCTTCCTCATCAAAAATCTCACTCCACAAAAACAACTTCCACAACTCCTTATGGCCCCCAAAATACAAATCATAAAAATAGAGATGGCTACATGGAGGCCATACATCCATGTTGCATCCCTCTCCTTTCCAAGGAGAGACTCTACACTCTTGGATTTCCCAACAAACCCTTCACCCTCAAGGCTACTCTTCCCTTCCAAGGGTGAGTATGGCCTTGAGTACTCCCTAAATCAAAACAATGCATCACATAAAAGAAGGAAAACTTCAAGAACAACCAAGAAAACTCACATTGACAATACAAGAATCATGCTCAACAACAAGCTCATGATTCCAACTACACAAATAAAGAAAACTACACTTTCACAACATAAGAACATAAAAAATTATAACAACAAAAAAAATCTAAAAACCTCCATTATCGCATTAACATCAAGCTCTCAAACACATACAATACAAGAGGAAGATTATCTACATTATGCATACAAAGAAAATACATTCAAGAGAGTTCATCCTCTCAACATGAACAAAGAAACTAAAATAACTAAGTGAAGAATTGCCACCAACCTTGATCCAAGCTAATGGAAGATAGTTGATGAAGAGCTGTCCACTTTCCAAAGTTCTCCAAAACTAGTTGAGTCTCCAAAACTAGAGAGTGGGTGTCAAACTCTTCCAAAAGAAGAGTCCCCTCTAAAAAGGCCTTAACACACTCTCCTATGGATAAAGTTTCATTCCTATTGGGTGGTCTTCCCTAAGGCCCTTACAAGGTTTCCAATTTTGGTCTCTTACAAAGGAAAGCTAAAAAGGTGGAATAAGGACTTCCTTCTTAGTGGGTGGTAATCTTTCCAAAACTTGGTCCCAAAAGTTGATTTTCGTCCATCTTGGTAAACCAACTTTTGGATGGGTCATTTGGTCAACCTAGGGTTATCCTTTGGTGAAAAATGACCCTTACCCTATGGTATAACAAGTGGGGTAACTAAAAATTGCCAAAACTCTCCCCTAGGTGCCTTTTTAACCTTCCAAAAGTGCATGATAAGTTCAAATTCGAAATTCAAAGATAAGACAACACCTCAAGCTCCCAATCCAAGTGATTTTCATGGGGATCCTAAAGGGTACCTTCCTAGGTTGGTGTTCAACCAATCCCCAAGTGGACATGTCATGGCCACTAGTACACACATGTGTCAAGTGACACAAACATAAAGAGACATGTCACAAGCCATGTGGCATATCCACTTGGGCATTCTCCACAAAATAAAAACATTTATAATTAACAAAAAAACAATTACAATCATGCAACATACTAATACAAATTAAATACATTACAACGAGGTTTTTGGCTTCCCACTAGAAGCAACCTTGGCTCAGACTGATTTTCACATTAAAGTCTCTGTGATGATTCCCCGAATTTACCATGGCCTATTTCCCTGGACACTCAATTCCAATATCAATAGTCCAAGGAAATAAAACATGTAATTCTATAACATTAATAATCAAATAATTCTCAAGTAATCAATCATAATTAAATCAAAGTTTTTACAAGGCATAATCATTCATTTATAAGTAACATAAATCTCATCATAAATATATTTAATTCATCACTAAATTAAACTTGAAACATAAACATTGCATACATATAAGATTTGATTTGCAATTAAACTTCATTACCATAATCAATCATAAAATAGAATTAAAAACCCACATGTAAGTTTCAACTGATGTCTCAGTAATCATCATCCAAATCATAATGTAATGTTCATCAAACTACTAAAGTGATAAAACCCAACATAGAGTATCGGTAAAATCCATAAACATCAAAATATAATCATAAAGTATGTCTATCTCATATGCAGAACGAAATGACTATGATAGGCTCAGGGTGAGGCCTCACATTTGAATCTTTGAAAAACTAAGATAGGTTATTATAGACCTTGGCAACACAGTCTTGTAGCATGTGACAGGTTGATAGTAGCTCGAATGAGTTCTAACATATGACTCTGTAAAGATCACCGATTTCATGTCGAGTGCACCTTGAGGGAAACTTCATCCCAGAGTGGTTAGCAATGTTCGAGAGATTCTATGTGCTGAATGAGGTTTCCAATTGTGTTTACCTGGCCAATTAGAGTTGTTGGCATAGACGATTCGATGCTACGATCGACAGTTTGAAAGATACGCAATTTTGCTCATTTCAACTAAGGAACACTTTGAGTTTTGACATCAATTGAGAATGTGTTGCCAAATATAAATGAATTTGAATCCCTAAAAATTGAGATAGGTTATTGTAGGCCTCGACAACATGGTCTTATAGCACTTGACGATTCAATGTTTTCTCACATGTGCTCCAAGATATGACCCCTTAAAGATCATTGATTTCATGTTGAGTGCACCTTGAGGGACACTTCTATATGGAATAGTCGGTAGCATTCGAGTGAGTCTTTGTACCAACCAATGTTTCCACTAGTGTTAACCCGGCCAATTGGAGCTTTTGGCATAGATGATTTGATGCTACGAATGACGGTTTGAAAGATACAAAATGTTGCTCATTTCAACTAAGGAACGCGGTGGAACTTTGACATCGTACTTGTTTTAATCTTTGTGCACTATATATTTATTTTTTAAACCATCATGAATAGTCCTCCTAAGGTGCTTCCATGGACTTCCAAGTATTATATACAGGTGCAAGTCATTAGAATAACATCATAAAGTTTTTTTTATTAATAATGAGAAATATTTTTACAACTCAGCTCATTAGGAGCACTAGGAGGAAAGATCTAAGAAGAGAAAACCTTTGGTATTGCTCCAAAAAATAGAAGAGAAACTTTGTCATTAAATCTTACAAACTTCCCATTATACATACGGGTAATGCATGAGCAATTTATAGTCCACCCAATTTACAGTGCTATATAAATATACATGTTATATGCACATTTATTCAAATAGATTTTACATTACAATATTTTGTATCTCCATTTAGTCCAATGAACCAATTAGATCTTCCCTACCATTTATTGTCTCAAGTATTGCCTCATGGTCTGACTCACGAACCTTCCAAAGTTTTTTATTATATGGTCTTCCCCTATATCTGATCAAGTGGACATTTGATGCAACAACAAAGTTCAAATAATGAAGAATATTTTTGTTTGCCTCCCAATCCTCGAGCAACCATAACCTAGGGTTCTTCACAGCATACCGCCTAAGCCATGTACCAATTACAACCACTACTCTTATAGGGTATTCTAATTCTTCACCATCAATAACCAAGTGATCCAAATTTTTTTTCCTCAACACAATGACACAAATAATAATTTGTCCCTTCTTCATTGTCTTTAGGTGCAATAATAGCAAAAACATGGCCTGTAATGATATAAACATAATGAGGAGTTTAGTTTATTGAATATTTATGATAAAGTACTAAATTTGAGATTATTTATATGTGGACAATTTACCTAGTTGTACTAGATCAGATAAGTGATCAAAGTCAATGGATGATTTCATTTATGTCATATGTAGTGATTCATGGGGATGATAGGAATCAAGTGGGCTCAAAATAAGTGTATACCATTCATCAACCCATTCCTTTGACTCACACCCATCACAATCTTCATCTACACATGATGAACTAAAGCACATCATATGTCATGTGTGGATACTCCATGAACTTGCATTACAACTTCTAAAAAAGTGTAGCTCACTCAATCTTGTCAGTGTACAAAAATACTCATATGGTACAATGTTAGTTCCATCCATCAACTAAAAAAATCTATGAACTGTAGACTCACCTTCATTACCTAGACCCATTGTAGCATTACACCACTGGATAATACATCTTGCATCTGGCAATGTTTCTTTCTCTTTGTACTTAAATTCTTCACATGCTAAGGATCTTTTAATACATGTACAAGTGCACCATTGTGCTCTCCCTTTCCATGACCATCCTCTATGAAATTACACATATATTGAATTCTAGTAATCTTATGCATCCTACACAACCCATAAAACATCTGAGAATTCTTGAATTATGATGCACAATTATCTAACCATATGATATGTCGATTATATGATATGCCCCTATTAGCCAAATCACCATAAAATAGTTGAAAACAACCATGTACAAACTCTATATAATGTGAGCCACCATCGCTGATATAAAAATGATACTCCCTCAATATCTTGTTGTTCTCCTCTATACTATCAAGTGAATGTATGAATGCTATATGAACAAATATAGCAACCCACTGAGATTTGTAATACTTTGTTTGCACCTCATTCTGTGGTTGTAGTGTGTAGCTCTCTACAAAGTCCACAACTGAAACAATGGTATCAAGTGGGAATTTGTTCTTGCACAACTTGAATTTCATATCTAACCATCGTGCTCTATGTGTATGCCTTGCATAGTCATAATTTTTTTTTTTATGAAAAATGTCCATGAACTGATACATTGGAATATTTTCAATTACTAAATCACATCTTTTAGCCTCTTTTCCATCTTTTAGATTGTATGTCACAGTCTTATATTTTCCAAATTCCACTATTTCATTACCGATTGTTCCATCGTTCATTCTTAGCCCAAGAATCTTCATGATGGGCCTAAATTTCATATTTCTCATCATTTCAACAAATAGTTGACATCTTCCTGTCACATTTAAATTCTCAAAAAATGATCTCCAAATATGATTATCATTTCTTTGACAAGTACACTTGGGAACCTTGTTAGGCATTGCTTGTAAAATGTTAGTATCAATATAAATCAAATATTTTGGCTTTCTATAAATAATTCTAAGAGCATCAAAAATATTATGTGTCAATTGCATACCATCTTGAGTTCCTTCAACATGACATGATGTTGTGCCTACATCTTGGGATGTAGATAATGGTGTGCCTTCAACATGATACAATTGTGTGCCTCCACCTTGGGATTTAGACAATGGTGTGCCTTCAACATGATACAAGGGGTTGCGTACACCTTGGGATGTAGACAATGGTGTGCCTTCAACCTGATACAAGGGTGTGCCCACACCTTAGGAAGCAGACAATGGTGTGCCTTCAATATGATACAATGGTGTGCCTCCAACATTGGATGATGATGTCTCTTCATCTTGGGAGCTCATAGATGATGTTTCCGCATCTTCATAATTCAACTGTCTTGTTGCATGCAAGTTTCTCACTCGTTGTCTTTTTGTTTTCAATTACAATTATCTCTTACTTTGTATTTATGTTTCATGTTCCTCATCCAAAGAAAAATATTCTTCTATAGTATGCAATTTTTTTGTGTTCACGAAGTTGTCTCATTATTTCCCTTTTCTTCTCTTTGTCTATTTTATGCTCTTTCGATGTTAGTCTTTTCTCATTTCCTTGACATGATGATGATTTCTACATAGGAATTCATTAAATTTTTAAAATTATAATATAAATCTATTACAATAAGTCAAATTATAATATAAATCTCTTACAATATGTCAAATTATAATACACATTTATTATAATTATATCAAATAATGTATTGAACAAGTCTACATCATACCAATTATAAAACAAAAGACTCTTTATTCATATTTCACATGTAAAAAATAAAAAAATTTACCTCAATCGATAAATTTTAGTGAAGAATGACTGACTTTCATTGTTCGATGTTGATTTTTAAACAAAAAGGTGGTGCAAATAGATAGAATATGGTTCTTTGTCACCTTGAATACCATGAAAAGCAAGTATGTGTCAAATAAAATGCAAAAATTAGACAGTCTTCATAAAATGTGGGCCTCCTTCATGACATCTATAACAGATAAGACCCTTTATTTATTCTTAAATAGTGCATGTGCGCTATAGCGCGAGCACGCTATGCAAGAAATGAAATATTGGTAAAACAATAGAGGGGGTGACAAGGAGGGAGAGAGAGAGAGAGAGAGAGAGAGAGAGTACTAAGGAAATGACTAAATAAATTATCTAGGATGAAAAATGCTAGTGAGGAAGCCTAAAGGACATGTAGATGGAAAGTTGAAATAAGAGTACAAGGTTTGAGTTTCTTATGTTTTGAATTTTTGGATAATGTTTTTTTATCAAGGTTTGATAAATACATAGGGGAGAGAGAGTCTGAATGCCATAGATAGAATATGCTTCTTTGTCACCTTGAATACCATGAAAAGTGAATATGTGTCCAATAAAATGTAGAAATTTGATAATTTATAGAAAATGTGGGCCTACTTCACGACATCTATAATAGATAAGACCCTTTATTTATTCTTTCATAGCGCATGTGTATTATAGCGTGAGTGCACTATGCAAGAAATGAAAAAGTGGTAAAGTGTGAGAGAGAGGGGGGGGGAATATAGAGTGTAGGAAAGTGGGATAGAGTGTATGTGTGTGTGTGTGTGTGTGTGTGAAAGAGAGAGAGAGAGAGAGAGGTCCTAGGACCATCTACAACTATTAGGCAATAACAAGTCCACTAGGCATGGACTAGATGGAAATAAATCTTCTATATTCTATGATTCCCAAGGATTCTGAATTATGTAAGGGTCATGAAATGTATTCGACACAATAGTATGATTATCAAAGGTGTAACAAACTCCTACACTTTTTTAGTACAAACCATTTGCAGTCACTTATTAAACTCTCTCTCTCTCTCTCTCTCTCTCTCTCTCTCCCTATTCTTCTCACCTTCTCAATCTCTGTTCCTCTCTTAGCCCCCGCCACCTTCTCACTCTTTCTATCTCACTTCCTTAAGCATTTTTTGGATGTTACATAGCGTGCATGTGCTATTCAAGCCATAAATTTGAATAGTGTGTATGTACTCTAGCATGTATGCACATTTTAATACATTGGAATCCACCAAGCCTAAGGCTTGGAGGATTCAAATAGGCCTGAGATGTGTTTTCTAGTAGACATACAAAAAAGTCACATCTTTTTTTGTGTGCTCCTCATCAGGTTTATTCATGGTTCAATAATGTTACAAGTAGATGACATGATATTGTAGATCTCTCTATTAGCTATCTAACCATATAATTTATTTTGAATTCTGATTATGTTAAGCTTTTCATCTCTAATTTCTTTTGTATATATGTCTGATTTTTGTCAAAAACCAACGTGTAGTATTTTGGTCATAGATTTTGGCTCATTTTTTGAATTTTGCAACAAGTTACTTTTTTAGAAACTAGACTCAATTATACACACTTTAAAAAAAATCGATTAGTTTTCAATGATTTCTAGGGTGAGCACACAAATATTTCATGTTTTCAAGATGTGTGCACTTCAGAAATTCATAAAATTTATACATTCATCAAAAAATTAGCAGAAAAATCTAGGATAAACTATGTAGTGTTAGCTAACTTCTCACAAGAGCGATTAAAAAAATTCAATAAAAAAATTAACATTTTAGGGGGAGCACACCAGATGCTACGTTATGTTTTTTCACAAAAAATAGGACCACTTTTTGTGCTCCCCCTTTTTGAGGGCCTTAATCTACACCATTTTCAAAATAAATTAGTAGTTTAGAAACTAAATTCAAATTATTACAACTCTTGTTCTTGTCACATGTCAAAATTTTGAGTGTAACTATCTTCAATTTCTTGTTGAAGTTCAAAGTTTTCTAATTTCAAAAAAAAAAAAAAAAAAAAAGTGACATCTTATACCCCCTTTTTGGTCCCCCATCTTTGTGCACTTACCTTGTGTTCTTGAGAGACAATTGATGAATTTTTTATCGATGATCAGTGTAGAAGTTGTAGTGAATTCAGTTGAGTTAGTCACAATCTAGTAATGTATCTTGTTAAAATAATAATAACAAAATATAGAGTTAGGAAATTGTTTAATCAATGAACAAGGAAAAGAAAGTTTACCATGAATAAACCCAAAGCTAGGAGCATTCACCAAAGCACAATGAAACAAGGAGACAAGATTTTGAAGGGGGAAAAGCATAAAAAAAACCCCATGATATTAATGAATGTGGCAAAAATAATGCCTAAGAATGAGAGAGAGAGAGAGAGAGAGAGAGAGAGAGAGAGAGAAAAGCTCATACAATAATCAATAACAAGAAGAATCTCATTTGAGAATGAGAGAGAAGAGCCATCTCTTAATAGAGATGTGAGAAAGGAGTTACATTGTAACTCCCAATTTTGTGTATGCCACATTTCACTAGTGTGTGAGACAAGTGTAGGATTCCTCATAAGGAGGAATATCTATTTTCCTTAATAAAGGAAATTACAAATATTACATGTCCTCCCACTTGGACTAGAGGACAAATACATTAGGATACCTTGGTTTATCCTTGAATACATAAATTACCAAGGAAAGATTAAATTCTAACACCCCCCTTTAATCTTTACTTGGGGTAATTACATCAATAGGTATCAAACCCAAATGTTTACAATGAATTTGAGATGTTTCTTTTGAAAGAGTTTTCACTAGGATATCTTTGGCTTGATCATCTTGCATGTCTTCAACTTGTGCTTCGGAGCTTGAATGGTACATAGGACTTTTGGTAAAGTGAATAGCATGTTGAGGAGAGCCCAAATCTTTAAGAGACCATTGAAATTCTTGAGATGTATTTTTACATTCTAAATGTTCATTTCCCATAGAAAATAGAGATGAAGATGGATCAACACTTGAGCCTATAATAAGGCAAAAAACACTAGTAGAGTGCCCATTATTGGGATCACCTAGTGCTGAATCAGTAACATTTTGGAAAAAATTATATTGTGAATCTTGGGTCATAGAATCATAAATGCAATCTTTAGTTGCATAAACCAAATTTGTAACATGTTCATTAGAATGTGAATCATGAGTCATAGAATCAGAAATGCAATTGTTAGTTGCATAAGAAAAATTTGTAGTGTATTCATCATAATATGAAGCATTAATATAAGAGTTAATATAAGCATCATTATCATTAACCTCCACAACAATCATAGGATTAGTACTATCATCAGAAATTTCATCTTGAGTAATAAACATATCTTGTAAAGTAACATCAAGAAAGTTAGATATAATTTCCTCTTCTTGGTCAAACATATCATCAACATGAGAGCAAGGAGGAGTAAACAAATTATTACCATTATCATTATCATCACTGCTAGGAGGAACGAAATCATTAGGAGTATCATTACTATCTTCATGTTCATGATTATCCTTTTGAAGAGTATCAGTATTATCCTTAATATTAGAAGCAGAAACAAAAGTATGGTTATCTTTCAAATCAGGAACATAAAGCACATCATGTAATTTACCATTTGGAATAGAAACATTACCAGTTCCATTAACTTGACAGCAATAATTATCAACTAAAGAAACAGGAGTATGCATAGAATCAGGTTGCAAAGAAAAAAGACTTCCTTATGGGATTGAACATGTTGAGATGCATTACTATCAATATTCCATTTAGGTGGTTTAGAAGCATTAAAACTAACAGTAAAAGTAGAATGAGATTGATTTCCATTAGGTCTGCCATTTGAGTAATTTTGAGAATTACATTGATCATCTTTTTGTTTCTTAAAATAGTTATGAACTAAGTGACCATCTTTACCACAATAGGTGCAATGAGGCTTATTTTACTGATTATTACTATGATAGTTATTGGAAGGCCTAGAATTATTAGTATTGTTAGATCTTTGATCATTTTTATTATTATTTGAATTATTAGTGTTGTTAGGTCTTTGATAATTTTGATTATTTTGATTAGGGTTAGAAGATCTATTATTATTATGAGATTGAGAGACATATGCATGTTCGTGAGTTTTAAGTATGCCAAACTCAATTAATTTAGCTTCCTCTTGATGCAACATATTTTGAAAGATAACATAAGTTAGTTGAGATGCTAAAGAAGGAATAGCTAATTGAGAGTAAATGTTTGTAATAAACTATTGGAACTGTCCAAGCAAACATTTACAACTAATAATATGAATTATTCTTAAATTAGAAAGAGGAACTCGTAAACTAGTTAGCAAAACTTTAATGGAATAAAACTTAAGCAGAAAGTCATCAACAGAGTTGAAGTCAGTATACCTGAGGTCTTCAAGTTGGTCTTAAAGCTAGATTTTTCGAGTTTCATCTGCACTATCATAAGTATTTTTCAAGATGTCCCAAGCCTGATGGGCTTCTGTACAGGTAGAAATTAAAACATATAGTTCAGGACTTAGGGAAATTTTGATTAAGCCAAGTGCTTCCTCATTTTTTGTCTACCAAGTAGTTTGGTCAGCTTGAGGAGCAAAGGTTGTGGGTTTCAAACTGGCATCAGTTGCAATCTCTAAAATGTGTCTAAATGTAAAGATAAAGGTCATGTGTGTTTTCCAAGCATGATAGTTTGTACTAGTTAATTTGATTTCTGGCATCAGGGTAGTCATGATGAAATACGAAGATCTAAACTAGAAAAAATAAAAAAATCTTAACAGGAAACATAAAAGAACTTAAAGAAAACTATATGCACTTGCATGCATTAGCAGAAAGCTATAATAGCTTACGTCAAAGAGGCATGCAAGGAAAAAGCAACAGCCAGAGGGAAAAAATTGAAACTAAAAGGACTAAAGGATCTCAGTTATGCTATTATTGATTAACAGATAACACAAGGATCTTGAAGCAAGCAAATGAAAGAAAAACAAAGAACTGAACAACACAATCTTGCTAAACAGACAGGTTAAGGAATAGAAAACAAAAAACTAACTTAGAGATGAACCTGCAAAAAATGATTAGGAACTGATAGATGTTAAAAATAAATAAGGTTTCAACCTGCTAAGAAATGTTAGCAAAAAAAATGGTAAAAAGAATGTGGGATTAGAATCTGGAAAAAGATTAGAATCTAAAAAAAACACTAGAATATCTTTTATATATAAAAAAAATTAAGTAAAATTACAAATTAATTAAAAAAAGATATAGCAAATACCAAAACCTAAAAAAAAAAATTATTTTATTTTAAAAATATACAAAGTAACCCTTTTTAGTTAACCAAAATTGATAAGAAACAAACAACTTTGATTTTTAAAGGAAACAAACTCACATAAAAGAAACTTTTTAATTACTAAATTAAAAAACTAAAGAGATATCTACAATTTCTTATATAAGAAACATTTAAATAAAACAAAGGAAAGAAATCTAATTACCAAGAATATACGAAACTTTAATAGCATAAAGAAAACATGCAACATTAACATGCAACAAAGAGGGAAAAAAAATGAAAGAGGCCGATCGAATGTAAGAACAAACCCCTCACAAATTAGAATCAACAGTCGAAGAAAAAGCTTAAGTGTGAAACCTGCAACTTGGTTAGATGAACACAAATAGAATGCAACTGTTAACTAAGAAAGAAAAAATATGAAGTACGGTGAGGCTGCTAAAAAAAATACTTTCAAACCCCAGTTGATAAACTATATATATTAACACCAAAGAAAAAATTCCCTTTGTATAAACTGCCAAATTCGAAGCACTTCCTCCTTTTGATCATCGGCTATAATGAAGAAGGATCCGCTATAATGAAGAATGATCCCTCCATGATATGAAGACAACACTAATTCACCACCACTTGATGCAAAGAAGAGACATGGGAAAGATGTGAAGTGCCTAGTAGACGGCCGATATCACCACCGAGTAAACAACAACAAATACACTTAGTCAAAAAAGTAGTTTGGGCTGAGCAGATATACCCTACCAATATGCAGATAAGGTGGCCCAAATGGGAGAATTTGAAGCACAAGACAAACATGGAGTCAAATGAAAAAAAAAAACCCCAAACCAAAAAGGAAATGCACAGCCCAAAGAGTATAGTACTGCAATTTGAATCGCTAGCACAGGGCAAGGGGACAGCTTGCTAAGTAGGGGCGGCTGCTAGAGTAGCAGCAAGACATGACTACAAGAATGGAATAGGTGGACAAGAGAGATCTGAGCAAGAATGACATGCAATGCAATGAAATGGGATCAAAGCAGCCACAAAGGAAGGAAGATAGCAATGGAAGGCAACTCGAGTTGAATGATCTGAGTTTTATGATGCAAAGAGACAATGCATGCAAACAGGATTCAAACAAAAATGCTCAAGGAGGTTGAGATGAAGAGAAGCAGTTGAAAGAGATTCACAGAGGCAAAAATAAAGAGCAAGGGAAAGAGCTAAGAGAAGGAACCGAAAAAAGACCAGACAAAAACAAAAACAAAAATTATAATGCAAGGGTTTGCTATAAGGGGAAGCTTGCAGCAAGAAGAGCAGAAGGGCAAAGCAGTAAATGACAAAAAAATGATCAAGCACCGATGATACACAAGGATTCTAAAGAAAATACAAATATTGATGAAGCAAAATAAAATGATCATGATTTAGATACAAAAAACACAGATGCAACTACGCTATTTTACACACTGCTATTAGCTTGAATCAACACCAAAGAAAACTGCCCAGACCAAAATAAACAAACCCTTTAAATAGCGAATAGAGAAACAGAAAAAATGATAAAGGAGATGCGACTACAAGATGAGAATACATTGATCTACTAACGAATATCTCTGTTAAATAAAACAGTACCCTCATTCGATCCAAAGGCTCAAAGTAGCCACAAAGGGATAGATAAGGGCTCAAGACAGCTAAAGAGGTTAATTCCTAAATAGGGTCTTGATCAAGGAAAAACCCTTTCCACAACCTTTTCCCCATTTTTTGTGTCTAGGAATAGGTTGTAGAGTTCTGGTCTCAGATCTAAAAAGTACAGATGTAGACACAAGATCCTAGAAATTTCCATCAATTTTGAAACTACTGGGAACAAGTTGACTCTTGACTTGTCATTGGGAACAAGTCAAAACTTGACTTTTCCCTACACTTTTTGGCTGAAAATTATAGAGAAGAAAGTTATAGGCTTTAGTTTCCCAGACTAGAGTTACAACTGATTCTAACATTTAGGCAAGAGTCAAATTTAGATTCAAAATTTAAATCTCCTCATCTTGTTTCAAGGTACATTCATTCTCACCTTTTTCTTGCACTCACTTTATTAGATCAGATTTGTCTTTTACACATTGTCTTATCATCCTTTCATTCCCTTTAAGAATACCAAATCCCCCTTGACATAGATCTTGCATTAGAACCCTTCATCCTTTTTGGTTGTACTAATCATGTTTTTCTTAAGGGTTGGTTTCTATTCTAATGTATATCCCTTGAGAGCTTGGTGAGTAATCTACACTTTTAAATTTCTCACCATTTTTCCACTATACAATAGGAAGCAAGTGTTTATGTTTTTGCAATTATTCAGTTCTTACAAAAAAAATTATTTCTTTCTTGTGTTGTATGTGTTTAAATTAGTAAGGAGATTTCCCTTCATCATTATCACTCTCCATCTTTTTTGGCACATGTTGCACATACTTTATTATAATTTAGAGAATGATCCACCTTTGGTAGACATGTGATTCCACCTTGGGTGGGTGATATGTTGTTTATCTATTATCATGTAATAAGACAAAAACACATGTCATTTTCTCATTCACTCCTTTGTACTCACCTTAGATATATAACCAAGGGGTCTCAGGTATGCAATGATCATCCAAACTTCAAGTTCATTCTAGTCGAGTCAATCCAATTCCACTCATTGTATTGAAATATTTATGAGAACACAATTTATTCTTATCATATGATTTCTCTTTGTTATAGTGCTTTCTATTTTCTTTAGATTTTTGCGTGCCTAACATCATAGCCAAATCTTACATGGTTATTTGAGTGCATTTTTGTGTGTATTTTGGTGGGTCCTCTTTGCATCTTTCTATTACAAGGAAATATTGCATTTTCTTAGTACAAATCAGAGGTTGGGAGCATATTAAAGAGGTTAGAAAACCAAAATATTAACTTTTGTTTCATCCAAATAGGGCACTTGAGGCCAAATCTATAGCCATTTAAAGTTTGGAGGTGTAGCAATTCAAATGTCATAAGTACATAGATAATTTTAAAATAGTGATATCATAATCATTTGGAATCCTTTTCTAAGCAATATTTTCATTTGGAGTAGAACCTTACACTCTACACAGTGGTTGAGGTGGTTTCTAGTCTTTGTGACTATTTTCTTTAGAAAATTACATAATATCATTTTTACAACATTGAAGGACCCATTAAGGCTAATATGGACTCCTTTCAAGGTGAATTTTTTTGGAAGTACGTGACTTTTTCAATATTTTATAGTGGCCCTATTAGTTTGTATAGTGATAGTGATTAGAAATTGTACTTTCAATTTATTTGGATTAGGTTTGTAATTGTAATGCATAGACTTTAGTTTTGTCTTTTGTAATAGTGATCAAGTCTCTTATAGCCTAGTTGTAATCACTAAAATAGAAAGTCCAAGAAATAAATAATAATAATAATAATAATTTATTTATTATTTAATAAATCTTTTTAGTAATAAAATATTTTAAAAACTTTTGTATAAGTTTTCAAAAATAAATTTCAATAAATATGAAAATTTGGAATAATTTATTTTCTCCAACTCACACTTGTTACAATAATCCATCCTCTAAATGCCAACAGTTGTCCTTGATATTTTCTTGGTATATCAATCAAATCATAAGGCATCATCGGTGATTTTTTGTAGTACATCCTTTGGTAGCATCATTATTAGTTTTCAACTTTGCATGTTTTCATGTGATGTTGTATTCTCTTGCAGGAGATATGTTGTATAGTATTTATATAAGTGTTATCCTTCTTTGTACATTGTCATTAATGACATATTTTATGTAATTTTCATGTACTTAGTAGATTAGGAATTATTTGGTGAGACTTGGTGTATGGCTCCAATTGAGACTTAGAATGTACCAATCTGTTATTAACAAGTATCCAGTTGATGTGTTGGAGACTTACTTGGATGCTTAAAGACCTCAATAATGCCTAGACACTAATTTCTTGATCATGAATGCTTCATGATAGTAATGGATACAAAAATGATGATGGATAGTGTGTTTATATACCTCATTTTATATTTCAAGGGTCAAAATTCATCTAGACCAACTATAAGTCCTAATAATCAACTAAATTGTCAAGAAGGGTACCCAATTCAAATTTGGGCCTAATATTTGGGATATAGATTAGCTTAGGCTGATATATACCCTCCAATAAGGGCCTAGATCGGGATCATGGGTCCCATGCAATGAGATATTTTGGGGGTTAAAACTCATCCAAATAGACTATAAGTCATAATCCTCCACTAAATTGTTAATAAGGGAGCCAAATTTGGATTTGGACCTAATATTTTGGATATAGATTGATTCAAGTCGATCTACACCCTCCAATCAGGGCCTAGATCAGGACCATGGGTCCCAAGTGATGAGAGGATGTGGGAAATTTGGGTATAGCTAGTTCTAAGGTTGGGGAAGAATATAAATGCCATAATTGGTGATATAGGGATTAGGTGATGAAATGAATTACATGATTAAAGGAAAAATAGAGGATCACTCTTAGAAGTATGGGATTTCCTGAAGTTTTATATAAATTGAATGAACACAGAACATATAATATTAATTTAAAGCTCCAATGAGTGACATGAGAATGTGAGATCAATATGAGAACCCATACATACTAAAATAGGGCTAAAATGAGCATCTAATTATAGATGCTAACTTTTTAGGATGATACACATGTATATTAGCTCAAACAATTTTTTAAAAAAGTACATACCAAAATTGTATGGACTACCTCATGCATATAAGTACACACCTTGCAACATGTTGCCTCAATAATTGTATCCTAGGTGGATACCACTCTTGCTAATTTGGCATATTTTCTCTTGAAATAGTGTGACCTGTTAGAAATAAAGATAAAATAAAATAGGACAAATTAATACTTAAAGAGTTAAATGATTCCAGTATTCATAGGTAAATTCTCTTTAAACCATGGTTTAGCATAGTTCAATCATTTTGTCAATACTTGAGCTAGAGAACTCTAATATTTAAGGCATTTATTGCATTAGGATCACGATCTAGCTGCTTTATTTTACCAAAAAAAAATTGATATGGTATTTTTTTCATTAATGACCTTATTGGATACATTTGAAATGGTATACATGATATCCTATTTGTACCTACATAATAAGAAAGTAGAGAAAGGGAGACATATATCTGTACACACTAAATAGTGCACTTCTCTAAATCATTGCTTCCAAGGGAATCCATGGATTGGAAACCTTGAGAAATTGATTTAGAGCTCCCTAGGCATGGAGTGCAAGGGTGTTAAGAATGCTCTCAGCTAGAGCTATTAAGCCAATAACCTTGCTAGTAAACCATGCAATGGGAGATTCAAATGAAGACAAGGGTAAGAATGCCAATATCCCCAAGAATCAAATGGAAATGCAAATGCAATGCAACTATGCTAGAAATGGAAATGCAAGCTAAGCTATGAAAGGAAGTATGCAAGTATTACAAAGCCTCCTAGTTAAGATAGATGAAGTAATCTAAAGCATAAAGGAAACTAAGCTAAATATGAAGCTATGAATGCTATGATAATGTAAGAAATGAAACTATGATAGCATGTAGATGCAAAAGCCAAGAATACTCCAAATCTTCAAAAGCTCCAAAGTGACCTAGAAAACTTGCAGCATAACATTAGCATAAAAAGTTGGGGATCTAGAATGAAGAAGAGAACTCTCCTTTTATAAGAAATGAGAAGGAATGGACCATGGAGATTAAGAGGCAAAAGATTTAATCAAGGGTGGAGCTTGAAAGAGGAGCAATCCATGTGCACAAATATCCTCCAATGAGAAAATAAGAGTTGACTTTTGTGTCCATATGAGACAAAAAGTGTTGTTTCTTTTATTTATAGAATAAGAATAATGTTTTATTTGTGCAACTTAGGATAAGAGGAAAAGTGGGGGATTTTTATTTAATAAAAGGGGAGGGAATTCCTTTTAAAATAAATAAAGACTTAGGATAAGATGGTTAGTCCATAGAAAATAATCAAATAAATGATAGAACTAGGATTTGATCAAGAATAAGTAATTGATAATTTTAGCAAAGGGGCTAATAGTCTAGATGACCATTTTTAGGTGTATACATTTGACCCTCTTTGACTAATGTGTGATCGATTTGGGAACACATTACGTCAAAGAATAGATCAGCCAAGAAGGCAATAGAGATCTGACTCCAAAGTATGAAGTGCAGAGAGATAGAAAATCCTACATGGTCAGCCTAGTAGCGACAGTACTAAACACTTGGGAAAGAGATGGATAGTATCAGGACTCAAGATGAGAACTAACATGTCAAGCGCAAAGATAGATTGATCAGATAAAATGGAATGGTCAAGCATATGCTTTGGAGAATAGCCAATAGGATATGATGTGTCTACCCCCTCAAGATTTAAAGCAAAATCAGGTAGAGGGAATGCAGAAGCAAGAGCAACATGATCAAATCACTAGAAATCATAATCAAAGATGAAAGATGATAGGATAACCATCAAGCAGTGAAGATATGCCCTAGTCAATACCTCAGAGAGATGGAATGAAATCAATTAAAGACTAGAAGGGTGAGAGAGATGGAGATGAAGAAGGAAAGGATGCCCTAGTGAAGATCAAAGGATCAGGCCTCAAAAGGTTAGCCAACTACATGGAAGAAGGAGAAATGTGATTTGGTCGGTCAAGGTGAACTCGGATTTTGGTTTCGATCCTGAAATGAAGAGAAAATGGTGTGATATGAAAGACAAGAAGTAAAAGACATGATCGAGAAGAAGTGAAAGGTGAGCACAGTTTGACTAAGAAGTCTATGAAAGATGAAAGGAGAGCTCTCTCCATATGAAAGATGCAAAACTAACTAACATGAACCTAAAAAATGCAAGCTATTATGAAAAGTGGTTTACTTGCAAGGTCACAAAGCTATTAGACTCTAATATTCATCATCGAGCATTATTGGTAGCATCGTGAAATCATACAATACACACTAGTATAACTATGGGTATATGAATATGATCTATATCAGATGAAATGTGGGAATCCCACCTAGGCACCAAAGACATATAGGTCAAGAGGACTAGTGCAGTGAGGTTCCCTAAGTTTAGTATAGCAAGATTATGCTTGTATTGAGACATAAGAAAGTCAAGATGACTATAAGCATGCACTTGTAGAAACAGTCAAGGATAATACCTTGTAGACCCCAATGTCAAGTGGAACAAGCATAAATTCTAATGACAGTTAGGATCAACAAAATATACCCACAAGCAGAAAGAAAATAAAACATGTCCTCATGCCCCAGTCTTCTAGCTCGACATCATTGAAAACTATTAGGGAGAGAAAAATTAGAAAAGAAATCATCATAGATAGCACACAAAGAAATAAATCTTAGCAAGTCAAGTTTTTAAGTGTGTGTGTGTAGGTCATAGAGTCAAACTTTGAGTATCACATCTGCTAGTGAGAAATATTGCATCATTCAAGACTGCGGATAGGATATCTGATAAGTGTTGAGAAACACTCGACGCTAGGAAAGTATTGAAAAACACAATTGGGGTAGTGTTGAAAAACACTATTGGAACCAAGTGGCCCAAGAAACCCGAACGCACAAAGAGACCCAAGATAAGCTAGAACAACGTATGCCCCCTAGACTAAGATAAGAGTCAATTCCAAGCTAGGAGAGACAAAGTGAGAAGTGGAGTGAAGGAGCGCTATGCAAGACTAATAAACATAGGTGCAAGGGTCTCAAGTAGCACCTGTTTCTAGGTTTTCACCACTTGATAGATTTTTTCAAGACTTTTTTCAATTTTTTTTGTATTTTTGCTACCAAGGCGCCTGTTTCCAAGTTTTCACCAAGGCACTTTTTATATTTTTTTTTTTTGAATTTTTTTTATTTTTTTGGTGAGACATCAAAGTGCCTATTGCTAGGTTTTCACTAGGATGCTCATTTTTCAGGACATTTTATGCTTTTTAGGATTTTTCAGCATCATATATGATTTTTTTGTAATTTTTTCAGGATCAATAAAATATATACAAAGAGCTCAAGGACCTTAAGCATAGAACTTTAGCAATTGTAGAACATTGATAAGATCGGTAAGCTCTGCTTCCTCTGATGTAGATAACTGAGTGGCCCTGGACCCAAATGCTGCTATGATAATACAAGGCCCTGACCAATAGGAACTAGCCCTAAGCAATTTCCAAGCTAGCGCAGGATCGTTAAAGTGTGATCTACATATACCATCCCAGACTTCAGCTAGCACTTTGTCTAACTCCTCTATTTCTAGACACCGCAGGAGAGTTCCATCTAGACCCTTCCTATATAAGTCACCAGAGATGAGGGTAAAGTTTGAGGTGTTATGGATGAGATTTTCAAGGATAACATGATCTTGGAAATAGGAAAAGATGGTGGCATTGTAGGGACTATGAGCAAGATAGTGTAATTCTTCCACCAGGAACTGGAAGTGGGATTTATGCTTTTTTAATTGTAAAATGGATGCCAAAGTAACCAAGGCATTAGAAGCTTTGATCTGAGCTCTAGGAATGTGCTGAAATATGACAGATGTGAAATAATTCTTGAAAAAGTTCACCATTTTTTTGTAGAGAATCAGCTTGTCATCTTTTATTTGAGAATCATTATTTTTGAGCAGGTCTTTATTTTTACTTTTTTTAGGTTCAGATACCGCCACAATGTGGTTTTCACCATCCAACCATTGCTCTTTTCTTTTGATTTGATGATTGAGATACTTTATTTCTGATTTAGTCCTTTTTGTTGTTGGTTCGCTGGTGGAAGAAGTAATAGGTTCAATGGCATGTTGATCTTGGGTGGACCAAGCTATGAGATTTGATTTTGTGAGATGAAATAAAGTGACTAGTTCAATAGAATTTATGTGAGGGATGCCATCTCTGGTGACAAGAGAGGTCGAGCCTATAGGGTAAGCTCCAAAAGTGTTGGGATCTAGACTTGTCATAGAAGGACCAGCATGGTCCACTAAAGCAATATGTAGATTAAACTCATCAGACCCTATGTGAGACTCATCAACTACATTGGGTTGGTCACCATAAGTATGAACCACATTGACTTCCATATCCACTGTGGAAGATCCACTGAAGAGAGTATCCCATTCATATTCATTTGAATCTGTTGTTACGCTTCTACTGGGATGCTTGCACCAAGAAGGTTTAGGACCTTTAGAAGTAGAGGCTTCAGCATCATTATTTGTGAGATCTCCTCTTTTCATTAACCACAAAATATTCCTACGTTGTCAGCTTCTAGGTGTAGCAGCTTTAGCTATGTCCTCAGTAGGTATGTGTTCTTCTCCCCAAAGGAGTGAAGTAGAAGGAAGATTGTCTCCCATTTGAGCCATAGTGTGCAATGGTGACTCATTTGTATCTGTGTCTGAATCACTAATCATGGGACCATTTCTAGAACATGTAGGGAGGTCATCATCGGCACCATATCCTAGATCTATTGTAATCTTAGAGGGTCAGCCATTAGTATGACTCAAAGGCTTGACTAGGGCGTGTCCATTATCATTTATAGGTCCTTAACCTTGATAGCCCATTTTCTGCAAAAATTTATAGCCTTTACCATAGCGCTTAGGAGAAATAGGAGTAGCAATAGTGGTACTATCTTTTTCATCTCTATAGATCCATTCTCTAATAGCTGTTCTTCTCTTTCTGCCTCTAGGGGTATGAACGCTTGAACAAAATTACCAAAAATTGTCATGGTAGAAGCAGAAGGCTTCATCTTATCAAAAGGTTTCCCATATGATCTAGGAGAAGTAGGCATAGCAGCAAGGGAATCCAGTGTGTATTCACCCATACCAAGGCTCATCATCTTAAAAGTTTTCTCAGCAACAACCAAGGATGCAGTAGGATCATTAGAGGGTTTGTTGTGAGGAACAAATGTTTTAGCAGTAGCAAGAGCATTAATAGCAATAGAATGATCCCCTGGAATAACAATTTCAGTTCCATTATGAGGGAATTTGACACACTAACGGTATGTAGAAGGCACAGCTTGCATGTCATGGATCCAAGGATGACCCAAAAGAATGTTATAAGCAAGTGGGATGTCCAATACTTGGAACATAATATCTTTCATGATAGGGCCCACTCAGACAGGTAGCATGACAAGACCTTTGGAAGATCTTTAAACTTCATCATATGCCTTTATAGTAATTTTCTATTTAGGATCTACAGCAAATTCTGACAAGCCCAGTTGTTGTATGACATTGAAAGAAACAATAGTTAACCCTGCACCATTGTCTATCAAGACTCGGCAGACTTGGGTATGGTAGACCATAACTTCAATATGTAAGGCAAGATTGTGAGGGTGACTAATAGATACATCATCTTCTATAGAGATGGATAGATAATGAGGGGATGAGATTTGGTTGACCATAGCCTGGAACCTATTTGGGTCAATTTCATTAGGGACATTAGCTATACGCAAAGCCGTTTCAAGGATCTCCTTGTGCAAAGGGGATAGCTCAAGCAACTCAAAAATAGATATCTATGCGGGTGTCCGTTGCAATTGATGGACAAGATCATAGCTAGACAAAGCTGAAGGAACTATTGGTTTGGAAGATGAGGCTTGTTTAGGATCAAGCACAGTTTTAAGGACTAGTTTAGCTTTCCCCCTAGTAACAGCATTCAGTGCCTCACTTCGGGAAGATGAACTACCTCGTATTTACAAGACCAACTTTGGCATACCATGATTGGCTTTAGTATCATCTTGGGGTCTCATCATAAGAACACTCTCAACGGTCTCTACCATGTTGATCACAGGCAAATCAGAAGTATATGTATAGTTGATCTTAGCATCATGATTCTTCTTATGTGGTTGAGAGGTTTCACCTTTATCATACTTAGGTAGAGGATCTTTGAAAGCCTGGTGATCAGAGTTCTTCACTAAGCCATCTATGATAATTGTACCTCCATCAATGAGATCTTGAATAGCATCTTTAAGCGTGAAACAATTGTCAGTCTTGTGTCCCTTGTTTCTATGATAGTGGCAGTAATGATCCTCTCTCCACCAATCAGGCTTAACTAGCGAATCATAGGGATGATTTTTCTCAGGAAGTGTAAGATAATTATTGGAAACCAAAGTCTTAAGAATCACATCATATGGTTCAGCCAATGGGGTATAGACCTGTCGTCAAAATTGCTTCTTAGGCTTATCTGCATACTGAGGCTTAGGAGCATTTTGAGCGTCGGTAGCTTCTTGTTGTTTTGCTATGTAGATAGCATTAGAAAGGTTGAAAGCAGGCTCTTTAGCTTTAGGGACATCTACAACCCCATCATTGACACTTATTCCTATTCCAAGGTTTTCTCTTGTCTTTTCCATTGTTTCTAGTATCTTTATTAATAACAATATCCCCCTTTTTGATGGCCACATCTTCAATCATATATGTGCTTTCAACCATGTCATTGAAAGAGGAGAAATTTTGTTTCCTTAGATCATAATATAGCTTAGGCACTAGAGTGTTGACAAAAATACCAATCTTTTGTCTTTTGGGTAGCTGACGAGGATATTGAGAATACAATGACCTCCAATGTTGAAAATAAGTAGCAAATAACTCTCCTTGGTTTTCTCTCAAAGCACCAAGATCTATCATGGTGATATGCTATTGGATATTGTATGAATAGTGTTGTGTGAAGCACATAGCCAACTCATCAAAAGTCTTCAAAGGAGGTGTCAACTTTGCAAACCATTCTAAAGTTTGTCCTCTTAAGCTTCGAGGGAATAATCATAGCAAAAATGTGTCTTCATGAAGGAATTCCATGCTAAGAGCATAAAAGTGATGCACATGGTCATGAGGATCACCATTTCCATCATACTTATCATACTTGGGAACCTCAATATCCCTAGGAAATGGGACCATGTATAGACTTTTATCAAATGGAAGAGCACAAATAGATTCTATAAAGCAGACCCTTGGAGGCTCTCTTTCTATTGCCATTTGGGTAAGGCGTTGATTTGTTTGACGTAGTTCTTCCTTAAGGATTTCCAATTTAGTTGGTACTCTTTGTTGGACAATTTGTCTGACATCATAGCCAGGAGGAAGCTTGTATCCTTTAGAAGTCATATATTGGAAATATTGGTCGCCATTGAGCTCTAAAAGCTTAAGCATCTTTCATTGGGAGTCCTAATCTTGTTCAAATGCAATAAGATCCTCACTAGAAATATCATCAATGGCCTCTTCCTCATGGTGAGAAGGAGGTGGTCTAGGAGGTGAAGAAGGTACAACAAAAGTTCATCTCAGAGGAGACCTTGGTGGCGTGTTGTTTCCATTGTTGCCACTGGTGCCAAAGAAAGGTCTATTTTCATAACTACTAGTCCTGGGTTGTTCATGGGACATCCCTGTTGAAGTCATGTGCCTAGTAGCTTCCATTAAGCTTTTACTAAACTCTCTATCCAAGAGTGCTTGTTTATCTCTTTGCTCAAAGTGTTCTTGCATACGATGATATCTCTCTTGTTCGTCCATAGTAAGTGAGACACTGTCTGTGTTTTTGGGGGTTTTGAATGCAAAAAAGAGGAAGCCTCCTTTGTACCACAGGGTAGCCTTAGAATCCTTAGATTGGTCAGAACTAGAACTTTCCTTGTGAGCAGGTGCTTGTGAGCATCTGGTTGGAGAAGGTAACTGAGTGTAATTGAATGGAGGATGATTCTCCTACTCAAATTGAGACCGAGTTGTAACCGGCATGAAAAAGAATTGTTGGTTGACTAATAGAATGAGACAAAGTTTCTTAGATGTTGAGATAAGCAAAAGCCAATGATGATCACTTGTCGAGATAGAACAATAGAGATGGCTGGTCAAAGTGCTCAAGAACTTACAGCAGTCAATTGACACAAGCCTAGATGTGAGCAAGAAGCTCGATTAGCAAGTAGCTAGATAAGTAACCATGTTTTGACAAGTGATCAAAAGTGACATTCGATAGGCTCAAATCCAATAGTTTTAGCTCATTTGTTTTAGTCTAGAAAAATCCTAAGCATGTAGACAACAAGCTAGCTTCAGATAAGAACAAGAAAAGACACTCTACGACTAGTTAAAACTCAAGTTTAGCAGCTCTGAATTGCAACAGTGACAGGACAGTAGAATGACTCAGGGTGATACTTTCTAGGCAAGCAGGGCAATAGTTTATAGCGAGGTGATACTTTGCCTTAAGCCAAGCGATAGTTTCCAATAAGCCCAGGTGATACTTTCCAGGTAGGTGGGGTGATAGTCCAGCAGGGGTGAACTATCATGCGATATTTCTCTCCATAGGGTGTGATACTGTTGCAGAATTGTATGACTCTTTAACCAGTGAACATAAAAAACTCAATTTTTGGGACTGTTTGCTCAAAATTTTTAGTTTTAGGGTTGATTTTTTTCGATTTCAATCACAATGATAGTAGTAATTGACAAGTTTGCAAATAGTATGTGATCAAACATGTCATAGAACACTTGCACAAGGGTCAAAGCAACCTTGCCAAGACAAGCAATTTGTGATATCAAAGCAATAAAATCCTATGAATGCTATCAAGATGTTGAGTATGCAAGAATGTTGACACGGGTATAGCACAACGAGAACAGTTCAACCACTTACTATCCTAAAAAGACAAGGCTCAATACTTAACAACTTAGCCCACAACTTGATGCTCCATTGCCTCACACAAAGTGGTTGCCCACAATAGATATTGGCTTTGTCATGGAAGTGCCAAAGACACAACCAAAGGAACACATATGGTGAGTAATCTTGGGGTGATCCAGGTTATTCCACTCGGATCAATCCTTGCACCAAGAAGTTAAGCAAAAAAATAGGGTGGCCTCTACCTATGGTTCTTAGTAAGGGCTTTCATTCGTAGCACCCCTCTTTCTCCCCAAAGGGACTCCTTACCTTGTGGAAAGTAACGAACCTCGTGGCCTCAAAAGTACCTTAAGCATTCTTGCTCAATACTTTCCTCATGGTCACAATCCCACAAGTACTCACATCAAGTGAAGATAAGCACTACATCTACCAAGGTTTTGTGTCCTTGATAGCCTTGAGATTATAGTGGGTTGGAATAGCTCAGTATTAGCTTGTCCTCACTTGGGTCATTCCTCTTGATTGCTCAAGAGCAGGCCCGCTAAAAGATTCTAAAAATCTAAACAAAGAGTGGATCAATTTATGAGGTTCAAGGTTTTTGTTTCACCATAAAGGTGAAGAGCATACTCCTCTATCTCAAAGTTTTCTCCCACACACACCAAGCAAATGTTTAATTACCCTCTTGCTTTAAAAATCCAAAGATGGGTCAAGATTTTTTGGTTCACCACAAGGGTGAAGAGCATACTTCTCTTACCACCCAAGAATCCCTACAACAAGATATTATGTTCCTATGAAATGAAACAACTAGTAATTGCCACACTTGAAATGAAATAAATAACAAGCACTTGATTGGGTTTTTATGCTTTGGGAAACCCTACAAAAACTGTTAGTAGCTCTTGTGCATTTGAAGTTTTGACATGCATTCTTTTGAGCAAATAATCAAGCAATGAGAGCACCTATAAGCACAACTTGTTAGCCCCACAATGGTTAGCACATCAAAAATTAGATAATCTGCAAGGAAAATAGCTAATCAAATGGAAAAATTTGAAAATAAAACCAACATGGTTGGATTATGCTCGGAAAGAGCTTCCCAATGATATATCACACTTAAATTTTTGATACCGTATGTGAAAATTTCTAAAAAATAGGTGCCAATTTTCTAGGAAAATGTTGAAATTTTAAAAAAAAATAGAAAACCCAAAACTCAACTCACTATCAGGTACAGGTGATAGTACAGACACCAAAAATATCACATGATACTTTACAGTATAACAGGATGATAATATATTTCTGGGTGATACTTCATCTTACACCAAATGATACTTCTCCTTACACCAGGTGATAGTTCCTGTAATATCCAAGTGATACTTTGAACTGGTAAAGTATCACGCTAGTATACAAAGAACTATCACGTGATACTTCTAAAAGTATCACATGATACTCTGAGCCAAAAAAACTAAAGACCGCAAATGAGCTAAAAACTTGCCAAAAAATTGACGGAAATGCAGAAATTAAAGGACAAAATGCTAATGTTCTGCCCCACGGTGGGCACCAAAAATGTACACACTAAATAGTGCACTTCTCTAAATCATTGCTTCCAAGGGAATCCATTGATTGGAAACCTTGAGAAATTGATTTAGAGCTCCCTAGGCATGGAGTGCAAGGGTGTTAAGAATGCTCTCAGCTAGAGCTATTAAGCCAATAACCTTGCTAGTAAACCATGCAATGGGAGATTCAAATGAAGACAAGGGAAAGAATGCCAATATCCCCAAGAATCAAATGGAAATGCAAATGCAATGCAACTATGCTAGAAATAGAAATGCAAGCTAAGCTATGAAAGGAAGTATGCAAGTATTACAAAGCCTCATAGTTAAGCTAGATGAAGTAATCTAAAGCATAAAGGAAACTAAGATAAATATGAAGCTATGAATGCTATGATAATGCAAGAAATGAAACTATGATAGCATGTAGATGCAAAAGTCAAGAATGCTCCAAATCTTCAAAAGCTCCAAAGTGACCTATAAAACCTACAACATAACATTAGCATAAAAAGTTGGGGATCTAGAATGAAGAAGAGAACTCTTCTTTTATAAGAAATGAGAAGGAATGGACCATGGAGATTAAGAGGAAAAAGATTTAATCAAGGGTGGAGCTTGAAAGAGGAGCAATCCATGTGCACAAATATCCTCAATGAGAAAATAAGAGTTGACTTTTGTGTCCATATGAGACAAAAAGTGTTTTTTCTTTTATTTATAGAATAAGAATAATGCTTTATTTGTGCAACTTAGGATAAGAGGAAAAGTGATGAAGAGTGCTCCCCTTAATACCACAAACACATAACAGAAATAGAGAAACAACAACAATATGCAAGAACAGAAAATTGGCTTCTTATTATCTCCACAAATGTGGAATTACAAACTTTCAGAATTACAATATGCAAAGCCACATGGGCATTCCCTTACAATATTCTGTAGGACAAAGCCTCGAATCAATACCCAGATCTACTACCCAGAACTATTCTGAACTGCTTAAGACAATAATACAGCCTTCCTTATATAGGCAATTTTCCACCGCCTGGGAAGGTTCCAGAATTTTAGCCAATAAGGCCGACCAAACTTAGAATTATTTTTTTTTATTTTACATTTCATTACATCATAGTCGGCTCAAAATAAATTTTGAAACCCGAACAGAAATTTTGAAGAAAAATCATTTTCCGCCATTTCAGGTGACCCAACTTCCAAAGACCATAAGTCATCACCAGTTGACCCGATTGACTATTGTAACCCCATTTCGGAAAGGGCGCGAGGAGCTCTACAACGCCTAAATTAAAAAAGCTTCATTCATCCCAAAATTCGACCTCATCCGGGGCCTCTAAAGCCTTCAAAACTGAGTTCGAAGTTTCTGTACCCTGCTGCCAATACCGAAAATCTTCAATATCTTCCATTATACACTTGATCTGGCAATGAAACTTTACTGGCAGACTTATATGACCAAAATGAACCTCCAAGAAAGAAATCAGATCATTCTGAGCACATACAAAAATTACCAAAAATAGTAACTTTCCATAAATAGCAGCTCTGCACAAAATAACCCTTATTGAATATAAAAACAGAAATATTTTTGGGTGATGCAAGATTGCTCTTACACCCAGGATGCTCCTGCATCAAAAAGTGGGGGGTTTTATTTAATAAAAGGGGAGGGAATTCCTTTTAAAATAAATAAAGACTTAGGATAAGATGGTTAGCCCATAGAAAATAATCGAATAAATGATAGAACTAGGATTTGATCAAGAATAAGCAATTGATAATTTTAGCAAAGGGGCTAATAGTCTGGATGACCATTTTTAGGTGTATACAATATCTAGTGTCGAATTTCATCACTCTTACTAAGTGTTCTATGTGAGACACTATTAGAAGTATCATAAATCTAGATTTTAAAAATTATAGTTTTATCCTTTATATAAAAAAATTATGTATGATGACATAAATGTAAATAATATTGTTTACTATGAAAAATAAGTTAAACAAAATTTTAAGTAGAAAAAAAATTAATTTTAATTTTAATTTATATATATATATATATATATATATATATATATATATATATATATATATTTATAGTCTAAAGACAAAATCTCACACTGATTCACATCTTCTTCAAATTCTTAATATTTTGGCTATTGTAGGTGTCAAAAAGTTAAGATTTGATTGAAAATGTTGATTTTGATGTCCTATTTTGGCCAAATAGTTGGACTTATTATTTTGGGATTTCCCTTAAAGGTTTGAGGTTTCTCCTACTTTCCAATTTTCATGGAATGTGAAATAGCTCTAAACTCCAACCTTCATGCATCATTGAGTTCCTAGGTTCTCTTGTCCCTATTATAAATTGAGTTATATCTCTGAGCCTTAATGCTCTACTTATCCGTGACAAAATCAAGTGATATTTTGGATCTCTAAGTTTTGAAATGTCCCCCAACATGCATTAAGAAATAACTACAATCTATGATTTTATTTTTATTTTTTTACTATTTTCATACATTAATATAGTGATATACCCATAGTTGAACTCAAAAACCTTGCTAGCTTGTATTATAAAAAAGCTTTGATCCCAAATCTCTAATAATTATTAGATATGGCGTGGGAAGAATTCTTGATATATCTAATAGTTATTAGCTTTGAATACATTCACAATCCCAATGTGTAGTCTCTATGATCTCATTGCCATACTAACATGAGTTACTAAAAAGTATCAACCCCTAATCTTTGATGTCTTCTTGAGAAAGGATTAATTCCTTTAATTTTTTTGATTGGGATATTAGAGAGAATATACCATCATTAATTTTAAGTATCTTATTGTTGGCATTGTAATATATTGATTGTTTTCACCATCATTGCAATTTTGTGTAACTGTTATTACAGTTGCCTTCAACTGTCATTTTTTCCTTGTATAAATTTTCTCTAATTATGAATACACATCATTGAACATTTCTCACTTCAACATTTGGTATCAAAGCATCCTTCTAGTTTTTGTCTACTGTGGTGAATGGTTTGGGTTCGGTTGTCATGACAACCACATTTCCTCTAGTATGAAAGTGAGATTATTTGAACAATGAATATGTCATGGCCACTCCCACCATGGAAGAGTCATAGCAACTGAGTTGTTCATAAAGAAGTCGCAAGATTTCTCTAGCTCATCAATCCAAATTTTTGTTGTGGATCATAGGTTGTAGAAGGTGGTGTATTGTTAATGTTCTCTACTCTTAAAGTCTCTACTAGATCTCCTCTAGTTTTTTTTTTATTCAAACCATTCCTATATTTGTGACTTGTGAGAATAGACAGTGTTGGAGTAGTACACATGTGTGATGAGGAATAGCTAAGAAATATGAAATGGATTGCTGCTAGTAGCAAGAGCCTATAGTTGATGGAAAAATGAAATGAATGAAATGGCTTTGGATTTCTGCGAGTGACAAGAGTAATATATGATAACTTTTTCAAACTTCTATTTCTTACATAGATAGACATACAAAACAATAGAATAGTTGGTACTTTTTTTCTTAGCTTTAGGTCCTATTTGTTTGCAGAATTGGAATTTGATTCAAAACTTGATTATCTCAAAATCAGGTTTTGAAATTCTGGTTTTGTGTATTCGGAAGATAGTTTGGACCGTTTGGTTGACCCGGAAGATAGCTGAGACAATCTATCTTCTACATTTGGTTGCCATTTTGAAATTGGAATTAGAACTGAGAAATTCCTATTTATGTGTTTGGTTTGCAATTTCAAATTAGAATTGGAATTACATTATCCATTTCCTGTGTTTGGTTCTACATTTCGAATTGGAATTAGAATTTGACAAGAAAAAATTTAATTTTTTTTAATTATTATATAATGTTTTAATTTAATATTTTATTTATTTTCTCCATTTTTTTATTTATATTTTGTTTATTAATTTATATTTTTATATAGTAAATCATAAACAATTTTTTTTTTTTCAATATTGTGAATAGTAAAGTTAACTTTTTTTAATAATTTTATACATTATCTTTAACAATATTATAACAAGAAAATAATTATAGCATTGCTCAATATCACATCAAAATATAAATAAGTCATAGCATTGTTCGATATCACATCAAAATATAAATAAGTCATATAGTTCACATATATATCTATTTCTGCATAATGACCCAACAAAGTAGTGAGATTGTTGCACAAAGTAAACATCATAAAAATATGACATCGGCTTTATAGGTAGCCTCCGCTTTTGCAATAGCTTTCTCGAGTGCTTTGCAAGACTTGCACTCATCATGCACAACAAGTATATGTGTAGAAGGTGCAGATGATGTGAAAAATGATGGGGTGTCATTGGCCCACCGAAAGTAGTCACATCCACCGCCATCCTACAATATAAATCTAAGTTAGTCTCGCTATAATGACTAATATTTATTCTTTGTAAACATTTAAATATTGTGCAATTAACAACCTTTTTCTTATTTGCGCAAATCTAAAATTAACACTTTGGATTAATTTATGTGTGTGACATCCTCAACACGCAGCGTGCTCCATCACCACAGTCACACATAGACACATTTATCATAGCCATCACCACTATATCAAATAAATTTTTGTTCATTCATACTATTTTTGTTCATTTATATAACAACATGACTATATTCTTGTTAGAATAACTGAGAGGGGGGTGAATCAGTTATCTAGTGTCCCAATACAAAATGTATAATCTAAAAACAAATACTTAAAACTTCTGATACTCGGTAACTTAAAATACTATACTATCTATGCTTTTACCGATTACCAGTCTAAAACATATAGTAGTTACCGATCAAATCAAATATGCAACATGCAAATATGACATCAAACAAATATCACAATCAACACATAACATAAGAGATTTAACGTAGAAACCTTGTGAAGGGAAAAACCACCTAGATAGGCAACCCAAAATATTCACTCTTCTGAAGTGAGGTCAGTGAAGACCCAACCTTGTTAAAGGTTACAAACACACTGTTAGGTGTGACCTTGTTAGAGGATTTTAGACCAACCATTATCATCCAACCAGTAGTCACTTTGGGGTTGACAGGATAACAATGTTCATTCTATGAATGATACATAATAAGACTTTCTTAGTCCACTCGGTTAAGAGATTTGACTATGTACAATGGTGAAATATGTAACAGTAGGTGATATGATCTATTACAACTTCAATTGAAGATATACAAATTAATGTTAAGCTCATTCAATCCTCTGATCATTAAATCAATTCTTTTCCAAACAATGTTCAACTTACTATCACTTGGTAATAGCTTCCTGTAGCTCAGTAAAAACTCTGCAGCTTGGTTCTCACTAACCAGTTTGATCAGGTATGCATGAAAACTTGTTCAAGCGATAATTATGCAGTCTCCTTCTTCCAGCATTCCCATTAACTATGAAATCTTCAGTCTCTAATATAGACAAGTAAACTATTTTCTTCTGCTCCATCAGATTTTGCTTCTTAATCATCTTTGTTGATTTTGCCTCTTAAACATACCTCGGCACTTGTGTCAATAACATGTTTGATTCTCATCCTTTAGATCTTTCCTAAATTTTGTTAGTCGTCGATCTATGTAACAAACATTATATGTTACCTTGAAATCATACACTTTCTAGCTCATTAATCTTATCAGCTAAGCTAGTCATTTAGTTCTTCTCAGTTAACAAAGAAATACGTCGGTGAACACAAGCTTGGTTTATACTATGCTTGATATACACTACACTCTGTCGATGTATACTAAAATGCTTCATTAATTGACAACACTACTTTCTATCTTTCAGCTCTTTTCCTCATCATAGATGAGTGAAACATAATCTAGTCAATAACATAAAGTCATAGAATCATCAGCAAGTTACTCAATGTATTCTTTATCCTCATCTGTCATATCCATCTTCCTCATGTAGATATTTTTGTTCTTCATCTCTTTCACTCCTTTTCTATAGTAACTTACAAGATAAGTGATGTCAAACTAGTTGACATCAATGACAACATAATACTGATTTAATCATATTACATATCTAATCAATCAGTTCGATGATCTTAAATCATAGATTCTTCAATTAAGTTCTAAATCAATTGTAGTTCATCAATCTCTCCCTTTGGCATTGATGGAAACTCAAGTAATATGAAATATACCATACACATACCAAACATGTATTCTACAACTCTGTGAATAAATGTTGTACAAGCTCTCCCTAGTTTAATATGTTTAATCACTACGTTACTCAACAACATTTACAAAATATAGCTTTGTCAATCTGCAAATATGATCTTTTTAGCTCTCCTATTCTCGGTAACTAATTTTCAATGCTCTCACTTTCTTTCAGATTATCTCTCTCTCAGATAGTTCTCATCGGTGCATATTGTTTCATATTGTTTATCTCTCCCTTTGACAACAATGCCAAAGAAACAAATAAAAATACAACTATGTAGAAGCCAAGTAAGTCTTTGTTGTCCAATGCATTCTCTGTATCTTTGTATACTAATATGCCAATCGGTTCCAGTTCTCCAACTTTTCACAACCTTAGACATGATCCAAAGTGTGAACTATGTTGCATCAACATGAATGATCTTCTGATAAGATTAGGATGATGCAACATCTAGATCACATTAGTGTCTGGTAGACAGGTGACAGACCCCAAGTCTAGTCCTTAAGTACTCAAATGTATCCTTCGGTAGAGCCTTTGTAAATATATCTACAAGTTCTTTTGATGTAAAAAACTCTAGCTTAACTTTCTTCTCCTGTACTTTCTCTCTCAAGTAGTGATACTTAATTGATATATGCTTTGTTTTAGAGTGCATCACTAGATTCTTTGAAATGTTTATTGCACTGTGTTATCACATTATATAATCATCGGCTCAGTGATTATCTCATTCATACCTTCCAGATATTGCTTAATATATGCAATGTTTGAACAGTTTGTAGCAGCAACAACATACTCTTCTTTGGCTATAGACTGAGAAATACAAGCCTGCTTCTTACTTGTCCATGTAATAAGTCTTTCACCAAAGAAAAATGCTCCTCCGATGGTGCTTTTTTTGTCATCCACATTTCTAGCCCAATCAGCATCGGTATAAACCTTCAGTTCAAACTTTCCTTCCTTAGGATACCATAATCCATAATCCTATGTTTTCTTCAAGTATCTTAAGATTCTTTTAGTAGAAATCATGTGTGATTCTCTAGGATTAGCATAAAATATAGCAACTATTCTCACAGCATGTGCTATGTCTGGTCTACTATGTACTACATACATTAACTTACCAATCATTGATCGGTACAGTGTCTGGTTCACTTCTATAGTTTCATCTTCCTTAGTCAATTTTCATCCAGTAGCCATCGGTATTCCCACAGGTTTAGCATCTTCCATGCCAAATGTTTTCAATACTTCCTTGATATATTTGGATTGTGTGATGAATATACCATCATTCTATCAAATCACTTGTAGTCCAAGAAAGAACTTAATCTCTCTGAACATAGACATCTCAAATTCACTTCTCATTTCATCAACAAATTACTTACAGATTTGATCTTGACCTCCAAATATAATGTCATCCAAAAATATTTCAGCAATAAGAATTGTATCATCAGTATCTCCTTTCATATACAAATTTTTGTTCTCACTTGTTCTTACAAATCTTATATTTAACAAATAAGTATGCACCCTCTCATACCAGGCTCTCGATGCTTATTTCAAACCATATAAAGCTTTATGTAATCTACATACCATATCGTTCTTTTCTGGATCAATGAACCCTTCAGGTTGTTCTATGTAGACTTCTTCTTCAAGTATTCCATTCAGAAATGTTGACTTGACATCCATTTGATAAACTTTGAATTTCTTGTGTGCAGCATATGCAAGTAGCATTCTGACTCCTTCCAATCTAGGAAAAAGTGCAAATATTTCACCATAATCTATTCCTTCCTCATGTGCATATCCTTTGCATACCAATCTAGCTTTATTTATTGTTACTTCTCCATCCTCATTATGCTTGTTCTTGAATATCCACTTAGTACCGATAGCATTCTTATCTTTAGGTCATGGTACTAACGTCTGAGTTTTTTTCTTCTCTATCTATTCTATTTCCTCTTTCATTGCATTAACCCATTCATCATTTTCTAATGCAACTTTTACATTTTTTGGTTCATAATCACAAACTAGACATGTACCTTGTCTTTCTTTACTCCTTATTTGCATGCCAGCTTGTTTATCTCCAATAATTTATGTTTTAGGATGATGTCTTCTAACAAAACTCACCAGTATCCTATTTCTTCTTTCTTGTTCATCCTGTGCAGGTTCATTTTCTTGCTCGGTAGGGCCATCCTGCTTGTCAATTTCTCTTTCCTGTTCTTCTGTGTTGTTTTCCTGCTGACCAGTTATCACAAGGTGCGGCTTTGGTAGATAATCTGGGTCTTCAATGTAAGTGAATCTACCATAGTCTTCTAGTTCCTTTATACTTTCCTCTGCATTTTATCAAACTCATCAACTCAGACATTAGTGCTTTCAATCATTTTATTAGTAGTTTTATTTAGACACTTATATGCTTTTCTTTTACTGGAATATCCTAGAAATATCCCTTCATCAACTTTTGAGTCAAATTTCCCATTTCTCTCATCTTTTAGAATAAAACATTTTCTTCCAAAAATCTTGAAATAACTTATAGTAGGTTTGTGTCCAAACCACAACTCATAGAGTGTCTTGTTAGTGTCCTTTAGTTGCACTCGGTTCAAAACATAAACAGTTGTATTGACAGCTTCCCTCCAGTATGTCTGAGAAACATTCTTTTATAGCATTAGTGTTCTTGTATAGTCAACTATTGACCTATTCCTTCTTTTAGCAATCCCATTCCACTGAGGTGTTCTCGGTGTAGAGACCTGTCTTTTAGTACCATGCTCATTACAGAAATTAGTAAATTCATCAAAGATAAATTCACCTCCTCTATCAGATCTTAGGCATTTCAGTTCTTTACCAGTCTCTTTGTCTACCTTAGCTTTATACCACCTGAACATCTTAAATGCTTCAAATTTTTATTTTAAGAACATAACAATCATCAATCTAGTATAGTCATCAACAAAAAGAATAAAATATCTATCACCATAATAACTCTGAGTTCTCATAGGACCACATAGGCCGGTATGAACCAACTCAAGTATCTTCTTTGTTGAATAATCCTTACTTTTGAAACTAGATTTAGTCATTTTCCCTTTCTGACATTCATGACACATAACATGATCAGGTTTTGACAAGTTAGGAAAACCTCTAACTCTTTTCCTTTTACTGATCTTAATCATGTTATCAAAATTCACATGGCATAACCTTTTATGCCACAGCCAAGCATCTTTAGATTTCATCATCAAGCAAGAAGACTCATCAGTATCAAGATAAAATAGATTACCTCTTGATTGTGCTCCAGTTCCGACTAATCTTCCATCATCATCAAAGATTTTCACTTTCTTGCTCTCAAAAGCAACTCGGTGACCTGAATTGTTCAACTGTGCCACACTTAACAAGTTATAGTTTAGTCCATCTACCCAATAAGCATTATCGCATTTCATCCTATCATTTATCATCAAGGATCATTTGCATCTTACCATATAGGGTGTGTCATTACCCATCTTAACTGATCCTCCATTGTATTCTTCAAGTTGATCAAATTTCTCCTCATCACCAATCATGTGATGTGTACAGCCACTGTCTATGATCCATGTATTATTTTTGTTAACTTTAGAGATCAGTGTTGTTTCTACATATTTTTCTTTTTCCTCTAAGTCATCTTTCATAGCAACAAATACAACTTCTACATCATCATCAGAATCAGATTCAGATTCATTATCTTCGACTATGTAACATACCTTTTTTCTTTTGTCATTACAATCTCGGTTATCTCTGTTGTGTCAGTAGCCTCTATTGAATCTTCTCCCATAGCTTCCTTCAGATTAGTCTTTGGTTCTTTCATCATCTTTCTTATGTGGACATCTAGTAGCAATGTGGCCAACCTCTTTATAGTTAAAGCATGCCAAAGGTAGCTTACCTCTATACCTTCCTTTACCTTTGGGTAACCTTCTGGCCATAAGAGCTTCAAGTTCATCAAGCTCATCATTGGTATTGCTATCACTATCATCATTCTTATTATTCCTGCTAGACTTACCGATCTTCAGAGAAGACATGAAAGTGGATTTCACAAATAGAACAACACTGTTGTCAAAGTTATTCAATTCAAAGGTTGTAAGTTTACCAATCAGATTGTCAAGTGTAAGGACATTGCCAGATGCAGAACTTGTTTCATGAATATCAGATATTCTAATGAAGGGCCAAACCACCCTTACCAAATCATAACCAAATACATAACAACATGGAGATAAAGAGAAGAAAAAATGCTTTACAAAGCATACATTAATACTTGAAAATAATTACAACTTGAGAGATCTTACAACATGAGAGCCTCTTTCAAATATAAGATCTACAACATGAGAGATCTTACATCCTCCAAGCTTACAACCTAAGAGCTTATAATCCAAGAGATTGCAATGAGAGAGCTTCTTCCCAAATACAAGATCCTACAACTTGAGAGCTTGCTTCTGAATGCTCCTATGCCTTCTTTATATATGCATTTACCGCCCAAGATATTACAACACAACCAATGTGGGATAAAAGGTAAATGAAACTACCTTGATACAAATATTAAATTTCCACCCAATTAATATTAAGCACTACCATGTGGGCCAATTAGAAAATTACATTACCTTTGTGGCCAATAAAAAAATAGAAAGGTGTAACTACCTAGCTACAAAGATTAAATGCAAGAACTTTCTAAAAATTTCTAAAATGCCACCTACACACCTCGATAAATGAAATGATTTTTTTCTTTTTCTTTTTTTTCTTTTTTTTCTTTTTTTTCTTTTTTTTCTTTTCTTTCTTTTCTTTTTTTTTCTTTTTTTTCTTTTTTTTTTCTTTCTTTTTTTTTCTTTTTTTTTCTTTCTTTTTTTTTCTTTTTTTTTATTTTTTTTTATTTTGTGATGTAAGATGCTCCTGCATCAGACACCCAAGGTAGGAAAAATTTTGTGGATATGGATTCACAAAATGAAGTAGCGGTTGCTGATATTTTTTTTTTTTCTTCTTTTCCAACACCTTTCTAGAACAAGTATCGGTTGTTGATAATACTCCTCTACAATCAACTTTGTCCAACTATAACTCTCATTCTCAACCAATATTGTAGGATCTAATGCATCTTTAATAAACTCTGTAATACCATACAAATCTTCTTTTGCATACCAAACATCACTTGCAAAGTCCTCATATAAATTATCATAATTATCTTTCAAATCCATCTCAAAGTTAACATCCCATGATTCATAAAAACTTACCTCTTTCACATCTTCATCTTTGTTTTCTTCTTTCGTGTCTTCAATAAGGCATGTAACAGCTTCTTTCCTTTGACCTTCAACCAAGACATTCCACTCTTCCTCAACTGTTGCAATTTTCATTAATAAATCATCTTCATCAACTTTGGGTTCATGAACCTTTGCATCTTCACGCTCTTCCACTTCTTTTGTACCACATGCATGATACTCCATTGTAACTTCTTTCTTTCCTGCATCCAAAGAATTGCCATCATCTCTTTGAATCACTCTTGTCTCTTCTTGATATCTCACTTTAATTTTCTCAAGTCTAGAAATTCTAAGAATCCATCCAATCACAAAAATTATCTTCTTATTTCTCTTCTCCATACTCGCATCCTCTTAAGGAAAACTTCACCCAGCCTAAAGTCTTGGAGTAAACTACCTCACATTCGGCACTTTATCTACACACTCAGGAACTCCTACTCTGATACCAAATATGAGAACTTCCAAAATGGGATTGAATTCTCCAAGGTGACCCTTTTAGAGGAGTGTGACCTAATTCACTATAAAAGGAGACCTTCCTCTCTCATTTTCACATCTCATCTCAAGCAATCAAGCTCTCAAGTTCTCAAGGTGTTCAAGCAAGCATTTCAAGTCTTCAAGCATCTTCAAGCATTCATATTTGGAGCAAGAGAGAATCATTCTTCCTTGATCCATCAACATTTCAAGCATTCAAACATGGAATAACAACTATGGATTGTGAGAATGGTAGAAGTACTTTAGCCTTGGGGGCTTGGTATGATTTTCTATCACATTCAAATCTATGCATTGTTATTTCATACATATTCATGCTAGGATTTTAATCTAGAGGATTAGATCTTAGCTTTACACTTTCAATATACACACACACACATACTATTTCAATCGGCTATTCGTGGAGGTGGGAATCACCAAAATGGGGGTTTGACTAAGACAAAACCTTATATAGCCACCCCAAAAACCCCTTTTTTTAGATATCTGCAGGTGTTGTTTCAAGAATCAGAGGATAGATTGGAGTACCCTTTTCGCTAAACTTTTAGGATCTACGAATAGAATCAAAATCAGACTTTGGAATAAAAATGTGGTCTTTGACCTTTTAAAAGGTCAAAGTCGACCTGTGTGAATTTGGAGAAAAGATTTCTGGGTTTTGTCTGCCTTGACATTTCTAGTCTAGAATAGGTGACAGATTCTTCATCATTATCAATTACAAGTGAGTCAGTTTGAGAGCACCACTCCAATGGCTCCTGTTCTAGTTGATAAGGGTGATGTTGCTCCTAATCCAAATAAGTTTCAAAAATTCAACAATTATGTCAAGATAAACAAACAAGCAAATGCAGTTGTTGATCAAGTTGTTGTTGCATCTCATAATGCCACTTCTGCATCCACTGCTTTTTGATTAAATCATACGTTTACTCCTCTTTCTAAAAATTTACATGCTATTATGAATAGGTTGTTAGCTGCTAATATGATTACTTTACCTCCTATTCGATCTCTTTTACCTACTACGATTGCATCTAAATCTTTTGATCAAAATACTTTTTGTCAATATCATCATCAAAATGGTCATGATACTAAGAGATGTTATTCTTTAAAACATAAGGTCCAAGATCTCATTGATTCTAAAGCTTTATCTATTGATAATCTGGATAGTAGTGGGAATCAATTTGTCTCTCCTCCTAATCAGAACCTTCAAATCTATACGAATCCCTTACCTATGCATGATACTAATACTATTGCTCAACCATCTGCTCAGGAACTTGTGTATGAGTCCAAGATGGATGATCTTACTCATGTTGTTAATCAAGTGGAGCATGTTGATCTGTCTATATCTCCACCTCAATCTCAACTTCAACCTCAACCTTCACCTCAAGTTCAATCTCAACCTCAAGTTAAACCTAAACCTAAAGTGAAACCTCAACCTAAACCTTGACAACAATTTAAGAATAAAAGACCTCGGGAACTTTTGATTACCTTTGATGACTATGAGATTATTAAAGCTCATGATGGTCCCCTTTACATTGCTGCTAGGGTTTCTCAGATACCTACTCATGGTTGTCTTGTTGATCCTACCTCCTTAGTCAATGTTATCACTAAAGAAAATATTTTTATGAAAATCTTACAATGTGACTTCTATGATACATTGGATGTGTGGATTCAAACTTGTAATGGTTGTCTTTATCCCTCATTTGGTTCTATTACTTTACCAGTTGAACTTTTCAGAAAAATTGTGAACACTACATTCGTTGTGGTTCCTACTTCTGATCAATTTCAAGTTAAGCTAGGTTTGCCTTGGTTAACTACCATGCATGTTGTTTCTTCACCTATACATAAGTATCTTAAATTCATTCATGATGGCGAAGTGAAGATGATTAATCATAGTCTATATCAACCTTCTAGGCCTAGAGATTGTGCTGCTTTGGATTTCTTTTGGCCTTCCTTACCTCATTCATGTCCTTCTTGCCCTAATAATCTTTTTCAATCGTATCAAGCTTATAAGCATCGTAAGATTCTTCAATTAAGCATACCTCCTATGGATCTTAATTGTGGTCTTTTACCTACACCTTTGATACCTCCTTCAACTATGACTTCTTGTTCTATTAATCAAGTTCCTCCTACTAAATCTATCAAAGATCCTGTGATTGCTCCTCCTATGGTTGATAATCCTATTGATTTTCCTACAGAACCTATGAAGGATCCTGCGATTGTTCTTCCTAGTTCTCAACCTATTTCAAATAAATCAAAACATAACTGATCTGCTAATGAATGTCATAAAAAGTGTCGTGCTCATGCTAAAGCTAAAAGATCTCTACTTTCTATGGATACACCTATGCATAATGTTGTTACTAATAATGATGTTCACATGCATGATTATGATGATTCTATTCATATCTTAGATCCTATTTTGATTAATTTGGATGAAGAAGATACTCTTGATGATACTGAAAATGTTAATGATGAATATGAGACTATTGACATTGATATTGATTTGCCAAATATGCTTTTATCTCAATTGACTCTTACACCTAGTATCGAACATAGTGATTCTCAAGAGGATCCTTGTTTGGAACTGGCTATCATTCCTACTACATTGGATATAGTCCCTCTTGTGAGTTACCCACCTACCCTAAATGATATACAACAAGATGGAGAAAGTAGGTGGCACGCTTGATCGGCTTGTCCTTCGTGGTAGTTTTGTTGTGTGTTTGCCTATTGTATTGTGCTTCTCCTGTACTATGATTGCTAAATGTTGTTAGATTCTTTTATACAATCCTTGTTACTCAGTTGGTACAAGGTGATGAAGGAATCAAAACTATTGTTCAAATTATTCTATATGTATCTCTATTCTTCTATACGTGGTTCAATGTTATGTTGTAACTATGCTATTGTTCGTAAATGTTTCCTTGTGTAATCTGCTTGGATTTGAGATATGGTAGCACTAAATCTTTTTGGTCTCCATGTCATGGTCTGAAAAGATTCTTCTTCGTATATCTTATGTGATCTTTCCTCCTTTGTGATTGTAGTTCTACTTCCTTTGGGGAATGATGTCAATTCATTTGCAATAATATCATAAATATATTATCTTATGATCATATTGACCCCATGGTAGGTAGATCTATTCCATGTTCTCTATATGTTTCTATGTTATGTCCCTTGATTTGTATTCATCAGGGGGATTTTGACGTGGAAACATAATCAGTGGAGTTGTTTATGTTTCTGTTAAAGTCATTGCTCTTGTTAAAGTGTCAGCAATGCCTTTAACGTGGGGGCATACGCTCTGCTCACTTATTACACACACGCACTTATGAAAAAAATTTAAAACATGATAAATCTTCTAAAGGTAATGCACATAAGTTGCTAAATCTCGAGGAAGACATGCACTTTATATTTACTTTTCAATCTTTCTTTTTGGATTAAGAACTAATCCTTAAAGTATGAATTTATATTAGGATATCTTGATCCCTCCAGTTTCAAATACACATATATTGTGATCCCCTAAGGTCGAAAGTGTCCTTAAGACTGGATCTCTTTTGTTTTTTTGTTTTTATTCTTATGGAATAGAATATTCCTAAGGATAAATCCTTGATGGGCTGACTAGTGAGTAGCCACATTCACTAGGTGGTTCAATTCCATCTTTCCAGTTGTACCTTTTTCCTGTGTGGTTCACAATGGGACATAAGTTCTCATTGGGTGAGGTAATCACACTTTTTCTTTTTCTCTTTAGGAATGTCTCTCTTATCTATGATCTAAGAGCCGATGAAGACTTGAGTCCCTGGGAGCTTGGGATTTCTCTTTGTCCCTTAGACTACGATAAGATTATCTTATTTTTTTTATCTCCTTTACCAAGAGTTTGCATCGAGTCCATACTCTTGCTAAAGTGGGGGCTTAATGTATCATCTTAAAATGGAAGCACTTCCATGTTAAGAGCATTTAGCCCTCCGATTAAGTGGTTTGGGGTCATGTTAAGTGCCTTGATTGGGTCTTTGCATGTATTTGGCTTTCCCCTACTTTCCACTTCTTCTCTGCACTTGATTTCTTCATTCTAGGTGAAATTAGGGTTAAGGTCTTAAGGACTTTCCTGATTTTCCCTCTTCCATGGTTCTATTTTTTAGGTAGGGTTTAGAAATGAGACCTCCTAGTCCTTCATCACATCATTCTGAGGATTTTCTATCTGTTCCTGACACTGGGTCCTGTTCTGATATCAATTTCTAAGTTTCTAGCATCTCCTGGAACCTCTGCTACAAATCCTGACAAAGTTAGGGTTTGAGGTCAAAGTCAACCTCGACCCTGACTAGGTCAGTGTCAACCTCAACCCTGACTAGGTTAGGGTCAACCTCGACCTTGACCTCTTCCCGCCAGGATTTCAAATTTCAAATGTTGGCAGTTTGGCTTTTCGGAAAGTTATTTCTCCGCTTCCAGGTCAGTTGTTTCGGGTTCCAAAATGGTAAATCATTTAATTGTATTTAATCAAGGTATATTTTCTAAAGGTGAGGACCTAATTGGGATTTAATTCTTCAAGGTGACCCATCTAGAGGAGTGTGCCCTAGATCACTATAAAAGGAGGCCTTCCTCTCTCATTTTCACATCGAGTTTTCTTAATCAAGTATCTAGAGTTCTCAAGTGCAAGCAAGTCTTCAAGCATTCAAGTGTTCAAGTATTCATCCATCAAGGAGTTCCATTGTTAGCTATTGAAAGATTCAATCTCTTTGGAGCCCCCTTGAAGATTCATCCTTCTCCATTCATTCAAACCTTCTCATATGCAAAGATCAAATCAAGATTGGTTTTGAAGATCAAAATACCATTGATTGGAGACATCCTACATTCATTGAAGCATTCTTACTTATGGATTTGAGGATTCAAATCCTCTACAAGGACTTCAACATAAGTGAGGTGATTTGTTTCAATTACTTTGTTTATGCACAATATATTTCAATTCAATTTCAAGGTTAATTCCTAAATTGGGGTTTGACCAAGGCAAACCCCCCATACAACCAAAAACCCCCATTTTCTTGTAGGTACAGGTGCAAAATCTCATATCTGAGAGCAAATTTGGATACCCTTTTCGGCAATCTTTCAGGATCTATGAACAGAATCAGAATCAGACTTCAAATAAATAATGTGGTCTTTGACCTTTTAAAAGGTCAAAGTCAACATGTGTGAATTTGGAGAAAAGATTTCTAGGTTTTGTCCACCTCGACATTTCCAGTCCAAAACAAGTGACAAAATCTTCAGAAAGTTCATATAGAAGCCAAAATTCAACATTTTCCAGATCTGCCCTAATTCAAGGTTACTATTTTCACTTTAATTATTTCAGATTTCAAGCTTGATCCAACTATAGGGAAGTATAGGGTTTCTCTCTCTCTTTCATATTCTTCATAGATTGGTTCAATTGTGTATTAACCTCTTGGTTGATCAAATTGGATCTCTCCTTTGGGAATTTGGATTTAGGAGTGAATCTTACATTTTCCCCACACACACACAAATAGTGGTGATTCTAAATTACTTCTATTCATTTTTGCATCATATTCTAATTGTGTAAACTGACAATAAGATTTTGAGTAGTTTTCTTACAACTATTTCTTCAATAATGACTCCATCAGATGCTCTAATAGCATGTACTACCTCTTTCAGTCTATTTGTGTATAGCACAATATTATCACCTTCCTTCATCTTCATATCATCAAATCTTCCCCTTAAGCTTTATGCTCTTTCTCTTTTGACATTTACATCTCCACTGTAAACTTGAGAAAGTTTATCCCACATGGCTTTTGCAGTAGTGCAGCTTTTAATATCTTCAAATTTGGCATCGGTACAGATAGTAGTAATTTCCATCATAGTAACATTGTGTTCATGCCTATCTTTCAGTTGATCAAGTTTCAGGGGACCAGAGGTCAGTTCTATATAGCCATTCTTCATCAATTCTAGTGTAGCATTCCCAATTCTAGATATGTGAAGCTTCATCCGGCTTTGCCATACTGTGAAGTTCTCTTTGTTCAGCTTTGGCACTTCCCTCTTATACATTCTGAGATCTTTGTACTGAAGTCCTTAAAAATTTGTTCTAAGAAACCAATGCTCTAATACCAATTGTTAGAATAACTGAGAGGGGGTTGAATCAGTTATCTAGTGTCCCAATATAAAATGTATAATCCAAAAACAAATACTTAAAACTTCTGATACTGGGTAACTTAAAATATTGTATTGTCTATGCTTTTACCGATTACCAGTCTAAAACATATAGTAGTTACCGATCAAATCAAATATTACATCAAACAAATATCACAATAAACACATAACACAAGAGATTTAACATGGAAACCATGTGAAGGGAAAAACCACCTGGGACCGACAACCCAAAATATTCACTCTTCTGAAGTGAGGTCAATGAAGACCCAACCCTATTAAAGGTTACAAACACACTATTAGGTGTGACCTTGTTTGAGGATTTTAGACCAACTGTTATCGTCCAACTAGCAGTCACTCTAGGTTTGATAGGATAACAATGTTCAATCTATGAATGATACATAATAAGACTTTCTTAGTCCACTCGGTTAAGAGATTTGACTGTGTACAATGGTTAAATATGTAACAGTATGTGATCTGATCTATTACAACTTCAATTGCAGATATCCAGATAAATGTTAAGCTCATTCAATCCTCTAATCATTAAATCAATTTTGTTCCAAACAATGTTCAACTTATTATCGCTCGGTAAAAACTTTGCAGTTCCATTCTCACTAACCAGTTTGATCAAGTATGCATGAAAACTTGTTCACGTGATAATTCTGCAGTCTCCTTCTTCCAGCAATCCCATTAACTATGAAATCTCCAGTCTCTTATATAGACAAGTAAACCATTTTCTTCTACTCCATTAGATTTTTCCTCTTAATCATCTTCATTGATTTTGTCTCTTAAACATACCTTGGCACTTGTGTCAATAACATGTTTGATTCTCATCCTTTAGATCTTTCCTGAATTTTTTTAGCTATCGATCTATGTAACAAACATTATCTGTTACCTTGAAATCATACAGTTTCCATCTCATCAATCTTATCGGCTAAGCTAGTCATTTATTTCATTCTATTCTTCTCGGTTAACAAAGAAATGTGTTGGTGAACATAAGCTCAGTATACACTACACTCCGTCGGTGTATACTAAAATGCTTCATTAACCGACAACACTATTTTTTGTCTTTCAGCTCTTTTCCTCATCATAGATGAATGAAACATAATCAAGTCAATAACATAAATTCATAGACTCATCAGCAAGTTACTCAATGTATTCTTTATCCTCATCTGTCATATCCATCTTCCTCATGTAGATATTTATGTTATTCATCTCTTTCACTCCTTTTCTATAGATGTTTCGGTATAGTAACTTACAAGATAAGTGATGTCAAACTAGTTGACATCAATGACAACATAATACTGATTTAATCATATTACATATCTAATCAATCAGCTTGGTGATCTTAAATCACAGATTCTTCAATCAAGTTCTAAATCAGTTGTAGTTCATCAATTCTATTAGTACAAATTGAAAAAGTTTCATTTATGTTGATATTATGAATTTATACAAAAAATATAATAACACAACTATAGCATCAGATAGAAGATGGGGAAGAACAATATCCATGAATTGAATGGTGGTGTGAAAACACACTGTTAAATAAGAAAACATAAGGAAATCCACACTCTACTCCCTTATGCCCCACATTCGATGAGCAACCATCTCATATCCCACTCATTCTTTCCATTACTTTTCATATTGTTAGATGGTCAATCCTGCATCTACAAAATAAACATGATAGAAAAACTAAAACTTGTTTATTTTAAAATGGAATACACCAAGGAGTACCATTAGAAATATTGACCATTTACAAACATGAACAATAAAAATCATCAGATAGCTCATTTTTTTATCAGCATATGTGGATATTTTTGGCATCAATGTTTGAAATAGCTTCTGGATTCGATTGTGTAGATAGTTTTGGATCACACTCTGTGATCCATCATCAGGATGAAAGAGAGAAAAATGATTGCAATAGACCAAAATGATGGACTTTTCTTTCAATCATTTTTCTCTCTTCCATCCTGATGAAGGATCACAGAGTGTGATCAAAAATGTTGATGCCAAAAATATCTACAAAATCAAATCCAAAAGCTATTTCAAACATTTTTAATGTCATCATATGTGTAGTCTCACTTTATCATCATATGTGTAGTCTCACTTTATCATCATATGTGTAGTCTTAGAACTATTCATTTTTGTTTCTGTACTTATCGCGTGGTTTTTAAAAATGAATGAAAAATGAAAAGAAATTCAAGATGAAATAGAGCATTGAACAAAGTAGAATTATTCCACTTAATTTTGTAATGCAATAGTAATAACAAGATGGTTAGGGTATATACATACAAAATCATGAACAATATAGTCATCTACCAAAACACATTTATAAAACCATGTCTGAAGAACTAGAAATGGATAGTTCTAAGAGTACACCTTAACAATGCATTAAATTAAGCATTCATCATGTGGTAATCCTTCATGTATTCCACTTAAATATGTTAAAAGAAACAAGACTAACAAATGCAAGAATATGTCTATAGACTTTCACACTCATACTGAATCACAAGAGCTGAAAGAGAGAATAAGCAATTTCCAAATTTCTTGAATAAATAATTAATGCATTTAATAGAATTTAATTTAATGTAACATCATACTACATTACAAGTAGATTGTAATGCAGTGTGATGTTCATCAAGATTGACCTCAGATCGATCATTATTCCATAAATGGCTACTGTTGCAATTTGTAATCTTGATGAACATCATATTGCATTACAAGTAGATTGTAATGCAGTATGATGTTCATCAAGATTGACCTTAGATTGATCATTATTCCATACATGGTTACTGTTATTCTAGCAGTAGCCATGTATGAAATAACTATTATAAATTGCAACAATAGTTCATATCAGAAGTTTACAGGTCTCTCACTATGACACAAACTTTCATGTTCAAGCCATAATCAAGCTCATAAACATAATGATCTAAGATGTGAGTGGTGACGAAGGCTATTAATGGAGTGGCCATTAAAACTCAAGCAACCTCATCCCGCATATCAAATTTCAAAGAATCACAATAATTAATGAAAATCTCATTAATTCCATTGCCAACAAGTAGCCAAGCTTGTATTAATATCTATTCTCTGTGCACCACAATTTCTAGCCACATTTGTACATGTGTCAAGACAATGTAACTGTACAACAAATGAAGGTCAACACCATTATTTAAGGTCTCCCATGACATGTTTTTCATTAGACAAAAACTCTTATAAATATGGCACCATAAGACAAGATTAATTTCATGCTTTTCTAAGTGCTCAATCTTATATATATATGACATAGGGGTGCACCTTTAAGTTCACATCCACTGGCATACATAAAACAATGACCTCTAACAACTATATCATAGTTCTTACATCCTTTTAACGGATACTCCACCAAAGGTATATCAAGTGAACAATGTGCCATGCAATATGAACATCAAACAGCAATCAACATACCCACACAACAGGGGAAATCATGAATCTCAAGAAGCATTTTCATCATAGTAAGTACATTGGAGGTATAGTGGATTCATACAGTCCAATCAGTGGATAAACTTAACAACATCTTGAACATTAGCTTAAAGCACAACTAACATTGAGTATAGCATCATTTCACTCACAATGCATAAAATATCATAACACAAAATGCATCAGGTCCTCTCAAGGAACTAAGCATGATAGACTACACACATCCACTACAATGCAGTCACAACAATGAGCAATAGTCCAAGCACATCATAAGTCACAAAGAGTACCAATGCACACTGAAGTAGAACGTAGTTCAGGCACTTGAGAGAAAAGCATAAACATAACTCAGCATTTCCAGAAAGAACACTTACAATCATATTCATCATCATGGTCTATGATATTTCCCATCTCAGAGGTTAGGTATACAATCATGTTACCTGGTCTAATAAGAGAAAATAGCTCATCTTTCTAAACTTTTACCCATAGACCCCTTTATAGTTTCATATGTTTGGGAATCAACTCATCAAATAAAAGGAAGATGATATCAGTCTTGAATGAAGAATAATTGCTCTGATACATTACAGATGAATCAACATCACAAAAATATAGACAAGGTTGGATTGATGTACCCTTACGAGCAGTGACAGGGTCTTTAGGAAATCAATTTACATTTCATTATCTTAGAATATATTTGATAAACAATCATCAACCATAAATAATCATAAACCAAAACATAGTTGTATCAGTGTATGTGAACAAGTATGATAAAGTTTCAACTTATGATAAATTTTGATAAAGTATGTAGAAAATAACTATAATCCACCATATGTGGCTACAATCCAGTCCACTCTCTCATCCTTAGTCATCAACAAGAATCCTTTGTCTCTTTCATGTTCAACCATGAAGGTGTCATACACCCTCAATAACACACCTTGACTCAATTCAAGGATGGATTTGAGAGCGGTATATGCACTCGTCAAAGCATTGTCATGATTAGATTGATCAATTTTGTGAAGGTGAACATTGCTCATGCCATCTTTTATTTTCTTCATTATTTCACACATGGCATACAAGGAAGCGGCCATACTTGCCTTCCCCCTCTTTCCCACTCTTGTGACTGATGATGTAGGAGTTCCTCTAGCACTTGTTGTTGCATTGGACTGATTGGAAGGATTATAAGGGTCTTCATCCAAATCAATAGCACTATCAAGATGTATACTGAAACCAATGTCCTCTTCATCATGCACATTGAATGGCTCTTCCATAGAGTTCCCTTCTTTAGTCTCAAGAGCCAATGTAGCTGCATTACCTTCAACAATGTCATTATCCACAATTGCACCCAATACATTGAAGTATTGGAAGGGCTACCTCTTATACACTTTGGCATTTTTGAATTCTCTTCTCTACATGTTGGCATAAATAAATGGATTAGGTTCTTTGTATTTCATTATTAACTTTATAAGAAGGCAATATTATTTCCATCAAAATAGTAGAGAGATCACCCTACCTTCAGAAGCTCATCCCACATGCTATCCTTAGCATCCATGCACTGAGTTGCCTCATTCCAAGCGAAACCACTTGTATTTCTTATCTCTTTCATCACTCTATATGCAAGCTTCTAGGTTTTTAGCTTATTTTTGAAGTTGTCCTTTGATAGATTGAGGTTCATATCCATGTTGACCCTCCTCTCAATGGCGGTCCATGCTTCTTTTTTGAATCCTTCATCACCTTTTCTTCCTAGTTGTACTTGCTTGAGGAGAAAGTCTAGAAACTTACGTTCCATTTCTTTTGTCCACATTATCTTCTTTGAGGAAGAATATATTTGGCTCATGTTACCGATTTCATCCATGCTCATCATTAGTTTTATGTATGCCATGTTGTAGATCAATTGATCACAATGTACATATTGTTGTTAATGGTATAAACATATTGTTGTTAATAGTATAAACATTGGCCCATAAAAGCCCAATACTTCCAGATAGAAACAAAAGGAAAAGGAAACCATCATGTATATCAAAGTATCTTCATAAATTAGTTTACTCAAATAAAACACATTAACCCATAAAAGTCCAATATTGATGCACGGTAGGGCCAAGAAAGGCCAAATAATGGCACACCCTAATGATCCAGCCTGGTTAACAACACACAAAAGCAACAACACATAACAGTGAGAGAGAGAATTCATAATCTTTCATTAATTTTCATCAAATAGAATCATACATGCCGAGCTATAAGGCCTTCCTAGTTAGGGCCAGATATTAAAATGAATTGCATAAGTCCTCCAACATGCGAGGATCTGCCAATAATATTCAATCTATTATCTTCTTATCACTATCTAAAATTGCCTCCTAAACTATAACCAAACAACTACATTTATACAAGAGTCTCCCAAACTGAGTCGGCCTTCAGATCCATAATTAATGGAAGGAACAATCAGATCTGGGAACACATGCTTCCCAATGATGTCCATACCAACATTAAATCTACACCCAACATAAATGCACAAGTCGGCCCAACAGAAACTCAAAAGAAACTACTCGGTAAGCAAGGATGACCGAGCAATAGACAAGCATCATCGAGTGCTAGTGAAACAACTGACTACCCAGGAGATAACCGACCACACTCAGTAACCAAAGGAAACCAACCAACTTGGTCAAAGAAGGAATCGAGCAGCACAAAAAAACACCAAAATGTTTTTGGTGACACAGGATTGCCAAGGACCCAAGATGCTCCTACATCAGACACCTGGGGTTATTTTAAAATGATTCTCTGAATCATTTGGTAGGTATAATCTAAGCTTCATCCAACTCAAATTGTGAAATCCATGAACTGTCTTCCATTGGTCTATTCTTCCATTTTACCAAATATTCCATATATTGTTTTCCTCTTGTACTCTTGCCAACTCTTTGTTTCAGGATCTGCTCAACTTCTTCATTGTGCTTCTTAGGATACTCTATCAGTACTATCACTTCCTCATTAGGTTCATGATACTCATATAAATCAACAATGTTGAAAATCGATGATATGTCCATGTCATCAAGTAACTCAATCTCATATGCATTTCCACTATCAAATTTCCTCAAAATCTTGTAAGGTCCAAACTTCTTCATTTTCAGCTTCCCATATGTTCTAATAGGAAATCAGCCTTTCTTCAAATGAACCATCACTTCATCACAAACATTAAAATTTTTATGTCTCCTTGATCTATCAGCTCTATCCTTGTACTTGTGATTACTCTATTCCAGCTTTAGCTTCACATCTTCATGCAATGTCTTCATGTACTCAGCAAATTTTACTCCTTCAACACTTCTCTTACTTTCATCAGCAATATCCCTTAATCCGATATACCTCTCAACTGTGTGCCATTCACAATCTCAAATGGTGTCTTTCTAGTACTCCTACTCATTAGAATTATTGTATGCAAACTCTACTTGTGCCAACACAAAATCCCAATTACTCGGTGTGTCTCCAACTAAACATCTCAAAAGATTTCCCAAAATTATGTTCATAACTTTAGTCTATCCATTAGTTTTTGGGTGAAATGTAGAACTATATTTTAACTCAGTGCCAAATTTCTTCCAAAGGGTTTTCCAAAAGTATCCAACAAATTTATTGTCTCGATTAGAGATAATACTCCTCGATAATCCATGCAATCTGAAAATTTCCTTAAAGAAAAGATCTGCTACATGTACTGCATTTGATGTCTTTCTACAAGGTATAAAATGTGCCATCTTAGAAAATCTATCCACAACAACAAATATAGAAACATTACCTCTTACTGTCTTCAATAAGCCAAGAACAAAATCCATACTGATGTCAATCCAAGGTTTCTCAGGTACAACAATCAGTGTATACAATCTAGTATTCTGACTTACTCCTTTTGCAACTTGATAAATTCCACAACTTTTCACAAATTTTTGAACATCTTTATACAACTACGGCCAAAAGTACTCCTTAAGAAAATTCCATGTTTTATCAATACCAAAATGTCCAGCCAAACCACTACTATGTTTCTCCTTTATCAAATTAGTTCTCATTACTCCTCTCGGTATACACAACTGAATACCTTTGAACAACATACCTTCTTGAATAAAATATTCATCCCATTTAGTATCTTGTTGATCTTGAATAGGTGCTCTGCACTTTCTCCATGGCTCACAAAAATTAGGATCCGTTTCATACAAATCTCTCATCTCATCAAAACCAAGAACTTCAATTTTCATCTCAGTCATCAAAGATCTTCTTCTACTCAATGCATCAGTAACTTGGTTAGTGACTCCACTCTTATGCTTTATCACAAATGTATAAGTCTACAAATACTCAACCCATTTCATATGTCTCTAATTCAATTTATTATGACTATCCAAATATTGTAAAGCCTTATGATCAGTATACAACACAAATTCACTCGGTATCAAATAATGTCTCCATTTCTTCAGTTCTTGAACAATAGCATAGAATTATTGATCATACACAGAATATTTCCTTCTAGCATCATTTAACTTTTCACTAAAGAAAGTAACAGGTTTACCTTCTTGACTCAACACAACTCCAATTGCACTTCCACTTGCATCACTTTCCACTTGAAATACCTTACTAAAATCAGGTAATGCCAAAATAGGTAATTTAGCAACCTTCTACTTCAAAGTCTCAAAACTTTTGTCAATTCCATGTGTCCACTTGAATTCCATTTTATCTCCTCTCATAGTCTCAGTCATAGCATTACATACCGAATTGAAATTCCTTATGAACTTTCAGTAAAAACTTGCCAAACCATGAAATCATCTTACCTCACTAGCATTCATAGGTGTAGACCAATTCAAAATAGCTTCAACCTTTTCAGGATCCATCTTCAAACCATCAGCTGAGATCACAAATCCCAAATACACAATCTCTTCTTTCATAAATGAACACTTTTTTAGATTTATCGGCAACTTTTCCTCTTTCAGTCTCTACAAAACTTGTCTAACATGCAACAAATGTTCTTCTCTGGTCTTACTAAATATCAGAATGTCATCAAAATATACAATTACAAACTTACCCAAGAATTTCTTCAAAATTTCATTCATCAGCCTCATAAAAGTACTCGATGCATTAGTTAAACTAAAAGGCATAACCAACCACTCATACAAACCTTCTTTTATCTTGAAAGAAGTCTTCCATTCATCACCTTCTCTGATTTTGATATGATGATACCCACTTTTCAAATCAATTTTGGTGAAATAGTTTGCTCCAGTCAAACTGTCCATTATGTCATCCATTCTTGGTATAGGAAACTTATACTTCACTATTATCTTATTGATTGCTCTGTAATCAATACACATTCTCCATTCTCCATTCTTTTCAGTGCCAATATAGTAGGTACTACACAAGGACTCAAACTTTCTCTAATTAAACCTTTCTCCAGCAACTCTTGAATCTGTCGGTTCAATTCCTAATTCTCGGTAGGTGTCAACTGATGAGGTGCCTTATTCAGTAAACTAGCTCCAGGGATTAGATCCATGCAATGATCAATGCTTCTCTTCAATGGAAAACCATTAGGTACATTATCAAAAATGATATCATTGTACTTGGTGAGTATTTTATCAATCTCCTCAGGGACATTATCCTCTATTTTCTTACTTGGTTTGTTAGGAATCACAACAAAACATACATCATTCTTCTTCAAAGATTTAACAAACTTTCTTCCTTCCATCAAATAAACTTTCACAAATGTGCAAACATTAATAACAGGTTCTTCCATCAAAGGTAACAAGATTTGGTTTCTTCCATCAGCCACAATAGTATACTTATGCAATCTCCCATCATATATAGCATGTCTATCATATTGCCAAGGTCTAACTAACAAAATATGACAACAATCCATAGGCATGATATCACATAACACCTTATCATAGTACTTTCCAAACTTCAAATTCACATAACATTGTTCACTTACCAAGAGTGTATGCTCATCTTTGATCCATGAAATTTGATAGGGCTTCGAATGTTCCAACCTTTCCAACTATAATTTTGTGACCATTTCCTCAGATGCCAAATTCTCCGAGCTACCAATGTCAATGATTACCTTCCAAAATTTATCAGAAACTCTACATCTAGTCTTGAACAAACTTTTTCTTACTGGATCTTCCTTTTTGCTTTCATTCCACAGTGCTCTCCTTACCATCAAGCTATTTTCTTTCTCAGGTTCCTGCGGTGACTCTTCTTGCAGTAAATCATTTCTACTGCTACTAGCCTTCTTACTAGTATCTATACATTCAAATGATCTATGTCCTTCTTCTCCACAATTGTAACAAGTTCCTCATAAACTTCCTCTATTATAACCACCTCGGTAGTTACTACCTCTACCTCTAGATGAACTTTCATCTTTCCACTCGGTCTTGCCTTTATCCAGATTTGTCTTTTCAGGTTTAGATCTACCATTTTCACCATTAGATCTACCTCTTCCTCTAGGGAGTCTACGACCTCTACCTCTTTGTCTTTACTCATGTCTCTTGTTCAATTTCTCCTCGACTTTCAATGCAAATTGATAAGCCTCTTCAATGTTTTCCAACTTGACCAAACTAATTTCCTCTTGGATGGAAACTCTCAAACCATTCAATTATCTACCAGTTCTTTCCACATCATCTTCATCATGTCCAAATCTGATATCTAATCTATAGAATTCCTCATTATATTCCTTTACTAAACTGTCTTTCTACCTTAAACTTTTCATTCACTAAACTAGGTTAATCTGATAATCACAAGGTAAGAACTTTCCTTTCAATTTATTCACCATTTTATTCCATACCTTGATTTTGTCTTTGCCTTTCCTCTTCCTATCTAGTTGCAGATGTTCCCACCATAAGGATGCATGACTTTTCAACTTTGTGCTTGCAATCTTCACCTTCTTGTCTTCAGGAATGTTTTCATACTCAAAATACTTTTCCATCTCGGTGATCCAGTCCACTAATTCATCAGAATCTAGCTTTCCACCATACTCAGGAGGATTGAAATGTGGTGTAGACTTCAGACAAGTCAAAGCCTTCAAAAATATTTCTTCACCTTGATCCATAACAGGTGCAGGTTCTGCATTCACCTGTTCTTCCTCAATTTCATCATCACTAACATCTTCAAGATGTCTACCTCTTCTTTGGGTTGTTTCAACAAATTCTAATCTAGCAGCAATCTTCCTTATCATATCTGCCAATCCTAGATCTGCATCTTGCCTCCCACAAACCATCTTGACAACCCTTTGCAATTGTAGGTCAGATCACAATCTGCTACCCCACAACAATCAACTAGGGCTTCTCAAGAGGAACCTACAAAATTAGATCCATAGACCTAGATCAAGATCTCACCTCGCTCTGATACCACCTAACGCATGGTAAGGCCAAGAGGGGCCAAACAATGGCACACCCTAATGATGCAGCCTGCTCAATAACACGCAGAAGCAACAACACAAAATAGTGAGAGAGAGAGAGAGAATGCAGAATATTCATTAATTTTCATCAAATAGAATCATACATGCTGGGATGTAACACCTTCTCAGTTAGCACTAGATATTACAATGAATTATATAAGTCCTCCAACATGTGAGGATCTACCAATAATCTTCAATCTATTATCTTCTTATCTCTATCTAAAACTGCCTCCTAAACTACAACCAAACAACTATATTTATACAAGAGTCTACTGAACTGAGTCCACTTTTAGATCCACAATCAATGGAAGGGACAATCAGATCTGGGACCACATGCTTCTCAATGATGGATACCATCATTAAATCTGTGACCCAACATAAATGCACAAGTCAACCCAATAGAAACTCAAAAGAAATTACTCAGTAAGCAAGGATGACCGAGCAATAGACAAGCATCACCAAGCACTAGTGAAACAATTGATCACCCAGGAGATAACCGACCACACTCAATAACCAAAGGAAACCAACTAACTACAAACCAACTCAGTCAAAGAAGGAACCGAGAAACATAGAAAAACTCCAAAATATTTTTGGTGAAACAGGATTGCCAAGGACCCAAGATGCTCCTGCATCAAATACTTCTAGAAACAAATAGAAGAAAAAGGAAACCATCATGTATATCAAATTATCTTCATACATCACTTTACTCAAATAAAACACAATAACCCATAAAAGTCCAATACTTCTAGATACAAATAGAAGAAAAAGGAAACCATCATGTCTATCAAAGTATCTTCATACATCAGTTTACTCAAATAAAACACATTGACCCATAGAAGTCCAATACTTCTAGATACAAATAGAAGAAAAAGGAAACCATCATGTATGTCAAAGTATCTTCATACATCAGTTTACTCAAATAAAACACATTGACCCATACAATTCCAATACTTGTAGATAAAAACATAAGAAAAAGGAAACCATCATGTAGTCTTGACCCATAAAAGAACAACTATTCTCATGATCTGCACTCTTCCCACATTCTACTTGCTATATCATCTCAGAATTGTGCCTACTAGTCTTTGTCACACTGAGACAACCCATATGTCTCCAGCATTGGTACATCTATCCCATCATGATTATCTTCCTCTTCGGTGCAAATTTTTGATGGAATGTCATCCTCTAACATAATGTAGTTGTGTAGTATGCAACATGCTAATACAATATGGGTTTGTGTCATGATAGAATTAGACGTGGCATGCCTCAGGATTGGAAAAAGCTACTTGAGAATACCAAATGTATGCTCTACTGAGTTTCTAAGAGAGGAGTGTTTGTGGTTGAACAAATCTTGTCGAGATTTTATTGGATTCTCTCTTGAAAACTCCTTCAAGTGGTAGCATGTACACCAATAAGGAGCAAGAAATCCAAGTGCATTGGGATATCTAGCATCCACTAGAAAATATTTTCCTACATAAATAAAGTATATTATTAAAACTTGAAACATTGATTGTACCCTTCAGTATATTAAACTATGATTTGGCTTACCAGGGGGAACAACAAGAGGATCTGCTCTTGACAGAGATGAAGCTAGAACATGACTATCTGCAATAGACCCTTCCCAACCAACAAGGCAGTACTCAAACTTATAATTGAAGGAACACACACCCATAAAATTTTGCGATAGGTTTCATTTTCTATCATGATATTTACCCTGTATGTCGACATCGATGGTGACTAGTATATGGGTTCCATTGATAGCTCCAACACAATCCTCTACAATATGATACAATCATCAATTCTATGGTCAACCAATAATATGATAAGGATAAAAATCCATACAAGAAATTTGTAACAACACAAGAGTTTCCTTGAAGAATGGATCAAAATGTTCATTCCCACTAATTTTAGGAGTGTTTGGACTAGGTGGTACAAAGAATCCTAGTGGAGTGCTAAGATAGCCCTCAACACCTTGTGGAAGTATCAACTGATTGTCTCTCCTGAGTGCCCAAATTTATGGGCAATCTTGTGGTTCCTTAGATTGTGGCCAAGGGTGTGGAGGAACATCACAAGTTGTTCTTCTAACATCAAGTGTATTGTATCTATCAAGCTTCCTTTCAGCCTTAGGATAGTAGCTAGATGAAAGAAGGCTCCCCTACTCATGCAAATCTGATCATGACAATCCACATCATTGGAATTAATAACCATTCTAGAAAAATAATTTCCTTTTCTTATTTGTTTACCCATTTGTGCACTGCCTTCTCGGGCTACCACTACTTTGGCTATGACAAAGACAAGAATATGTGGTCTCCATAGCTACCCATCCTAGAACGTCAATATTCTCAATAGGATCCATCAATGGTCTAAAATGTGGACAAACACAATGATTTCAATGAGGAGATATCCGTTATGAAGCACAAAGATAAAGTGTATACTAGTACATAATCACAAAGATATGCATTCATCCATCACATAAAGCACAAAAATGTACTTATAGACATGATCCCTACCAATCAATGTAGTGTTACACATAATTAGTGTTTTCCTTATTAACTTGTTGTTCCTTATAATCAGTGTTTTCCTTATTAACCTACTATTACACATAATTAGTATATCGACTTTCAAATCCTAATCTACAACTTGTAGAAGGTAGAAGGTAGACATAAGATACAGGAATTCTATACTTTGCTAGCTATTGTATACTAAAGAGAAATATTGTTGGAGATCTATTTATTTGTTCTTTAAGAATGATTTATTACTCCCATTTATGAATAAAAAAATAAAATAGTGTTACATACAATTGCATCTATTTTATTTACTAGAATCTAAATATAAAAGTATCCAAATTCTGTGACAGAAAACTATAGAATATAAGATAGTAAAATTGCAGTAGGAGAGGGAAATAATCAAAGTTGAGACTGACCGGTTGAAGCCACAGCTTGAAAAGGTAGAAATCCACAATACATTAGTCCAAGCTTTGAATGTCTCAAATAATAGCAATGTGTGGTTCCAATCATGCAATCTTTTATTAGTTGAGCATAAGATGCGCTTACAGAGCTTTAGTTAAGGGGTGTGTATGCTCTGTAAAACATCCTACTACTTGTTAAAGTATTTATTAGTATCCCATATGCAAGGGACTGTAGTAGTTGCCTATGGAAAAACCCTATATTTTGCAATGCTTCTCATTAGGAAAGACATCTTAGAATATTTGTAATTAGATTGTATGCTCTATTTGGAGATTTCCCCTTGAAGTAATGTTGTAGAGATAACAAAGTATTTATGTTTCTCTCATATATTTTATTTAGAATATTTTGAAGGGAACATCCCTACCCATGAAGAAAAATAGAACAATGAATGGTGTGTTGTAGAACACTTGCCACAACATTGTTCTTATCCATACGGATTTGGCAACCAAGACAATCAATTTTTTTTGCAATGATCAAGACAATATAATTGAGTATTATTTGGCTCATAATAAATAATAACATATGTTATTATTTATTATGAGCCAGATAATACTCAAATTTGTTGTCCATTTATAAAGATGATGCCATGGATGTATTATATTTGAGGCAAATGATCATAGGTTTCACCATTGTGAAAAGTTATGTTGCATCTCCTCTTCTTCCTTCCTTGAATTCACATGGCTCCCTTGAAACTGGTTTTGTGAAGAGCATAGGCAAAAAATTTATTCTAAGTGGTAGGCTTCTGCATGTTAATGGCTTCAATTCATATTGGCTCATGTTTGTAGAAGGGAAACCTTCTTTATCAAAATTGGTGTAGTAAATTCAACAAACTTGAATAGGAAAAATAATTATCTATAAAAGGTACTCTCGAATAGTTGACCCATAAGAAATCTTACATTTAGTTCATCTTCACTAATTATATCCTTCTATTTTCACCATGGCTTTTTTGTTTCACATTGGTAGAGTCTTATTTACTCTTATTCTAATTCTGCTAGGCCTAGAGCCAACAAGAATAACTTTCAACTCAAATACTTCAAAATAAAATTGGAATTATGTGGTATACTCTGCATTAATTTTGATATAAGAATAGCTCAAATCAAAACCCCATGCTAGACTAGAACCTTAGCTAGATCCTATGGATATACTGATAGCAACTGTGGCATGGATCTCTCCAGCTTTTTTGAGATAAGCACTTGCTAATGCTTAGTCAAATCATAATGGTTGTATACCATCCATGAGAAGAATGTCCCCATGTGTGATTTGGAAATCATTTGGGTTAAATTGAACCTCAGCATAACTATCTACACAAGCAATATGACGCCAATTCAGGTCCCTACCATAAATGGTAGCCTTTGTCAGTGATGAAGATGCCATTGATTGAGGAGACGTTGATGCTTCCAATTCATTATTGGAACCCATCACTTTCGCCTCAATCAAACATGTTGCATCCTCACCATCTAATACTATTGAATTTTTCAAACCTTGCAACACAACATCAAGAGCTTCTTGTAGCTAACTAGCTTTTGAATTCTCAACAAAAGTTATTTCCTTGGCTCTAGACGCGCCACTAGCCAATGCAATAATTGAGTCATTTGTACTTGAGTCTGTATCAATAGTAATTTGATTGAAGCTTCTATTTACTACTATCAAGACCATTTTCCTACATACATCTATAGAAAGCATCACACCCAAAGTTATAACACTGAGCATTGTAGCTAGGTTTGGATGAATCATTCATGAGCCTTTTTCAATGTCATTGATTCCCATAGTTGCCAAACCTATCTGAGTCTCAAGGGATACACTTTTTCTCACAAGATCAATTTTTGTGATAGCTATAGTTGTAGAATCAAATCCTTCAATGGATGAAGATAACAAACCCACAAATTTTGGTAGTGAGGTTAGTAGAGCTTCCTTTTTTTATCTGATCAAAATCACTTCCAGACTAACTTCAAGAAGCTTGGAAATAGCACTTGCACAATCTAGAGTATCTTGATAGCCTACATCACCTGTTAGGATTAGGATTTTTTCCTACTACTCTAAGTCCACCATACATTCTAAGTAAAATTATGGATACTATAACCCCACTCAAGTTCTAAACCCTTATGTAGATTGAAGGTTTTTTGATAAAATAAAAATGGATCAAAACCCTATACATATTTTTTCTTTCTCCAATAACTATTGGAGTGAACATTGGAGGCCGATAGATACCCTCACCATTCTAAGAAATTGGATCTATCTTAGAGACAAACATATCTAGATTTGGCCTATATTTTAATCCATATTCTTGATGAATATTAAAATTTTAATACAAAACATTAGCATCCTCCCATAGAATCTTCTCAATTAGACATTGATGGTTTTTTTGTCAGTTATCTTTTCCAAGAATAAGCTTATTTCAATATAATAGTTTGTAACTAGGTGTTCCTAAATGGAAGGACCTTCTACTTTAAACCAAAAATTAACAATGATATTGTCTCCATTCATAAGTGAGTACTATTTAAACCACTTTCAAACTAAATTGATCATGTACTATTTATGACTAGGGTTGTTGCATTGGTATTCTAAAAAACTTGACTGTTGTTTGGATGGTAGCTATACACCTTTAGTTTCTTTTTTGATCCATGGTAGTATATGTCATTGGCATGTGGCTTTTACCTTTAAGATCAATGTTCCTTTGATTTTATGATATGGTGTTTCTCTTCCTTATTTTCTTAATGTTGTAACTTCTTATGACCTTGAAAATTAATAACATCATAGTATACCTTGTTTTAAATGACTCATTCTCCATAATTGTTCATGCCACAAGCCCCTATCATTTATATGGTGTTCCTTTCATATACCTCACATTGTGATTACATCACTTAGTTCTATGATTTCCCTCTTAATGTTTTTTGGAACATCAAGTAGTAGCACGATTACATTGTTGGTATCATTGTATTTACACATAGGAAGAGTGTTTTTCCTCTAATTTACGACGGACTATTATCTTTATGTTCCTTACAATCTTGTATGTTATTTCCATTTGAATGTATGTTATCGGTAGAGATTAAAATATATGTAAATATAAAAAAGATTTCCAAATTGTTGTTGGAGTATTTCTGCATCTGTTTACTAATGTATTTGCTAAAAAGGGTCTTCACAACATCATCCAAAATTGGTGTGTCTATTATTTGAGAATTTTTTAGGTCATTACGGTGGCATCAAAGAAAAAATCTTGCCTGCCTATGGAAATGAATGGGAGGGGGAAAAAACTGTGACCAACAAAGAAAGATCATGTTTACGTCACAATCAAAATAGTTTGCAACTGGATTTTAGAAGGGAAACTCTCAAAGGTGGATCCTGCTCAGTCCACAAAAGATTATACGGCGGTAATTTGCAATGATAATGGATGACAACACTGGAAATGAACTCCGGAGAGAAAAGTGTTTCATCTGCAAAGGGTCATGGAGCCTAACCACAGATATGCCTCGGTAAGGGATTAATTTTGTTACATAGAAGGCATCTCATGAGGAGAATGAACCTAAAGAATCAGAGCCCTAGAAAACCATAGAAGATGGTGACAATATATTAAAAAGAAAATATACATTGAAAAGAAAATATTTTCCAAAAAAATTAAACCCTCAATCCATATACAAGAGCCACAACTTGAACCAGATAAAATGTACAATACACAAAAGAAGCAAAAGAAAATGCGAAGATGGAATCATCTGCCATCGACAAACTTGATTTGTAGAGAACGGTGGAAGATTTTTAGAGAGCACGAGAACGGTGGAAGATTTGCAGAGATCATGAGAATGGTGGAAACGGTGGAAAACCTTTTAGAAAAATGCGAGCACGAGAAAATGAGGCCAAAACCCTCTTTGAAAACCCTAAAATGAATGGAGGAAGTTCACGGACCCGACGAAAAATTTTAATTTGCTTCGATATTTTCCAAAATCGGATTTTGTTTTCAAATTCCACCTCTTCGGTGGGAAGATGTTGCTGTCCATTTTAGGGGTGAAACCGAATTTTGAAGCCCTAACCTTGAATTGCAATATTGTGTCCCAAATGATGGATTTGGTTAAAAAGCGGAAGTTTGCACCCAATTTCGGTCGAATTCCAGCAACCAAACAGGCCCTTAGTATCTACGGATATTGAACAATAGATTGAGCAAGAAGTTTTTAAGTTGTTTCATGGAGGCATGTAACAAGGCAACGTAGACAAGGCATTAATGAAGAAAATTAATGCTGAAAGCTGATGTCCATCATTTTTCAAGGTTTATTTATGTTTCCACTGTGAAGAATGACTATGAGGTGAGTGGTATTGATTTATGGAGTATTCAGTGAAATAGAAACAAAAGTGAAATGCATAAAGATATGTGGTTTCACTATGATTAATATTTTTTTGCTTCATTTAAGTACATATACTATCTGATTCTTTATAATGCTCTTCTTTCTTTGTTATCATAAAACTTGAAAAAGGTCTTAAATTTTATAAAATGGAGATTCTATTGGAGAAGTACTTTGGTTTTAATTTTCATATATGGAAAATGAAACTCTAAATGCAATTAATGAATAAAAATTTAATGAGAATAGTAAATGGAAAGGAGAAATCACCTATAGATGCAAAAGGACTATCAAATAGGAATAGCAGAGATGATAAAGAAAAGGCTATTATTGGTATTGCTCTTTCTCACTTTGAATTACATCATATTGACTTAATCAAACCATCCTATGGGATACTCTCAATAAACTATTTGGTACAAAAGAAGTCAATGCAAAGTTTTTTTTAAAACTTTAGTTGTTTAAGTTCAAATTGGAAAATGGAATCACAATTTCAAACCATATAAGCAATTTGAGATCTCTCATTAGATAGATTGTTAAGGCTCCAGTTGATGATAATGATGCTAAGGCTATCTTATTTCAAATATATTATCTTAAAAATATAATAATGTTATTTCTACACTTAGTCAAATCACCTCACAGACTCTAGAAGATGTGGTTTCAGCCCTTCTAGAAAAAGAAATGAGGACAAAAGAAGATTCAGAAGAAGATATTCAATTAGGTAAAGCATTGTATTCATGAAGTAATGAGAAATGGTTAGATAAAAATAAAAGAGACAATAAACATTTTTTATTGTAAGAAAAAGGGTCACACGACATGGGTTTGTCAAACTAGAGCTAGTGACGTTCTTAAGGGAAATTTGAAAGAATCATCTGATAAAGGAATTTTTGCTTGTATTGAAGATGAGGATTTATTAGATGATGGACTAGTCATTAATGATTCTCATTCTCCTATTAATTACAATTTTGTGCTTTGAACATTCACATATGGATGTTGGTAGTATCCAAGGATGGAGGAAGTTCCATCATCTCAAGTCAGCTTCTCTCTTTTTGATGGTGTTTAGCATGAGAAATGTTTTTCACATTTTTTTGTTTTTGTTTTGATTTTCGTTCTTATTATGACAAATTTCAAGAATGCATTTCTTTTGAAGACTCATTTTGGAGACGGGTTTCATGTTTAGTGGTGCACTCAATATATATTGTTGTCAAGAAAGCTTTAGAGTATATGATTGAAAATTATACCCTTTCGCGGTCACTAGACAATGATAGAGATATGTTGCATCTCTTAGGGATCATTTTTTAATAATTCAAGACTATGTGATTTTAGAGTTTTGGATTGAGAGCTTAATAATATAACTCAATGCCACACCTTTTTGAGGATCAAGAGACAACGTGATGGAGCCTTTCTTGGTTCAATATTTTCTACTTCACAAAAATATTTTCTTAAAATATGCATTCAAAACATGTAATCAACATATTTTATTATGTAAGCCTTAAGGTGGGGTCCATAGGGTAACATGAATTTGATATTTTTATGATCAATGTATTAATGGGGGAATGTTGGCGTTGTAATACATTGACTTTTGTAACTGGCATTATAGTTCAGTGTAACGATTATTACAATTGCCTTCAATTGTCTTGCCTTAAACTATAAATTTTTCCTTGAATAAATTTTCTCTAGTTATGAATAAACATCAGAGAACATTCAATCTACACTTGCTCCAACATTTATATAATATGGATTTACATACACCCATTCTTCCCTCATACTATTAATTGGATTTCACAAATTAAAATTGTAGTCCATAACCTTTTACATATTAGTGCATGGATTCAAATTATAGTTTGAGCCCAAAAGTTCCTTGAGACAAAATGTGGTAAAACAATATGATTCCAAATATCAAAATGAGACCATTACCTATGTTATGATAAGCACATCCTTGTATAAATATTCTCAAGGTGAAAGATTATAACTACACACAGAGATTAATGTGTGATAATCTGGATAGACATAAGGGAAATTAGTGGATTCATCATAAAGTGAAGGATGATAGATCACATTGTTCAAGTACCTATAGAATGCTCACAATTCTAGCACTGGATGTAATATATGTAATTATATGTTTTAGGCATTATTTTAAATTAAATTAGTTATATTTTTTGTGAAAACTTGCCTAGAGTTACCAAACCCTCCAATCGTTAAAAAGCATGTGTGGATTAGTCAATCTACAAGTAGTCTTGTTGCCTTATTTAAATTTATACCTATTATTGACCCTTAAGAACCTCTATATATTTTTTGGCATCATTAATGTAGGTACAAAATTATCGATTTTAGTGAACATTGTCATTTAGGAGATTGACAATGATTTTTTAGTTTCTTTTGGATTTTATTTGTCAATGAATTATCTAGAAGTCTACCTATAATCTAGTGGAAGGCTTTGGAAATTAAAAATAGATATAATATACATATCACATTCAAATATGGATCATATTCTACTATAGGTTATTTTATTATTTAAATTATCTTAAATCTTATTTTTGTACTCATTAATAAGTATAAGCTACTTAGTAGGATGAGATTTAACACCAAGTGATTGGTTTTTATCAAGATTCTCTATAGGAGGATTTTAAAATATCTTTGACTTTGATTCTATAAATTATCTTTGAATAAATACAATGTTCTTTTCTCCAATAAATTAGTTCTCCTAAAGCTTCTAACATAAAATTTGATGAAGATATTACAATATAAATAAATAAGTGGAAGAATCCTCCAGCTTTAAAGTACTGATGGTGGAAGCAAAATGACCTTTTGATCTTCAACAAAAATAGGGTAGAATAATTATAAATTTATGTAATTTTTTATTAAATAGATGATGTTTATATTTTTTTCTAGCACGATGTGGTCAAGGGAGACCAGACCTCATTAGAGGTCATTTGTAGCACAACAAGATCTTTTCAATCCAATCTAACCTTAATCTTAGCAAAGGTTTATATGATTTAGATAAGAAAAATTGAAATATATTTTCAGATAAATCATACATATATTTTATATGGATCTTATGAACTAAGTTTTAATGTTCTAGCTTTTGTGGCTCACTAGATGTCTAACCCTATTTAATTAGCAACCCAAGGATACTAAATAACAACAAAAATATGTATGTCATGTAGTAAATAAAATAATTATAGATTAATTTATATTTTTAAGATAAATATAATCAATATATCTATATTAGTAAATAATTATTCTATAGTGAATCGTGATAATTAACATAAAATGAACAATAACAACTTCTAGATTAGTGTCTAAAAATTCAACATAAAAAAACATATCTTGACTTCCCTTATAAAATAATTACATTCTCAAAGAATAATTTATAATAGTTATTGATAAATTATGGAATATAGCATCATATTCACCGAAATAATGTTTTCTATTGAATTTAGTGAGGAAGGTCCCCAACTCATTACCATCTTACACTAACCATCAAAACTAGAACTAGGACAAAACTAGTCACAAAAATTACAAAATGGGGACAACCAATAAAGGAAAAGTAGAGGTAGAGCCAAAAAGTTACATATTATTTTGTACCAAAGCTTTGGGACTACATATCCAACATCTTAACCCAAGATTTGTTTTTGCATTGAACAACTATCCACAGTAGATCCATTGTTACAATCAAAATGGCATTGACTCATAGTAAAAGCCAGGTAAGAACAAATACATTTAGAAACCACAACATCATTAGGAACAAAAAAATTACCAATATAAATATTCAAAGAATCCTTAACACCATTATGACCATTTTTCTAATTAACATTGTCTTGTAAAATGTTTACTAGAGTAATAGAAAAAGACCCAAAACCACAGAAAACCACACATTCTATTTTTGAAAGAAGAGTGATGAATAAAACTAGCAAGTAGAGCATTACTAGAAAGGAGAAGAGAAAAATAAATTGTAGCGAGAGATGACCCCATATCCTCAAGAAAATCATTTGCACCAGGAGGAAAAGAAATAGGAGTGGGTTATTTTAAATCCTCTAAAATGGCATCATCCTTAAAAGTAGCATCAGGAAAGATAGTAAGTTGGTCACAAACATCATTCTTCCACTAAGTTCAGGGGGATTATGTGTGAGCATTATGAGAGAACTCTAAAAATAAATAATTAATAGAAAAAAAATCCCTACATATAAAAGAAATCCTCTCATAGTGCATGAGTTGACATCAAGATCTATCATTAGCTGATAGAATGACCTCTCCTTTTTGGGCTTTTAAAATATCAATTTCAGCTAGAAGGGTAAGTGCACCAAGATGGTCTCCAAAAAGGGGGGGTATAAGTGGCCACTTTTTTTTGAAATCAGGTAAACTTGAACTTCACAGTGACATTTGACGGTCATGCACTCAAAACTAGGAGTTATGCAAAGAATAAGAATTGTAAAACTCTAAATCTAGTTTCTAAACTACTAAAGTTTTTAAACATTGGATAAGATTAAGAGGGTCAAACCTATAGCGCACAAAAAATTGTTCCTGATTATTTTAGACAAACATAACATAGCTACTTTCATTCTCTTCACAAAATATATAGTTAGATTTAGTATATTGCTAAACCCCTTCGTAGGATGATAGGTAAGAGTGAGATCTAGAAGTTGGGTATTTTTTGTATTTTTCCATTGAGTATTTTTTTTATGATTTTTTGAAGTGACAACATCTTGAAAATATGGTACCTATTCATGTGTTGGGCATAAATTGCATCAAAATAATAAAAAAATGTAAACTTAAATTTTTTAATGTGTATAGAATCTAGTGTAGAATAATAATAATATGTAATTGTTTTTCACTTTGGTCAAGTACATCAAAAGTTATTAAGAAACTAGTAGACATATGTCTATGAGGAATCTCAAAGAACAAGCAAAGAAAATTAAAGTTTACTATACTAATGTTGTCCAAAAATAGAAAAATTTATATGGTTAGGAAGCTAAGAAGACATGTGAGAGTATGGGGTAATTTTAGAGATACCCACTTGATCATTTGTAAACCTGCTGACAAAAAGGTTAAGAAATCATGATGGAAGTTGAAAAAATGTGTAAAAGGACAAAATGAAAGGAAAATGGGTTTGCAAGCCTTAGGTTCATTTTCCAACCCTTTTACCAAGCCAAAAATTGTACGGATTTTGATATACAAATTAACCCGGTCAGATTTTGAAAACAAAAAGCACAATTTCACATTCTACATAACCTGTACGGGTTATGAAGACTTAAAAAAATTTGGTTGTAAATGTGTAATACACTACACATATTTATAGATTTACATATATGATATTTGTGTGTGTGTGTGTGTGTGTGTGTGTGTGTGTGTCTACATGCATGACTCATCTTGTTTCCTCTCTCTCCCATAGATTTCATTCCCTCATCAACATCTCTGTCTATTTTGAACCCTGATTATCCTCTCTCTCTCTCTCTCTCTCTCTCTCTCTCTCTCTCTCTCTCTCTCTCTCTCTCTCTCTCTCTCTCTCCTTATCATAACTTGTACAAGTTATGAGAAAATATGGATGTTGTCTTTAGGCTTCCATAACCCACACGTGTTATGAGGAAAAATTTACATTTTACTCCCAATAACCTTAAAACCAACATTGCAACTTGTTTGGAGGCCCCACTTCTATTTCACATGAATTTTTGTGACAATAACAGTCAGGTTTTTATTTCTTATTGTCAAATTTTCCTTGCAATGATTGATTTATCTTATTTTTTAGTTTTTTCTTGAAGTTAATTTATCGTTATTACTTAATATTATAACCAAATGATGCTAATTTGTTTCTTTCTTGGTATTTTATTGTGTATGTTATGTGTAGGATAATCAATATTGAAACAATGAAAAGGAATAAGATAGGATCAATTGAACAACATGAGGTAGTAAAGGAAAGACAAAAGGAGCGTATGAGGAGAATATGTGAAGGTGTGTCATCTATTGCACCTAATGAAAATGATGAACATGCAAAAATATAAATTAAAATTATGAATGTACCTAATGCACCAAATCAAACTGACACCAATTGAAATGCATGTGAAAAATGCACCTAATTCACCAAAAGAAATTGATCAACATACACTAATTCAAATGCATGTGATGAATGCACCTAATGAATGCAATGAACATACACTATTTTAAATTGATGTGATGATTGCACCTAATGAATTTCAAGAGGATGCACCATTTAAATTTATGTGATTAATGCACATAATGCACCTAATGAAAATGAAGAGAATTCTCCAATATTAACACCTCCTAGAATAATTCATTGAAAACCAAAGTTTCTAATTGACATTGATGAAAATATTGTTAAGCCAATGCATGATAAAATTTCTGAAAGAACTTGTAGAAGAATGGTTAGAATAATTTGGAATGATTATTTTGAAAACTTAAACCCAAGTGGAACATGCCAATTAGTTCTTGTAATGATTAAAATCTGAAATTTAGAGAGACAATGAAAATTATGGGGTTAAGGACATCCTAAAATAGTAGTTAAAGAAGAATTGTGAGAAATATATTTGATGCATACCAAACCATTGGTTTGAAAACACTCACTAAGGATGCTAATGTTGTTTCCTTACATCAACCATAATGGGAAAGGAAATGAAAAAATATCATTTAATAAGAAAAATAATGAAGTCATTAAGGATAAGTAGAACACTATTAAGCAATTCCTTAGAGAGGTGAGAGAAAATTATTCGGTGACAAGGATGAGAACAACATAATTGTCTTTGGGCATTCTTAGGTAGATTCTCGCACAAGGACAAGGTTGTTGTTGATGCACTAAGAACAAGGTTTCTAGATAGTTTTGGTTAATAAGTGAATTTAACATTGAAAACTATTTAGATTGTTGCATACTTACATGTTCAAGTGACATGCATTCATTTAGAAGTTCGAATGCAACATCTTAGCTATTTATACTAGATAGATTACATGTGTTTTCTCTTCATGAATTTATTTTGTATGGGATGAATATGAATCAAAAGATTAGGTTGACCAATGGTCTTGTAGACAATTTCAAACCATAGATACATATCAACTTCCTAGAGCACTACAACTGAATCATATTAAAGAATCAATAGATTTTAACCATGTTAGGTCATGTATATATAGTTATTATAGATGAGAACAATGAAGAAGGAACATATTACTTTTCGTGTGGTTGTATTGAGGCCAAAAAGAAATTAACAACTACATTCATTGATGGAGAGGGCATTGAGTACCTAATAGGATTTGTTGTTGTGACGAGGTCATGGCTTAGAAGGTACCGGTGTTGTGTTGAGTTGTATTGAGACCTCTTAAACTCATTTTATTACACTTTTCATTAATTTTGGCAGTAACTTATCCTTCTATAAAATGCAAGTGCCCTATCAAAAATTCTAATACCTAGTTGTTGGAGGACTTCAAGGCACATAGATATATTCTTCATTACTCAAACCTTGTTGCTGCAATAAATATTCAATTGATTAAATATCATGGTAGACCTCTTAATAAGAATTTGTACAAAGTTTTTGAACCTAACCACGAGTCAATACTTGAGACACTAAGGGTTAGAGATGATCCAGAAGGTTCACTTGACTGATTTTGGGCCATCTAGAAGAATAATTTTCTACAATATCTAGTAGAATAATTTTTACAATTGTGTATATATCTTTGGTGAAACGTTGTAACTTCTATTTTTTGGAGCTTCTCTATGTGCATATGAGCTATAATGTGAATATTTAGATGCCAACTTTTGTATATAAAAACATCAATGAGATATAATGTGCATATTTAGATGCTAAATTTTGTATATGAAAATAATAATGAGTTGCAATGTGCATATTTAGATGGAAAATTTTGTACATACAAACAATAATGAGCTTGACCATGCATATTAGATGCCAAATTATAAATGTGTGTGTGTGTGTGTGCACACACACACACACACACACACACACATATATATATATGTATGTATGTATGTATGTATATGTATGTATGTATATATGTATGTATACATATATATACATACATACATATATATATATATATATATATATATATATATATATATATGTATCTATATATATACATATATGTACATATATATAGATACGTATATGTATATATATATATGTATGTATATATATGTACATATATATAGATACATATATATATCTATATATATATAGATAGATATATATATATATATATGTATATATATAGATACATATATTTATATATATATATATATATATATATATATGTATGTATGTATATACATATATATGTATATATATATAGATATATATGTATATATATATATAGATATATATATATGTGTGCTTATATATAGATATATATATATTGTATCATCTTAAAATGGAAGTACTTCCATGATAAGAGCATTTAGCCCTCTGAGTAAGTGGTTTGGGGTCATGTTAAGCACCTTGATCGGGTCTTTGCATGTATTTGGCTTTCTCCCTGCTTTCCACTTCTTCCTTGCACTTGATTAGAGTTAGGATCTTGAGGATTCTCCTTAATTTCCCTCTTCCATGGCTCTATTTTCTAGGTAAGATTTAGAAATAGGTCCTCTTGGCCTTCATCATAGTAATCATAGGATTTTATGTCTATCTCTAACATTTTGTCTTGTTATGATATCATTTCTAGGTTTCTAGGCATCCCTGGGACCTCCTTATCTGGTTCTGACTGAATCTGGGCCTAGGGTCAAATTCGAGGTTGATCCTGACTAGGTCAGGATTGAGCTCAAACTTGACTAGGTCAGATCCAACCTTGATTTTCCCCCCTCATTCAGATTTTTAGAATCCTTGATTTTCGAGCATCGGGCTTTCGGGATATTTAGTTTCCCGCCTTCGGGTTGGCCATTTTAGGTTTCAGGATAGTAAATCCTCTAATTGCATTTAATCAAGGTATATTTTATAAAGGTTAGGACCTAATTGAGATTTAATTCTCCAAGGTGGCCCCTCTAGAGGATTGTGCCCTAGTTCACTATAAAAGGAGGCCTTCCTCTCTCATTTTATCATCCATTATTCACATCACATCTCAAGTGATTTCATGAGTGAGCTCTCAAGTGCAAAAAAGTGAATTCAAACATTCAAGCATTCAAGCATTCAAGCATTCAAGCATCCATCCATCAAGGAGATCCATTGTTAGCTATTAAAGGATTCAATCTCTTTGGAGCCCCCTTTGATGATCCATCCTTCTACATTCATTCAAGCCCTCTCATATGCAAAGATCAAGTCAAGATTGGTGTTGAAGATCAAATGTCATTGATTGGAGACATCCTGCATCCATTGAAGCATTCCTACTTGTGGATTTGAGGATTTGAATCCTCTACAAGGACTTCAACATAAGTGAGGTGATTTGTTTCAATTACTTTGTTTATGCACAGTATATTTCAATTCAATTTCAAGGTTAATTCATAAATTGGGGTTTGACCAAGGCAAACCCCCCATACAACAAAAACCCCCATTTTCTTGTAGATACAGGTGCAAAATTTTGGATCTAAGAGTGAATTTGGATACCCTTTTTGGCAAACTTCTGAGATCTGGGAATAGAATTCGAATTAGACTTCAAATAAAGAATGTAGTATTTGACCTTTTATGAGGGTCAAACTCGACCTGAGCTCATCTTGGAGAAAGATTTCTGAGTTTTCTCTATCTCGACATTTCCAATCTAGAACAGGTTGCAAAATTGCCTGAAAGTACACACAGACATCAGAATTTGACATTTTCCAGATCTACCCTAATTTGAGGTTAGTATTTGTATTTCAATTATTCTATATCTCAAGCATAACTTCCTCCATAGGAAATATTGGATTTACTCTCTCTCTCTCTCTCTCTCTCTCTCTCTCTTCCATATTCTTCATAAATTGATTCAATTGTGTATTAACCTCTTGGTTGATCAAATTGGATCTCTTCTTTAAGAATTTGGGTTTGAGAATAGATCTCATATTTCCCCCCTTTACATCTAAATAGAGGTGAATCCATTTTACCCCTATTCATTTTGGTGAACCCGACTAGCTTACTGTCTTTCTTTTTTGGTGTTAGATTCCTCGCTTTTCTTTTGTGGAATTGGATGCCTTATTGTGCTTTCCTTTTATCTTGTTAGTATTAGATTTTTCCTTTGTGTTAGATCTTGCATGCTAATTAGATTTCACATTCATGCTCTATGTGTTCTTAGTTTAGTTCATTTGCATTACATTGGTTTATGAGCTTTACTACCACTAGTCCTACTTATAATATTCTAGTTAGAAGAAGTCATAGACTCATGGGTGCCTTTGATCCTGAATCTTCCTCTCCTTTCCTTAGGATCCTGGATGATAACTTGATTCTTCATGATTCCAATCCTACTATGGAGAAAAAATCTTCTCACTCATCTCATGATGAGGATGACGCTTTAAGAGTTCCTCCTGAGAAAGTCCAAAAACTTTCCACTGAACTTGATAAAATGGGTAATTGGCTTCTTCAAGAGAACCATAATCAAGATTCCATTCAAGCTATAGAGGCTATTAAGAAAGTTCTCCGTGATAGTGATCAAGGTTTTAACCTCTTGCATGGTATTACTCACCTTGTGCATTCAAATGTTAAACCTTTAGTTCAAGAAGCTCAAGACTTAGGGTTGATTCCTCCTATCACTAGTGTTGAACCTCCTTCTAATCCTTTACCTAGTATTCCTATCTATACTCCTCCTTTGGTGACTATGACGGTTACCTCTATTCCTATGAGTGTTCCTCATGTGTCCCTTCCTACATCACAAACTTCATATCATAATTTTCCTTTTACTTATTCCAATCTGCTTCCAACTGTAGCTCCTAGTGTTCCTCCAGTTGTGTCTTCTATTCCTGCAGCTTCTTACACTTTACCTAGTGTGTCTAATGTCGTTACTCCTCCTATTTCCTCTAATGATTCAATAATCATTAGTTTGGCTCAGACTATGTCATCCTTACAACAACAACTTGCTTCTTTAACTCAAAACAAGTTTAGTATTCCTACATGTGACATGGGAAGTCCCTTGTCCCGAGACATCATCCGTACTCCTATTCCTCAGCAAGGTGAGATCCCTCATCTTGAAAATTATAATGGAAAAGGAGATCTTGTTTATCATGTTAAAACATTCCAAATCCTTTCTAGTGATTATGCTCATGACCATAGGATTTTAGCCAAATTGTTTGCTAGAACCTTCCATGACAAGGCCTTACAATGGTATTTTTCCTTGCCTCCTTATTCTATTGATTCCTTTCCACAACTTGCTAATGCCTTTATTCAACAATTTCAAAATAATATTGGCCCACAAGTGTCTTTGATTGATTTAATGCATTGTAAACAAAGTGCTAAGGAAAAATTGATTGAATTTATTGGTAGATTTAAGCATTTGTATGCTTAGATTTCCTATCATGTTCCTGATATTGATATTCAACGTATGTTTATTTCAAATTTGCAAAAGGATATTAGAGATAAGATTCTACTTACTGAATTTACCTCTTTTCAACAACTTTGTGTAGTGCTTCATCATTATCAATTGCAAGTGAGTCAATTTGAGAGTATTACTCCAATGGCTCTCGTTCCAGTTGATAAGACTGATGTTGCTCCTAATCCAAAAAAATTTAAAAAATTCAACAACTATGTCAAGATAAACAAACAGGCGAATGCAGTTGCTGATCAAGTTGATGTTGCATCTCACAATGCCACTTTTTCATCCACTACTTTTTGATTAAATCATGTGTTTACTCCTCTTTCTGAATCTTTACATGCTATTATGAATAGGTTGTTAGCTGCTAATATGATTACTTTATCTCCTAATCGACCTCTTTTACCTACTACAATTGCAACTAAATCTGTTGATCAAAATTTTTTTTGTCAATATCATTGTCAGAATGGTCATGATACTGAGAAATGTTATTCTTTAAAACATAAGGTTCAAGATCTAATTGATTGTAAGGCTTTATCTGTTGATAATCTGGATAGTAGTGGGAATAAATCTGTCTCTCCTCCTAATCAGAACCTTCAAATCTATATGAACCCTTTACCTACACATGATACTAATACTATTGCTCAACCATCTGCTATTGACATTATGTATGATTCAAAGATGGATGATCTCAATCATGTTGTTAATCAAGTGGAGCATGTTGATCAATCTGTATCTCCACCTCAACCTCAAATTCAACCTCAACCTCAGATTCAACCTCAAGTTCAATCTCAACCTCGACCAAAACTTAAACTTAAAATGAAAACTCAACCTAAACCTTGACAACAATTTAAGAATAAGAGACCTTGAGAACTCTTGGTTACCTTTGATGACTCTGAGACTATTAAAGCTCATGATGGTCCCCTTTACATTGCTGCTAGGATTGCTCAGAAACCTACTCATGGTTGTCTTGTTGATCCTACATCCTTAGTCAATGTTATCACTGAAGAAAATCTTTTTATGAAAAGCTTACAATGTGACTTTTATGATACATCAGATGTGTGGATTCAAACCTACAATGGTTTTCTTTATCCATCCTTTGGTTCTATTACTTTACTAGTTGAACTTTGTGGAAAAGTTGTGAACACTATCTTTGTTGTTGTTCCTACTTCTAATCAATTTTAAGTTAAGCTAGGTTTGCCTTGGTTAACTGCCATGCATGTTGTTGCTTCACCTATCCATAAGTGTCTTAAGTTCATTCACGATGAAGAAGTGAAGATGATTAATCATAGTCTATATCAACCTTCCAAGCCTATAGATTGTACTGCTCTAGATTTCTTTTGGCCTTCATTACCTAATTCATGTCCTCCTCGACCTGATAATCTTTTTTGATCATATCATGCTTATAAACATCATAAAATTCTTGAATTATGTTCACCTCCTAGGGATCTTAATCGTGGTCTTTTACCTACACCTTCTATACCTCCTTTAACTATGACTTCTAGCTTTGTTAATCAAGTTCCTTCTACCAAACCTATCAAAGATCCTATGATTGTTTCTCCTATGGTTAATAATCTTATTGATCTTCCTATAGAACCTATGAAGGATCCTATGATTGTTCCTCCTAGTTCTCAACCTATTTCAAATAAATCAAAATGAAACCGATCTTCTAATGAACGTCATAAAAAGTGTCGTTCTCATGCTAAAGCTCAAAGATCTCTACCTTCTATGGATAAACCTATGCATAATGTGGTAGAACATATTGTTACTAATAATGATGTTCATATGCATGATTATGATGATTCTATTTGTATCTTAGATCCTATTTTGATTAATTTGGATGAAGAAGATACTCTTGATGATACTGATGATGTTAATGATGTTAATGATGAATATGAAACTATTGACATTGACATTGATTTACCTAATATGCTTTCATCACAATTAACTTTTACACCTAGTGTGGAACATTGTGATTCTCAAGAGGATCCTTGTTTGGAACTAGCTATTAGTCCTACTGTGTTGGATACAGTCCCTCTTGCGAGTTACCCACCTTCCCTAAATGATATACAATGAGATGGAGAAAGTAGGCAACACACTTGATTAGAATGCATGAAAATGAAACAACCACAAGATTCATATAAGAAACAAAACAAATCTAATCTACTTCATGAGAAACAACTTAGAAATAAATAATGAAATTAAATGCAAACTCCCTCCAAGATTTAGTTCCCATGTCCTCCTTTCTTCTCCCAAAGATGGGTTGATGTAGCTCTCCAAATGCCTTGAAATGCACTATATGTTTGAAAGCAATGCTATGAGAATACTAGGAGTGTGGTTTAGAAATAGATAGAAGATAGAATAATTTGGATCCCTTAGATCTATAATAACAATGCTCATGAAGGCTCCCTTTGTAAAGAAAAATGAAGTCGTATTTATAAGATTTTTAAGAGAATCAACGGTCAGAATTTTACGAAAATGAAGGGTTGAAATTCTCTTATTTGAATTATTTAATTCAAAGTGGGTGGATGGGGGGTGGATGGGTGGATCCACTTTAAAAAATGAAACCTACCCAAATTCGTATGGAATGCTTAAGTGAGGTTTTAGAGGGGTTAAGAGGCTTCTAGAAGGTAGTTAAAGTTAATTTTAGCTTCCCCACTTGATATACTTAGGGTTAGGTGTTGATTTTTGGTCACTAGGTGGCCCAAGACTCATAAAAGAGCCTCCAAAAATGACCCCAAAATCCAAATCCGAGTTTGTGGAGTTTTGGATTATTTGGACAAAGTATATTTCTTCCATGTGGTTGTTTTTGACTTGAGAGGAGAAGTGAAGACTTTAGAGGTTGAAGAAATTATTATTTTAATTTTAATGGGTGGGTAAGAAAGATGAGTTTGGTTAGAATTAGGAGTCATGTGCTCAAATAGAATTAAATATAATATTTAATTCCAAGTGGGTTAAAAGAGAAATATGAATTAATTTAAATAGATAAATATATTTATTTAAATTAATATAAGAAAATAGAATTAAATATAATATTTAATTCCAAGTGGATAAATAAAAGAAATATGAATTAATTTAAATAGATAAATATATTTATTTAAATTAATAGAAGAAAAAAGAATTAAATGTAATATTTAATTCCAAGTGGGTTAAAAAGGGAAATGTGAATTAATTTAAATGTATTTATTTAAATTAATAGAAGAAGGGGATTTTAAAAGTACTAGCACTTTAAATTAATCAATCATAGGGTTTGTTTAGCCATTATATTAAATGTAGCATGTGATTAATACAGATTTAAAGTTTTTTGTATTTGACACTAAGTCAAGTAGAGTCCATTAGAAGACATCATTGCCTAGTATAATAGGACTTTGATGGTTTAGAAGGATTGATATACTGAGGCCAATTTTGGGGTATTACATTTTGCCCCTCTTTGAATTACTGCGTAAAGCGTAGTGATTCAAAGAATAGTCTGATATGATGATTGATGTCTAGATTAGGTCTTGATCGACCAAAGATTTGAGATGTTGTTAACGGTACCAACAATGAACCGATGATTATAAACAAGTGATAAGATGACTGATTCTGAACCTATGATTACAAAGAAGTGAGTGACCGATTCCAGACCCGATTGTCAATAAGAATCACATTGGTATCACATCTGAACCCTTCAGTTATGAAGAATCGAGGAAATAGCACTGATGAACCGATAGTTACAAAAAGTTGATATAGTTAACAAGATTAAAAGAATACCAGATTGATATGGATTTTGATGAATCTGATATGCCCCAAGTGTTGTATAGATTTCAAGATTATCTCTAGAACAGAGTTTTGATTTTTGTAATCTAGGTTAGGTTTCCCAAATACCAGTCAGAATTGATTTTCAGGGGTTGAGATTAGATTGCCCCAAGCAATGTGCCTCAGTGGATTGACAAAAGAGAGATATGATGCCCCCTCGAAAAATTGGGCAGAAATTGATTCGAGGACAATTTTTTGAAAAGATTGAGGTTAGATAAGATTGATGGAAGGAATGTTAGATAGAGAAAAGATGATTGGTGATGATACTTGCTTTCATAAGTGCACTTCACGTCATTAGAGTTTTATTTTGATGTTGCAAAAGTGGATATGTCATACCTCGCATAGAAAGCTAGGACGATGATCCATTTGCGTAAACAAACACATAGCAGACAGAGAGTGATCTCATCTTTCCTAAGACATATGAACAAATGCCTCAGGGGCTCAGAAGATCATCCAACAAACAGAAGTCAAAACAAAGACAAGGAAAATATTATGAACAAATTTATTGCAGATTTTCAAGTATGTGATTTTTTCTTTTTTTCTTTTTTTTTAAGGATTTTTTAAAAAATATTTGATATTTTTACACATTTTTCAAGACATTTTACCCTTTTTTTTTTTTTTGAATATTTTCTGAGGATATTACAGAGATGCACAAGTAAGAACTTGCCCCAACATCTAATAAGCATGGTCGTAGTGACCCATACGTTCACTTCACAGAATGAACAATAGGACGGCAAGAGTAGGCAGACGCAATGAGAACCATGGGTGACTGTTGTGAGGGAAATTCTCGAGGAGAGAGATCACAGTAATAGCTAGGCAATAGTCTCCCCTAGGAGCTGCTGATGTATAGGGCTTGATGGGACAAGATTTCTGACCAAATGTTATTGCAAGATTGATGAGGATGTGGACAGCGGATGAAGAAAATCTCAAGATTTTCTGACAAGATTTATTTTTTAGGAAGAAGTGCCACCGCGCTATATACAATAGGTATAAGGACAAGATGAGCTAATAGCGATAGGGTGTGTAGGCATGAATGATTGGTATTTAGCAAGAGAAAAGGCCATGGAAAATTTACAAGAGAAAACACATCAAGTGTATCTAAGAAGAAGGCGAAGAAAGAAATATCATTAGTGGGGAGAAGAAAAGGCAGTAGGCATAATGAAAGAAAGTAGAAGGAATGAAGATGGTAGTGATGAGAGTGCAGATGGGAGACAGGTGAGGCCAAAGCTCATGATAAGATGTCCCCAGAGAGATCTGGGTCCTTTGATGTCGCAGGCAGCATGGAGAGAATGGACAAAGGATGCGGGTGAGGGAAGGCAAGAGGATGCTGGTGAGGGAAGGTAGGAGGATGCGGGTGAGGGAAGGCAGGAGGAAACTGCTGAGAGAAGGCAGGAGGCCAGATCCCAGGAGCAATATGCCTCATGGAGATCAAACTATCCAATACTCTCTAGCTTCTTCGAACAAGGTCCACAAGGTGATCAATAGAGATGGAATCATGTCATACATCGACCAGTACTGAGGTATCCGATATTCTCTAGCTTCTTCGAACAAGGTCAACAAAGTGATCAACAGAGATTGGATCCTATTGTACAATGACCAAGACCAGAGCCAATGGTTGCAGCACAAGTAGTAGGACCACAACCAGTAATGTGGCGACAATTTGCATTGGCAGAAGACTACAATGCAATGGTGGAAGAAAGAGATGCCTTGCGGTGACAACTGGCGGTAGAAGAAAGGGCGGATCAAACAGAAAGTAAGGTTACATGGTTGCAAGGTATGATGGATAGGGTACGAGAAGATAGTGCACGGACTGAAGGATCCCGTATGCAGGGGGTGATAGAGGCAGAATGGGCTCGAGCAGATCGTGCCTAGGCAGCCTACGACGCATTATAGAGCAGTGTGGAAGCATCCTAGAAGACCATGACAAAGATTGATGCCATGTCAGAGGAGACACAAGAGTGACTGAATGCAGTGACTCAACAGGTGAATAATCTTAGATAATAGCTAGAGGATGTGATGGTGAATAGAGATTGATGGAGGTTTGTGGCAGAAGCCTACAAAGATGAGCGAGATACTGCACGACGAGCAGTCACACTCCCAGGAGCATCTCAACTATTGATGGAGACTCTATCAGTCATGAGAGAATCAGCGAGAGTTGGTCGGGAAGCAGCTTATTACAAGGGATTATACCATCAGACAGTCCCAGTGGATCAGAGGTGAGACGGAGGAATGCCACAGAGGATGGCTAGACCAATCAGAGGTATTGGTGTCCATCCACCAAGGCACAGAAGTAGCAGCAGAGGTTCTTCATCATCAGAACCTGGACGGGCGGAGTGATGACACAAGTGTTGTTTTGTTGTTTTGTTGTTTTTTTTTTGTTTGTTTTTTTTGGCTAGACACATGATGTGTACCAAATGTAATCACCATGATATATATATAAAAGGAGGATTTCATGTGTCCAAATTTTGTTGTTTTTAAATATATGTATATATTATGATGAAATAATGAACTTTTGATGGACTTGATGTTCCTATGCATCTATGGATGATTTTTTTTTTTTTTGAAGTCTTTTAGTTCAATCCAATAAATGTATCATATTTATTTGATTTGAAAGGAAGACCAAATTTATCACTTTGACAAATGACTTATTGGATAATCATAATCATAGAGCATTCAGTATCAGACAATCACAAGATGTCATACAACCCTCACTGATATTGCTATCATGAGAATATGAATATGACATTAGTCTAAGATTTGTCAGAATGTTGTGTAAGCATTAAGGCACAAGAAGCCAGAATGACTTGTGCACCTATTCTTTTTGATTTAGCAAGTTGACATAAGCATCCAAGCACAGTTGCTAGAATGACCTGAATGTTTCTTGCATACAAACACACCAGACATGCTAGAGTTTCTTCCATTTGCTAAGTGAAAGATAAGCATTTCAATGTTGCTCGCAGTGACCCTTACGTTCACTTAGCAGGACGAACGTTTTCAATTTTACTTGTAGCAAAAAGAAGTCACTCAAATAGACAAGGAGAAGAACCAACCTCACCAAAGTGTCCATATAAAAGGAGTCAAGGTACACATGGCCATCCAATACAAGATGAAGGCTCTTACAGATGGACACCCCTCTTATATGAAGTCTTTAGATCATTGGAACTAAACCAACAAGCAAAAAGAAAGAAAAGATTGTGCCCCCGGTCATCACTTTCTAAATCCTATAAAGGACATCATCGAAGAGCTCAAAGGGACACAATATGCAAAAAAAAATAATCTCAATGCAAAATAGTAAGCATACAAAGAGATAAAAGCATGTGAATCATAGATTTTTTTGGTGTTATGTGCAAAATCCTTTTCTGGTAAGGAGATAGAATGACTAACCTAGATGAATCTTCAAAGGACTCTAACTAGATATGACATGTCTAAAGATATACTGTAGGCCATAGGATATGACATTGATTTCCCCCAAGTGTTAAGCATTGATAGGATATAGATGCTTGAGCTGATTGGTGTACAGACCGACTTATTGAAAATTGGAAATGTAGAGACAAAACCGGGAGATATGTATAAACTAAAGCAAGACTGAAAGTTGGAAAAGACTAAGATTGCGCTGATAGATGGAACATTTTGAAACAAGTGGCACCCGTTTACCAGGTTTTCACCATCTTGGCAGAGATTTCATTTTTGCTACCAAGGTGCCTGTTTCCAGGTTTTCACCAAGGTACTTTTTCTCTTCTTTTTTTTTTGTATTTTTCAATTTTTTTGTACTTTTGATATTTTTTACTTTTTTTTTTTGTGAGTCATCAAGGCGCCTATTGCTAGGTTTTCACCAAGATGTTCCTTTTTATTTTTTTTTCATTTTTTTGTACTTTTGATATTTTTTTTACTATTTTTGTGAGTCATCAAGGTGCCTATTGCTAGGTTTTCATCAAGATGTTCATTTTTTTAGGACTTTTTCCAATTTTTAAGATTTTTTCAGGATATTTTACCATAGACTGAATGCCCTAAGCATAGAATTTCTTCAGATGGAGAACGTTGATTGGTTCTCGGAGCTGTTCTCCTTCAGTCGTTGAGAGTCGATAGGCACCAGAGCCAAAAGTAGTAGTGATAACAAAGGGACCCAGCCAGTTGGGTTCAAACTTCCCCTTGTGTTCTCTATGTGATTGATTTTTAAGATTCTCTCTCAAGACCAGATCGCCAACTTGAAATTCTCTGTGTCTGACTTTCTTGTTGTAGCCTCTAGACATTCTTTTCTGATACACTCTGAGATGATCATATGCTGCTTGTCTACGCTCATCTAGTAGTTCAAGTTCTTGCAACCTAGACACTCTGTAGTCATCATTAGTGACTAGACCATGCATTCTGATTCTTAGTGATGGGATTTCAACCTCAATAGGTAGTACCGCTTCAAACCCATAAACTAAAGTGAATGGTGTAGCCCTAGTAGGTGTTCTGATACTTGTTCTATAGGCCCAGAGAGTTGGATTGATCATAAGATGTCAGTCTCTTCCTGTTTTATTAACTGTACGGTGCAAGATTTTTAATAGATTCTTGTTGGAAGCCTCTACTTGTCCATTCCCTTGAGGATAGTAAATAGATGACCAATGTTGTGTGATTTTGAATTTGGCACATAAATCATCCAAGTCTTTATTTTTGAATTATCCACCATTATCTGTGACTATAGAGTGGGGAATACCATATCTGCAAATGATGTAGTTCAAGATGAACATAGAAATTTGTTTACCAGTTGCTTGAGTTAAGGGAACTGCTTCTACCCATTTTGTGAAATAGTCTGTAGTTGTAATTATATGGGTATGTCCATTTGAAGAATGTGGATAAATAGTCCCTATAAGATCAAATGCCCATTGTTGAAAAGGCCATTGTGTTGTAAAGGGGATCAAATCTCTCCCTGGTGCATGTATCAAGTTTCCATGGACTTGACACTTTTGACATTTCTTGGCATATGTAACAGCCTCTTGTTCCATGTTTGGCCAATAATACCTAGCCCTAATAAGTTTTCAAGCTAGTGTTAAACCATTGGAATGTGATCCACATATACAATCATGGACTTCCTCTAATGCGTGTTGAGACTCTTCATGTTCTAAACACCTAAGAAGTGTACCATCTAGACTTTGTTTGTACAGATCATTACCAATGATGACATACCGCGATGCGTTTTGGATAAGGGAATTTTTTCATGGTGGTTAAAGGAATCGGGAATGAATTGATCTCGAAGGAATAAGAAAAGGGGTTTGTATCTGGAAGAATCATGACCAACAACTGTGCAGATCATGCAGGTTTCTGGACAATCGTATGCAGGGAATGACAATGCTTCCACCAGGAACTCATAACGTAGCTCATGTTCTGGTTGCTATAGTAGAGATGATAATGTTGCCATAGCATCAGCAGCCTTGTTCTCTATTCTAGGAATTTGCTCAAAAGTGACTGTGATGAAATACTTCTTAAGGTCATCAACCATGTGTTTGTATGGAACTAGTTTCTCATCCTTTGTTTGGTATACATCATTGACTTGGTGTATAATGAGCTGGGAGTCTCCTTGAATGTGTAACTCTGTCACTCGCCACTCAATTGCTATCTTCATGCCATTAAGTAGAGCTTCATATTCTGCAATATTATTTGTACAAGGAAATTTTATTCTGAATGCTTTAGGTATGGAGTATCCTTGTGGTGTTATGAAAAGTATGCCGGCTCCAAATCCATTTTGTGTGTAAGATCCATCAAAGAAAAGTTGCCAAATCCTTGAAGATATGTGCATGATAGAGGAGTCTGGAAATTCCATCTGTAATGGTGTGTCATCAAACATTGGGGCTTTAGCCAATTGATCAGCAATGACTTGACCTTTGATAGCTTTCCATTCAACATATTCTATGTTGAATTCCCTCAATAGCATCACCCATTTAGCTAATCTACTTGTGAGGGCAGCCTTGCTCAATAAGTATTTTAATGGGTCAATCTTAGCTATCAACTACGTTGTATGAGCTAACATATAGTGTCTCAGTTTCTGTGATGCAAAAATCACAGCTAGACAGGCTTTTTCAATCTTTGAATAGTTCTTTTCATATGCTACCAAGGTTCTGCTGATGTAGTAGATGGCTCTCTCTTTATTGTTGTCATCATGTTGTGCCAGTAATGCCCCCAGTGAGGTATCTATGGAGGAGACATACAAAATCAATGGCTTCCCCTAAATGGGAGGCATCAATATAGGAGGATTTGAAAGATATTGCTTGATGTGGTTGAAGTTCCTTTCACATTCTTCATTCCATGTAAAAATCACACCCTTATGTCATGTGTTTGTGAAAGGTTGTGATATATCTGCTAACTGAGATATGAAGCATCTAATAGATTGCACCCTTCCTTGCAAGGTTCTCATTTGACTGATATTTTTAGGAGGTGGCATCTCTATGGTAGCCTTGACTTTAGCAAGATCTACTTCAATGCCTTTCTTTGAGACAATATAGCCTAGGAGCTTTCCGGAAGTTACACCAAAAGCACATTTCTTAGGATTTAGTCTGAGACTAAACTTCTCCATTCTGTCTAGTATTTTGTGCAAATCATTTAGATGTTCTGATCTTATCATTGATTTTGCTAAGGTGTCATCAACATAGTCTTCCATGGTTTTATGCATCATATCATGGAAGATAGTTTTCATAGCTCTCTGATATGTAGCACCAGCATTCTTGAGACCAAATGGCATGACATTCCAACAGAAAGTACCCCAAACACAAGTAAAAGTTGTTTTCTCCTAATCTTCTGGAGCAATCTTGATCTGGTTGTAGCCAGAAAAACCATCCATTAGAGAGTACATTTCAAAGCTAGCAGTCATGTCCACTATCATATCAATGTTCGATAGTGGAAAGTCATCCTTAGGGCATGCTTTGTTTAAATCTCTGAAATCTATGCATATCTTGATAGAGTTATCTAGTTTTGAAACTGGGACTATGTTTGATATCCACTCAGCATAATCTATGACTCGAATAAATCCGGCTTTTAGCAACTTTTCCAACTCAACTTTGACTAGAAGTGCAATATGAGGATGCATTTTTCGCAGTTTTTGTTTGACAGGTTTGACTCCCGGAGCTATGGAAAGATGATGCATGATTAGCTTAGGATCTAATCCAGGCATATCAGAATATTTCCATGTAAAGTTGATTTTCTTTTCTAATAAGAACATAGTGAATGCTTGTTTTTCTTCTTCTGATAAAGATTGAGCTACATGGATTAACTGAGGTTCTTCCGCTGTGCCCAAGTTGATAGACTAAGTTGGTTCAATCAATACTGGAGATCGGTCCTGTGAGTGACTCAGAAGGACATCAAATATCTCATCCTTAGGTGCCTCTAAGAGGTTTTCACCTTTGGATGCATCTTTTGTTTTTACTATTTTATGTTCTGAGACTGCCACATAGTGGTTTTCACCCTCAAAACTCTTTTTCCTTTTGTTTTTACTTTTTTGACTGAGATATTTGATGTCTAACTCTGTCATTCTACTACTAGATTTACTGATGGAAGTCATCATGGGTTCCACTGCATTGAGGTAGCACGCAAGGGTGTAGTTAGTTGAAAAGATATGGACATCTTGGTTTGGGTCAGCTGAGTTTTGGTCTATGAGGTCAGGATGATGGATAGTCAATGTATGGAAAGATTGACTAATGGTGTTTATGCTTATGGTGTTGTCATCATTGGTTTTAACCTGACTCTCAAATTCGAAGATAGTATCACTACTAAGAATGTCTAGTTCATTAATCATTTCAACGGCGTTAGTGATTCTATTGTTAGTATTAAGTGAATCAGATTCACGAGGTTCATTACTTTGCTCTAAACTTATGTTAGGTGTAGGTGATTTTTGATGAGTGGCATTTGTGACAAGCTCATCTTTTTCTAATTCTTCCTCCAAATCAAGAACATGGGTGAAATCGGGATGAATTCCCCAAGCAAGATTTCCTTCAAATTCTGAGTGGAACTCATATTCATGGGAGTCTGTTTCAGAATCATTGTTGTGTTCAAGTTGTTCAGTCAACATTCTTTCAGGATCAGTCAGTTTTTGTGTGGTGACTGTCTTTTGGCTGTCCACTATACTGGTTCTCTTTATGGGATCATCTTCAGGATCAAGGAGGTTTGTTATTTCTTTAGGAAAATGCTCATAAGGAATGAGCTCCTCAGTAGTGTCAGAATCATCACTATCAGATTGTTTTGTGTCTTCTTTCTCAAGAAGAGTTTCTCTTGGCTTGATTTTCTCTATGACATGAGAGGAATTCTTGCTAAGATAGAAAGGCTTCTTCTTGTATCCTAGACCTGTAGTATCCTTATTTGCCTGGGCACAATGTTCAATGGGTGATATAAGACCTTTGCCTCTTATTCCTAGAGGTCCTTTTCTTGTGTATCCCATTTGAGTCATTAACTTGCTACCCGGTCCATATGATTCTGTAGGAATCTTGTGTGATTGAGAGCCACAATTTTGAACTGTGTGGGATTGGGTCTTTTCTTTGTATAACCAGGCAAGTGCACCTATTTCTTCCTCAAATTATTGCTTGGACACTTGCTCTATGACAAAGCTCCCATTATAGATGACTTTTGGTGCTCTGATTGCTAGTTTTGTCTTTTTTGAGGGTTGTCCATAGGACTTAGGTGAAATTGGGAGAGAAGTGAGAGACAACACAGGTTCCATTCTCTATTCTCCCATGCCGATGTCTTTGATTTTGACCTGCTTCATTACATCCTCTACTTTAGAGTTAGAGGTTGTGTTACTCTGTTTAGTGGCGGATTCCCTGTTGTGTGGAACAAGTTTTTTTGCACTTTCTTGCAAAGCATTGCAAGAAGTTGTAATGTCTGCTGGTATAGTGACCTCGACTCCATCATAGGGAAATTTTAAACATTGGTGATAGGTTGATGGAATAGCTTGCATGTCATGGATCCAAGGTCTTCCTAGAAGAATGTTGTAGGCCAGTGGGAGATCCAGTACTTGGCAGGTGACATCTCTTATTATAGGTCCTGTTCTGATAGGCAAGACAATGGTGCCTTTTGAGGATCTTTCTTGTTCATCATATGCTTTTATGGTTATCCTCTTTTTAGGATCAATAGCATTTTCTGACCATCCCAATTGTGTCACCAATTTGTAGGAGCAAATATTGAGGCTAGCGCCTCCATCTATCAACACACGTTTGACACGATGATTTTGGACTAAGACTTCTATATGCAAAGGTTGGTTATGGGGGTGACTTAATGAATTGTCATCTTCTTCTGAAAAGGAGATGTATTGAGGAGATGTAAGATGTCCAACCATAGTCTGGAACCTATCTAAATCAAGGTCATCAGGAACATTGGATCCAAGCAAAGCTTTGTCTAGAATGGCTCTGTGAGCTGGAGATATTCAAAGCAACTCAAACATAGAGATTTTTGCATTAGTGTGTTGGAGTTGTTGAACAATGCTATAAGATGTAGGCCTTGTATCTTTTGGATTGGAAGATTTTGAAACAACCTTCTATTTGGAAGTAGATGAAAGATTGAAAGGTATCTTAGGGACATTAGATGAATCTGAGATTTGTCCTTTTAGATGTGTCGGAACTTGTGATCAAGTAACTGCGTTAGCTGAGGAGTGATCTCTATCTCTTCATACAATTGTGATGACATTGCAACTCTCAGAGAGACATGGTTCAACCATATTGATGACAACATTATTTCTAGGGTAGGCATAATTGACCTTTTCCCCCATATTAGGCTGAGAAGATGAAACTTCCTGACCATGTTTCAGAAATGGTTCTGTGAATGTTGTATGATCGTTATTGCTTTTATGGTTGTCGATTAAAATCTCTTTAGCATCAATTTTGTCTTGTATGAGATGCTTCAAGCGTAAGCAGTTATTAGTTTTATGACCCTTGCCACGATGGAAGTCACAGAACTCATTCTCTCTCCACCACTTTGGTTTAGGTTCAGGGTCATATTATCGGATCTCAGGCAGAGATATGATGTCATTAGCTAACAGAGTTTTCATAGCTAATTCCAAAGATTCTCCAAGAGGAGTAAACTTGCATTTAGGATCTGAAGCCCAAGGTTTATATTCAGATGACTTTTTGTTAGCAGGTTCAGGTGTCTTCAGTTCTGAAGCCTTGATGGCCTTGGTGCCAAGAGTGAGATTAAATGCTGGTGCCTTAGATGGGGCACAGAGAGTATCAACAACACCATCTATGACAATGCCTTTGTTCTTATTCCAAAATTTGACATTTTGGTTTTTGTCCTTTGGTTTGGAATTAGAACCTATTTCAAACTTGTTTTCCTTATAAAGGGATATGTCTCCCTTACGAACAAGTACATCTTCAATTTTTATGGCATTTTCTACCATCTTATCAAAAGAAGTATGATTTTGTATTTGGAGGTGATAATTGAGTTCCGGAATGAGGTTGTTGATGAATATTTCAAGTTTTTCATTTTCTGGAATTTGCCGAGTATAGAGTGAAAATTTCTTCCTCCAATGTTTGAGGAAAGTGAGAAGGGATTCTCTTGACTTTTGTTTCAAATTGCAAATGTCGATCATGGTGACTGGGCGTTGGATGTTGTAGGAGTATTGCTGATAAAATAGTTTGATTAACTCCTCAAAAGTCTTGATAGTTGGAGGTATTTTAGAGAACCATTTGATAGCCGCTCCTCCCAAAGATCAAGGTAAAAGGCGCATTAAGTAAGTTGGTTCATGCATAAACTCCATGGATTGTGTACAAAATTCTCTGACATGATCTTGGGGGTCAGAGTTTCCATCGTATTTGTCATATTTGGGTATTTCCATTCTTTTTGGGAATGGTGGCATGTACAAGTCTTTATCGAATGGAAAGGGGCATAAAGCCTCCATAGAGAATTCCATGGGTGTTTTCTCTTTTTCTATCTAGTTAAGTTTGACTTGCATGGCATGCATTTATTTCATCATAGCAGTGATGGGAGTTTCTTCCTCATGTTTGATGATATCTTCAACATTGAAATTAGGAGGAAGTTTGGCTCCTTGTTGAGCTAGTTGTAAGAAATAAGCCTCTTTCTCTTCTCGTAAGAAATGTCTCATTATTATTCGAAAGTCATCATTGTTTTGGTGATTGGCTATTTCAGATGGTGTGGGTTCTCGGTCCTCACCATGTTCAGATTGATGACCTTGAGAGCCATGACTGGTTCCACCTTCAGACATGGCAGTATTTTGATTCTATTCTTGTATTGATATTGGAGGGGTTGGTGGGTTACTTTCATGAACTGATGGAAAAGGGGGTACAGTGTTAGGCTCTTCTCTGGGTTTCTTGTGTGAGGATGCTCAAGTTTCCACCATCAATCTTTGGTGAATCCAAAAGAGCAAGATAAGACAACTGATAGATGACCTGATTTAGGACAAATCAAATGACACAACCCCGTCAAGATTGGTTTGGTTGATTGGGTGATAAATGATTTGGACATAAGTGTAGGATATTATGCCCTAGTTGTATGGGTAGATGCCCAAAAGATGGCGAACATGAGTTCACAACACCTAGCCATTGTTTGAGAATTGATTTGAGGTTGTCTTGACAAGGTTTTGACACAAGATGAGACCAAATTCAAATAGATGAATTAGAAGGGAAAATCAAGCTAAAAGGATCTCCTTGGAAAAATGGATTGGAAGCTATTGCTCTCTATTTCATTCCTAACATAGGGTTTCCTAACAGAACTACGTGAAAGCTTGGGATGACCATGTTTACCAGAAAAGGATTCAACTATTTTGGATGTTTGAATGTTTTGAAACCATTTGTTAACAAGCACATGGGTTTGAACTATCAAGTAGCTGTAAATGCAGGAACTCAGTTTTTATTTGTTAAACAAGCACACAAGATAGCAATCAGGGAGTTCAAGCAAACCATTGTTTTCAAACAATGAGCAAGGGAAAAAGCAACCTTGCACATGAAGAAAGATAGTGACTTAGTATTTCTACTCCCTAAATAACTATTTGTGTATGTTCTCAAAATGTTTTTCAATTACGCACATAGTCCTAGCAAGAAAAATTTGGTTGCTCTATGGTTCGTAGTAATGGTTTGACTCTGCGACTTTTGTAATTTCAAGTGGGCAAACTCCAATCCCAGCGCACTAGGGTTTTGACACATTCCAAGAATTTAATCAATCGGAGATGCTGAGGAGTTTTGACAGCCTGACAAGAAACTACACCTGTGGAGATTTCTTCCACAAAGATATTTATAGAGCGGTTGTCACTACCATGGTGAAAATGGCTATTACCTCTTGAGGTTCCGTCCATGTGGTTGACCCAATAAAGGGAATGTCCACTACGATTAACCCTCTCTAAAAGGTGACTCACAAAAGGGACCACATTGGGACTTAGTTTGGATCCAAGGATTTGAGTTTCTAATACTACCCAAAAAGGGAGTAGAGCATAGTCCTCTAGCCTCTTCACCTCACCAAAACATAGCAAACAAGGTTCATCTGACACGCTAAGACTGAAATGGTCTCACCAAGGTTCGTGATGTCAACAACTCATGGTCTATCAATCTCTCCGGAGAGAGAATGCATCGATCAATAAGTCAATGACTACAAACCTAGTGGAACACAAGACATTTTCAGTATCCTCCCTACCTACAAGGATTCTCTTGTTGAGAAGAGCTTCGCTAGAAGCCCACTCTCTCAAGAACCACAAATAGTGTTCATAGGGCCTAATTATTATGTGAAACACTTATGCATGGAATTGAATCTATATTCTTTTTAGAGCCCAAAATCGAAATGTGGTTTATGAAAGTATTGAATCACACAAGCCATACACATGAGAGGTTCATTTTATTCCCAAAATTGAAATGTTGTAGAGATGTAATAGAATACCTCAAATCCTAGCAACACGATTCACCTTTGTGTTGTTGTGCGTGAGAAATTTGGAAACATGTATATTTGCAAAAGATTAGAGTTAATTGACCTTAGAATATGCAAATTTGAGAGACATTTGATCAATTTTCACCCCTACTTAGCTAGATTTGAAAAGATTGAAGAACATTAGAGCATAGCTTGAAGTAATGAACGTTGATTTACTTTGAATCGTACTTAGATGAGATTCATTTTCCTTTAAGAAAATCAAAGATGTGAAAATTTTTTTAGGTACTTCAAAAGGAAATGTGAGGATTCATGAGCATTTAGAAATTGGCTTTGAAACAAGTTGAATTCATTTTAGGTGCACCAAATTTAAATATGAGAGTTCATTTAGCCTTTAGTGATTGGATTGAAAACTAGTTGCATCAATTTTAAGAGCACCAAATCCAAATGTGAGGTTCTTTTTAAGCATTCCGAAGCTAAGTGTGAAGGTTGATTTTGCCTTTAGAAATTGGAAATGGAAGCATTTGAGTTCATTTTATGTGCATCAAATCCAAATGTGAGAGTTCATTAGGTTTAAAACTTGAAATGAGATGCATTAGAAGTTCATTTTAGACCCTTAGAATGGAATGGGAATAGCCAAGAATGAGACAAGAAAGTGGAAGAATGGAAGACAAGAAGAAGTGGAAGAAATAGTCCAATCTTGCAAAAATTGTTGAGAAAGCTTCCCAAGAGCCCTACAAGCATAAAAACATCAAAAGAAACACCAAAAGGTTAGTATTGTTCACGTTGGGTTCACCAAAATGTAAGACTAGAATTGGATTAGAATGCATGAAAATGAAACAACCACAAGATTCATATACGAAACATGCAAACAAATCTAATCTACTTCATGAGAAACAACTTAGAAATAAATAATGAAATTAAATGCAAACTCCCTCCAAGATTTAGTTCCCATGTTCTCCTTTCTTCTCCCAAAGATGGGTTGATGTAGCTCTCCAAATGCCTTGAAATGCACTATATGTTTGAAAGCAATGCTATGAGAATACTAGGAGTGTGGTTTAGAAATAGATAGAAGATAGAAGAATTTGGATCCCTTAGATCTATAATAACAATGCTCATGAAGGCTCCCTTTGTAAAGGGAAATGAAGTCGTATTTATAGGATTTTTAGGAGAATCAACGGTCAAAATTTTATGAAAATGAAGGGTTGAGATTCTCTTATTTGAATTATTTAATTCAAAGTGGGTGGATGGGGAGTGGATGGGTGGATCCACTTTGAAAAATGAAACCTACCCAAATTCGTATGGAATGCTTAAGTGAGGTTTTGGAGGGGTTAAGAGGCTTCTAGAAGGTAGTTAAAGTCAATTTTAGCTTCCCCACTTGATATACTTAGGGTTAGGTGTTGATTTTTGGTCACTAGGTGGCCCAAGACTCATAAAAGAGCCTCCAAAAATGACCCCAAAGTCCAAATCCGAGTTTGTGGAGTTTTGGATTATTTGGACAAAGTATATTTCTTCCATGTGGTTGTTTTTGACTTGAGAGGAGAAGTGAAGACTTTAGAGGTTGAAGAAATTATTATTTTAATTTTAGTGGGTGGGTAAGAAAGATGAGTTTGGTTAGAATTAGGAGTCATATGCTCAAATAGAATTAAATATAATATTTAATTCCAAGTGGGTTAAAAATGAAATATGAATTAATTTAAATAGATAAATATATTTATTTAAATTAATATAAGAAAATAGAATTAAATATAATATTTAATTCCAAGTGGATAAATAAAAGAAATATGAATTAATTTAAATAGATAAATATATTTATTTAAATTAATAGAAGAAAATAGAATTAAATGTAATATTTAATTCCAAGTGGGTTAAAAAGGGAAATGTGAATTAATTTAAATGTATTTATTTAAATTAATAGAAGAAAGGGATTTTAAAAGTACTAGGATTTTAAATTAATCAATCATAGGGTTTGTTTAGCCATTATATTAAATGTAGCATGTGATTAATACAGATTTAAGGTTTTCTGTATTTGACACTAAGTCAAGTAGAGTCCATTAGAAGACATCATTGCCTAGTATAATAGGACTTTGATGGTTTAGAAGGATTGATATACTGAGGCCAATTTTGGGGTATTACAGCTATTAGTCCTACAGTGTTGGATATAGTCCCTCTTGCGAGTTACCCACCTTCCCTAAATGATATACAATGAGATGGAGAAAGTAGGCAACACACTTGATTGCTTTGTCCTTCATGGTAGCTTTGTTGTGTGTTTTCCTGATGTACTGTGCTTCTCCTATATTGTGTTTGCTAAATGTTGTTAGATTCTTTTATACGATCCTTGTTACTTAGTTGGTGCAAGGTGATGAAGGAATCGAACCTGTTGTTCAAATTCTTCTCTATGTATCTCTATTCTTCTGTGTTGTTCAATGTTATGTTGTAACTGTGCTATTGTTCGTAAATGTTTCCTTGTGTAATTTGCTTGGATTCAAGATATGGTAGCACTAATTCTTTTTGGTCTCCATGTCATGGTCTGAAAAGATTTTCCTTTGTATATCTTATGTGATCTTTCCTCCTTTGTGATCGTAGTTCTACTTTCTTTGGAGAATGATGTCAATTCATTTGCAATAATATCATATATATTATCTTATGATCATACTGACCCCACAGTAGGTAGATCCCTTATGTGTTCTTTGTATGTTTCTGTGATATTTCCCTTGATTTGTCTTCGTCAAGGGGCATCTCAACGTGGAAACGTAATTAGTGGAGTTGTTTATGTTTATGTTAAAGCCATTGCTCCTGTTAAAGTGTCAGCAATGACTTTAACGTGGGGGCATACGCTCTGCTCACCTGTTGCACACACGCACTTTCCAATACACACATATTTTTCAAGATACTTTTTCCCTTTTTGGATTAGTAATTAATCCTTAAAGCATGGGTTTATATTGTAGGATCTCTTGATCCCTCCAATTTCAAATACACATATATTTTGATCCCTTAAGGTCGGAAGTGTCCTTAAGACTGGATCTCTTTTGTTTTTTGGTTTTATTCTTATGGAATAGAATATTCCTAAGGATGAATCCTTGATGGGTTGACTAGTGAGTAGCCACACTCACTAGGCGGTTCAATTCCATCTTTTCGGTTGCGTCATTTTTCTATGTGGTTCACAATGGGACATAATTTCTCATTGGGCGAGGTAATCACACCTTCTTTCTCTCTCTAGAGATGTTTCTCTTATTGTGATCGAGGAGTCGATGAAGACTTGAGTCCCTGGGGGCTTAAGGTTTATTTTTCTCACTTGGATTACAATAAGATTATCTTTTCATTCTGATCTCCTTTACCAAGAGTTTGCATCAAGTCCATACTCTTGCTAAAGTGGGGGCTTAATGTGTCATCTTAAAATGGAAGCACTTCCATGATAAGAGTGTTTAGCCCTCTGAGTAAGTGGTTTGGGGTCATGTTAAGCACCTTGATTGGGTCTTTGCATGTATTTGGTTTTCTCCCTACTTTCCACTTCTTCCCTGCACTTGATTTCTTCATTCTAGGTGAAATTAGGGTTAGGATCTCAAGGATTCTCTTTAATTTCCCTCTTCCATGGCTCTATTTTCTAGGTAGGATTTAGAAATAGGTCCTCCTAGCCTTCATCATAGTAATCATAGGATTTTATGTCTATCCCTGACATTCTGTCCTATTCTGATATCATTTTTAGGTTTCTGGGCATCCTCGGGACCTCTTGACCTAGTTCTGATTGAATTTGGGCCCAGGGTCAAATTTGAGGTTGATCCTCACTAGGTCAGGATCGAGCTCGAACCTGACTAGGTCAGGTCCAACCTTGATTTTTCCCCCATCATTCATATTTCCAGAATCCTTAATTTTTGGGCATCGGGCTTTCAGGATATTTATTTTCCCGCCTCCGGGTTGGCCATTCCAGGTTTTGGGATAGTAACCTCTAATTGCATTTAATCTAGGTATATTTTCTAAAGGTTAGGACCTAATTGGGATTTAATTCTCCAAGGTGGCCCCTCTAGAGGATTGTGCCCTAGTTCACTATAAAAGGAGGCCTTACTCACTATACAACAAAAACCCCCTATTTTCTTGCAGATACAGGTGCATAATTTTGGATCTGAGAGCGAATTTGGATACCCTTTTCAACAAACTTCTGAGATCTGCCAACAGAATTCGAATCAAACTTCAAATAAAGAATTTATTATTTGACCTTTTATGAGGGTCAAACCCGACCTGAGCTCATCTTGGAGAAAGATTTATGGGTTTTCTCTGTCTCGGCATTTCCAGTCCAAAACAAGTTGCAGAATTGCTCGAAAGTACACATAGACATCAGAATTTGACATTTTCTAGATCTGCCCTAATTTGAGGTTAGTATTTGTATTTCAATTATTCTATATTTCAAGCATAACTTCCTCCATAGGGAAATATTGGATTTAGTCTCTCTCTCTTCCATATTCCTCATAAATTGATTCAATTGTGTATTAACCTCTTGGTTGATCAAATTGGATCTCTTCCTTGGGAATTTGGGTTTGAGAATAGATCTCATATTTCCCCCCTTTACCTCTGAATATATATATATATATATATATATATATATATATATATATATATATATATATATATATATATATATATATATATATATATATATATATATATATATATATATATATATATATATATATATATATATAAGTTCCCATGGGGATAATTTGCAAATAATGAGAGCCCAAATTTGTACCATTTGATTATAAATACATATTGAATTTCTTATCGTTAAATTTGTATCCTCTTCACGCCATGCAAAGTGAAAAAAATATTGTCTTCATTATATTTTATCATTATTAAGTTTCTCATTACATGCAAAGTGCAAAAAATATTATATTCATGCCTCCATGTAGTAGTTATGAATATTTGAACGCATATTTCATGTTAATGCTCAAAATAGTTGAAGTCATGTTTCATGTTAATGTCCAAAATAAATTGATACCCTACATGATGTCATAAAGTGCACAAAATTTTAATTATGAATCTTTGAAGTCATAATTCATATTTCCTATTTCATATTTCATGTTAATGTCATCTAGATTAAAACCTTTGACTATAGATCAATACCCTTTGTAAAATGAGGAGTGAGAATTCCTTGCCAAATGTGGAAATGAAGAGAATTGAAGAGATAGATGTAGCTAGAATCTCATATTCATCAAGGATATTCCTTGCACTAAAGATCTTCTATCACATATACTATCGGTAGGGTATGATAGTGAGCGTTCCAGTGAGTCGGGAGCCAAAAATGAACCATGCTTTGGGTATACCCTCCCAATCGAACATGTTTGTGGTAGGATGATCTCGTATGATGATAGGAGGCACAACTAATGATGAATCAACCATGATCTTTTCCTATATGGTAAGTGATAAAAGATGTTATATTCATAGAGGGATGAATCAGGGCTTTCTAAGAAATAAGAAAAATATCCAAAATGAGTTGACAAGAGGGTTTCAACTAAGAATACATGCATACCTCTTGCCTCTATTATGTTGGACCTCCCCTTCGATGATCGAGACTCCTTATGAGGGAAGGTAGAGGATCCATGGGAAGTCGAGAAAGAGGATATAATAGGTAAAACAAAAGTAATACAAGTTAATAACATATATGTCAAGAAACACTAAACAACTAAAAATGAATGGACTAAAAAAAAATGCATACCATAGCCTCAGATGGATCTCCTATGCTCATAGGAGTCAAATCGCAGATGAATTGGTTACAATAATTTCCTATATGGCAAGTGATATAAGATATTATAGTCATCTAGGAAGGAAGTAGGCCTTTCAAACAAACAAAAAAGCAATCCAAATGGATTTAAGAGGGCTCCAACTCCATTGTGCACTTAGAATTTAAAGGAGTTAAGAAGACAAGAATACCTCTTCCCTTTGTTGTATTGGAACCCATCTTTGATGAGTAGTACTTCTAACAAAATGGAATAGTAGAACATCAATGGGAAGTTTTGAAGGGGGCTGTAATAGGTAAAAGATAATTAATACAAGTTAATAACCCAAAGTTATTTACAAACTCTAAAAAACTAAAAATGATTGTACTTATATCTAAACATATATGTTTAACATATGTAGAAAAAATGCACACCGAACCCTCGTATAGTTCTCCTATACTCTTAGGAGGCATCGTCAAATTTGAGACAACTATTACCATATCCTGTATGAAAAATGATAACATATGTTATAACTTAATAGAAGGATTTAGAAATTTTGAACAAGAAAGAACACAATCCAAAGTGAATATGAAGATGGTACCTCTTCCCTCTCCTGAACCTCATCGACATCAGGTGCATTCATTAATTTTGTAAACCCCATTTTTTTTGTATATAGAAAAAATAAATTAGGTGCATTTATCAATATCTACATATATATGTTTAATCATAATACATTTTAACAAATGGATTTAAATTGTACTAAATTACCTTCTATTGTTTGGGTGTCGAGGAGGATTTCTTTTCCTTAGAGTGCTGGAGGATGGCTTTCTCACATGAGATGTCCTTGAGGTAGGTGGGTATACTAACAGAAACAAAATTAACATAAGGGAAAAAGAACATGTATAATATTAAATCTAAGTAATAAATATCTAAATCTAAATGGTACTAAAAATTTATGTTGGCCAAATTCAATGGCCAAAAACATGATATCATCAAATTGGGACATCTCATCCCCTAATAAGTCATATAAAACACCAAGTAATTATACATATATATTAACAAAAGATATTTTGAAACCAATGTATTATTATATTTTTAAAAAATTTACAAACCTTTACCTCCCATGGAGAAACTACTTGTGACCATAGAGTCGACTAAAAAGTATGTGTACTCCCACCACCTGTTGCACCCTGAAACTACTTGTGACACTAGAAAATAAACCTTGGTAGGTGGCGCACATATGTTGAATGGGGTGGCCCATGCCAAATGATGCATAAGGTGATGTTGATGAAGGATGTGTTGTTGATAAAGGAGGTGCCATAGGTGCTAGTACATCCTCTTCTCTGACCAATTGTGTCTCATTATAAACAATGACATTAGTCAATGATAAATCTTCCTAAAGAGTTTGTAACTCCATAGACTCCTTCAAGGATATTGGGACACTGACATGAACCATTGGTTTAGGATTTGTATGCCTCCTATGTTATTTTTGTACCACCCTATGGGCCCCAAGTCTTTCCTATGCAGAGGCTCTCCCTCTACCCTGAAACTGTCAAATGTCAAAGTAATTCAACTTCTCTCTGAGGATAAACTCACAATACAACTTTCTTTAAAAAATAGAGGCACCTCCTAATTATTAAAAGGTGGTCAAGGTCAAAGACCATATAGCACATATCCCCAAAAAATTCTTTCATCCTAGAATGAACACACCAATATATAGGAAAGTGTGTCATATCAATAAGTAGGGTGTTACTAGTGCTAGGATTGGTGAAAAGAGTGCATATGTCATCTTTAGGTATTCCCTTTCTTTTCACTTGATCATATGACAACCCATCTACATAAAATGCATGAAATATATCCCTCCATGAACCCCATTTTGTAACATGTCTAGATACTTCATTTGCACTATTGGCCATATTTTCTAAGGTTGTCGCAAGAGATGAGTGGTGCTCTTGAGTAGAGAACCTCAACCTATTCACTAATATAGATATTTGAGTAGTGTTTTGTGTTAGGTGATTGATAAGATCATCCTGTGTAGCATGTACACAATCTACTAGAGGAGACAGAGGGTTTTGGGGTGGTGGTGGTTGTTCATGAGAAATATTTTCAAGGTTTTGTGGTTGTAGAGAAACGTCTTGAGGGATTTTTGGTTGTGGAGCAACATCATGAGGGTTTTTCGAATGTGGTTGTACAATATCTACAGGGTTATCTTGTATTGGTTGTGTAGGAGAAGTTCATTGTTTCGATTAAGTAAAATAGGTTTTACAAGGTGCCTGAAACCCACAGGTCTAGAATAGAAGAAAGAAACCCAAACAAAACAAACAAGCAGCAGACCATTGAAAGGCCAGGGCCGAAAAACCATAGCAAGGCAGAACGGGCCAGGCTAGAGACAGCCAGGGCACCGCCCAGAAGTCTAATAGAAGAAGTTCGTTGTGTAGGAGAAGTTCGTTGTTGTCCATTTCATTTTTGAGGATTATTTTTAGAATATGACATCAAATTAATAAAATATTTTTAAAATCAATTAAAAACCCCTACTTTAATCAAAATGCAAAACAAAAACAATGAAAAAAATAAAATCTTACCTCTTTAACCCGGTGGCATGGTCGGACATTGATATAAATGCCAAGGAAATGTTATGAAAAGAATAACACGCTCGGGTTCTAAGGTAATTTGGGTTTTTTTTGCTATTGTTAGATGTTTTTGAGTGTTAAAAATAGCCCAAAGCCACAACCCACAAAAACATATTAAGTTTTGCATAACCTGTACAGGTTATGAGAATCTTTTTGTTTCTCATAACCTGCACGGGTTATGAGAAACTTTAACCATTTTTTAATGGTCTTTTTAAGGCTTGATAACACCAAGCCAAGAGTGATTTTTAATTTTTTAGAACTCGAGAAGGTTATGAAAATTTTCATTTTTGGGGGGAATGTGGACACTTTTCTTACTAGCATATTGGTGCACTTACCCAAATACAAGTGAAGGACGTATGAATAAAAAATTTGATCATGAGATCCATCTTCATAAATATTTCTAAATCATTGCACTAGCTTTCTAAGCTTTATAATTTTAAAAATAAAGTGGAAGCTATGGAAACCTTACTTACACCAATAAAATAATAGTTGAATATTTCATAGGATTGAAAAAAGAAACCTAGGGGTGAATAGAGAGGGTATGTGAATCCCACCACCAAGGCCCACCATCAATCACAACATACCAATCATCTTTAGAATCAAATCAAGCCTCAAAAACTCTTTGGTAGAAGGGTAAAGCTCTATTTTACGCTCAACCTAAGGAGAGAAAACCTCTTAAACCTCGCAGTGCAAATTAAGAAGAAAAGGTGAAAAGAAAAAGATTTTATAGATTTAGTTGTACTTGACAAAATATTCCTCACAATCTATCATTTTTTTCTCTACAGAAATCATAGGACCAACAATAACACAAGGGAATATTAGCTTAATAAATTCCTTCATTTTTCCAAGATCAATAACATTAGCACCAAAAGTAGTAGGCGAAATTTTCCTAAGAAATTATGCATAGGAAACACATTGACAAGAACCATAGGACCCACAAGGAGTAGACACCCAAATTCATTTAAAATTTAGGGGGACCCAAACCTAGAGTAATTGATTTAAAAAACCCTATAGTTGGAGTGTCAACCATAGCCATTGCACGACCAATGACATGAAGCTAAGAAAAATTCTCACTAGGAGACGAAAGACCCACAATCACAACAAGTTGAGGTAGCTCTATGGCTAAGGATGATGCAGTCCAAGGTCGAAGGGTCCAATTAAGGACTATCCAAACTTGTAGCTGAACACCAACAATGCAGAATAACACAACAAGAATAAGATTTCAACATAATTTCATTAAACATGCCCACCTGTAAGGCCTTCTAGAGGTTAGGGCCAATTACATTCAATTACAAAAGTAACTCTGCAAACTCCTAGCTAGTCCAACTCTGCAACACATCAGCAACTGGTGGAAACACTAAGGCAGATCTAAACTTGAGCTCGCAAGCCTCCAAGCAATCTCCTTGTCTCCAAGCATGCAAACCACTAGCTTTGCTATTACAAATATAAAACAGTCAATCTAATCTTCAAGATCTCGCAAGATCCAAATTCTATCCTTCTCAATCTACTTCCACTGACTGACTCTCTAAACAACTACCCAAGCACTCCTTAAATACATTTCCTCAACCACAAGTCAGCTAGAAGAAATAATTAACTCCTAAGCCAAGTCAACTTCTATTATAAACAAATATTAAATGCAACAATAGTCGGCTCTCAAATAGCCTTCCAAACAATTAATTCTCCATGTCGACCTCTAGATCTACCTAGGAGACTGTAACATCAGCTACCAACATTAAATAAACCAAGTCGGCCAACCAAAACTCCAAGAACTCCAGTTGGTAAACTAGAACTATCGAGCACCAGTAAAACAACCGAGCACGCTAGGCATCACTGAGCAAGTACATCCACTAAGCACCACAAGCATCATCGAGCATGAGTTTCACCGAGCACCAGAGTTTACCGAGTTCCTTCAGCGACCGAGCTTCTTTCAATAACTGAGATCGTCAGTTAAAGCTACAATTGAGTAACACAACCATTTCAACACACCACCATGCATATTTTTTGAAGACTTGAGAATGCCCCTGCATCAGACACCCCAAGTTCAAAATGATGTTCTCATAGGCTGGAAGAACATCTTCTGAGATTTAGCACATAAACCCTGAACTGGTTCTTCACATACAAGTCCTTCAAGTCTTCATCTTTCATCCTTTTCCATTTCTGCTTCCTCTATCTTTTCAAGCCTTTTCTTGATAACACATAGGTCTGTTCTCCATACTGATCAATCCTTTCAAAATTATTCAACTCATCTCGACTACCAATACTCAGGTTTCTCCTACCAAGTGTTGTATCCAACAAAGGCATCAGGGAAAACTTCCTATCATTCTTCTCAATAGTAAACACATTCTTGACATGGTCATGCATAACTCTACAATCATACTGCCAAGGTCTACCGAGTAATATATGACATGTACTCATGTTCACAATATCACACAACACTTGATCCTTATATTGGCCAATCTGAAAATCAACAAGACATTGCTTCCTCACCTCCAGAGCATGAACATCTTGCAACTAGCTAATCCTATAAGGATAAGAATGTATCATTCTCTTCAAACCAAGTTTCTGAACCAACTCCTCAGCTACAAGGTTATCAGTACTACCACTATCCACAATAACATCATAAAATTTACCTCCTGACTTGCACCGAGTTCTTAACAAATTACTCCTCTGACAAGGTTCCACCTTTGCACTGAGCAATATTCTTCGAACCAGCAAGTTCTTAGATTCAGGTTCATTCTAAATATTCTCATTCACCATAGCATTCCTTCGATCACAAAAATTCTTATGTGTACACTCAAAAGATCGGTGTCCTTCTTCACCATAATTATAACAAGTACCCTAAACATAACCCTACATGTCTTCTTTTTCGGTTCAATAGGTTTTTGTTCATCTTCTACAGTCGATTTATCTTTCATCGAGTGATCAAGCTTTTCCTTCCCTCAAGAATTACCATGTTGTCTCCTCTTCAACTTATCTTCTGCCTTCAGAGCATACTGATAAGCATCCTCAAAAGAATCAATCTTCACCATACCAAGCTCATCCTGAATATTGAATCTCAAACCATTCACATACTGAGCTACCTTTTCCTTCCTAATTTCTCTGTGTCCAGACCGAATAGTAAGCTTGTAGAACTCCTCAGTATAGTCTTCCATAGTCAAAGAATTCTGCTTCAAATTTTGCAACTTCTTAAACAAGTAAAGCTCATAGTTGGCAGGTATGAAATAAGCTTTCAATTTAGTCACCATCAGCTTCCACCGATTGATCTTCATTTCACCTTCATCTTCCCTATCTCTTTATAATTCCTTCCACCAAAGAGTAGCATGTCCTTTCAACTTAGTCTGTGCCAACCTCACTTAAGAGGATCTTCAATTTCCTCAAGCTCAAAGAAGTCTTCTAATTCACCAATCCAATCAATCAAATCCTCAGGTCTCAAAGTACCAGAGAAAGTGGAAACTTCCATTCAGTAACTAGTACTTAACCGAGCTCTAGATCTATGCAACTGACGAATTCTATCTTCAGTAGATCTGTCCCTCTAATCGGCTCTATCATCTCCACTAGATCTAGAAGCTTCAAATTTTTTAACGACTTCCTCATAACCATCCTCAGTACCAAGATTCTGAGGTACACCAATCATAGCCCTCATGATCTTAATGATCATGTCATTTTTCATCAATTCCATCTTAGATCTAAAATCAACTTTCACCTTCTCTATAATCCTAGACTCCATAGTATCACATAGATCTGCAATCGCCCTAGGGTCCAATCTTCTTGGAGGCATCCTCAAAGATCTACAAAAGAAACCCTCTCCAACAAACCCTACACCGACCACCTTGTGACAACCTCCAAGTTGTATGCAAGTCAGATCAAACTGCCAACTTGCACGAACAACTAGGCCACGATTTCACAAATTCAGTAACATGGGTCTAGAACTCAGATCATACACAATCTCTTTGCCAACTTTCTCCCAACAAGATCAACTCGCTTTGATACCACCTGACGCAATCCAAGGTCGGAGGATCCAATTAAGGACTGTCCAAACATGCAGCCAAACACCAATAATGCAAAATAACACAACAAGAATAAGATTTCAGCAGAATTTCATTAAACATGTCCAGTTGTAAGGCCTTCTGGGTTAGGGCCAATTACATTCAATTACAAAAGTAACTCTGCAAACTCCTAGCTAGTCTAGCTCTGCAACACATCAGCAACTAGTGGGAACACTAAGATAGATCTAAACTTGAGCTCGCAAGCCTCCAAGAAATCTCCTTGTCTCCAAGCATGCAAACCACTATCTCTGCTATTACAAATATCAGAAAATCAATCTAATCTTGAAGATCTCGCAAGATCCAAATTCTATCCTTCTCAATCTATTTCCACTGACTGACTCTCTAAACAACTACCCAAGCACTCTTTAAAAATATTTCCTCAACCACAAGTCGGCTGGAAGAAATAATTAACTCCTAAGCCAAGTTGGCTTTTATTATGAACAAATATTAAATGCAACAACAATCGGCTCTCAAATAACCTTACAAATAATTAATTCTCCATGTCGGCCTCTAGATCTACCTAGGAGAATGTAACGTCAGGTACCAACATTAAATAAACCAAGTCGGCCAACCAAAACTCCAAGAACTCTAGTCGATAAACCAGAACTACCGAGCACAATAAAACAATTGAACATGCTAGGCATCACTAATCTATTATTATTTAATAAAGAACTTTAGTGATAAGTAGCTTAATGCATTTGGATATCTTTTAATCATTGTAGTTAAAAATCATATATAGTAATTTTGAGAATATAATAGTTTATTTCCAAATTTGCCCAAATTAGTTGTTAGTTGTTGTTTCTACTATTATGATATGATGGATAATTCCACATGACATATAATTTTGTACATTTAGATATTGTTTTCTTATTGAAGTTAAAAATCATATATGATATTTTTTTAAAATATAATAGCTTGTGCCCAAATTAATTATTAGTTGTTGTTTCTATTATTATGATATGATGGATAATTCCACATGACATAATTTTATGATATGATGGATATTTTGTACATTTAGATATTGTTTAGTCTTTGAAGTTAAAAATCATATATGATATTTTTTTTAAATATAATAGCTTGTCCCAAATTAATTAGTAGTTAAAGATTACATAAAATAATTTTGAGGAGGAAAACAAGTTTTAATAATTTTCTTTTTCTTTTTATAAATAATCTAAATATATTTTTATTTAAAAAATATAAATTTATTCAAACTTTTAAATTATTTTAGATAATTACTTAAAAATTTAATAAAAGTACTTATTTATTAGAAAAACTTAAATAAGAATGAGATAAAACTTTATTAATTGCCATAATATGACCACATAGATAGTAAAACTTAGATCAATATTTTAAAGAAATTAAAATGTAATTCTTTGACATATAGATTTGTAGACTTTTAATGTTCTATTGTCATTATATTTAACAATATTTTTATTTTTATACTTCTTAATAATACTTTTACATTTAATTTAAAAAATGATGATTACAATTGTAAAACTATCCTATAACAGGGCCTTCTAAAATTAAATATTAAAAAAGTTTTTATATGAGTGATGGTTACAATTAATTAATAATAGTATACTTCAAATTATATAACAAAATATTTTTTATTTAAATAAAAATAAGTTTCAAATTACATAATAAAATATTTTTCTAATTAAATAAAAATAAGATTTAAATTTATATTAAATTTTTGTCAATTAAATATTAAATTTTACATTTAAATTTTAATTAATTAAAATTAATTTTAGGGTAGCAAAGTCTCTAATATATTTGTTTTATCCAATGCATGTCCTCTTGAACAAGATTAAGATTAGAACATTTATCTTGTAATCATAATTAGCCAAAGCAACAAATATTAATTCTAATTAAATTTTATACATCACCTCTCAGCTGGAATCGCCTTTATATACATTTCAATCACTTTCTTCTTAAAATCATCCTGGTGGTTTAGCAGCATAAGAAATGGAGAAGAATGAAGAAAGACCAAATGAGATTGTTCTTTTTGGCATAAGGATTCCAGTAGCAAGAGAAAACGATGCGTGTGTTTCTCATGAGAAAAGAGAAAAGAGGAAGTACACGAAATCTGTAATGCCCAGGATTTATTGGACGGCTGATATGCACAGAAGTTTTCTTCGAGCAATACAACAACTTGGAGGTCCCTTTGCGTCTGGTGATTTGATTTTCATAAATTTTGATTTAATTTTATCTTCATATTATGTGATTCCGAATAGTGATTATCTTCATATTATGTGATTCTGAATAGTGATCTTGCGTTCTTCAGTTTTTCAGATAGATATATACATATAAACTAATAGAAACTAACCAATATATTTTAAAAAAATCATTCTAAACACCTTTAAAATATGAATCATTTCTTATTCATATTCAATTATTTTCATCTATTTGAATTAAAAGAAATTTATCTCAAAATTATTTAATTTTTTTATACTGTGTCTGCAGAAACGTCCCCCAAGAATCTGATAGAGCTTATGGGTATTGAAGGGCTTACCCTTTCTCAAGTGAAAAGCCATCTGCAGGTATTGCTAAATTACTATAATCGTCGTGACTTCTTATAGTTTTTCTTTCTGAACTTGCAGTTAATTTTTTCAACTGTAATTGTTTTTGTAGGCTTACAGAAATGCCATCAAGCTTGGCAAGAAGGAACAAGGTGTAACATTTCACGCCCTAACTTGTCCTGAAGACAGTAAGTTAAAATTTCTGAATTTTTACAAAAATAGTCTCTTTCAAATAAATATTTCTCTTGTATATTACTGTTACTCTATGTTCTATCTTTTAGTAATGTGTTGAACATAAGTTTCATTTCCATAAGATATGTTGGTATAATATAATATTTTAGATCCTTTTAAAACCTATTTGAAAGAATTGTAAATGTAATATAACTGGAGTCTACTATTAGATATTGAGCTGATATGTGGTCATATCATATATTGACTGCTTTTCAGTAAATTTTCGCTTGAGAAGATACAACATTCCAGGTAAAAGATTTAAGAGATCATTCTTCAACAATAACTTAAAAACCATAGAAAGGAAAAGGGATTCAAGGCTGCTGACTCAACAAGGACCATTTCTGATGCCACATTCAAGAGAAACATGTTCTCATTTGCAAGCTTCTCAATACGACAGACACACAACTACATTCTATGAGTTTGTAAGGGAAAAATAAACTCTAATTCTATATACATATTTATCCACCTGTCTTCTCAGTCGCTTCAGAATAAATTCTTAGCTTTTATTTGTTTTTGATGAATGCAGGGACATAAATTACAGCTTCCTCAATCGAATGCAGGTTTATTACTTGAAGATGGAGACAAGTCAGAAGTTATAACTTTAGCAAGTCTCTAGTGCAAATACTTTCTATTGAAAACAACGGCTGCAGAGTTGATTATTTTGATTTTGATTTTAGCACTACAAAGATCTCCTTTTAGGGTTTACCAGAGGATTAACTGGGAATAAATTTTGTCTGTTTAACTTCAGAAATATAATCCCCTGAAGTGTTATGTTTAGCATCTGATGAAAGTTTGTTGTTCATGTTTATAGAGTTGTTCCTAGTCAACTTATATGTTGGATTGCATCTGATTAAATCATGATATTGATCATTCTGATATGCCATGTTATATCATTGTTTGCCGAGAAGAATACTGGAATTAAAAGTGGTTAAATTGGCATTAGTAACGGCTTAACATCTTATACATTAGGTTTACAATTAAAGTGATATGTTTGTATTTAATAGTGTTGTTAGCTTCATAACATACTCTTAGTTCTAATAATTTTCTATTCAGTTGATTTGATATTAAACCATGATAATAATTTTAGAGTAATATTGTTTTAATGTAATTATATGTGTTGTTGGAGATACAATTTTCTATTACTATTTTTATATATTGAATTTTGAATTTGATATTTGATATTGACATTAAAAAAAATTCTTTATATTATATATAAAAAAGATATATTTATGTTCAATCTTATTAGAGAAGATGTATTTTTGTTCAATCTTATTATCTTAAGGAATTTTCTCAAGTATCAAGGGTTGATTCAGGAACTATATTATTGGTGGATGACTTTTATATTAAATGCTATAATCTATTATCTTCAATAAATATGCTCAGTCAATTGAAATAAAACTCTTGACCATTATTTTTATCTTTTCATTGAATGTTGTAACACAAACACTTTTTATATGGTTGGTCCTAGCCTATTCAATTATTTTCTACCAAATAAACATAACTAGACTTTCAATTTTTATTTTTGAAGTGAATTTGTACAATAGAATAGAATTGAGAAACAATATTTAATATGAAAAACAAAAGTATAAACTTGAACAAGCAAGAAATTTATTCAAATGTACTTATTATTTAAAATAACAAAATAATTAAAGGGTTGTGAGCATGAAATGAATCAATTCAATTAAATTGATTATTATATATCATATGTTGTATAATATTAATTATTATATTATTTATTAAATATTATATTTTATTCATATTAAATATATTATATTTTAAATATTTCTTTGTGTTTTTATATATAAAAATTATATTAATTTATTTTTAAGTTTTTAAAAAAGTGTCAAGCCAGTGAATTTTATTAATGTAATGAAGGAAATACATGATTTGAGAAAACAAAGATAACAGACTCAAAACAAGTCACCCTAACACCCACCTTCTAACTTATATTCTATTAAACAAATATGTTATTTTTGAATAATAACTAGCTTATACATACCTACATATATACTACGCCAAGAGTAATCCTATACTAGGCACCTATTTTATTGCAAGGATTTTTTGTGTGGGTTAGGGGTGATGAAAATAGGTGCCTCACAAGGATTACTCTCGGGACACAACATGGAAGACATTAAATAAATCACATACATATATATACATATACATATGTATATATATAGATAAGGATTTGGGGTTTAGTTTATGGTTTGAGTTATGATCTTGTTTAGAATTAGGATTATGGATAGGGTTTAGGTTTAGGAATAGAATTTAGGGTTAGGATTTAGGGTTAGAGTTAAGATTAGAGTTAGAAATTCAACCATGGTTAGTATTATGGTTAGAGTTAGTGTTTAGAATTAATATTAGAGTTTGCAACATGCTTAGGATTATATGTAGGGTTAGAATTTAAGGTTTAATATTTGGATTAGGTTCGGTTTAGGATTTAAATTATGGTTGGAATTTTAGGTAGGGTTGGGTTTAGGGTTTAGGTTATGGTTAGTGTTTGGATTATGGTTAGGATTAGGATTAGGATTTAATGTTTGGTTTAGGTCTTAGGTTAAGAACTATGGTTAGGGCAAGGGTTGATAATATGACCAATATTACAATTAGAGTTAATGTTTTGATTACAGTTAGGGTTAGGATTGGGACTCGGATGGGGTTTTGGATTTAGCATCAAGATTATGATAAGACTAGGGTTAATATCATGGTTTAGGGTTTAGCGTTAGAATTGATGTATTATGGCTAAGGTTTAGGGTTTAGGGTTAGGATTAGGATTGATGTATCATCATTAGGGTTAGAGTTTATATCGTGATTAATATTATAGTTAAATTAGAGTTAGGGGTTAAGGTTAGGATTATGGTTTAGATTATAATAAGGATAGTATTATAATTATGGTCAAATGATTATTCTATGAACAATTGAATGTTTTTATAATTCAATAGAAGTTTATACAAATGAGTTTTAATGGCTCTCTTGTTGAATTAAATATAATCATTCAATTTATTTGTGAATGAATGAACACTATTAAATATGCTAACAATCTAATATAGAAAAGTCAAAGAAACTACCCTCTTATAACGTGCTGCTGTAATTGAACCTGAGGTAGCTTATATTCTATTTTAGCTATATACTACCATAGATTTATAAATCTATTTTACTGTTCTATCCTCGAGGCTTCATCATCTATAAGCATTGCCATCAGCAATTTTCCTCCGGGATACTCATTTTCCAAAAAGTCAATTGTTTACAACCCAACTTAAAAAATAAAATAGAATTTTGCATATATATACAAATGATACCCTTATACAGGGGTTTCACCTTTTCATTGGATTGATTGCAAATAAGACCAAAAAAACATCAAAATGCCAAACCAAATCAAATCGCCTTCTCAAACTTTTGAAGAACGAGGTTCCTGGCCTCGTCTAGATTAAGGCTGCAGAGATCCACATGACTGAAACGATAATCACTCTGGTTCGTAAATCTCTGCTGTTTCTCCTTGAACAGACATTGACGCTCCTGAGAATCGAACCGATGGTGTTTTACAATTTCTCCATCGATGCTGCTGTAACACGATCTGAACTAGTGGGGTTTCCATTGACAACACCCAAATCGCCCTAGTGAAAGTTTGCCCAATTCTCAGAATTGGTGCGCGATTACTAAAACAATGGCCTCATCTGAATGCTGTAATTAATAGGATATCCGTTGCTATTACTCTCTTGACTATGTAGTTGAATTTGTGAAATTTTATTGCTATACCCCCATATGCTATATGCCAAACTTTTGTAACTGAGGTCTTTTCAAATTCTCACAACCTTCCATCTAACCTTTTATCTGTTAGGTAACCGTCCAAATACAAATCAAATCTTTACGGCTGTGGAGAGCCTCTCGGCGAAATAATAATAATAAATATTTGAAAAATTACATAAAAAATACCCAGATATTCTATTTATTTAAGAAATATTTTATAGTTAATATATTTAATTTTAAAAGATGTTGATCGTATATCAAATAATCAACTAGGGAAATAGGGGCTTTGCAACTCCAAGGAGACAAAAACATTTTTTCATCATCTGAGAAGGTCGTCCTCGCACGGTGGCGGCCTTCTCTGTCATTCCCTTGCAGATTAGTGTTTAAGTGCTATCCATGAAGGCCGTATGGAGAATTGCCCTAATTTTTTATACTCAATCCTCTGTTTATTCACTCTGGAGGTGGATCCAACTCCTTTAAAGAAACAGTGGAAGGCGAGAAAGGACAAAGTACGAGCGCTTCGTTCTTGGCGGCTAAAGGCTAGAGCACAGAGCAGCATGGAGAAGACGGACAACCAGATAATGGTGCCATTCTGCCTCTTTTATGTTATCCCTAATTCTATTATGGTTAAAGAATTAAATAAACTAAGGACTAGGTTAAAAGAGGTTGCCATTTTTTCTCGCTATGTTGAACCATACCAAGATGTCATCTAGGGCCTTCTTTAACTCATGGCTGCAAACTATTTGGGTTAAGAAATTTGGTTATAGGTTTTCTTTCGGTTGAATGATTCAAAGAGAATTGTTCATTGTCTTTTTCCTTAACCACTCTAGTCAACAAGATGTGCTTAAAAAATAATTATGGTCAATAGGTAATGCATATTTTTGGGCTATTGGATGGACTCCTGAGGTAAACGCCATGGAAATCTTTTATTTATCCTGCCCTAGGTGTATTAGGGTAAAGAATATTCCACCCTCTTTTTGGAAGTTTATTCCTAAAACCTAGAGTTAGTTGGAAATGTTTTGAGAATCGATTAGTCTACCATAGTGTTACCACACCTAAATGCTTGGCTCCTTATTGCTCTTAAGTGAGGCATAGAACTCCCTTAATTGCTCAATATCAGTCTCGAAGGAGAACATTTTGAATGTGGTATTGAGTTCCTTGGTGGACTCAACGCCTCTTTCCTGTGCAAAAATGAAGGACATGTGAGAAAAAATTGTCCTCTCCTTCGCAAAATAAAGGACAATGGCTCTAATAAGAATATTTCTGGTTCCAAGGAGGCTAACCCTAATTCGATCCCCCATCTAAAGCCCTGAATAGTGACTCCAATAACCCCCCACGCTCTCATGATTTCCAATCCTCCTCTCCCCCTAACCTAAGCCCTTCCCACCTACCACACTCTGCTTCTAAAACTTGGGACCCCCACTAGCCACCCGATGACGCCCCCAATGACATTGAGATTAATCTTGATAATACACATGCTACTATCAGAGCATCCTTTCATGCCAATGGCCCTTATGATCCCATCTATTGCCTGTGATTTTGAGGATAATGGAGACCTAGACAATTCAAATAAACCAGTTAAAGTCAAAACTCAAAATGCCCCACAAATTGTTGTTGAGAAGATTGGAAAAATTTCTGAAGTAAGGAAAAAATGGATTCTATTAACAATATGAACAAAAATAAAGAGATGGATAAGAAACCCATTGTGGATGGAGAAAAATCCATTTGTGAACCTAACCTGATTCATGGTGCTAGGGCCGAGAAGTATCCACCACATGCTGAATGTAATACTAGTACCTCTCACCATTCTTTGGACAATGATAACCATCAACATGATACAATTTATGGTATGCCTGATGAAGGCTCCCTCGACCCTAATTGTGTGACTTAGGTTTACAACAACCATGTACCTTCCTCCACCCAAGACATTGGACTGGTCTCTGAGATAGAGAAGTCTAAAGCGAGCTCTAAGAAGGAAGTAGATCCAATAGTGAATTGGGCTATTATTCCTTATGTGCCTCTCTCTATTAAAAATAGCTTGAAGCCTTATTCCTTATGTGCCTCTCTCTGTTAAAAATAGCTTGAAGCCTTTGGATGTTGGTAAGGTGGATAGCAACAAAACTATTACTAATTCCAAGAAAAAGAAAAGGATGAGGAGGGATAGAACCTCCTCTGTTGGAGTAGGACATGTTTTTATCACTAAAAAAAGGAGAGGTAGACCCAAGGGATCTACCTCCTCTAAGAACTCTTCTAAGGGGTCTACTAGCCAAATTCCTAAGTGTTATCAGTCATTCCAGGGTCCAATGGAGACAGACTCCTAAAAATTTGTCATGGAGTTAAAATGTGTCTTGGAACATACAGGGTTAGAATCCCCTAATAGGAAGTAAGTGGTCAATACATTTTTGAGATCACAAAAGAATCTTGATATTTTACTCTTAAAAGAATTCAAGGCAATTAATTTCATTCTAGAAGCCAATCTTAGATGTATCTAGAGGGATGCAAATTTCTTTAAAACCAACCTCTGCAAAGGTAAAGGGTAATTTACTATCTTGCTCAACCAATTTTGGAGAAATAAGGTTTGTAATTGGGGATTCTCACCTTGCAATAGAGATATGTGGGTTGTGGTGAAGATTAGGGATCAATTGATAGGGATTTTCTCTATTATGCGTCTAATGACTACAAGGAGAGCACAAAGCTCTAGAAATGGATAACCCAATTGGAAGATATACCCTGGATTTCGAGGGAGACTTCAATATGATTGAGAGTCATCAGGACAAAATGGGAGGATTGAAGTTTGAATGGAAGGGCGAGGAAAGGTTCTTTTGGAGTAGGATAGAACAGGTTCTATGCCAGCCAAGATGTTTTCCAATTTGCAGCAGATTCTAGTTTTGGATGGGTCAAAGTCATCCCTTATGCCCTATATGATCATCACCTTGTGGCCACTACCATTATCCTTGGCACCCTTGCTAGAAAACCAAACTCACTTAAAGATTCCTTTTCCCTCAACACCACTCCGCTCTAGGATGAAAACCTAATGCAAGCGGTTAGTATCATCAAACTTATTAATAAAAGTGATCCCATGTTAAGAAATTCTAGAGAGAAATGAAATTAGAATGTGGTGACTTGGAAAGGTCTATTTTAGACCGTGGGAAGAAAAAAAAAAATAGACATGAGAAGGATTGAGACCAACCTCCACAACTATCTATTGATGGCTGAAGAATCCCTATAGACCGATCCATCCAATAGGAGTGCTAATGAAGTTTTATGTCAAGCCAAAAATGACTTAAGGAAGATTCAATAGTCTAAAATTTAGGGTATGAGAACCGAAGGAAGGCTTAATTAGTTAGAACATGGGGACAAAGGATCCAAGTATTTCTTTCAACTCTTGAAATACAAACAAGCAAAGGATCACATTGAATGCATTATAAATGACAACATGACCATTAATTATCAGGATGGCATCCTCAATGGATTCAAGACATTTTATATAATCTCTTCTCTTTGGAAGATAATGAGGTAAAAGGATTGGTCAGGAATAGGATTAAGGATATTGTCCCCAATAAACTTGAAGGAATGGACACGACTGATTTAAGTAAGGATACCTCACTAGAAGAAATTAGTCAAGCTATTAGAGCTTTTAGTAATGATAAGGCCTCAGGCTCGGATGGACTATTAGTGGAATTATATAGAAGGAATATTGAATGGATTGGTGAGGAGTTTCTTGAAATATACAAAGAGGCCTTTGCCTCAATTACCAGAGGATGAATTGGGCAATAAATTTTGTCAGTTTAACTTCATAAATATAGTCCCTTGAAGTGTTATATGTTTAGTATCTGATAAAAAAAATTTGTTCAATTGTTCCTAGTCAACTTATATGCTGGATTGCATCTGATAAAATCATGATATTGATCATTCTAATATGCCATGTTATATCATTGTTTGCCAAGAAGAATACTGGAATTAAAAGTGTGAAAATTCGCATTAGTAACGACTTAACATCCTATACATATATTAGGTTTATAATTCAAAGTGATATGTTTATATTTAATAGTGTTATTATTAATATATTCTTCATTCTAACAATTTTCTATTCAGTTGATTTATATTAAATCACAGTAATAATTCTAGAGTAATATTTTTTTTAATGGAATTATATGTGTTTTTGGAAATACAATTTTCTATTACCATTTTTATGTATTGGATTTTGAATTTGCTATTTATTGATAATAAAAAAATTCTTTATATTATATATAAAAAAGATATATAAGATGAGCGCTCTGCAAGTGGGCACTTTCTAAATTGTTGTGTGTCCTGCCTGCAAGTGCTCCCCGTGTGAGTGGTCTTGTCTTGGTCTTGTCACTTTGTGCTATGCTGTCGTGTGCCCTCGCTATTTTGTGTTTCTTTTAGTCTTTTTTTTGCTTGGTTTTGTAGGTTTTTCCTTGTTGGGCTCCCGTGGTTGTTGTTTGTCCTTGGTTTTGTGCTGCATAAGGCTCGGTCGTTTGGCTCGTGGACAAGGTTCTCTTCATGGATGAGGGTTCTAGAGAGCAGGGGAAGGACAACATTAATGATGGCACAACAAAGCCTAGAGAGACCATGCAAAGTGATGATGGTGGTAATAATTTTTGTGACGAGGGTGGCAATAAACCTTCATTTAAAGACGTGGTGGCTAATGGGAATACTAGTAGATGTCCTCGTTCTACAGTTTTTAAATGCTCCTTCGGGGAAGAAGATAATGGCTCTCAAGGAGGCCGCACCAATGGAAATGGATGAGATTCCGCTGTTGGTCCAAGTAGTTCCAATAACGACATTGGAGGAGAAGGTAAGGTCCCTTATCTTCCTGGCAACACTCTTTCTTTGACTCCGAATGTTAATATGGTGAAGACCATTAAGGGTGAACAAACTAGAGTGAAAAGCATTGTTGTTTTCTTTGTTTGTATGGACGTTAAGTTTCTTCCTGTGCACAAATTTTTGGATGATTGGATTAACAATGTTTGGGGGAAGAAGCTCGGCATTGTTGTTAATTTCAGTAGAATGATACAAAAAGGTCTCTTTGTCATTTTCTTTAAGAACCATGCTATGCAGGAGAAGGTGTTAAAAAAAAGCTTTTGGAATGTAGGGAAAACAATGTTTAGAGCCTTACCGTGGTCGCCCAAAGGTAAAACCGAGGATGTAGTATACCAGGCCTCTCCATTTTGGGTTGAAATTCTTGGAGTCCAGCCTGAATTTTGGCCATTTCTTTCCTAGATTCTTAAACCCCTCGGGTCAGTTTTGCAGATTGAAGAAACAAAAATCACCCTCCCTCATCTTAATGCTCGTGTTCTTCTCGCTCTGACCCCTGGAACCCCTTTCCCAAAAAATATCTCTGTTAATCTCGAAGGAGACCCCTATGTTTGGAAGATTAATAAACTAGGGGATATTGGTGCTTGCTTCCACTATAAATGTAATGGGCATAGTAAAAAAGAGTGCCCCTTGTTAAAAAACATCTCCAAGGATTTCCATCCTGCCAGTACCGAAAAGAATAATTGTAAAACCAATCCAGCCCTATCCTCACACACTGTAGACACTCATGTTGATGGGTTCGTAACTTTGAATAACCCCTTGTTTGGGGGAGAATATGAAGTTAGACTTGCTGCTTCCTCCATTCCAAACCATAACATTGCCCCGACTCCCTTGTATATCCCGATGCCAAGGTCAAAAAATGATGGCAATAGCGGCATAAAAAATGCACAACAGATTGCCTTGGAAAAAATAAAAAATGGTGCCCAGGCAGGAAATGTTAGCATCCCCCCTCCATCACCTCTGGAACATAGTAATCCCCCCTCAGTAGATATCCTTCCTCCTCATAGCAGAGAGCTACCCTCAAAGGCTAGGAATATGGAGGAAGATGGGAGTAGTGGTGAAGGATTCACTGAGGTAATTGAAAAAAAAGAGAAAAGGAAAACATATGAGAGAAGTAATAGTTTAAAAAATAAGGAGAGAAATAACAAGACAAAAGGGAATGATATGCTAGATTGTTTTTCCAGATTATGCAAGATTAATCCCCCCTCTAAATTTTAATCATGAAGGTACAAATTCATAGCTGGAATGTTACAGGGTTAGAAATGTCAAATAGGAAATATATAGCTAGAAGATGGTGCAACAGTTTAAGTGGCAAAGATATTGTTTGCTTACAAGAGATTAAAATCAATGGGTATCAAGCTTTTAATATATTGAAATTCATTTGGGGTAAAGCTAGATGCTATTATTCAAATCATGGCAGAGGCAAGGGAGGAGTAGCAATCTTAATCAATTCCACATGGGAAAAGAAAATTACAGACAGTGGAATCTCTCCTTGTAATAGAGCAATATGGATCATCATTAAACATGATGAAAGTGAGATAGGCATTTGCAACATTTATGCTCCGAATGATTATAGGGAGAGGACTAAGTTGTGGGAATGGCTTGCCAACAATCTTCCTAAGATAAAGTGGATCTTCGTAGGAGATTTCAATATGGTAGAATGCCTGAAGGATAAAATAGGAGGTGGAAAATTTGAATGGAAGAGTAATGAACAGTTCTTCTGGAATAGATTTAAGAGAACATTTGGCATTAATGATCCAATGACTGGACTCAAAGGAGGGCATGAAGGAATCTGGTATACATGGTGCAATAACCACGCTAATAAAGCTAGAATTTATTACAGACTTGACAGGGTTTATATCAATAAGCATGAAATGAGTACCATTCAGAAGGTTGGTCAATACCCTATTAATGTGGTCCCTGCTAGCATGTCTGATCATTCTCCTATTTGTGTGAATATTTTTATTAAGGAGGGGCATCAAGTTGAAAACTGCTGCAAGAAAACCCTATTTAAACTCAATACGACACTATTAAATAACCATGACAACCTAGATGCCCTCCATATGGTCATTGTCCTCTCCAAATTTCAGAGTAATAATAGCTCACCTATTGAATAATGGGATCAGCTGGTTGAATCTTGGAGGAAGTTGTTTCAAACTATTGGTACAAAAGAAGCTAAAGACAGGAATTAGGAAGAGAAAAAACTCAACTCCCACCTCCTAGAAATTGAAATTGAATTGCAAAATAAAGGTAATGATGAGAAGTTAGAAAAAATGCTTTGTGATACCAAAGGCAAACTTAGGGTTCTTCAACAGTACAAGATTCAGGGACAGAAAATTAGAGGTAAAGCTAATTGGATTAAAGATGGAGATAGGGGGTCTAAATACTTTTTTAATATCATCAGGGTAAAGCAATGTAGAGAGGAGATTACAGGCATTCAAACTGATAGAGGAATCAGCACTTGTAATAAGGAAATCATGCTCACATTTGTTGAATTTTATAAAAATCTTTTCACCTCGGAACATGATGAAGGTAGTCAACTATGCATGAATCAGTGCATCAGTATTATCCCATCCAAGATTAACAAAGAATAGAGTACTATGCTAGGGAAAGAAATTTCTATTCAGGAAATTGAAGATGCCATCTCATCATTGGCCAATGGAAAGTCACCTGGGATAGATGGCCTACTGGCTGAATTCTACAAAATAAACAAAGAATGGATATCTAGTGAATTATTTGAAGTCTATCAATTTGCAGTTGACAAGGGGACCCTTGGTGAAAAAATTAATAAAGGACTAATCAAACTCTTGCCTAAAGAGGGAGATAAAACCCAGGTGAAAAATTGGAGGCCAATCACCCTTCTAAACATATCTTATAAAATTATTGCCAAACTGTTGGCTAACAAGATTGCTAAAGTGTTAAATGACATTATCTCAGTGACTCAGACTGGATTCATCAAAGGCAGATTTATTCTGGAAAACCTTATTACCAGTTGGGAAGCAATGCATTGGGAAAAAGCTGATGAATAAAATGCAGCCATGATACTTCTAGATTTTGAGAAGGCATATGATAGAATTGAGTGGAAATTTGTTATTGCTATGCTTAAACAGTTTGGGTTCCCTGAATACTTTTGTAACTGGGTCAAGATTTTGTTCAAAGACTCTAATACTAGCATTGAGATTAATGGTGAGATCTCGAAATCCATTCCCTTAGGAAGATCTATTAGACAGGGATGCCCCTTAGCTCCTGCTCTGTATGTTATTGTTGCAGATGCTATGACATATATTCTCAAGGCCACTGAATTTGGCCCTCCTATTAAAGGTATCTCCTTGCCTAATAATGAAGATCTCCTGATTGAGCAGTTTGCAGATGATACAGCTTTGTTTGTTGATCTTGATGAAAATAACTTTAATAGAATTGTATGCAGAATTGAATTGTTTTGCAAAGCCTCTGGTGCTAAGATTGCCCCTCATAAATCTGTTATTCTTGGATGGGATAACACCCCTCCCACTTGGCTTGAGGGGAAAGGATGGCAATGGTCAGGCCCTAATACTATTGTGAGATATTTGGGAATACCGTTTGCTCTTGACCCCTCAATGAATGATATGTGGAATTGGATCTTTAAAAAAGTTGAAAGAAAACACATCAAGTGGCAAACTCATATGCTTTCTCTTGCGGGAAGACTTCAGCTAGTTCAGAAAGTTCTTTCTTCGCATGCAATATACTATGCCTCTACATGGCTATTTTCTAATACTCAAACAAATAAGTTGGAGAAGATCTTGAGGGATGTTTTGTGGTCTGATGGTGTTGGAAATAGGAAGAGACATAATGTCAAGTGGGAGTGGTGTTGTACCCCAAAGAAGCTGGGTGGACTGGGTATTAAAGATCTGAAAAAACAAGGTAGGGCTCTAATCTCAAAATGGCTTATTAAAGCTATGGAGGGCAATGAACCTTGGAAAGTATTAATAAGAAATAATGTTGTTAGGTCTGTCATTAAAAAGGGCAAAACATGGGATAATATCCCTTTTCTTGACATTTCGTTAGGTGACTTTGATGTGAAGGTTTTTGGCTCTAGGATATTCTCTGCTTTGTGGAAGGCTTGGAAGGACATTAAACAATTACTATGTTCCAGAGGTGTTGTAGGGAGGAATCCATATTTTGTTGTAATTGACTGGTCTATTTGGTGGGGGATTTATCTAAATGATAAACCACTTGCTCTCACCCAATGTTGCTCAGCTAAAAGCTGGAACAAGAAAGGCATTTCATACATCAATGATATTATTGTTGATAACAGGCTTTCTTCCTGGGCAGAGTTAAGCAGTAAATTTGACATTCCATCCTCCCAGAAGAAAACATACACACTCATGGCTAAGGCCGTGGGTAGCTGGTTTCCGGGCAAATGCATTTCATCCTATCACAACCCCGAACTTATTAAATGGAAAGATGGTACCACATTGGGGAATTTTTCTTGCAAGCAAATTTATAATATGATGAGTGACAGTAATAAATTTTTTAATGAAATTAACCGAGTCTGGAGTCTGAATTGGTCTAGCAATAAGTGGCACTTAATCTTTGAACTATTATGGCATTCTCATGTGGAGCCCAAAAAGGTTTGTTTTAAGTGGATTTTTCTATTGAAAAAACATGCTATTGGTTACTATGTGTCTCAAGGTTCTAGGAATACCATTTTGTGCTCTGTTTGTAAATGTACTGAGTCTTATGAGCATTTATTTTTCAAATGTCCGTGGGCTATTAAAGTGTGGTCTGCTATTTTTGGTTTTGATTTTTTGAGATTTTCTGAGTCTAGCTTGTCTTGGCATGAAGTCTTGGCGGGTTATGTGGATAACTTTGATTGCAAGCTTAATGATTTTTGGATTGCCATTACTACTGAGGTGCTTTGGTTTATTTGGAGACAGAGAAACGAGGAGATTTTCTAGGACAAGAAGAGGGATCTTACTGAGTTTAATTATAAACTCACACATTTCACTATCATGTCTCAGGTTTCTATCACCATCCAGATTTCAAGGGAGAGATTCCAAAGCTTGATGGAGGAAGGAGTCACCATTCTCTTTGCTAAAGATATCCAGACAGTAAATGAACATGGGATGATGCAAGCAGAAGGTCAAAAGAATAATGAACACTCTGTCAATATCACAACAGTTGTTGATGAAGGAAATATGATGGTACCTCAGGAAATAGGAAGAGGTAATACAAGAGAGGACACAATAGAGGATCCTAATGAAGAAGAACCTGATACTGGAAATGAGGATCACTGGAGTCTCAATCATCACAACCAGAGAGAAGAGCAGGAACAAGAAGATGGATGGGAATAATAAAGACTATTGCGGCATTTTGAAATTGAAACCTTTTTTTGATCCTAGTATTTTTTGAATAGCAAAGTGAATATGTTGTATAGACATATATATCTGTTATATTGCACATTTGGTACACTGTACATCCTGATGTATTCCCTTACATATATACTGTGTATACTGATGTAATGATGACAGTCAAACTCTGATGTAACCAGTTGATTCTATATTCTCAATAGAAAAAAAGAAGAAGATATATTTATGTTCAATCTTATTATCATGAAGAGTTTCCTTAAGTATCAAGGGTTGATTCAAGAGTTGTATTCTTGGTGGATTACTTTTATTAAATGTCACTATCTATTATCTTTAATAAATATACTCAATCAATTGAACTAAAACTCTTTTGACCATTCATTTTATCTATTCATTGAATGTTGTCACACAAACACTTTTTATATGGTTGGTCCTTCCTTATCCAATTGTTTTCTACCAAATAAATATGACTAGACTTTCAATTTGTATTTTTGAAGTGAATTTGTAGTATAAAATAGAATTGAGAAACAACATTTGATGTGAAAAATAAAAGTATAAACTTGAAAAAGTAAGACATTTATTCAAATGAACTTATTATTTAAAATAACAAAATAATTAAAGGGTTGTCATCAAGAAGTGAATCAATTCAATTCAATTGATTATTATATACCATATGATGTCTAATATTAATTATTATATTATTTTATTAAATATTATATTTTAATCATATTAAATATGTTATATTTTAAATATTTATTTGTGTTTTTATATATAAATTATATTTTTTTAATTTTTAATTTTTTTAAAAGTGTCAAGCCGGTGAATTTTATTAATGTAATGAAGGAAATACATAATTTGAGAAAACAAAGATAGCAAACTCAAAACAAGTCACTCTACCATCCACTAGCTTATATTCTATTAAACAAATATTTTATTTCTGAATAATAATAATAAATATTTTAAAAATTACATAAAAAATACTCAGATAATCTAATCAAAATGCGAAACAAAAACAATGAAAAAAATGAAATCTTACCTCTTCGAAGTGGTGGCATGGTTAGAAATTGATATAAATGCCAAAAAAATGTTATGAAAAGAACGTGCTTGGGTTTTGAGGTAATTTGAGTTTTTTTTTTTCCAGTTGTTGGATATTTTTGGGCATTAAAAATGGCCTAAACCCACGGCCCACAAAATCATACAATTTTTTTCATAATTCGTACGAGTTATTAGAAACTTTTAGTTTCTCGTAACCCATATAGGTTATGAGAAACTTTTTGTTTCCCTTAACCCACATAGGTTATGAGAAACTTTAACCATTTTTTCATGGGTTTTTTAAGGCTCGGTAACACCAAGCCAAGAATGATTTTGAATTTTTTAGGAACCGAGCAGTTTATGAAAAAATTCATTTTGGGGGGCCATGTGGCCACTTTTTTGACCAGCATATTGGTGCACTTACCCATAATGCAAGTGAAGGAAGTATGAATAAAGAATTTGATCATGAGATCCTTCTTCAAAAATCTTTCTAAAGCATTACACTAGCTTTCTAAGCTTCATAATGCCAAAAATAAAGTTGAAGATATGAGAACCTTACTTACACCAGTAAAATATCAGTTGAATATTTCATAGCATTGGAAAAAGAAACCTGGGGGTGAATAGAGAGGGTATGTGAATCTCATTGCCAAGGTCCACCATCAAGAACAACATACCAATCATCTTTAGAATCAAGTCATGCATCAAAAACTCTCTGGCAAAAGGGTAAAGTTGTATTTTACCCTCAACCTAAGGAGACCAAACATCATGAACCTAGTGGTGCAAACTAAGAAGAAAAGGTAAAAATAAAAATAATTTATAGACTTAGTTATACTTAACAAAATAGTCCTCACAATCCATCACTTCTTTCTCTACAGGAATCATAGGACCAACAACAACACAAGGGACTATTAGCTTAACAAATTCCTTCATTTTTCTAAGATTAATAACATTAGCACCAAAAGTAGTAGGCAATATTTTCACAAGAAATTTTGCATAGGAAGTACATTCACAAGAACCATAGGACCCACAAGGAGTAAACAACCAAACTCATAAAAAGTTAGGGGGACCCAAACCTAGAATAATTAGTTCAAGAAACCCTACAGTTGGAGTGCTAACCACAACCATTACATGACCAACAACATGAAGCTAAGAGAAAAACTCACTAGGAGACGAAAGATCCACTATCACAACAAGTTGAGGTAGCTCTATGGCTAAGGACAACATCCTAAGGGTAGGTGGGAAAGAAAAATTTAAATTTTACAGTGGGTGGAAGTGAGTGCAAGACATCTCGAGAACCTTTAATTTCATATCTAGTGCAATTTTTATTTTTAAGTAGTCACCAAATTGTATTTTAGTTGTTATAGATATTATTATTTGATGGATAATTTCAGGCACTTGTATATTTGTTTTGTCACCAACTTACTTTTTAGTTGTTATAGCTATTATTATTTGATGTATAAAATCATGTGACTAGTGATTTCATGTACTTGAATATTTGTTTGGTCATTGCAACTAAAAGTCATGTCCTTCAAATTATTTGGTAGTTGTTAGAAGGTAAGTGCACCAAGATGGTGAACAAAAGGGGGGGTATAAGTGGCCACTTTTTTTTCTGAAATCACGGAAACCTGAACTTCACAAAGAGATTTGAGGGTCATGCACCCAAAACTAGGAGTTGTGTAAAGAATAAGAATTGTAGTACTCTGAATCTAGTTTCTAAACTACTAAAGTTTTTTAAAAACAGATAAGATTAAGAGGGTCAAATCTCCCGTGCACAAAAAACCGTTCCTAATTTCTTCAAGAAAACATAATAGAGCTATTTCCATGCGCTTCACAAAATTTATAGTTAGATTTAGTATTTTTCAAAATCCTTTGGTAGTATGATTGGTTAGAGTGAGATCTATAAGTTGTGTATTTTTTTGTAATTTTGTGTTGATTATCTTATTTTTAATAATTTTTTGAAGTGACCGCATCTTGAAAATTTGGTACATGTTCATGCAATGAGCATAACTTGCATCAAAACAATCCAAATTGCAATTTATTTTAAAGTGTATAGAATCTAGTGTAGGACAGTAATATGTAATTTGTTTTAAATTTGGTCAAGTAGATCAAAATTTATTAAAAAAATGGTAGACATATGTTTGTGAGGACTATGAAGACACTGGTAAAGAAAATTAAAGTTTACTATGCTAATGTTGTCTAAAAATAGAAACAATTATATGGTCAGAAAGCTTAGAAGATGTCTGAGATGATGATAGTAATCTACTCACTTGATCATTTGTAAAGCTGATGATGACGAAGTCAAAAAATTATGTTGAAAGAAGAAAAAACATTTAAATGGACAAAATTGGAGGGAAAATGGGCTTGCAAACCTTAGGGTAGTACTCCAAACCTTTTACCAAGCCATAACCCATACGGGTTATGGTGTACAAAATAACCTACTCGGGTTTTGTAAACCAAAAACCACAATTTCAAGTTCTACATAACCCGTACAGGTTATAAAGACATTAAAAAAATTTACATATATGATATTTTAATATCTAGGTTTATATATATATATATATATATATATATATATATATATATATATATATATATATATATATATCCCTCTCCCTCCTTACCCCTCTATATTTCTTTCATCTCTCTCCCCCCTCTCAAGGTATCTCTCTTCCTCTTTCCTTCTCTACCTCTCAGTCCCTCTAGCTTTACTTCTCTCTCCCTCCCTCCATTCCTCTCCCTCTCTTCTTGTATCTCTCTAAAGTATTCCTGTTTTCATGTTTACGGTTTATGGTTTATGGTATAGGGTTTAAGGCACATGGGTTAAGGATTGAATCCTAAGGTTTGGGGTTTAATGTAAAGTATTTAGTGTTTAGAGATTATGATTGATGATGAGGGTATACCTCTCCCTCTTGCGATCCTTCCCTCTATATCAATTCTTTCATCCCTCCCCATCTCTCTCTTTGGTTCAAGGTTTATCTATGGATGTAATTTGTATTTAGGTTTTAGAGCATAGGGTTCAAGTTTCAGTGTATACTATTGAGGGATTAGGGATTAAGTTGAGGGTGTAGGGTTCAATGTATAATGTTTAGGTTATAGGGTTTCAAGTTCATTGCATAGTGTTTATTATTTAGGACTTAAGGTAAAACAACATTTACAAAAAACTTAAATTTTCAAACTAAAAACCTTGAAAAAGCCATGGACTCCATTAATGGAGCTCCAAGCTCAAACACAAGCAAGAAATATCAAAACATCACAAGGGACTACCTTTTCCAATCCAAGGTTGAAAGTATGAATACTTTGAATCTCCTTCCAAAGCTAGCCTCTTTCCTAAGCTTTTTCCAACAAGAGTGGTCTCCAAATCTAGAAAGTGGGTGAACAACTAAACTTTACTCCAAGCTTCTCCTAAATAGACAAACCTCCTAAAATATAGGAGCCAATCAGAAAAGGGAAATAAATTTCCACTCCCTTCTTCCCACTTGCCTTCCTTCACCATAAATGGAGTTGAATGCAAGTTTGGGATGGGATTCTTCAAGGTTTACTCACCTTAGGGAGGGTGGAGTAACCTTGAAGGGGGAAGAAGGAAGTAGACCCAGGTTGTGTAGAGTCTCCCATGTGTGGAGGGAAATACATGGGGTTCCACGATACCCATGATGCCTAGTATGGCCTACGGGCACTTGGGGGCATAAGGAGAGTTAGACTGAATCTTGTTGAAGATGGTCTTCCCAAGTCCATGTGTGGCTTGGGAATTTTGCATTTGTACTACGGCTTCTCCACCTGGTAGTCCACCTCTACCCCATTTTCAGGAAGGTCTCTTGGAGGCCTTCCTTTTGTAAAACCCTATTGGGAATATCATTTTAATGTCTTGTATCTTGTCTATTTTATTTATGCTTGAGTGTCTGTTTGTTTCCCGTTCCAATTTGGATCCCCTACCTCGAGGGTGGCCATGAAATGGCCTAGGTTGGGAGGTGAGCCTCTGTGGTCAACCTTGCTTGTACAGGTACCCAGCTGGATGCAGGGCTTGTGGATTGTGGACTTGAAGAAAATTTAAGTTTAAAATTATTGCAAATCTTGCATTTCATGTTTCATGAAAATTTGGGAATCCGGAACCTCCTTGTATACTTGTACCTTGAAATTGTAATGATTATCGTCATTTAATCTATTGGAAAGGAAAATTACAAAACATGGTGCAAAGCAAAATTTATAATTTCCTTGATTTTATGTGTAAAAAATTATATGTCCATTTTCTCTAGCAAATTGAGAAAAGATGGATTTAATTGTTATTTAATTCATTGCAGTTAGTTCTAAATAATGAATTAATGATTATATGCAAAAGTATGGTTCATAGAACTATTGGTGAAATTATACTTATCATTAAATATTGAATTAGCATATTTTGTTTTGTGTAAATGTAGAAATAAATTTAATTTATTTTTAGTTAAAAATGAGGAATTTTAGTTTTAAATAATATTATTTTTACTTAGAATATTTTTGAAATTTATGAATGAAAAAAATGCCCAAAATGGAAATTTGATTCCTATGAAACATTGAGCATTATATATAGATTGCATTTATGTAATTTTTATACAAAAAAAATAAGGCTAAATAGCCGCTGTTTGAGAATTAAGGAAAAAAATAAAAATTTATCTTACCAGCAAATGAATAAATAAACATAAGCAAATTCCTTATGTTTAATTTTACTTATAAAATATTCATTTATAAAAACTTAATACTTTATAAAAGATCTTGAGCTTTTAAAATCCTATTAGCGCTGGGCGCTATTATTTTAAATTTTTTTTAAAAAATTTTTTTTAAAAAAAATGATGGGGCAGGGGCGGGCCGAAGCCCTAACCCCCTCACCCCCTTGCGCAGCGGCGGAGGCGAAGGCCGGCCCACCCGCCTTCCCTCCTTCCGCCGACCTCTCCTCCCCCACTCGGTCGTCGCCCTTCCAACAACCTCAGCCACCAGTCACCGCCCCCTCCTCCATTGCACCCTCCTCCTACTCGTGCTCGGCTCTGTGCGCAGGGGCCTGGAGAGATAGTTGGGGTTTGATATATTTTAAAACAAACTTTGAATTTTTTTTTTGTATACTATTTTTTATTTATATGAAGTTTAATGTTTTAAGGGATGGGGAAGGTTAGTTTAAAAAGAAACAAAACAAGATTTTAATTTGTATTTAAAAGTTTTTTCTTTATTTATAATTGAGATTTATAGATTTGTTTAAGTGATTTGCCATTATGTATTAATATAAATGTCAAATCTAAATAACGTACTTATTTATTGTAAGTTACATTTTATAAAGCGGCTAAGAATTTGGAAGGATTTATTTTGTTATATAGAAACGTTGATTTATTAAATAAATTAGTTGTTATTATTATTTTATTAGAATTAGATTTTAATATTTGATTTCTTTTTATGAGGATTTAAAATAAAGAATTTACATATGTACAAATGTTTATGTGTTGAAGTCTAATTTTTTGTTAATAAGATTATTTATTGGATTAGTTAGTTTATTAAAAAAGGATGTTAAAATATATTATAAGTGATCTTTTAGATTTAAATTTGTCTTACTATTAGTTTGTTTAAATATAAATTTGAAATGGGAGAAAGATTATTAATAAAAGATGATCCAAGTTACAGAGCGAAAGGGCGCACAAAGGGCTCTGCGCGTAGAATTTCTCTACATTTGCCGGAAAGTTCATTTCTAGGTTACGGAGCAAAAGGGAGCACAGGAGGCTCTGCGCGTAGATTTTCTCTACATTTGCCACAAAGCTCAACGGAATAGCATAGCTTAAGCTTTTATTCTGCTCATGCTTTCGTAAAGCATTTTCCTCTTGGAGCCAGTGATTTTCTTCCAGCTTCTAGGGCATCGAAGTTCCCAAGCATTGGCAGCGACTCTCCATGGCAAAATGTAGCAAATTCGATTCCACATAGGGGCAGAGATCTGAAGGTTAGAAGGCAGCAAAACACAACAGCAGGGTAGTGAATTTGCCCAAGGTTTGAGCAGATCCGAAAATATCTAGGGCAGATCTGATCCATAGGCAGCAATAGTCATTTGGAGAGTGCAGACCCGAATTCATTGGGAGGCAGATCTAATGCATAAGGAGCAGAGTTTAGAGTGATTGATTCAACATAAGTAACATGAATTAGTAATTAATTGGAATTTTGGTAAGCAGCGAAATACAAGAGGAACAACAGTTTGAGAAAGGAGCGAACTCTATAGCAGGGGCAACGACTTAGCTAGAGAACAGCAAGCTATTAAGGCGGAGTTGTTGTTAGAGGCAGCGACTCTAATTAGAAGAGCAGGGCCACCGAAAATTAATACAGGAGCAACAAATTTTTGTTTGAGCAGAGGCAGGTCCAAATTTGATTGTAGAGAGGGAGCGAAGACATACATAAGATCCAAAAGCATAAAGGTAGATCCGAATTCTCAAAGTGCAGGGTGCGAATTGGCATCAAGAGGTGCAGGTCCGAATTTGCTAAGGAAGAAGGCAGGTTTGAACTCATAGCAGATAGGTCCGAATTCATAAGGAAGCAGAGAATTATAAAGGGAGCAGAGATTTACAAAAGAGCGAATTTGAGGGCAGCGAAATTAGGCAAGGCCAGATCTAGCATTGTTGTAGAAGGAAGAGCATAGAAGGTGAAGGCAGATTTGATATTTGAGGCCAGATCTGATATCAGGATCAGATCCGAGTAAAGGGGGACCTATTATTTCATTTAGAGGCCACAAATTTTAACAAGAGATACTACAATTTGAAGAGAAAGAAGGCTACAGATTTTGCCCAGGCCCTGCCTATTTTTGAGGATAAATTGGCAAAATTTGTTAACAAATAGAGATAAATTCATCCTATTCTGGCACGAGACATTACACAATCAGCGAAATGCAAACTTTTCATTCAAAAAGGAAATCCGCCTTACAAAGACGTCAGATAAATATTGGTCTTTTTCATGCGAATCGAGATGCAAAGAAAGATTTAGCCGTATACAGTAAGGATAACCCTATAGCAGAAAGGCCCAATATGGCTACAAGTGCTGCAAAGAAGCAAGACAAAGAAGAGGTTTTTTCAAGTTATTGTTTTAATTGTTGGCTCTATGGCCACAAGAAAAAAGATTGTCGTAAACCAGTACAACATCACCCTTCATATGAGCATTTGATAGATTTCATAGCAAAACAGAAGAAATTAGCTAAAGAAAATACAGATTTGGAATTGCGCGCAGTCTTCACTCAAGCAAAACCTTATCCTTTCATTGATGTCTCTGCTCCAATAAAGGGTTCCTCTGAATCTTCACTACCAGATAAGCAAGAGAAGGATTCTCAAAAAGAAAAACTTAAGGAAATTGCTAGGGAGGAGAATCCTGGTTATGCACTTAGAATAAACAATTTAATCCCTAAGCAAACAGGGAATGGTAAGCTAAGAGTCTTCTCAGTCAAGGCATTGGACAGACAAATAAATATCTATTCCAAGACTAAATATGCAAAATCAGGCATAAGCATCGGGGCTGCTAAGGTGGGAAGACCTGAGTACAATTTAAATTGTAGAACCAATGAACCCCTATCTGCTAAGGGGGAAGGCAGGATCTTACCTACTCAAGCACCTCCCGTTTGCATGATGAAGAACGAATCCACTTGGCAGACGATTAAAAACAGGAAAAAGGTTAACAGGTATCAGCTATCTCATAGTCCTTTTAATCTATCTCTGAATAACCCATTTGATTTTCTTAAAGAGGAAGATAATGGGAGATATTCACCCCCCCAAAAAGGCCATAAGGCGGGACAAAATAAGTTCCATACCAATGTCTCAGAGATCTACCCACAGAAGGATCAAACACACAGAAGGAATCTAAAAGGTTTAACAAGTAACAATGAATTAAGGAAGTTTCAAGAACAAAACATACAGGTATGCATGCCCCCTCATAAGTGTAATAAAACTATGGAGAGTAACAATGATAAAAGAATAGGTAATTTCTTTTAGAATCCTAACATGATTAGAATAGATCTAGATGGAAAATGCATAGAACAGAGACAAAATTCTTTTGCAGATACAGGGCTGATTTGTCGATGGTCTGGAGTAGGAACTTCTACCACAGATCTGATAGCCTGGTTGAAATCTCAACTCTCGAATGAGGTAAGTATATCTATCTTATTAGAAAATTTTATTTTCATTAATTGTAAAGATGGAAATATTAAAAGTAAAATTAGAAATGAAGGGTTAGCTAAGTATAAAGACTCTGATTTTTATATTTTTGACTAGGTTCCCTTGTTCAACCCAATAAAACTTAAGGACTTTCTTGTAGAAAAAGCTATAGTTCTTAAAAATCTGCCTATAGAATTATCTGATGTAGAAACTATCAAATTAATAGGAAAACAAATTGGTGACTTTCTAAGCATTATTGATAATGATAATAACTAGTATGAAAAAATCATTAGAGTAAAGATCAACTATCATCAAAAATGGATACATCCCATTAGAGTATGCTTTAATTCTAACTCTATTATTATTAACCCCATTATTCTAGAAGATTTTGTAGAAAGACAAACAAATGATCTAGAAACCAATAATTTAGGACAAATGGACACTCATATTCAGAAGACATCGGAATTCAAGGAGAGCTTTAACCCAGAAAAAGGAGGTTTCACTATGACTTCTCCTAAGAAAATTAATCCGATTAGCATCTCCTCACAACCTTCAGACTCTAAGTGTCAACCCCCTTTTGCTCTAGAAAAGGAAATATCAATAAATAAGACCTTAAATGTTGAGGTCAAATCTCCCCTACCTTTATCCATAGAACATGAGAATAACCTTAGTACTCAGAGTTTCAAGCAAGAAATTAACACTAAAATTACCTCTTACAGCCCGAATAGAATCTCCAACAGTCCAGAAGATAAAGAAAGATCACCTCTTAAGGAGAACCAAAAAATAGAAAAAGAAATAGTTGAGATCACCAATGAGTTAATGGACACCCTTATAGACGAAATATGTGACAAAGAGGAACTTGAGCACCAAAAAAGTTTGCTAATTAAAAGCATTATAGAGATGTCGGCATCAGATAATACTCAGGAAAATGGAGAAGAAGACATGGAAATGGAATGATTTCCAAATGTAGACGAGATAGGAGACATGGAAAGGGATATTAATGAAAGAGAAGATCCCTCGTATGGTAGGAAAGAAGAAATAAATAATACAAGGAATTAGAACAAGGAAGAGATCAGAATTTGCCTAGAAGCTATCAACAATGAAGATAGACAATTAGGAATGGCAACAACCATTGATGGAATCAAACCCAATGGCAATCTCTCATTGGTTAAAGACTCCATAGAAAGCCTTTTTGGCATCACCAACCAAGATAGGCAGTTAGGAACAGCAATGAAAAGAGGAAGTTTGAGCACCCCTAATATCAATAGAATTAAAAAGAAGAGGGGGAGGAAATCCGAAGTGGAGTTAAGAACTATAAATGTTAATGCAGGAACCCAAATAGAGATTGCAGATATTCCTAATATTGATAAAAACTCAGAACTCATCCATTCTGAATCTTTCCATCAGTTAAAAGAAATGCAAAAAGAAGAAATGGAAAAGTCCCCCTTAGTGGAGACCATTGACCAAGGATCACTGCTAGACTTTTTAGGATTAGACCCTGCCTCTATTCTGGAAGATTCTAGGAGTAATGATATAATAACAGGAGTATTAGCCTCGCTATCGAAAGAGGAACTTTGTGAGGAAAACAAAGAGAACATCGTTAGGAACAATACAGAAACTTTAGGTTTAGGAAAATCTATTAAGGGCAAGTTAGAAGCTGATACGGGGAAACTAGTCAAACCAAGAGGTAGAAAATCTCTTGCTGAACTAAGAGCTAAGGAAGGAATGGCGCCAGGTCAGGTTAAAATTATCGATATTCTATACTCTGGGAAGGGGAAGATCCTTCCCGATTCCTCATGAAGATCATTAGTTGGAATGTTAGGGGTTTAAATGCCCCTAACAAACAAAGCCTTGTAATAAGGCAATTAGCGAAAATTAAACCAAATATGGCTATGATACAAGAAACTAAACTTTCTAATGAAGGATATGAGAATTTAAAAAAGAGTATAGGGATTAGAGAATTAATAGGTTGCGAGGCAGAAGGTGCTTTGGGTGGGACTGCTTTTATTTGGGATCTAAGAGAAATAGTTTTCAATATTCATGAAAAACATAAAAATTGGATGGGAGGTCAAATCAAAAGTTTAAAATCAGATTTAAAATTTAATCTAATAAACATGTACGCTCCAAAATTCTTACATGAAAAAAGAATTGTATGGCAGGAGGTTAAGGATTATATTGAAAGCTTCCCGAACGATACATTTATACTAGGAGGAGATTTTAATGCTATCCTATCCTTGGGAGATAAACTGGGTGGGACAAAACACATATCAAAAACTACTTTAGAATTACAGGAATGGATAAATAATATAGGGGCTTCGGAAATTGAATCAGACAGAGGGAAATACACCTGGACTAACAAACGAAAAGACACAGAGTTAATAGTAGAAAAATTGGACAGGTTCTTCTTTATTGGGGAATTGAGAAATTTTGACTTTGATCTTACTAATGAGGTACTACCTATTGCCGGTTCCGACCACTTTCCTATAGAACTAGTAATTTCGGAACCAATCAGAAATAAAAAGATCCCATTTAGATTTGAAAAAATGTGGTTACTTAATGAGGAATGTTTGGATCTAATTAAAAATTGGTGGACAAAGACAAGATTTGAAGGCTCCAAGACATATAAAGTCATAAGGAAACTAAAATTAATAAAAAGAAATCTGTCTCAATGGAGTAAGAACACTATTGGGGATATATTTGTGAAAAGAGATCTTATAGAAAAAGAGCTAGAAAATGTGAATAAGGAGATTACTGAAGAAGGTAAACAGACTTCAGATGATAACAAAGAGCAACAACTATTATGTAAATACTATGATTCTCTTTCACAAATTAGCGCCTTCTGGGGGCAAAGAGCGAGAGAAACATGGCTCAGGGAAGGGGACCAAAACACCAAATTTTGTCACAATAGCGTCAAAGCTAGAAGGAAAATAAATAAGATTTCCAAAATCAAAGATAGCAATGGTAATACAATAGAGGATCCCGAAGAAATTGCAGATTTAGCAGTCTCTTTCTTTGATAAATCTCTGAATAACTTAGGGAGTGTGGATTTGTTGAACCAGACCAAGCTATTAAGAAACATCCCTCGTATAATAACTTCGCATCAAAATAACCTCCTAAATGCTGCATTTACAGAAGATGAAATACTCAAGGTTTTAAAGGAAATGAACCCGGATAAATCCCCTGGTCCTGATGGATTCCCAACTTTTTTCTTTCAAAAGTGTTGGTCATTTATGGGCAAGGAAATTACTGATGCTCTAGAGGGAATGAGAAACTCACGACATATTCTTAAAGAGCTAAATAACACATTCATTGCTCTTATTCCCAAAAAGGTCAATGCAGAGAAATTTAATGAGTTCAGACCTATCTCCCTGTGCAACACTTTGTATAAAATCTTCTCAAAAGCTTTGGTAGGCAGAATGAAACAACTTCTTCCATTGATTATATCCGAAGAACAAACAGGATTTGTCCCTAATAGGTCAATTTTGGATGGAGTGATTATTGCTCATGAGGCTATACATTCAGTAACAAATAATAAGGATCCGAGTATGTTGATTAAGTTAGACATTAGTAAGGCATATGATAAAGTGGACTGGAGATTTTTGTGTAAATGTATGGAAGCTTTTGGATTCTCAAAACAATGGATCAATATGATTTTTGAATGCATCTCCACCCCTCACTTCTCAATTATGGTGAATGGGTCTCCTGAAGGCTTTTTCAGCTGTTCTCAAGGTTTGAGGCAGGGAGATCCGTTATCTCCTTTTTTGTACATTATTATGGCAGAAGCTTTAGGGAGAGGTATCAAGAAACTTCAGGAAGATGATAAGGTTAAAGGAATCAAGATTACTTCGGGAGTCGAGGCTACTACTCATCAACAATATGTCGATGATAATCTCCTCTTTGGAAAAACACTTTTAGAAGAAGCTCAAGCTTTCAAAGAAATTTTTAAAACTTATGCTAACGCTTCTGGACAATGTATAAATGAGGAAAAATCAGAAATTTTTTTTATCAATACTGAAGAGAGACGAAAGAATGAGATTAAACGTATTCTAGACTTCAAAGAAGGTTTCTTCCCATGTAGAGATTTAGGTTTACCTCTGGATAAGGGGGTCAAATCAAATCACTTATGGGAAAGCACAATTCAAAATATCTCCAAGAAACTAGATCAATGGAAAGGTAAATGGTTATCAAATGCGGGAAGGGTTGTTATGATGAGGTCAGTCCTCTCTGCAGTTCCTATTTATCAGATGATGAGCATGAGAATCCTGATAGGTATTAATAAGGAGATTGCTCGAAAGTTAAGGAGATTTTTCTGGCAAGGGTTGGAGGAGAAATCTAAACTAGCTTTAATTGCTTGGAATAAGATTTGTAAGCCAAAAGAAGAAGGAGGTTTGGGAATAAAAGACCTTACGCTTCAAAACAAGGCCTTAGGGGCGAAATTAGTATGGAGAATGATTAGAAACCCAAAGGCAAAATGGGTTAAAATACTAAGATATAAATACTTACTAGGAGAAGAGGAGGAAAGTGTTTGTCGTTCTGATAATTATCCGACAGGCTCATGCATATGGAACTTCATAAAAGAATGTAAAGATATAGTATTAGAGTCCCTTTCTTGGGACGTGAAAAGCGGGGATAAGGCTCTTTTTTGGGATGACTCATGGGGTGGAAAACCGGCCCTACGTGAAATTCTTGGGAACGATCAGCTAATTGAACTAATCAAACAAAGTAAGGGAGAGCGGGTTAAAGACTATTTTTCACAAATCAATAATAGTGAGGGTAGCAGCTGGGCATGGAAATCTCTAGAGGAACTCAGACTTCCCCTTGATTTCCAGAATAAACTTAACAAGGCTCTACAAGAATGAAACTTCTATCCACGCTCTGGGGAGGACACAATTATATGGGCTACCTCAAAGAGTGGTGTATACAACTCAAAAGAAGGTTTCAAAGTTATTTCTGGATTAGATAATCCACCCACCAATCTTCCCATTGATCTATGTTGGAATAGAAATTGTCTTCCTAAGGCAGGTCTATTCTCATGGGCAGCTTTACAGAAAAGGATTCTCACCGCTGAATGGTTTGAAAAAATAGGGTACCATGGTCCTTCTAGGTGTGCCCTGTGTGAGAAAGAAAGTGAGATGATTAATCATATTTTGTTAAATTGTGAGTATGCCAATAAATGCTGGCTTTGGGTTCTGGAGAAATTAGATCTGAAGACTGCTCTTCAAAATGATATCACAGAAGTTTTTATTTCATGGCAAAGATCATGTAAGGAGGATTTATACAGTAAAATGAGATACATAATCCCATCTCTGTTAATCTGGGAATTATGGAAGGAAAGGAACCATAGGATTTTTCAAGATAAAAGGATGAACATTGAGAGTTTTTTGAACAAATTAGAGGCAAATATAGTAGAAATTACAAACAATAGAAATATGCTGGGACAATCAATGATGGAATTCTCACTAGAAGACAACTACCAGAGAAAGAAGTGGTATGGCTTGAAAGTTCCTCCCTGGATTGGATCTAGCATTGACAATAAATCCTTATCAAGGGCGAACTATAAATGGAAACCACCAGAGAAAGGATGGATTAAGTTGAACTTTGATGGGGCAGCTAGGGGAAACCCAGGGGTGGCGGGTATAGGGATATGTTTACATAATGCGAAAGGAAAGTTATTAGGAAGGTTAGCAAAACCTATAGGAATTAAGACAAATAACGAAGCTGAAATAGAAGCTATAAGATTAGGTTTGGCTTGGTGCAAAAAATGGAGGCTTAAAAGAATTGCGATTGAAGGAGACTCAGCTATTATTATAAATGCAATAAGACAGGGTAGAACGCCGAACTGGAAACTAAATAGTGCTATTGAAAAAATATTGGAATCTCTTGAAGTTATAGGAGATTATACAGTGAATCACATTTACAGGGAGGGCAATATAGACGCAGATAAGTTAGCTAACCTAGGAGCTGACGGGCAAGAAATTGAAGAAATTCATGAGAGTCTGAAAGAAGAACTCGGAAGGTGAAGAAAAATGATTTCAAAATAGGAAATCAAGATTAGATGTAAATAAATGTAAATGAATTTAAAGGTAAACAAGTATAGATACATTTGCGAGTATAGTATAAAAATGCAAAAATACACACACAAACACGCACAAACACACATACATATATATACTGCCCTCTTACATAGCAGACTTCAAGATAGGGAATGTAAGAAGTTAACATCTCATTTAGTCAAAACAATCATCATATATTAAGGGCATGCCAACCTACAATGAAGTCTCATCGATCACAAAAATGATAATCTTTAAAACAGAAAATGTTATGACAAATTAAAAGATTCGTAAAGTGCCCATAAATTTCATATGTTCATAGCAGGACTGTCAATAGAAATGGACTCAGATTGTAATGTTTTATTTAGTAGACTAACTCATGGATTAAGATTTGAAATTCCTTAATTTCATCAATACCTAACCTGAACTAGCTTTATGAGGATTGGATCATGAAAATGATTAATTAACTGTAAATTAGGAGAATAGAGGTTGCATGGTGTCTTTCTATTTTGCAGGTATACAGGGAAAGCATAACAGACCAAAAAGGCAGAAATAAAGAAAAAGAGGCTCAAGAACTTATCAAAGCTAAGACAAATACTCGAAGAGCGAGATGAGAGAAAATAACACGATTTTTCAAAAGCACAATTAAAATTAAAGGAAGGCTCATTAGTTCTAAAGATAAGAGCAAGGTATATGTAATCTCAATCTAAATAAATGTACGACACAGGATGGGAATGCTTATCAGTTCTTCTTAAAAGACCATTGTATATAAAAGATTAATATATTTGTGTTCACTATCATGGAGGTATGCCTCCATTAATCTGTACTAAAGAGGGAATGCCCTCTTCGACTCCATCAAGTGGAGCTTTGTAATCCGACGCTTGTAGGAACTCTAAACTTGATTTGTTTCTGGACAAAAGTCCCGGGCTAGACTGGAGGTTTTCTTCCCCGTTCTTTCCTACCAGTGCCCGCATGAACGGAGGAAAATGTAAAAAGATAAATTTTAAATAGATAAAATCAAGGCTTCGGCCGTTTATTGATCAAAAATATATATATATATATAATTTGAAATGATAGAGATAGATAGTTGATTTAATAATCTAGTTAGTAGAATTTTATTATAGTTAATATTTAATTAATTCATTTCCATGTCTTTAATGTAGTTCTTTAACTAAGTAATTGACTAGATTATTTTTATCATAGGCACTTTTAAAATTAGTTGTTATGTAAATGGCTAAGTTCATTTTTATTTTGCTCCAAATAATTTAGACTAAAATTATTATATTAGTCATGATTCTTTCTAAATAAATTAGATTAAATCTTATTTAGATTTACTTGTTTTACGGAGTAGATTTATTTTCTTTAAGATTTATTTATTAGATTAAAGTATTTGATGATCAGATGTAACCTATCCATCTCTTATCATCTTTGGGCCTCGTCTAGGGTCTCAAGGACCTCTTTAGACATGTAGGCCGACCTTCGTGCACGGTTGACTTTCAGTCAACGTTAGTCAAACCTTGGACATAACCTTGGTTTGCATGCACAAACACTTCCCTAACGTATTTTAACCCTTGTAGAACCTTGTCGGACATGTTTGGGCACAATTGACTTTTTGGTCAACTCTTGGTCAAACCTTGGTCAAACACCTCGGTTTGCATGCCCAAGTATTTCTAGATGTGTTTTATACCCTTTTGGCTTGGTCACACGTACTTTGGTGCATAGTTGACTTTTGGTCAACCCTAGTTGACTTTTTAGTCAACTATCTCATTTTGTGTGCCGATCAAAGCTAGTAGTCTGGGCACCTGGTAGACTTGATTGGAGTTGTTTGATGAAGTTTGTCTTTTGGTCAAACTTGGTCAACCTTCTATGGTTGACCCTTGAGGTGTTGCTAGACACTATAGTGTTATCTGTCATCAGTGTTCTATCTGCACCGTTTTGCATGCACATAGAGACTTTCATCAATTAGTGTTCTCTTCTTAGTTGTGTAAGTATGTATGCTTGTAGGCAGTTATTAGGTTTTAGAAAAAAAAATTGTAGTTGTGTTTTGCTCAACTTTTGGGCATGATAGTTGAGGCTTTAAGGTTCAATATATAGTATTTAGGGCTTAGAGTTTAGGGTTTAGAACTTAAGATTTTGAAATGGAAGAAATGACATCCCTATACTAATTAGTGCAACCTAGAAAATAAAAATACTTCATAACTCTAGAACACAAATAGGCCTAGCTATTATCCCCAAGGAAGATTTAGGTGATGGGATATATTTCCTTTGTTATACAAGATTGAGATAGTGAAGTGTGTGTAAATGAACAATAATAATAATTTTAAAATGAATAAATATGACAAAACACAAAAAATACGAAATGAAAACATAGAATAATAAAGAAGATCTAGAATGTAGACACAAAGAAGAAACTAGGTGTTAAATCTAGAGTTGATTGTGTAGGATATGAATTTTAGGCACTCATGTTTGATGAGGTTGGATTTTTGAGAGTTGGTAAAAAATGGGATCAATAACCTCTAAACACATTTGTCTCTTGAAAACTACGAAAAATTTTGTAGGATAATGGTGTTGAACATCCTAGTATTAGGGTTTTTGTCCATTTGAAGTTTAGCAATATTTGAGAGTCAACTTTTCTTGTTTGTAACTTTTCTATTGTTGGATTTATACTTGTACACATAAAACAGGAAAAAAATTTGTACTATATAGTAGGTTTCCTATGTTAAACCTTGTGATTGTGTTTCTAGCTTCACAATATAAAACATGATATGGAATATATGCCATCAAAATGATAGAGGCTTGTGCGCAAGCAAAATGTGATTAAATTGGAACGCAATAAATTAATTTAAAATACTCAAATGAAAAATAAAAAGAAATAATTGAGATTAGACAAAAAAAAAAATACAAATGAACACCACACAAACTGAAGTAGCAACGTGTAGTCCTCTTGATGAAATAATTTGTCCATGATTGCTTGGTTGTATATGAATGAATGAATGAATGGTCAAGATTGATTGCAAAGATCAATGGTGGAGAATTATTTGAGGAGAAAAATTAATTAAAAATTCATTTTGAGAACATGAAGGGACAAGCCCATGTGTCCAAGTACATGGTCCCATGTGCATGATGTGATGGGTGAGTTAGGCTTAGATGTGTGCACATGATTAGAGGAGTGAGTTAGGCTTAATGAAGGATGATTAGAGAGAAAGTAGAAACATTAGTAGGATGTTATGGGAGAAGAGGGAATGAGTGGAGGAATTTTAAATTTATTTTTATTCTAAGTGGGAGAATTGGGGATTAATTAAGTAAATGATGTAATTTGCTTAATTAAATTATGAATTAATGGTGCAAGTGGGCATTTTAGGAATTTGCAAGTGGATGGGGCTTTTGAAAATTTTGAATTAATTAAATTCAAAATTGGAGGAAATCGGAACAATTGTTTAATTAAATAATACTAGAAGTTTATTTAATTAAATATGATCAAGGACTATAGATAAAGTAAGTGAATTAATTTACCTAGGACTATAGAAGATGGGGGACACTAATCAAATAATTAAATAATTTAATTAATATTATATCCATGACAATTAATTTGATTAAATGTTAATGATCAAATTTAGGTGTCTACATTTGGCCCCTCTTTGAGATGGTATTATCAAGTAGCATCATTTCAAAGAAAATTAAGACATGAAGCTAGGAAGAAGATGAGTGGATTAGAAAATATACCCTTGTCATTCAAAAGAGTGAGGAGGAAAGATGATTGGGAGATGAGGAGAAGGATGCTCCCTCAAGAGGACATAGGTTTGAAGAATATGGACCCGTGCTCTCAAAATGGATGAGATGATAGATGTGTTATGGATGAATGGTACTAATATGGATAGATAATGCAAATGACAAGGGGATAGAAGAAGAAAGACTGGGGATAGAAAGATAGGATGGATGGATGAATGGTGGGAGATGGAGCATTATAGGGTAACTAACATGTAGTGAGTACTTATTTTGATTTAGCATATGATCTTATGCACTAGGATAAGAACCAAGGTGGATTTGTATCAAATTCATAGGATTGACACAACAAACAAAAAGGAGGTTAGCCTAACATCGTACAAAGCCACAAGAGACCTTAGTGGATATGATGCTAGAAAAACCAAAAAATATAATGAAATTCTCCAATGTAACATGTAACTACAAGGATCAAATGTTGGAACATAAAAGGGATACATCTACACACATGCATAAAAAAGAAGTAAGACCATGCCTCTAGTTTTACCATTCATAGCACACTATGATGGGTATGTGCAGGATCATGGTATGTCAAACCAAACCCTTAAGTGACAATGAAAATTTAGAAAATCAGGTTTAGGCAAGTTGACATAAAAATTTGAACAAGTTATAAATATTATATCAAAAATATGTAACAAGAGAATCTGTAGAAAATTGAATTTAGTTTCTAAGATACTAGGTCTTTTTTGAAAAATAATTATTCTATATGTTGAAAATTGTAAATTTTAATGTACTAGTACAAAAATTTTAGGAAAAAAATAAGTAGGTGTATGTCTAACCACCTTAAATACAATCAAATGATAAAAAAAATTTACAAGATTTTAGATATAAGTAGTAGACTCATGTCCGAATGTGACACATTTTTTTGTAATTTTTTTCCAAGCAAATAATTAATTATGATTTTTCTTCTACAACTTTTCTAGAATACAAAAACTCTCATGTGCGACCACGTTAACTTAGTCTAAACTTTATGAAATTGAAAAGTTTTTTAATTTTTCTTGTAGTAGCAAAAGCATAGAATGTGACACATGTTTTGGATTTCAAAAATGTTATACAGTTTGAAAGTTATAGTTATTTTTCAAGAAGTCTATCAATTAGGACTAGAAAGATAACAAGTAGGTGTATGTCTGATCACATTAAACAAAATCAAATGATAATATTTTTTTTATAATATTCTAGATAAAAGTAGGTTTTATTTTTATTTTTCTCCAAGTAAATAATTAATTATGATTTTTCTGCTATAAATTTTCCTGAATATAAAAACTCTCATGTCTAACAACCTTAACTTAGTCTAAACTTCATCAAATTGAAAGAATTGTTTATTATTATTATAATAGGTGAAGTATAGAATGTGATGTATATTTCATATTTCAAAAATGTTATATTGTTTGAAAGTTATAGTTGTTTTTCAAAGAGTCTATCAATCAGAACTTCTTTTTCACATCACCACTTTTTGGCATATCATGATCCTGCACATACCCTGATATAAAAGATTGAGGTGACCACAAGGAAGCTCAAGATACAAGATAAGAAAATATCCAAAAGCACCAAGAAAAAATAAGTATCTCAAGTACCTTTTTTCATAAGGAGGATAATGGATGGTGATTGATTTAATTTGGTCTAATATGAGGAAGGCTACATCCTTTGAAGATCAATTATGGAGACTAAACTAGGATTCCTATGTCAAGTGACAAGTGAGACACTTGAACCTCTAAGGTACTAATAGATGATTGTTGAAGCGCTAGCTAAAGATAGGGACCTAGACTTGACGACACACGACCGACTGACACAAACGATGAGACCTAAGGAAATACATGTACAAATGAGCCTATTTGGAGACACACAACTAATACTATGTAAAAAGATAATATAGACAAGATGTACATGATATACAAGGGGTTGTGATGGGTGAGGTCGTTGATGTCAGAACTTGCATCATCTAATCTCATTGTATCAAATTGAGTGTCTTAAAGTTGTATGTTATAAGGATGTTTCCAAATTAGGGGTTTCTTATTCTTAGAACAACATTGCATATTTCCAATCATGCTCCATTCATAGATTTCAGGAGTTATTCCTCAAAGCTAAATTTTAAATTGAAAGTATTACTTCTCCGATTTATTTATTCTAAGAAACTTATCTTGAATTACAACTAAGATGATTTAGCATAGATTGGACATAAACTCAAGAAAGATTAACTCAAGGAATCCTTAATCTACAACACGCTAATTAAATCTAAACTTAATATATTTCAAAATTAAGAAATTCAAATTCTAAAACTATTTTTCTTGAAGGAAACTAATTTACACTTACAGTTAGTTGAGACACACATTTAATCTAAAGAACACTCTTATTGAAATGAAACTAATTCCATGAATAAATGCAACAAATCTTCTATCTAATCTTTCACATTCATCACCATTTCAATCTTGTATTGATACCATAACTGATTCATAAACAACTATTACTGCTCTCTCTCTCTCTCTCTCTCTCTCTCTCTCTCTCTCTCTCTCTTTATATAACCTGTATGTGTTTTGAGAAATTGTGAACGTTGGCATAAGTTTACATAACCCATACATATAGGTTATGGTAAATTGTCATTAGTTGACATAACCCGTACGTGTTATGAGGAAATATTCATATTTGAGTCCCAACGACCTAAAAGCTAGCAATGCAAGTTGTTTGAAGGCCCCACTGTTGTTGCACATAATTTTCTGTGACAGTAACAGTCAGGTTTTGTTTATTTTATTGTCAATGTTTCTTTGAAATGATTGATTTGTCTTGTTTTTTGGATTCTTTTTAAAATTATTTTATCATGGTTACTTTAGATTATACTAAAATGATGCTCATTTGTTATTTTTATGCTATTTGATTGTGGATTGTCCTCATGATGTGACGTGTAGGACAATCAATATCAATAATGGGAAAGAACAAGAGAGGAATGATTGAACAATGAGATGCAGCAAAGGAAGCATATGAAGAGATTACATGAAGGTACGTCATATAAAGCACCTAATGAAAATGATGAAGATTCAACAATTGAAATTGATATGATGAATGCACCAAATCAAAATGATCAACATACACCAATTCAAATGCATGAGATGAATCCACCTAATGAATGCGATGAACATAGACCATTTGAAAATGATGTAATGAATGCACATGTTAATGAAATTCAAGAAGATTTACCATTTGAAGAAAATGGTGTAATGAATGCACCAATCTTAACACCTCCTAGAATAATTTGTAGAAAACGAAAGTTTCTAATAGACATTGATGAATATTTTGAGGCCAATGTATGATAAAATTTCCGAGAGAACTTGTAGAAGAATTATTATAAGAATTTGGAATAACTATTTTAAAAACTTAAATCAAAGTGGAAGATACCAATTAGTTGTTGAAATGATTAAAAATTTGAAATTTAGAGAGACAATGAAAATTTTGGGGTTAAAAACATCTAAAAATAATAGTGAAAGAACCATTGTGAGAAATCTTTTTGATGCATACCAATCCATTGGTTTGAAATCACGCTCTAAAGATGCTAATGTTACTTGTTGTGTCCTCACATCAACCATAATGGGAAAGGAAATGAAAAAACCTCGTTTAATAAGCAAAACAAGCAAGTCATTAAGGATAAGAAGAACCACATTACACCATGCTTTAGATAGGTGAGAGAAAATTGAGGATCCTAACACTAATACTCTTTGGGCATTCTCGGGTAGACTCCCACGCAAGGATAAGGTTGTTGTTGATGCACTAAGAACATTGATTGAGAAATATTGGCATGAAAACACAAGGCTTTCACCCAACCAAAAAGATGATGTTAGAAGACGAATTGGGATTAGAAATCGTGAGCCACGCCCAAAACACTATTTAGATATGACAAACACAATTTTATGAAAGGTTTCTTCAAATCTTTCCTTAGATTAAAATTAGTCAAAGAATTTTTGAGATGACAAAACCATTTTATGTTAAGATTAATCATGCACATACTACATGTTGTAGGGTTCATGTTGATTTTTCCATGCATTATGAGATTTATTGCTATATATGTGGTACTTTGTATGCTAACAATGTTTTGCAGGAATATGGTCTACAAGCACCTCCTAAGTCACCGAGAGATTTCATTTCAAGTGTACTCTACAAACATCAACATGATACAAGCAAGTAGATAAGTACAACTCAATTACAGTTAACAACTCTCAAGAGCTCCATGACGTAGAATTACGTACACATTTATTAATTATTTTAGATTAAATATAATTACAAACCTCTCATATACAAATGAATAACAAGTACATCATCGCATAAATGAGCACGTAGATACAACTGATACATCAAGGTACACGTAATGAAACAACATCCATTGCACAAGTCACAAGGTATGTATCAATAACCAAATACAAAGTATAGTACAATATCCTAAAAGAATTGCATCTGAAGCATTGATACACGATGCAAATATAAAAATCATAAGATAGATATGAATAAGTCTCTAATGAAGAATAAGAAGAAAGTAACAACAACAACAACAATGATCATCCAACACCAATACAAGAATGTCAAAATCTTAAATGGTAGAAGAATCACTGCTACTCGACCATGTGGAACCAAAGGTCCACTCCCAGTGTGGTGAGGAGATAACAATAGAGCCCACTTGGATAACAAACACCAAAATCTAACACACCAAAACAACTAAGCAATGGATTCTAAAGGCTCTCTCTCTGAAAAGGTACCACCAACTAATGATAAAGAAAAGATAGAAAAGATCAAAATACCAACAAGTACCAATACCATTACCATGTATCAAAACCAACTACCAGATACCAAATGCCAAATACTAAACAAATACCAACCACTAGGTACTAAATACCAAAAGCATACCACCAAATAATACTGAAATAACAAAGACACACCACCAAAGACAAATGTAGAAAACTACATAGGAGACTTAGGCTACATACTATGAGAGTGTCATCGCATGGCCATCTATTTGAGTTACTCTAGACCTTGAACTTTCAAGCGTTTATCAAGTTGAGTTATCCTGGACTGGTCACTCTGTACTCCAGACCCTCAACATGACCCTTGCAAAATCAGAATACCCTGTCATGAAGATGAGAAATTCTAAGGATACTTACTTTGTAGGTATCATCTCATTCTCATCCTTGGCCTATACAAGCACTCAAAGCATGAGCGAAGCATCCATAATTAATCTTTTATTTAATGTTATTCCTAAGTTTTATTATTAGGTTATCATGTATTAACAAACTTACGATAGGTTACCATGGTACTGGCCTCTTTGGGCCCCAGACCCCTATTGTAAGTCACTCCCATAAGATGCACCTATTTAACCTCTCCAAGGCTTAGATCACAAATAGATCTCACAAATCATATAAAACATGATAATCAAGTTCAATTCCATAAAACATGAATATCACACTAGTCCTCAAACCATAATCTTACAATTAAAACTTGGTCCTCAAACTATAACATGATATAACACACATTTTCAAAGAGTTCACAAAATAATGAGCTTAAAAAATCAGGTTGGGTAAAAATAATCATGAACCAGTCAACATTATAAAAATACTGAAAATGCACATGTCACGTAGAAGAAAAACCCTTTGAAGCCTCTGTATACCACTCTTAAAGGCAACATAATTTTTTCAAATAAACAACATCAAACAAAGCAATAGAATAAATCAAGTAGTCAAACCATAACACAAGTCTCAGTTGTTTAAGTACGATAAATTTTGCTTATTAAAATCTAGTTTGACTTATTAAGAAAACATTCATTTAAAATCTCATTCATTTATACTTTTTAAATAAGTATTTAACTAAAATTTTCGTGCATATCAAAACACCATGTATTTAATAATAAAATAATGATATTAATTTTATAAATATAAATATAAATGAAAACATTAATATTAAAACCTGTATGTAAAAAATAATTATTATTATTTATTTATTAATTATTATTATTTTGAAATAAATAATAATAATAATTTTTTTTTAAAAAAAAATTAAATCTAAAAATTAATAAATAATAATAATAATAATATTTAATTTTTTAAAAAACTTTCAAATTATATATACATGTAATTTTCTCTCTATGAAGCAATTGATTTTCAAGAACCTAGTTTTGCTATTTAATTTCAATTGAGTTTTCATATTCAATCATTTTGATGATTTCAATTTTCTATTGTTCTCTCGAATACTCTATTCAATAATTCAATCAAACTCTTATTGGATCTAAATTTCATGCTTTCCTAAAATAATTGTCTATAGGTTTCCACCTTGAACAACTTAGGGTTTTAACCAAAACATAAGTTTCTTTTGAATTTAAATACAAGAGTTTCTAGAACAATTCAAAAGATTATGCTTATATACAAAATTAATACATGAATGCTCATATGCATATTAAAATACCTGAATTTTTTCTCACACAACAAAAACCCAAAAAAAATTTCAAACCCAAAACCTCCAACAATAAAACTATAAAACCTTCAATTCAAACCCTACAACAATCATACAAACACATAGAAAATAATCTTTTCGGATCGAAGATTTATAAAGAAAAATACAAAACCTACCTCAAATTCAATAGATTTGTGACGAAACTAGTCTAAAATTCAAGCTTCCAAAAATCCAAACTTTCAAGAAAATTGTTCAACTCCAAATTTTACTTGCAAAACTTGTGATATCAAAACATGTATCCTCAAATATGGCTAAAGGGATCTCCAATAGAAACCCCAAAAATAGAAGTCAGCATGCAACACCCAATTAGAAATTAGAACTTAACATGCAACACCCAATTAGGAATTAGAACTCAACTTCCTAACCTTGTTTTTATCATTTTTTTTTGCATATTTAATTAATTATAATAATAATTATATGCATTTTTCACTTAATAAATCTTAACTCAACTTTCAACTTAAATTTATAATTCAATTTTATTAAATTGAATGTGCAACTTAATTGCATATTAATATTTAATTAATCAATTAATATTGTAGCACATTAAAAATTATGCAATTGATAAATAAATATTAAATAAATCAATTGTGCCTTCATTTCAATTTTAGATTTAATAATTAATTAAATTTTTATTCCAAACTATACTTTTAATTAAGTCTTTTTAATTTAAACAAAGGTATTTAATTAACTCTCGATAATTAAATATCTTTATATTTAATATTTTGATTTTCATAAGATATAATTATTCTAATTTCATAATTAATATTAATTAGCCGATAGGCTTTCCCTATGAGATCACTCACGTTCGTACAAGGGAAAACCTGTCTCACACCCTTAACCAAACTCATGCCCTAAAACTAGAAAACACTTGATTTTGTGCTACAAAAGTGGAAATAGGGAAGTGGTTAACCACATGGTCAAGAAGAGTCTGTTGTCCACACATTTTTTTGCGGACTGCAAACATTACCATGATTACATAGTTTCAAATATTCTGCATAAAAGGAGTAAATGAGCTCAGCACCAGAAATAGGTTGATTTCCAGTCAAATTGCTCATTCTTTTATGGTGAAGTGATGTCCACGCTATCACATTATACACCTAATACATTCATTTTTTTATGTATATCATCATTTGCACATGTACTGACTGGTGACTTCTTTAAGCAAAGAAAGGCCAAAACAATTAATATAGCTTGTTGCATATGTCTACTCTTAATGAGAGACATCTTATCCTACTGACACAAAACTTTGCTTCCATCTAATCTATCCCAACTTACAAATTTTATTGATATCTTGATCAATAGTTGTGCCAGGTTTGTTTATGATAACTTGTTGGGGGCCATGGACAAGCATTTACTTCTCAACGAGAATGAGTAAATACGTTCCTTTTTGTTACCACCTATAAATGATATAAATCCATCACATTGATTTACTCCATTAGCAATTGCATTTGAAGGAAACGTAATAGCTTCAATGAGATTTTTTTTTAAGGATTTCATCCAACATCTCTATTGAAATCTTGAGGAAAGCTGCTATTTTTTAGGTATTTAGATCAATCTCTTTTAGTTTATCCAGTGCACAAAATAAAAAATTGTCGATTTTATTTTGCATAGAAATCTAACAATGCAATTTTATTTTTCACATAAATCTATTTGATGCATTTTGATAAATTTGACCATAATAGGATATGATTTGTTTCATTTTATTTGGTAGAATTTACTCTCAATAAGATATGATCTGCTTTGATTTGCTTACATTGTGTTTTCCTAACCTGTTTAACCTATTGACTGACAGATTGTGAAGAGAGTAAGGTTTTCAAATGGTTGAATTTTTTATTGTTGCTATAAATTATTCAACTTTTTTTTTCAATTAATAGCAATAGTTGAGGCCTTAACCATGCTTCTTTAAAAATGTGTGATATTTTTCCAACAAAGCATTTCGAATGGTATTTATTGTCTTGCGGCTGCGAGGTAGGCTTTTTTTTGTTCCCCAAGTTTCCAAAGAAAAGCCTATCTAGAAACAGTTTTCTATCACAATTTATCATATACTTTCCTTCCCACCTGCTGCAATTCATGTAGGATAAAGAAAAGTTTCCATAAATAGAATGGAAGTTAGAAATACTTCTGCAAAAGTGTTGCAAAATCCTAGCCTGGAGAAGAAAATGTCAGAAGAAAATATCTTCCTAGTTATTGCTTGAAATCATCAATCTTATCCATGAAAGGAAGGATAAAATCTTGAATCCCACATTTACACTTTTAATACAAGTTCAAATTATTTCATTTCCATAACTGGTTAGGGGCCTTTACCTCTTCCTACAAAGCCTATGGAAAACTTTCCAAAAATGTGTCTAACTGCTATAAAACAATTGATATTCCATTAGAAGCAAACTGTATACCTTTCTAAAGAGTTGTATTGAATGAATCTAATTTTTTAAGGAAGTTGCTTTGGCCTTCTTGTCCTTTTGATCCGCCTCTTTACTGCGCACTCCCAGACCATTACGAGGCTAGCCAGAGACTATCCTCTTGCCATAATCTCCATGAACCATAATATTTCATGGATTGTAAACTACCTATGACAATATTGCTATGCAAATTTTGATATGTGATTGTAGCAGGTGAGGGGTTTTGTTACATGATGTCTTTTGGGTATTGATCTCAAGGGATGTGTAATATAATACATTTGTTTGGCAAAAAAAACTTGTCCTAAAAATCCACCAAGCAGAGGCACGTAGAGAGCATTGTAGTAGATAATAGCAACCTGGCGTCGTCACTACAAGCGGGCTCTTCAGCCGACAGTCACCATCTCCCAATGTTGGCATGTGGGTAAGAAATGTCTTATTTTACTATGACACTTTATTTTAATTTTATTTGTCTGTATTTTGGTGCTATCTAATGTTAAAAAAAATTACTCTACATACTAAAATTCTAGTGTAGATAAACGATCACCTCTCACAAACTAATGACAATCCCAAATTTGTAAGTAGTTTTAATTAGTTATTCATTTAAAAATTTGATCTTTTGGTTTAATGCAATTTGATCTTTCACTAGTCCTTATGTTATCCGCATTAATTTTCATTTTTGAGTGACTCTTATTTGCATACGAAACCTGCTGGAAAAAAGTAGAAAAATGACTGTAACGTTGCGAATAATTTGGAGTAAAAATGTATCCATTCAATTTTCTTAGATTGAGCATTTTTTAATTGTTTCAATATTTCCTCTTGATTGACCTAAAGAATTTTCCAGTGCCTATCTTGATAATTTTTTGTGTAATGCAATTTAATCTGTTATACTTCTTTTTATCATTAACTGACCAAACAAGGAAACCATGTGGAAATTTTCAATTCATAAGATTGTCACTTTTAAAATGAAAAAGGAAAGTTATCTCACTTTGAGTAATTATAATCTTATTTTTATTTTAAAATATTTATTATTTTAAAATATTTGTGTTAAGATATAAAGTGTTGAGTCCATAAAAATTAGGTATTATTTTAGTATATTTTTAAATAAATAATAACAAGAATAATTTTTATTTTAGGATTCAAATAATAATTTAAAAGTTCTCTCTTCTCTTTGAGTAATTATAATCTTATCTTTAATTTTTAATTTTTATTATTTATGAGTGTTTGTATTTTTATTTTTTTTAATGTTTGTGTTAGGGTATAAAGTGTTGAGTGGGTAAAAATTAGGTATTATTAAATTAATAATAATAATAAATTATTTCTAAAAATATAAATAATAATTTAATTTGTATTTTAATCTTAATCTTATTGTTATTTTTTATTTGTTAATTTTGTTTTATTCATCACAATTTAATAAATTAAATTAAATTACAAATTATTTAAGACATTAACACTTTGTTTTAGGGTGTGTACTAATCTTGAGTACTTTAGGCTGATTTGGCCTTATGGATGTCTATAGAATCTTGCATCCATTATCATTGTTGGTTTATATTTTTAATGAATTATATATTTTTATAAGCACAAAATATGTGTACTTCCAATAACTTAATTTAACGTCTATTTTTAATTTACCAAATGATAGTAAATGCACAATTAATTTTCAAACATGTTATATTATTTATCTTAGTTCTCTTGTATATTATTATTAATTTAGTATTTTATTATTTCTACAAAACTTCTGTGTAACTAGCTCAAGTACTTGTAGAATGTGATAAAACAATCTCCTCTAGATTTAATGGTGCCAAGTCATCCACATCAAAAATATCATTTGCAATTTGGTCGTCTTATCCATATTTTTTTAGGATTGTCACTACAAGCTTGTTGCAAGGTATAAACAAGCTTCTTAATTATAGTGTAGTTCATGAGAGAAGATAACATTGCCAAGCTATGGTTTTTGCAAGACAAAAGTGAACCCAATTTTGCATGAAAGATGCAATACAAAGAATTAATCTGGTTCATAGACCCCATTCAATGCTCAACATTGTAGTAATAAGCATTTGGTTTATTTGCTTAATTGTTCTTCCTATTAATTCAAAAAATTGGGGTTTTAGTATGAACAATAGCACATACATTCGATATGAACTATTAGTTGATACTCCTCTTTTCCCACAAGGCTCAAGGTCACATGTACCTTGAATTTCTTGAGCCACCTCCCACAATACTCATTTGATTTCAAATCACACACAATATTAACTTTGATATGTAAGAAATAATTTCAAAATGTTGAGATTTTCAGCTTTTTCAAATATACAAACATACTTATATAACCTTGGTTGGAAAGTGAATGATAATAACTCAAAGGAATCAATATATATGAAAACAATGAAAAAAAATAAAATAAAAATGTACTAAATTATAGTATACAATGATACGTGTAAAAACCTAATTTTTATATAATAGATTACACAATCTTAAAATTAGTTTATATCTTCCTTCTATTTACCTATCGGCTACACCCTTGCACCTCTTATGGGTGCAAGTGCTAGTTTAATTATTTTAACCAAATAAACCACACAACAAACTCACATGACTTACAACATACGAAAATCAACAAACTCAAAGGAAGGACTCATGAATTTGTGTCACATTGACGAATTCAGATAGGTAGAAAAATAAATGCTTGCCCATTATTCCAGGACAATCAATGACTTGGGTTGGGAATTGGATCTGTATGTTATCTCTCTTCTCTTATCATTGAGATATTGTGATAGGGCACGCTCATCCTGACAATTCAGGGAAGTTGATGTCTAGTACCTGAAATCTTGCATAAAAGATGAGCATGTACATATATGTATAAATATATAATAGAAAATGACGGGGATCGGTCAATCGTGTGGATCTCGCAAGGAAGTCACTATGACTTCATCCCTCGACCATATTAGGCACATCAAACATAAATATAAAACATACATGCCAACCATAAACATGCAAGAATGGGGTCAGTAAAATCATAAATATAATATACATAACATCAAATTTATCTAAGGATTTATACACATGAAAAATGGTCTAAAAGAGTATGGCCAATTAAATTGAAAAGTAAACTATGGGAGGGGCATTACAGTTGTCCCTTGAAAACGTTGCAACATGACTTTTTCTTTGGCATGCTATTATTTCACTTTCCCCAATCTCGTGTTTTCATCCACTGCTGCTTATCCACTATGACAAAATTCCTTCCACAAATTACAACTTAGATGTCTAAAGAAAAAAATAGTTCTAATTTCTTAAAACTCATTATTAAACTTATTATTACATCTAACATAGTCTAATCGAGTCAGATAAAAAACACAAAGATGTATATAATTTTCACTATTAAAGTGGACAAATAAATAGATAAGAAAACCTAGTTGCAATAGTTTGCCTTCCTTCCACTCTTTGTTGCTAGTCATGTAATTGTAGTCATAGAGTGTTGTCCCTCGAAAATGATGCAACATGACTTTTTCTTTAGCGTGTCTATTATTTCACTTTCCCCAATCTCATGTTTTCTTCTATCGTTGCTTATCCACTCTGACAAAATTCCTTCCACTAATTACAACTTAAAATTCTAAACAAAAAAATGGTTCTAATTTTTTAAAACCAATGTGAAATTCAATAAAAAAACCCAATAAGAGAAGATACATCCTAGCAAAAATAGAAGAATCTCGCTATTAGGGTTAATCAGATTTCTTCTCACATGTTTTTGTCAGCATGTCTAGTTTTCTTGCGTCTTGTTCTCCACAGACATGTTATCCCACACTGCAACAACAAATTCTACTTTTCTTGTCCCGATTTGCTTCTTTTAGCTCCTCTTATTTCTCCTCAAGCTACTGTCAAAAAATGAAGTGCACAAAGAGTTCATAATGTGACATTTAGATTAGGGTTTTTACTTATTATATCGTTCATAATGCAAGATTAGGGCTTTTATCATTGATAATGCGACAAGCTTTTTCCTTGTTATTAAACCCTTTATGCATTTTATTTTAACCACACTGTTACCTCGAAAGGTGCGGGCAAATATGCAGTTAATTGTATTGGTTTGTCATGACGCTAACATATTATTTTTCAACAGTTAAGTCTTCCTATTTTTTGGTGCCCCCAAAATATTCTTTTCCGACGGTCTATTTCCTTTATTTCTTTGTTTGACCAAAAATTGAATCCATTGTCGTGGGACCCACACCCCATGGATGCCCATGCATGTTAAGCCATGCCTTTTACACCTTTTATCCATGTACCATGTATTTTTTGCGTCAAAATAGATGACTCTATTTTCTACAAATATGGTAAATGGAAGTACTCATTTAAAATAGAATGATCATAACTAAAGAAAAATACTATGTTTCTTAAATACGTAAATGTATATGGAATTAAGCAAATGTGTTTGTAGAAATGATTACCAATAGTTTTAGGTACTTGATATGAAGAACTTTGACTGCCTTCAATGTCATTGACATCACATACCAAAATGTTAAGGCATTAGAATGAATGGTTTTTTAATGATGTCCACGAGACCGAACAATGTAAGGGACCAAAAGGACTAGAACCCTTAGCAATTTCCATATTCCTTTCTATTTTTTATCTTCTTTATGAATCTTAACCAAAAAACCAGTAGTTTGGTTGATCTTATCTTTTTCAATTAAATTGCGCATGTTGTTAGCCTTTAAGATGATTTCATAATGAGCTTGAATATCGTCATAGCCTTTGTATTCTGTGAGAAAGTGTCATTCAGTTTCAATTGTGCCCGTCCTACAAAACATACAATTTCTCTCCTCCCAAGCCTCTTTGGGCCTCTTCCATCTACCCGTCTCGCACCTGAGATGATGTAATCTTGTCATCAATTGTGCCACTAACAGCCTTGATTTTCCTTTAATAGAAGTCCATAAATATGCTTTCTCACCATGCTCCACGTTTGGGTTGTACTCTGGAATATAGTAAGCCTTTTTTCTAGCAATGTTCTTAGTCCAAATAAAGTAGAATTTGTTGTTGTTGGTCTCCCCAATAAAGTATTTTTCAGGCTTTCCAGCCCTGTTGAAACTTCTCTCATAGTCATGCAACCGCTTTCTCCCGATCTATTCAAGGTGATGCGAATTGTTCCTGACAAGCAAAATTACAGCTTTGTTGAAAAGGTGCAGATCCCACAAGATAAAGTTCTAAGTGCCTGTAATAATCTTGTTCTCTCTTCTACCATGGCTTCCTCTAGCGAGCCTCCGCAAGTCTGCATAAATTTCACTACACTAAATCAACAATGTCTACTAGCCTTGGGGTTCTATGGAGACAAGAACATGATTATACATATTTTTCGTAAGTTTGGTCAATGACTGTGTTCTTGTTGAGATGGAAGACTGTTGGAGCCTGGATTATATGTCAGTCTTCGTGAAAGGGGACGTAGCATAGTTGTTTTCTATTGGCATGAAGATGAGCTTTTCAAATTGGTGTCTAGAAAAAGCTTGTCTTGCAATTTCATCAGATACCTAGTTGAGCTCTGTGATAGCGTATACGTTCAATTCAATTCCACAATGGGTCGCTCATCGGGTGATTCTTTAGTACAAAGAAAGCCCACATGTATAAACAAACAAGATAATTGTTCTGTTGCAAGTTCACAGTCCTCAACAATGCACTATCAAAATGTCTGCCACCCTGTTTGGAAAAGCTGACCTTGTCCAATTATGCAAATTTAGGTCTCCAAGAAACATAGAATCGATTGGCCGCTTCCTTGTGATCTCTAATAACATGATCCCATAACTATAAACATCTCCCTTTATAGAAACTCTCACTCAAATCATATTTTGTAACTCATTGAGCTATTCGAAATAGTACATTGCGCCCTTGAGAGTTAATAGTAGAATTTTGATAATCCTAAAAAGGAAACTTTACCAAGGGAAATGTAGCCAATAGATCTGAGGACATAATCCATAGAATTTGTAGAATCAACTATTTTGGAAATACCAAAATTGGTTACAAGAGCTATCATGTTGGCATCTAAAGTTACATTGCTCGGCTTCAAATCAATGTACCACTTGGACAGAGTGATCATGATGCAAATATTCAATGCCATTGGCTACATCCATGACAATGTTTAAGCACCCAACATATTCCAACCCACAAATATCCTCCTCATTCCTACAATGATATGAATGGTGTTGCAAGCTCCCATTAGAGGCAAAATTGAAGTACAATATATTTGAACATGCACTTATAACTATGATGAGATTGTTATGTCAAATTTTGTCGAAGCTATTGCACTCTGAATTAAAACTCTTCTCGCCATCTTCATTTTCCATATGGAAAACGGTTACCATTTTTTTGTCATCTTGCCAAAATATGCCATTCAAAAAAGGTCATAAGGTGTATAGGTTTAATTTTTGTAAGTCTTTTTCACAAAAAGGGCTCTTGTGAAGACTTAGGCGCCAAAAGAATGAAAAGGGAAAAGTTCAATCCTTTGTTTTGAATTGAAGGTCTATCACCCACGTAGCATAGGAAAAGTAGGGTTTTTAGTTACGCACATTGAAGAGCTGTTTCATTTGCATGAATGCTGCACCCTTGTTTCCCTTCATTTCATCCACGTTGAAGATGAATAGAGGCTTAGGGCATGTTGCACGTGGAGGGAGGATTCTTCAGGAATGAAGGGTAGATCATTCCCACATGCCCAAACACCCCATTTCATGTTACCTGGTATGATGTTGCTGTATATAGTCTTTAAATAAGCAGGGTCCCATTTTGAAACATTGTGAGAGACTCTTGAGCGGCATAAAGAAGAACTAGAAGTTTTTCCTTTCAAATTGTCTAAGACTGTCCAGAAGGCATACGAGTTCAGCTTAGATATTGCTGTGAAAGGATTTTACAGGAAGACATAAGGATGCCAGATGCTAGTTCCAGCACATCCATACATACCTTCATCAGCAAATTGTTTCTCTTTCTTAGAAATCTAAAGCTTCCTGATGTCAATAATTGAAAAAGTGTAGAAGAAAAATCCCACAATGAAGACTGATGACAATCACTGAGTATAGGAGGGACGGTGAGAGATGACCATTGATGATCCTAAAGTTATGACAGTCCACAACGATAAAGAAAAACTGAGGATAGCAAAGACCATCAGGACCAGAAATACATCATTGAGAAACAGAACAGTTTTTATAAGAGAGGACGGTCCTATAAAAGTCATGACATAAATCATGAATGCTACCATGCTAAGAGGTCAAAGGATAACAGTTAAAAAGGAAAAGAAGCATTGGGTAAGCCAAAGATGGAAAAGATATCTCAAAACTCATAAAGATAGTCATGCAAAAGTGGAAAGTGGATAGCAAATAAAGTAAAGAGAATGAATAAAGGCCACAGTCACACAATGACAATGGGCAGCACTGTACAGTCATATAGTGCTAAATTCCTAATGCACATCCATGGAGAGCTAACAATACGCTTGTAGGACACAATATAAAGTATAAGGGCACCAAGGCAAGTACGAAATGCAATAAAAGTCATGAATATATAGCAAATACATTGAGATGAGCAGTCAAGCCAAATGCATAATAATCATAAAGATATGGTTTCACGTGCCATTATTTGGCATATGATCTTCTATATTGTAATGTCCCTCTCAAATGACAGGCCACAGGTAGTCAAATTCGAGCCTGCCATATTCCCCTAGCTAGAATAAATAATTAATAAAGGGAATGGATGAATAATTAAATAATTGGCCAAAGCTTATATTATTTAATACATCTTTAATTATTCACTTTTAACTTAAGCCCCTATTTTTCAGTCATTGACCTGGGGCCATATTGGAAAAATGGTCGACTTATCCGCTTGGTTTCTTGGCAAGGCGATTGGGAGCAGAATTAGAAACTTGTGATTCAGTTGAGTTGTGGAAGGAAAGAAGCAGAAAATCTGCTTTCTTGGACCGATGAGTCTATATGAAGGGTTGCATGAGGTGAAGAACCATCTTTTTGGCATTCTAGTATTATTTTCTCTCTGCAAGTTTCCTAAGGCAATCTTCCAAGACACAACCCCTGTGGAGAAATAGCTTCTGGACGAAACCCCAGAAGTCTTCAAATTCGATCAAGGCAGTTATAAGGAGTGGAATATCTTCTAGCGCAGCATGGTATGGAGGCAAATTTCAGGTGTTCGAGGACATAGAATCCATCTGCAGTAGTTTGAAAGTCTCAGTAGGCATTTCGCAGTAATATAAAACACTTCAGTCTCTTAACTGGGCGTCTGCAGCTAATATATATATATATATATATATATATATATATATATATATATATATATATATATATCACAGTCCCTGCAAATGGAAATCACTGCATGATTAAGAGATTGATGTCTGGTCAGCTACAGGTCTGAAACAATTATTACCATCAAAGCCAGGTCAGTGACGTGACATAAACAAATTAGGAATTGATTTGGATGTACCTTCAGGCTATTTAACATCTTGAACTCTGAAGGAAATATTAAATAATAACCATTCCTTGCATTTGTATTTCAATTTGTCGTGAGGAGTAATAATTCAAATCTGGTTGTAGATTAATATCATTTCAATAAACATTCGATTATTGCATAAGTTTTAATAAAGTCCAGAGGAAAGGTTATTTCATATAGCATAGTGCAGCAAGAATATAAAAGAAACAGTGATTTTGAAAGGCAAATGAATGTGGACTGTTAAGATTAAAAGGGCAGTTATTGAAGACAGTCAGCTTATAGCATGACAAGGGTCTTGAACTCTCAAAAGAAGCAAGATATAATGATAATGACATTTCCACAAGCAAATGACAGCCAACAAGAAGAAGATGTTAAGCGGTTCTAGTCATGATTATGGGGGGAACCAAATGGAAAGACCAAAGGATAGTTTGATAGCAAGTTTGCTAAATGAAGATGGCATTGTTAAAATGAGAACTATGAAATGCGACATTACAAATCTTCGAGGAAAGAGGCATATAGCCTCAAATACGTCAAGCAGCATTATGACAGTGAGAGGTAAGTTGCAAACTTCATCACAGTCCTATTGCACATGATCATCAGTCCTTTGACATTTCACAAGACCTAGAAGAGATAACAGTTGCAAGATCTTGACAGTAGAACGGGTTTATCTAGAAGATAGCAATCAAATGAGAAAATTGTTGCTGAAGGTATAGTGTATTAAGTCATGGACAGCCATATCACATGTAGAACATAGAAGGAAACTTGCGCTGTTATAAAGGAGAAAATAATGTTTTGTGTCATTTAAACCATTTTTAAGGCTTACTTAAGTGGGCCCTATGTACACTGTTCGGGATATTCTTTCAGTCCAATCCAAAGTTTGATTTAGGTGAGTATGCATCTGAGTTTATCCTTACCAGACTTACCATGCAATAGTACAATTTCAAGGGTTAGAGACTATCACAGATGCAAAAGCACAGTCAAGCAAAGGAAATTGAAAACAGTCAGTTTGTATTCCCCATGAAATTCATGAGTAAATAATCCAGAAGATAGCCACTCAGTCCTATAATGCACAATGACTGTCCTATAGAAGGACATGACAGTAAAGAGAATTTGGGGGCATGCCAGTCTCAGTATTTTTAGAGAACTTTAAACCCTACGATAGTTTGGGCATCATGCTAAGAGACTCAACCCAAGCTTCATCCAAAGCCTATGCATGCTAGAGAGTCAAAAGATAAGTCAATATCAATGCATGATATGGACAGTCATGATCAGGTTTAAAGGACAATTTGTGAGAATCACAATATACGAGGACAGTCAAGAAAGGCACAATGTAGTTGACATGATAGTGACAATGTTGACAAGGAATAGACCTTGGCTTGTTTTGACTGTGGCCTGCTCTGAGTCGCGTGAACACAATGGTAGAGAAATAAGTGAAAATGATAGATAAGTTGTCACAGTGACAAAAAATCTTTCAATTCAATAGGATGGTAAAGCACAGTTGTGAGGCCAACAAAAGACACATGAAGACTAGAGAAGACAGGTTTTTGATAGACTACAGTGGGCAGATATGTCATGCCATGACAATCAAGCTTGTTGTCACATTATGACCTGAAAGCAATCATGTTTCCCAATACAACTCTCACAGTAGTAGCTGGGAGAATGGTTATGTTTGCCAGCAGAAAATTAGACCTACTGTAAACAAAGAAAGACAGTGACGCAGTGATGATCTTCTCAATGATACTGGAATCAAGAAACATTCAATTGAAAAAAGAAGTTTGCCAGGCACATTGAAGATGCTTGTAAATGAAAAAGAAGCAAGTTGTAAAGAAAAGAGGCTTGAAAGTGAAAATGAGAGCTTGTTACATGTTTCTAGAAAGCAGTTCCAACTTTTTGGGAGGGATAATAGTCATTCTATTATACCAGAAGGCATAGAGTAATATTTATAGAGTCAGTAAGATTGTTTGGAAGGTAAATTGCTTGCCTTAGGATTTCATAAGAAGCACCAAGGAAGGAGCAGACCAACAATATGACAGTGGGAAATGAGTGATGACAATAGGACTGTTTGGACAATTCACAGAGAGCAGTCAGAAAAGTTACCGTGAAAGCGCTCCATGAGAAGATAGGGTAGTCTCTTACCAAGCATGGCAGGAATAGGAAAAACGAAATAACTTTGTATTAGCAGTCTTTATGGTAGCCACAGTGATTATTATCTTCATCAAAAGTCCTTCTGACAAAGGAGAAAGCATGTAGACAGTTTCATAAAGACAAGCTGCAGGTCTCAAATGCATGAAGTCAACTGTCATGTCCCCATTTTGGCTGACCTCGTTTAGCGTGCCGGATTTGCCTATCATCGACTCTCATAGGCAAATGGTGTGGAGAGAGAGTCAATTTTGCGATTCAGATGATCATCTTTGCTCTTGAAGAAGTGTTATGAGGTTATATTTTATTATTATGAGTTATCGGGGCCTACATGTTATAATTTTAAGTTGAGTTGCACTTTTTATTTTATAAAATTACTTTATTATAAAAAGTGCATTATAATGAGATTTTATAAAGGATGTTTCTAGAAGTTCTAGCAACTTCTTAGAAAAAGTGAATAAATAGAGGGCTGGGCCTCTCATTTGCACATGCTTGATTTGATATCTCTTCTACTTCTTCATTGTGAAGACATTTGTGGTCTTTTGGATCTGCAAATTATTATTCGATCTTTGGGAACGAATCACTCCCCTAGATTGGCAATTTTGAGGGTGTGAAATATCACTTGAATTATTGCATTTTTGGAGTTGGTACTCAACCATCTCAATTGTGCTTTATTGAGAACTTGTTTGAAGGGTTTGCAATTGTTGGAATAAGGTTTGAAATTCATCATTGGCATTGGAGAATCAATTTGGCAAAGGATTGAAGACAAATTTGATCATTTTCAGAATTGCCATAATCAGGGTTTGAACCAATAAATTGTTCATATCTTCTCAACCCTTTGGAGAATCATTTTGTGCTTTGGTAGGGTTACTACCTAACCCTAGGCGCCCAAGTTCATGCCTTTTTGGGCCCTTAAAATCTCTGCAATTATTTTATACAGAGGCACATATTCAGACTGCCAGTATCAGGGTTGGAACTACATAATTGCTCATATCTTCTCAACTACTTGGAGGACGATTTTATGCTTTTGGGAGGTCACAACCAAACCCTAGGCGCCTCCATTTAGGGCATTTTCGTCACTTTAAAAAATGCACAAAAAATAACTAATTTTCGCAGCTTTCAGAACAGTCAATTTCGGTGAAGACTGGGCACTTGCAGCAGTACAGGGTTGCAGATTTGTCACAGTTTGGAGGGCAGTTTGGGGGGGTATTTATGGAGGCATTTGCTGTTGTTAAATTGGCATTCATATCAGGGCAGATTCGGGAGTAATCCAGGTGCATATCTTGAGGTCTTTGTTGTCAAAATATTGCATAAATTGTAGTTTACACAGTCAGCATTGTCATTGCTTCAATCTAATAATATCAGTCATAGGTTGCTGTTGTAATTAGCAGTCATCTATAATATAATCTGAACTGGGCTATTGATTATGTCATAGCATTGCAAGGTTAAGGGTTTGATGTATTAAAAGTACCTAGTTGTGACAATTCCCTAAATCTGATATTGTTAAACAGTCATACGTTTTCATGCATAGACCAGTCCACTATGTAATCAGAATTACATACATTGATGTATTCAGTCCAGTCAATCAGTTTGTAAATCAGATTGTATGCATTAATAAGATTTGAGTATGAAGGTTTATGCAATCTATGTTAGCATTCATATGCATATGTAGTAGACATCTCAGTCCATAGATTGTTGGAAATAGCAAGCTGGAAAGTTGCCATAATCTGAATATTGTTACTGTTATTGTTCATTACATTACATTTCGATATTGGCATTGTACCTTGTGGATTTGTTGCACAACAATTAGCTTCATTCGCAGCTCTATTCAGTTACATGCCAAGTGTTTGACAAAATTCCTAAGTACAGTTTAAGGTTTTCAGTGGCCTTTATAGTAAGGGTCATTACATCAACTAAGAGTCATATTACTTTTAAGAGGGTAAGAAGAACTAGGCTAAAAGGCCTTTGTCAACAGGATGACAGAGGACAGCTAGAGGAGAACAGTCAAGAAGACACAAGGAAAGAATAAAGGGCAGGGGTTGCTTGTGGCAAGTTCATTGGAACCAAAGCAACCTTCAAAAAGATGACAATACTAATGATGCATATCACAGCCAAGAATCATGAGTCCCGTGACCATTGACTAAGTACCAAAGATGTAAAGCCTCAAGAGAGCAAATGGAGCTGCTATGGAGAAACAAAGAGGGATAATCTCAATGAGACACATGAACAACAAAATACCTCCCTAAGAAGTCTTCTTCTATGCCAACTTAAGGAATTAGATCTTTTCAAAGGTACAAGGAAGATTTGCTTTGACCATTTATGGAGGCATAAAGGTGATTGCAAGCTTCTGAGAAGTCAATAAGTAAGATAGGCAGCAGCTCAAGGGTTTTTCAACTTTCTTAACAATGTAGGCATGTGGAGGGTAAAGGAAAAGGGGATAATAATCATTACATTGTACTGTTCTGTTCCAAACGTTCGCCAACCTCTAATCACTGGTGTTGTTGGTGGAGTGGAGGTCTTGAGGCCGTACGAAAAAAATCTACATAATACGGTCAAGCCTATGTTCGTACGTTCAACCAAACCTGACCAATGTGTGCAGTACAGTCTGATGCAGAAGCCCATACGAAGTGAATGGAGTGCATGTAGTGGTCTTGGAGTCTGTATGGTGTGGACTATAGCCCGTACGGTGGGCAGCAAGGTTGTACGGTGTGAGAGGCAGGTCATACGGGGTGTTGTCAAGGTCGTACGGTACATACAAAGTGCCTTCCTCTCTTGCGCAATCGCGACAATCAGTTGTGTTTCAGCCTTCGGTGGTCAACTGCCATTGACCGTACGGTATCAAGGCCGTATAGTGGTTATACTCTGCCACAAATACTTCAAGCATGGTGCCACTTTCAAAATGAGAGTATCACCAACAAGCTATTATACCATAGACAAAGAATTATGTTTAATGGGAGAGGAGATGACAATAGTAAATCAACACAAAAGAATATCAGATAGATGGTTGCCAAAACACTAGCACGCCAGAATAATTCAGATTCAAATAACGAACACACTACATATTTCAATAATTCGGATATGGCTGTTGAATAAAAAATTGTCTTATACAAAAGACTTCACAAATTTGGAGCACACAATGAAATATCAGAATGATAATTCCAATGACAGACTAGGGTGGTTGTGAACCACTGAAACTGCAAGTACCAAATAAGGAGGATCTTTCACCTCCGAAATGGCGGACAACAAAACTCCAACTGGAATTCACAATACAAATAAAATATTCCAAATCGGATACTAACAACTTCCTACATGCCGGTCATAAATACACCTTTGGAGAAACTCCCGAGGGTTTACAAGAGAACACCGATGCGGCAAACACCTATGGACAACAATAATAAATATGGTCCCCTTTATTAATTAATTAATTAAAGGTCCATTTATAATATTATTTAAATTTTGGGACATTAATTTATTAAAATTGGGGACATTGCACACACTCTATGTTGACAAGAGAACCATTTAATCTACATTCATCCCAAGGAAGTTTGGGGATGATTATGATATTCGTGAAATGGAACAACAGTCACAAGTGTCAAGGAATAGTTGGAGATGAAAACAACAGCTAGACCCATTATGCAACGATGTAGGAGATGAAAAAGAGGGATGAGAAGTCAAAGGACTGAGTCAAGCTCAAACAAAGAAGGAAGTTGGAACCTAATGATGGAGTTGACTAAGAAAACAAAGGAAGATGCATGTCTTCCATCTTTTATTGCATGTGCTGCAAACTTTTAGGAGGCTGTTGCAGGCTAAAAGGGATACCCAGGTCAGTTTTTCAGGGACTTTTTTTCAGTATTTTGGCAAAGCATTCTAGCTGTTCTAAGCTCTTTCTTAGCAGAAAGCTGTTCTGTAACTCAAAGAATCACTCGCTTGGTGACTAAAAATGATTTTAATTTGAAAGTTTCAAAAATGATTCTACCTCATGGCATGGGGACTACAAAACATAGAAAGAAATCCTTATCGTCAGCTCCTAAGGAAGACAATATAGGGAGGCCTAAAGGTTCAATGCTGGAAAGATCGTTCCAAGAGTTGGAAAAGAGTGCTACAGAATTGTGCCCAACTATGATGAACATTCAAGACAAAGACCAGTCATCACAAGGGGCAAAAGGATTAGTTTATATGGAGGTGTTACATTTTTTAAGTCAAAAGTCAGCGGTTTATACACAGATATACTTATATTCACTGGTATAAAGGAAAAATTCTGAGTTTTTTGTTGAAATTCAGGCAATGTCTATTTGAAATCCGCAACTATAAAATTTCATGAATTAAGAGGAATTTCACCATGATGCCATAGCAAAGATTATCATGTTTTGTAAACCCTCCAGTACTTTTTTGGAAAATCATACTGTTATCTCTAAAAGTTGCACCCTGACTAAGCTCCAAAAAAACTAAGTCACTTCAAGAAACATAGAAACACTCCAAGGTTGTAGATAACCTATAGCTAGAATGAATCTCCGGATTCTAGGCCGGTTCCTATATGATACTTCACCTAAAGTCCCAAAACTTAACTTTCTAAGGAAAAGGGATAGAAGGATAACATGAAATAAAATCTAAGTCCTAAAGGGCGATGCACCAAACTGAAACTTGCAGCATGCAAAAGAATAATTCCTGAAAATACACCTAAATGCAATCATAAACTCACACAAACCAGTACGTCATGTTCATGCATTAGTATTTCACAGAAAGGTCTAAGAAATTATGTGTGAAGGAAGGAAAGATGAACTTTCTTTACACAAAACTATGACAATTTCTTTAACACAAACTATAAACTGCAGCAAAACATCTACAATAAGTAGGAAGGCAAAATACTGCATAGAAATGATCTCCAATGTATTCTACATCTGCAAAAATGAGTTACAAGCTAAAACAAAATGAAAAAAATGACTGAAAATAGTCACAAGGCTCTCAAAATTGCATAAAACCAAAACTCTTTACAAATGAGTATCAACTCATACTTATACAGTTTTACCCAACTGTATTTAGGAGAGCAATAACTCCTGGGTCAGATTTAGTCTACAAGGTCATTTTTGAGCCCCTTAAAGCACTTCAAAAAGGCATAAAAATGACCCAAAAGTCATGCCTCGTGTTTATCAACATAAATATCCTACATAATGCAGTCTTATCTCTCAAAAGCTCTCAAAAATATATGAAAAGTAATAACTCCACTTAGAAATTTCAAGCCTATCTCCATGACGTCAGAAGTTGGTCATAGCATTTGTAAAATATCTTTCTTAGATTTTTAAAAGACAAAAATAAAAATCTTATTTTGCATATAAATATTAAACAATTATTATCCATTTATTTAATAAATATCAGAGATATTAATTAGATAAATGAATTATAAATTGTTTACTTTTTTAATAATTTGATAATAATTAATAATTAATTTATAATTTATTATTTTCATAAATATTTAATTACATTAATAATGTTTATTAAGTGATAAGTAAAATCACTTAATAACATTATTAATTTAATAATATTTATGAAAATAATAAATAATAAACAAGTTATTAATAATTATTTAAAATAAGATTTTTATTATTTACTTTAAAAAATTTAAATAAATATATTACATTTTGAACTATATTATTAAAATGATTTATAAACTATACACAGCAGCGAGTTATAATACATCTGACAGTGATCACCATTCTGATCTAGGGCAGCAATTCAAGAACAGTTCTGAAGGTTACTCCATTGGCAATACTTCTTTGAAGGCGATATATTCCGATTGCTTCTTTGATCTACGATTCTCAGCAAATCATCAAATTGAGAAAAGGTTGGACTACTGCCAAAGAAATTAAACGTTACACCATTAACAACAAAGTCATAGCTTCAAAGCAGTGAAATAGCATTGGAAGGCCTGCGACATCAAGCTAGGGCATCAGCAAATACAAGTAGCAGAGCAGGGAGCGGAAATTAATAAGTCAAGAAGCAGCGACATCAAGGCTAGGGCATCATCAAGTGCAAGTAAAGAGGCAACGACAGAGATTGTCTAGAGCAGAGCGAAATACAAGTACCCTAGGGTGTGAAATCTGACATTAGAAGGGGCCTGCGACTTCAAGTTTGCAGTGCTGAGGTCTGATCCATAGGGCCTACGACTTCAATTTGGAGGAGCGGTGACATATTTCAGGCTCAAATTTGTCTTAGAACATATCCAAAATAGAAGAGGACAGGTAATTAAAGGGGCTGATCAAATCTGGTCAAGACAAGAGTGCAGATCCGAAATTCTTAGGGCCTAGCATTGCATAGGGTCATCAACATTGAATAAAAGAACAGGCCTGCTATTGGACAGAGGCTTCGAAAGTGCCTAAGGAGGACCAAAATTTGTGTCAAGGAGTGGACATAGAAGGGCAGAATTTTGAGGAAGGCTTGCAATCGTATGAGGACAAGCTTACCATTTGTATGTGAGTCCAGAATTGTGGCAAAGAAAATTTCAGTTTGACAAGGAAGCTTCAGATCTTGCAGGCCCTGCCATTTGAGAGAAGAAAATTTGCAAAATTGTAATCAATAATGCGATCAGAACAGTGATAATGCGAACTTACCATCGGCAAAGGAAAATTTCTCTCCACAACAGGCAGATAAACCTAGGTCTTTTTCATTCCAAACTGAACCAGTCAAAGAACGGAGATAGGCATTACAATGAAAAAACTAGGGTAGAAATCTCCATAAAAAAGGATAAGGATCAAGGAAAGAAACAAGAATTTTTCGAGTTACTGTCATAATTGTTGGCTCTATGGCCACAAAAGAAAAGACTGCCGAAAAGAAGAGCAAACGCATCCATCCTATGAACACTTGGATGAATTTACAGCAAAACAAAAAGAAAAAGCGGAGCAAAATGTTGATGCAGATCTGCTCGCCATTTTCACTCATGCAAAGCCCTCATGCAGCGACCCTACCCAGACCAAATCCTCTAATAAATCTCCTAATAATCCTCCACTATCTAGGAAGATGGAGGAAGGATCACGGAAAGAAGAGCATAAGGTTTTGGCTAGGGTTTCGAATTTGGGCACAGAACCAAAGGAAAATCACATTATCCCTTCATGGAGCAAGGAATCAAGGCAAAAGGTATTTTCAATCCAATCTTTGGACAGGCAACTAAGAATTTTTGCAAAGACCAGGTATGCTAAACCGATCTTAGGCTACGGGATCGCTAAGGCAGATAATACTGGGCATTTGTTACAATGCAAAACCGATGATCCCCTATCTGCTAAGGGGGAAGGCAGGACCTTATCTGCCCAGGCGCCTCCTGTGAGCACATTTAAGCAAGATCATACATGGCAAACGGTTAAAGGTAAGAATAAGGTATTAAGGCCCTCGCTAGTTCATAGCACTTTTAGTTTATCTTTGAAAAATTCTTTTGAATTGCTTAGTAAGGAAGGAAATAGCAGGTATATATACTCACCCCCACACAAAAGGAATGGGGTTTTGGGGGATAAGGGCTATAGGGCCCGGCAACACAAGATGGAGGTGAATCACTCCAAAGCTATAAAGCCCTACCCCTATCTCTCCAAAACCCCACCCTTTTGTGGGGGGAAATCTAAACAAATAGGCAGAGATTGTTGCACCGATGACTTAATGATTAGCAATACAAAATACTGCCCTCTTCATCTTAGAAAGATGGAAAGGAAATCATCATTTTTAGAGAGCAATAACAGGATGAATAATGATTGTAACAATGATTTATTTCATAAAGCTTTAAAGTCTGCAGCCTATTCGCCTCCACATAGAAGAAGTACTCAACAGAAAACAGGTAAGATCAATCATGTTCGGTACTTTGAAACTATCTTTTTGGATAATAATACCATTTTGCAGCAACAGAAGCACCTAGCAAAAACGGGTGTGATCTGTATCTGGAATGGCACGGGAGTACATGTTACTGATTTGATCGCAGAACTATCACTACAATTACCGAAGGAGGTAAGTATATCACACCTTTTGGATTATTTCATGTATATAGATTGCAAAAAAAAGGAACTGAAGAATAGCATTATGGAAAAGAAGGATATTAAATTTAGAAACATTCATTTTTCTCTGTTTGACAGGAAGCCTTTGTTTAATCCAATGCACCTAAAGAATTTTAGAGTAGAAAAGGCAGTCTCTCTAAAAAATCTACCTTTGGAATTATCCAGTAAGGGAAACATAAGTACAATAGGCAATAAAATTGGGAAGTTCATCAAGATTGTTGAGTCAGCACTTAATCAAGTTGACAAAATAATCATTGTGGAAATGGACTTCCATCAAAAATACATCTCACCCATACAATTAAATTTTGGCTCTAACTCTATTATAATCAGTCCCACAATCTTAGAAAATTTTATCGAAGTTAAAGCTAATTCCCAGAAATCACTCAAAAACATAAACCTCTTAACTCAACTTACTAAAGAAATGGAGGTTGAGTTTTGCAAGGATAAAGGTGGATTTTCTATTATTCCTATAAGGAATCATGGATTAGATAGGCCCTTCCCATTAGCACTAGCTGACACATGTTTAAACAACTCGGTATCCACTCATTTTCAAAATAATAAGGAGAATTCTACCTTTTTTATCTCTAAAACAGGTTTGGATAAGGACAAAATTTTTACTGATATCTATAAAGATAAAGGTAATTCTGAAAGCATAGTCCAAGTACTTGAAAGTACCCCTGCCCCCTCTTTGCCACCCAGCAATGCATTCAGCCCGTCACAGAAAGTTGTATTTCCGGCAATACCTAATGAAAACCTAGATAATCCTCAAACAGATGATGCTTTATCCCCAATAACTAATAAGACATCAAGCATTATTAGGTATGAATCCAATACTAAGGGAATTGAACCAGATTGCACAAAGTTAGAAGATAATAATAAAATATGTATACAACACGAAAGTAATAGGATTGATTTACAAACAAAACAGTCTATAAAACCTGAATGTGCTAATATAGTAGAACTAGTGGACCAGGTTAATAAAACTGAACAGGAGGTAAATCAAATAATTAATTACTTAGGAGAATCATTAACAGATGAAGTAATGGACCTGTTTTTGGATGAGATTTGTGATTTTGATGAATTAAAACTTCAAAAGGAAATCCTAATAAAACAAATTCAAGAATGTATCATAGAAGAAAATAAGGATGAGGACAATAGTCTAAACCTGCCTTCCTCACCCCCAGTAAAGGAAGTATATGAAAATAACCCTCTGGGTAATTTAGATGAATATTCAAACCAATCAGATAAAAAAATCAAAGGAAAAATTATAGATAGGCATAATGTAAGAGAGAAGGATATAATTACAAAGCATAAGGAAAATATAATAAAAAATGATCCAATCATCAATGAGGGGAAGGAACAAGCTGTTTCAATCCCTCTAGAAATAGAATCTTTAAATCTGGATTTATCAGGGAAAGCTGAAGATGTAATGGAAATTTTTGGTGAGGAGATTATAGATAGAATTGAACCCTTAGCTCATACTATTAATGACCAAATAAGCCCGGATAATCGGGCCAATTCGTTAATAGAGTCTTCTGGTAATTCAACACTGGTTAAAGAAGCAATTGAAGGTTTCTTCGGAATAACTAATGAAAATAGAGAATTGGGCATAGCCTTGACCAGAGGTAGTCTAAGCACACCTAATATCAATAAACTCAAAAAGAAAAGGGGTAGGAAATCAGCCGTAGAACTGAGATCTCTAGATGGCAATGCAGGCAACCAAAAAAAGATAGCTGATATTCTGAACACAGGGAAGGGGAAGTTCCTTCCCCGGGCGCAATGAAAGTCACTACTTGGAACGTTAGGAGTCTCAATGCCCCTAACAAACAAAGATTAATTAAAAGATACTTAAAAAATGTTGATTCCGAGATCATTTTATTACAGGAAACTAAGCTAAACAAAGAGGATAGCTGTAAATTTAATAAAATATTAGGTATTTGGAAATCAGAATATGCCTGGGCAGCAGGCCACTCAAGCGGACTGGCAGTCCTATGGGACCCTCATAAAGTGGTGGCTTTACCCTCTCTTACTAAAGATAACTGGATGGTACTAACAATTAAAAACCTAAAATCAGATTTAAAATTTAACCTGATCAATGTATATGGGCCAATTCCAAATGTAGAAAAAAGAAGAGTGTGGCAGGAGATACAAAACTTTTTATCAGATAATCAAGAACACCCCTTTGTCATCAGAGGGGATTTTAATGCTATTATAAATCTAGAAGAAAAGTATGGGGGTTCTCAATACATATTGCAAGCCCATAAAGATTTTAGCAAGTGGGCTGCGGATAATCATCTAATAAGCATCAATACAATTAATGGAGTTTATACATGGAATAACAAAAGAGCCAGTTTCAGCTACATAGCTGAAAAGCTAGATAGATTCTTTATTAGAACAAACCCCGATAACTTTAATCAGATAGTCAGTGCAAAGATCCTCCTAGAAGCAGGATCAGATCACTTCCTTGTCAGACTTACCATTACAGAGAATTCCAAACCATTGAGAAATCCGTTTAAGTTTGAATTTATGTGGTTCCAAAACCCTGAATTCATAAACCTCTTAGAGGACTGGTGGAAACAAATCTTGGTTAAAGGGTCGAAAATGTTCTACTTAACAACAAAGTTAAAAATCATTAAAAATAAAGCATTAGATTGGAACAAGAACAATTTTAAAAATATATTCGAAGAGAAAACTCAGTTAGAACAAGAAATAACTGACTTAAACAATATAGTAATAGAACAAGGTATGAACGATCTTAGTTACTACAAGGAAAAAGAGCTGATGGCTAAATACAATGATATCCTCCTCAAAGAAGAAATTTTCTGGAAACAGAAATCCAGGGAGTCATGGCTTAAGGAGGGCGACAGTAACACTAAATTCTTTCATAATACAACTAACTATAAAAGGAGTATTAACAGAATAGCCAAAATCAAGACTACCGAGGGACTTATCACTGAAGATCCGGTTCAAATCTCAAATGTTCTTACAAATTTTTATAAAACCCTTCTCAATAACATAGAGGCAATAGACATTAATGCCCAAAATGAAATGCTTAAAGCCATTCCTAAGTTGATTACTGAGTCGGACAACAAAATAATGAACAATAAGCTATCTCTAGAGGAGGTTAAAGCTGATGTGTTTCAACTCCATCCGGATAAAGCCCCAGGACCAGATGGTTTCCAAGCCGGCTTCTTCCAAAAATGTTGGCATTTTGTCGAAGTAGAGGTTTGGCAAGCAGTGGAAGCAACTAGAAATTCGGGTTCTTTACTAAGTGAAATTAACAACACCTTTTTTACCTTAATTCCGAAAAAGAATGAAAGTACGGATCCAGAGGATTTTAGACCTATCTCCCTATGTAACACCATATATAAGATTCTTTCCAAATGCTTAGCAAATAGACAAAACTTTTCTTCCTACTATTATTTCGGAAGAACAGACGGGATTTGTAGCAAACAGATCTATTTTGGACGGAATTATTATAGCGCAAGAAATAGTTCATACTGCCCAATTAACAAAGGAACCTAGTATGCTAATGAAAGTTGATATTCAAAAAGCGTATGATAAAGTAGACTGGAGATTCCTGTGTAAATGCTTGGAAGCCTTTGGCTTCTCTAAACAATGGGTTAACCTTATCTTTAACTGCATCTCAACTCCCAAAATTTCAATTCTTATCAATGGCTCCCCGGAAGGATTTTTTAGTATCTCCAAGGGCATCAGGCAAGGGGATCCGCTTTCCCCTTTTCTCTATGTCATTATGGCGGAAGCATTAGGTAGAACAATTACAAAGAAACAAGAAGAAGGGAGAATCCTAGGTTTGAAGGCTTCGGAAAACATACCTAATATCACTCACCAACAATTCGCAGATCACACGATTCTACCAGGATATGTTAATAGACAAGAAGCGAGAGCCTTCAAAGAAGTTCTAAACCTCTACGCGAAAGCTTCAGGGCAATGTGTTAATCCTACCAAATCGGAAATTTTCTTTATTAATACGTGCCCGAAAATTGAAAAGGAAATTTGTAGCATGATGGTGTACAAAATTGGCAAATTCCCGTGCAAATACTTAGGAATAGACCTCGATAAAGGTCTCCTATCATCCAAACTTTGGCAACAAGTCATAACCAAAGTTCAAAATAAGAAAAGCTCTTGGAAAGGTAAATGGTTAACTAAAGCGGGTAGGTCGACAATGATCAAATCTGTCCTTTCTGCCATACCCACGTATCATTTGTCTATCCTACCCCTTTCGATTAACGTTAAAAAGGAATTAGATAAAATGTTTTGAGAATTTTATTGGCAAGGTCCATCTGAAGACAAAAAGCTTGCCTTGATTAAATGGGACACCCTATGCAAACCAATAGCAAAAGGGGGTCTAGGCATCAAAAACTTACTATGGCAAAATCAAGCGCTTGGGGCTAAACTTATATGGAGAATGTACAAAGAATCAAGCAGTAAATGGGCTTCCATATTATTACACAAGTACATCCCTGACTCAGATCCCATCAATATCTTCAGGTCACACTCACATGTGAAAGGATCACGGATATGGAATTTTATTAAGGATTGCAGAGGGATTATTAGCAAATATCTCTCTTGGGATGTAGGTGCAGGTGATCAAGCTTTATTTTGGGATGATTCGTGGGTAGGCCTGACTCCCCTCAACAAACTGGGTTTCTCCAAGGAATTCATGGAAGAATGCAAGAGAGGCATAGGTTTACATCTTAAGGATTACCTATGTAAGAAGGAAGCTACTAATTGGAGTGATCTGAAAGAAATAAACGATGTATGGCATGAAAAGCAAATCCTTTTGGCATTATTGAAAGATAGAGAGATAACACTTAAAAATAGACCGGATACCTTAATATGGGCAGGATCAAATAACGGTAACTACTCTGTCAAGGAGGGTTACAATTCAATTATTAGGGATCAAAATATGGATAATATAGACATTCCTTTGAATCTATGCTGGAATAAAGCCTGCCTCCCTAAAGCGGGCATGTTTCTCTAGGCGGCTCTGCAAAATAGAATTCTTACAGCAGACAGGCTCAATAGATTGGGATTTGAAGGGCCATCGAGATGCCCTTTATGTGAAACCCAGTCCGAGGATGTCAACCATCTCCTTCTTAATTGTCCTTTCTCACAAAAATGTTGGAATTGGTTGCATCAAAGTTTAGGATGGAAATTTGCTCAGCATTGTGATCTAATCAGCAACCTTAAAGCTTGGCCTTCTCCTTATAAAGATAACTTATTTAAAGATATATGGATAATAGCACCTTCAATAGCAGCATGGGAAATATGGAAAGAAAGAAACAGAAGGATTTTTACGGATCAAAAATTAACTTGGAATTCGGTTACAAACAAGATAGAAGCGTCGATCATGGAAATTATTAACAGCAAACTCAGGGACAAACTGAGCTACAAGGATTCATTCAAGAGCTGGGATAACAAGATCAAGAGTAAATGGCCAAAATTAGCAATCCCTCCCCTTTATGGTAAGGGGGGTCCCAAAACTAAAACTGACAGAGCCTCTTGTAAATGGGTACCGCCGGAAGTAGGATGGTACAAACTCAATTTTGATGGAGCGTCGCGAGGAAATCCAGGGGAAGCAGGTATTGGAGGGATCATTCGCAACTGGAAGTCAGAACTTGTCACTAGATTTTCTAAACCCATCAATCCTACGACAAACAATATGGCTGAGTGTATAGCGGCACTAGAAGGGCTTAAATTATGTAAGAAACTCAACATTACAAAAGTAATTATTGAAGGAGATTCTCAAATTATCGTCAATGCCATTCGCACTAAAAAAGCTCCCAACTGGATGTTGAACGCTAAAATAGAAGAGATTAATTTATTAATGGAAAGTATTACAAAGTATGAAATCAAACATACTTTCAGAGAAGGCAACTCAGAGGCGGACAAATTAGCTAATCTAGGGGCTAACGGAGCAGTAACAATGGATCAGTATATCTAAAGAGTTTTTAAAAGATAAGCCAATGTAAGAATAGGACTAAGAACATCTCTTTTTGCATGGTCTTTGGTTTATTCCATTTAGAAATTCTGTGAAAGTGAGGCAAGTCTTAAATTGAAAATCTAAATACATAGGAATAGATTGCAACCTTGTGTTATTTGACCACACATATTGCTGGTCACAATCTAAACATGGAAGGCGCCCATCACTTTCTAGGAAATCCTTGGGGAAGGTAGCAAGACAAATTATTATATCTTTTAATAGCAACAACACTTTTAATTATCAACAGCCAAGTAGACCCAATTTCATTCCCATGATCTTATTCTAGGAGTTTAATCCCCATGGTTTTCCATGGTTGTAAACACTCATTATCATTTGCATTATATATGTATTGGAGGTAAATTATATGAATGAATGAGTGAAATATTTTATTAACAATCATGAGATAAAGATTTTATGGCAATAGTGTTCTTATAACAGCGTAATTGGTTCTGTACTTTTTAAGATCTTCAATTGCATTAAGGTGTCTCTTTTGATATGGTAATACCCTGTTCTTGAGAAAAGTATGGATTTGAACTTTCAAGATAATTTGCAGTACCAACGGGGACCTCTAAATGAAGGTAATCGCTGGTTTTTTGTTATGAGAACTCTCTATGTATATAGATTTATATATATGATTTTTTAGTATATATATCTATGTATTGATGTACATTTCGAAAATGTATAAGACAGGCAAAGATCATAAACAAGAAAGTATATATAGATCGATTTGTTGATGTACATTTTGAAATTGTATAGATAGGCAAGTTCTTAATCAGGGACTATTGAACCTATTCTCTTCAGATTAATATATATAAATACAGATAAGTCGATTATATTAGACCTGTATTTATATATATTAGACTGATTTATTTATGTAAATATTGCAATCCTGAAACATCTGTGAATGGCATTGAGAAAAGTCTGAGCATTTGGCCAATTGCAAACACCCCGGTGTATTAATAAATGGTACTATGGTGAACCAATCTTAATAGACCTACAATTGGTCCAAACCCAACGGTTCTTACTGACAATATGCTAGGCCTGAAGTGTAAATAAGACAGAGCATTTTAAGAACTAGGGAGAGCAGGCTCTCACCAATGGCAATTTTTCTCAAATAATGTCCCGGGTATGATTTGATTGATTTATCAGTATATATATATATATATATATATATATATATATATATATATATATACACATATATATATATACATATATATATATATATAGTCCGTCATACCCTCTTTATTTTTTCTCAGTTTGGTTTATGGGCATGAATATAGGTTTATATCCTTCCTATTATGATATTAATGGACAGAGGTAAATCAAGATAGCAGTAGAATTAATGTTCTAAATATTTAGTGATAATTGTATTTGAATGGACTAATTTATAGTTTACACATGGATATAAAGGTTGAGATTACAAATAGAATTAGTTATGTATTTTGATTGGGTTCAAACTACTTTTCAGAAATACTCATTATCATAACATAAAAATCCAAAATATAAATGCTCAATTGAAGGAAATATCTATATTAGTGGATGTAAGATAACCATTGTAGATGGAAGTGGTGTTTATTTTATGATACAGGTACTAAAATTCGTAAGGAGAAAGGGATTCCAGCTAATTAAAGATTTAAAGAACAGAGTGAGGAAATCAAAGAGGCTTAATATCTATAGAGCAACTGATGCATCCGGCCATTGCAGATTTGAGAACGATATTTTACGAAATCATTGTATAAAGGGTAGAGACAGCTCAATAAAAGCAGCATTTGTAAGATTTTACAAAAAGGTGGGTATGCCCACTAAAAAAGTGTAATTGTAATAATTCATAGGAAATCATTAAGCAGTGGGATTGCCCACAAAATTTATGTATCTATCATTTCCATAAATCTTGACAAATGTCGAGACGTGGGTATGCCCACGGTATTTATGTATCCAACAAATCTTGGCTACTGTTGAGTCGTGGGTATGCCCACGTAATTATGTATAAGTACAGGACCACTGGTCCCGGGCAAGGCTGGAGGTTTTCTCAACCCCGCTCTTTCCTACCAGCGCGTGCAACGAGCAGGGTCACACTGTAAAATTTATTTATATTAATAAAAAACTTTCAGGGCTTCGGCCTTTTACCGATAAAAAAAAAAAAAAAATGATTTATAAACTATCATTTTAATAATATAGTCTTCTTACATTTCAAGACTATGGAACTTTGGAAAAAGAATGAAGTGATAAAAATTAATCACTTAGGCACACAACAAAGTGTATTGCATGAGCCATTGCTTGGGGAGAAAATGAAGAAATAAAGTAAGGAAAAATGCCTTCCTTCTTGGCACGCAGCATAAGGGTATTTCGCACCCTAAAAACACTTCACTTTTTTCATTGCTTGCATTTCATTTTGCTGGGAATGAAATGCTGCTCTAGCTACCATGAGAAAATAGGGGGTTTGACTGCGATTTTGTGTGAGATATTTGCTCCTTGTGCCGCCATGGAAAAGGTAGAGGGTGCGAGTTTGAAGGCTGCTGCTTCTTGTGCTTGGAGTTTTCTTTTGTTGTTGCAGCCGCCATGAAGAATGAGGGTTTGAAGGATTTTTTGTGAGATATTTGCAAAATATCTTCTTTTATCTTTGTTGTCTCTACCATGAGGGTTTTCGCATGGATTTTTCTGGTCTTTCTTGAAGGATTTCGAAGGCCATGACCTGCGTTTTGAAGTTCTCTCCAAACAGATTGCAAAAATGGTAAGCATCTTTGGTATTTTAATTCAGAGAAGGTAGAAATCTTACTACATCTTGATAGAATCCATTTCTCACTATTAAGACACATTTCAATAGAAGATGAAACTAATCATATGCATTGTGCTCTGATTATAGGAAACCTTCTTCAAATTTGCGGCTAGAAACCATAGTCTGACTGTGTTTTCCATTTAGCTGTCCACAAATTTTGCAACTTTGAATATGCTATTGAAATTGTGATGAAGGTGCAATGCCTTAAACTTTCTCCTCTCATATTTACTTTACCATTCACTCTGATATCAAAGCCATCAGAAAACCTTGTGATGGATCCTTTCCCATAGTTGTATGTTCTCGGATCACCATTTTACTTTTTATTTTTAGTACTTAACATGACTGTGGCAGCACCATCTTATAACTGATTTCCTCCTTTAATTCCCTCATGGATAATGGATTTTGCTGCACACATGTTCTATATTGGCTCACCTTTCATTACCATGGATATTACTATGTATTGATCACTTCTTGGAGACCTTTTACTCACGGTTACTACTGCTTTTGTGAAAAATGGCTTATACATCCCTGAGTTTTTAAATACAGCGAGGTGATCTAATGCTCAAGGCCACAAAAAACTTAGAAAACCTCATGCTTGTTGACTGTCATTATGACTATGAAAGTACTATCTTGATCACTGCCTGGGCTGCTTTGATACATACATAAATCTGAACATAACTTTTTGTTCTTGGCAAGAAACTTTGTGCTATTTGAGCTTGACCTATTGTTAGCTATGCTCTTTTAGCCTATTTTTAGCACTTTGGAGGTGTTTTAGAGTTGTTGATCAATTGTCATCAGTTTGGAGACCTTTTCCAGCAGTTTGCTCACAGTTTCTTGCAGTTACATCCCTATTTTGGTGGGATTTGTTCTAATATCCGACCCCCATAGTTTCTGCATGCTTTTTTTAGAGGATCTTGAGCAGTTTAGAGTGGTTTTTCAGTTGGGCATGGCTTGCTGGAGTTAGAGGAGCACTTAGACTTCGGTTTCTGGTAGTTTAACTCCTTATTTTATCGGTTTTTCTCATGCATCCCACCTTTGGAGATCTGTAGCCTATATCATTGTATTTTGACCTCATTTGAGGCACCTTCTTTTTGGCTCACATGTTTTGGCAGATTACATACTTGTGAGAAAATTGTAAGGGCATTTTGTAGCAGAGATTTTTCAGCATTGATTATATTGATACAACGGTTCCTTCTCATTGATTTGAGTGCAATATTGTGGATTTTCTTTCTTTTATGTTGTGTTATCCTTCATTCAAGCTATATTCCTTGTTGCATATTGAAATCTTGATACTTGTTATTACAGGTCTTTGTTCATGTCCTAACTCTTTTGCAAAAAATTGGTGAAGCTTAATTTCCCTTTCAAAGCAAAAGATTCCGGGTCCTTGCATAAAATCATTTTTTGTAATTGCATGTTTGTCTGAATATTGAGAACCATTAGTATATTTTGTGATTCGTGTTGATTCAATCAAAGTTACATACAAATCATTTGGTGTATCACCTCATTTTGTTTTTTAGGTATTCGTATTTTTCTCATCCCTTTACCCCACATATACATTTAGTTTTAGGTGATTACTGTTTAGGAACCGGCCTATCTTCCGGAGATTCTTCTCTCGTTTTAGGACAACCAACCACTCGAGAGAGTTTCCATGTTTCAACAAGATAGCTAGATTTTATATCAAGCTAAAGGAGCAATCGTGATTGACAACAGAACCATAGCAATATTAATATCATGTCTTCATACAACCATTTGGTTTCACACTTGCATATAATTAGATTGGCAAATATATCAAATTAACAAATGATAGCAGCTTTGAAATCTAATGTTATTTTAATGGACATGAAAGTTACAGATTTCTATCTTTAATTCCAAATGATGTTAACAACAATTGTGAGAACCTAATTTGAAGTCGCAGCTCTGTAATTTGACTCAAATTGATCACAACTTTCACACCATGCAAAACAAACCTTGGGCATTCAAGTCTGAAAACTAGATGTCATCCTCTAAAAACCCACATAGGTCATATACAGAGTGCGGCTGCCATTAAAACATTGCAATTACCTTGACTAAAGGCTATGAATCAATCTGTTGTGTATTATCTGTCACCTCTTCTTATTTGCTTATGAAAACCTATCTCATTCTTCAACAAATTCAAAGCATTGATCACCATTCATGGCTCATGGATGAAGCCATAGCTAACAACAAGAATCAGTGGATCTCCCACCATTTTTAATTTAAAAAAAAACCTTGAAGAATTCCTTTCTCCAATCACTGAAGTCGAAACCCTAGTCTCTTCTTCTCATAAACTTCACCAATTTCAAAAAAGCATAATCAACATAATGAAAAAGAACTCATGTGAGTCTTTTATAACTTTTGTGGAAGAACTAACACACTTTCCCAGCCAATGTGGGATGAATAGATATACTTTTCTTTTAATAATTCATTTACTCCAATACTTTAATTAATACCTTGGCTTAGGCTTCCATGAATTAATTGAATAAATGGCCCCTCCCAATGATGACTCAACCCTCAACTTAAGTGAAATTATAAAGTTAAATTATAACTTTATAATAAGCCATTTAATGATTAAATAATAATTTGGCCACTAAAATAATAATAACTCCCAAAATACTTATCCTTTAAATATGTCGTCTGAAACAAGAGTCACACCTATTATTCACCACGTGACCAAATGCACTTTCCAAAAATAGAAAGGGTCCTCCTCAATCAATTTCAAACTTATTATAAATAGTAAGCATGGCAGAAAGTTTGGCAAATGAAGTCCAAATTACGCCAAACGAAAACCAAGCCAAAGCATATTGAATCCTGGAGTAGATGCTCACTGAAAAATGGGGACATTAAATTCTTTTTGTGAACATTCGATAAGATGAAGTCTGCTAAACAAAGTCTATGAGGCCCTTGGCTTTTGATCCATTAAATCTTATTCCACTTGAACCATGCTAGTAAGTTTGCTACCACATATTCCAGCCCATAAGTCTCAATCTACAAGCATATCTTCCATCTTAAGTTTACAAGACACAAAGTTGTCATTGTTAAACTTCTCCACTTTTAATCTTCCAAACATGCCAGCCATCTCCTTGCTGAAACATGTGATGCATCCCATCTCTAAAACCAATCAAGCATAAGACATCTATTTTAGTCCAGGTGTGGTAGACCTAGGACAACTTCAAGTTAGTTAGCAGTATGTAATGTCCTCATTCTATCATCCAAACATCAAAATTTTTGTGAAGTCTCACAGAGACAAAAAATTGTAATGGATTGAAATCACCAAGAGACAATGAGCCTTGAAGTCCATCGAGCTATGGACAAACCGTTTTTTGGCCAATGGATTATGAGACACATTATCTTGATAAGAAATATCAATGATAAATATTCTATTGATCCTAGGTAAAGGACATATCGTATTCAGTAACAACAATCACATATGAAAGGGAGTTGCGACATGAATATGATAGCATCACCAGATTGATTAGCAATGGCAACCAAAAATTAGTAAAAGTCAGTGATAAATAATACTGACTTGTGTGAGTAGTAAAGAGAAACTAAGACACAATACACAAACTTGAAAGTACCAAGATGAATAAATGACAGAAAGGATTGGTGACCGACAGGTTCTTAATGGCCACACAAGGACTAACATATACGATGGCATATAATTAATACATAAAAATGACACTAAGACACCAATATACAAGATATCCTAATTGATGATATGGCTCTGTTCAGTATAGAAGACGAATCAATGATCATACACATATAATTGAGATATTATATTGACAATGATAAGAACAATGATTATATCATTCCAAACATTATTGAATATGCTATGATGGGGCATGAACTATATTATTCCAAGTAGTTTGTTATGAAGAGATAATAAAATGATGATAAGGCAGGATAATAAGTTGTGATGACTATCATTATAATGAAAAGAAGTGATTACCAAGGGACATGGGACACATCCCATTCTTCATGAATTCTCCCCTCAAGCATACGATATAAGAAGGCATTTTCATTCACTCAGAGAGAATCATCAAATACATGTTACCTTTTTTCTTATTATCCTTTGGATATGCTCTGTTTAGAGCCATCATCGTAATAGGTCGCACGGGTGCAAGCATAAATAAGAAGATATAGAGACAACATCTAAGTGATCGCATATTACATATTGTTCATCAGATACACCATCCAATAAAGTGCATACTTCTCATTGTTGATCAGGCACAACACCAATCACTTCAAGCAATAATTCTTTATACTACATATTACCCATCGATATATTCAGATATCACAACATTCAATATTGATTACATATTTTTCATTGTAGAACAAACATAGCATAATCGATTTGTCACAACTAATGATAGAATATAATTCTCACATTATATAGATTCATTGTATATCAGACATTACCATTTCCATATAAAAACACACTGTAAACTTCATAATAGTATATCAAATTTTGCCATTATCAGATAATTGTCATCTGCATATAATTTCCTTATGAGAGAACACATAGATATTCATTTATCTTTCATTACTTGCTTAAGTCATTATCAATTGACATAGTAAGGAAGGGCAATTCGAGTAACAATCCTGACAATTATCTTTATAGCCAAAAAGGGGACATTAAACAGTAGAAGCAATAATTCTACATAGCATTAAGTAGTTACAAACAATTAGCCCTTGTATTATCTTAATAGGATGTGTTGTGACCCTTTCATACATTTCCCCATTGCAAATGGGTATCCCTTCTTTTGCTTAGTAGTTTGGTTGCCTGGCTTAGTTTTAGTTTTAGTGATAGTTGTTTTCATTTCTAAGCCTTCTCCTTAGGAAGTGAGCAAGGACCCATGAGTAGAGAAGTGTAAATGAGAGTTGTCAAGAAATTTTCAAACTAGAGATGAATTGTTGTCAACGGAGAAAGTTGTTTCACAAATGAGAGATGTCACTTTGGTTTTCTTAATATGAAGAATTCGTGAAGGTGAAAGGGAACAAGAAATATGAATCAATTTGAGAGTATGAGCAATCACTATTTAAATTCAAATCAGAAATGCTATGTGGATGTCAAAGATTAAATGGTTAAGTGAGGAACAAGTAAATATTTTCTAAATCCTTAGCTAAAAAATGCAAGAAATTCAAGCCAAGTTGCTAGGTGAATTCCAAATTCTAGGTCAAAAAATGCAAGAAATTCAAGTGAATTTTAAGTGAATATAGGGAAATACTTGCTCCTTTCTAAATTAGTGTTGTAATTCCAACCAAAAAAATTTCATTTCCAGCTTGGTGTTGGAATTCTAACCAAACATGAGATGCATTTCCACCTTGCTTGTTAGAGTGTGCTCCCCTTTTTAAATCATTTCTAGCCTCATCATGAAATCCTGCCAAGAAATGTAAAGAATGTGAAGAACCTGCCTGGCTCTTTGCTGAAGGTAATATTTATTTCTGAATTTGCTTGCAATGTTTTGTTTTTTGATATGATAATATTTTACTTCAAAAATATTTCCAGAATTGAATAATGTTTAATATTAATTAATTCTAAACTTCCGAGCTCACCAAAATGGATTAAATTTACAAATTTGTCAATTACAAAATCACATATCAAATTATAAATTCAAATTGGCACCTTAATTGCAAAACGTAGCCAACCTGGAAGAAAACACAGCCACCAAAAGGAACATAAGACTCCAAAGTCTGAAAGCAGCCTTGAGAATATGGAACACAGGCCCACAATGATGAAACACAGACCTCCCAAATGCTTACGCAGCTCTCTCCAATGCAAAGCAGTCTCTTAACTTGAACATACAGCTGCTAGAAGACAAAACGCAGCCTCCGGGTGTAATTCGCAGCCAATAATTAATTATTTGGTTCTCTAAATTGAAACGCAACTCCTCTGGAAAATATCATATCCTTGCTAACAATTCGAAACCAGACTAGAAGATACAACAACCTTCTAATATCAATATAATCTTCTAAAAATAATCGAACCAAAATTATGAATACCTCAGTAACAGCAACAAATTAACAATTCTCCTCAAATTTGGGATACAACAACACCAAATTTGCATCCACAGAATCAGAATTAGATTTCCAAAATTCAGTAGCAAAATTCACCACCAATTAATGATGATTGAAATTGCAGAAGTGAGGAATCAGTCCTCAAACCCTTGCCAACTTCTCCACAACCAAAAACTTCATTAAAATTGCATAAGTCAAGAATGAGGTTCGAATTCTCATAAAGTTGTGTATATAATATTTTCCATAGCTTCTCAATGACACTTTTCACTTAAAAGCCACTTGCTTTATGGTTGCACATTTGAAATATAATAAACAATTATATTTCTTTCCACTTTAATGATGAAAAAAACCCCTTTCATTAAAATGACCATATTCTGATACATAGGGTCCCTGTTTTATAAGCTCGAGATTTAACACTTCTCAACCCGATTCTAACGAGCTATAACACTAAGATGCCCAAAATAGACTCCCAATAAAAAAGGCAACCTTAGCCATTTTAATTAAATAATAAACATAATTCACCCATCTTGCGAAAACGATTGAGGAAGCATCAAAATCAAAATATGACAGCACAAGAGTGATCTTGATGATGAAAGATGATGAATGAACCTGACAGGGTGACTTACTAAAAATAGACGCTCCCTCCAAGAATCTTGGAGTCCAAACCGGAAGTCGTAAATAAAATCTGAAAGCATCATATAACTCCTCTAAATCATCTAAGCTCAGTAGAACCATATGATAACTTACTATAAATAGTAAGTCCCTCAAAACAGGGCCAAAACCCACAACAGGGTCCTCTAATCACCGCAAAGCCTACGAGGATCCAATGATAGGCTAAATCCACTAACTCCAATGCTCGCTCAAAATGGGGACATTACAAAGAAATTGCAAGTATGGGATTAAAAAGTGAATGATCTTTGGATAAAAGGTGAGATTTCTTGTGTACAAGTTGGGTTTCAAAGAAGTGAAAAGGAAAATCCTCAAGAAAATAAGGAAATTTAGAACAAAGAAGTGAAATTCTTGAATAAACATCAAGTGAAAAAGTAAAAGGGGTTGCCAAGAATTCGCTCATTTCCAGCTCCTCTCCTAAAACCTGCTCTTGAGAAAATATGACAATTTTGGGGTAGAATTGCAAAGACAAGTTGAAATTTGAAAATGGTAGAGGTAAAGGAAAATATTGAGTGATAACAATTTTTCATCCAAAATAGAAGAAAGAGGAAGTTTCAAGTGAAAAGCATGAAGGTAGTTAAAGATTCATCGCATTTCCATATCAAACTCAAAATTGGCACAAGTCATGGAGCGATTTCTAGCTCCTAATTGGAATTCCAACCAAAATTTTGCACATTTCCAGCTTGCCTTTGGAATATGACCTAGAAACTGCTCATTTCCAGCATGCCTTCGGAATTCGGACCTAGAGAGAAATGCACTTCTGGCCTTCCCTCTCATTTCCACCCAAGGAAGTAAACCAACTTTGTTTGCAAAATAAATATTTTCACAATGAGGTTGGCTTCCTTAATGCAATATGAGTACTCTAGAAAAAGAATTTAAAGATATGAAATTTGTAAAAATATGATAGACTTTTTAGAAATTAGTATAGAATTTCAGAATTTAATGTTGTAGAGACTTATAGACACTTATGTACTGATAGATTACTGTATTTCCATGTCTAAGAGTCATCAAATGATTTACATAATATACTACAGTGAGTAGTCATTACTTGATGAAACATGACTCATTAATGAGTCACAACTCATCAAGTTGTGACTGTTCAAAGCAGTTCACACCGTTCCATTACCTGTTGGCAAGTGATGTTTTGGGAGCACTAGGAATCACTTAAGGGTTGTCATTTATGGCAACACTTATGGTGGAGTGATCGCATGCAGAGTTTTGGTATTCGAGACTCAGTCATGAAAATGACTAAGTATAGAATCAGGATAACAGTATACTGTGGTACAGTTTTGATCAGCGAAGATAATATATGTAGTATGGCTTGCGAAGTTAGCAGAAGACATTTTGGGTTATGTAAGACCTTCAATTAAGGTCTCACGTGTTTTGGTGAAGAGATCAAGAAGATACAGTGATATGAAGGTATGCGAAGACAGAAAATCAGTGAAATGGGGCATAAGAGCAGTCGCGTTGATTGAGGCAAGGTTAGTTGGTATGGAAACGTGCTAAGTCAGATAAATGTTGTATATTGCCGACACTTTGGTAATATATGATCAACGACTCTATGTTGATTATTTGCATAAGTAATTATTATGTTTTGTGTTGTATTTGGAGAGTCGTCTGGATGGCAGAGTTTATATAAGTAGAGTGTTTTATGAAAGCAAAAAGTGTGATTGTGATGATGATGTGATGGATGTGAATTTGAGAGCAGACAGAAGATGCAAGATCAGTGTTTGACAAAGCTGTAATTGGAACTATCTAAGCATAGCAGATGCTTGTATTGTTCACCTTTTGAAGAACACTTTGTGACAGTATTCTGATTGTAAGAGTTGTAAGCTCACCACCTTTAACAGGGTTTTTGTATACCCCTAACAAGGTTTTGTATTCCTCTAGCAAGGAAATGTACTATGTAATAATCAGCTCCTAATTGTATACCCCTAACAAAGTTTTGTATTCCTCTAGCAAGGAAATGTACTATGTAATAATCAGCTCCTAATAGGGATACTATATTTTAGTGCATAGTTGTGGGTACCATCCCCACCGGGGTTTTCCCTTGGCCAAGGTTTCCTCGATAATAAATCATGATGTTATGAGTTATGTGTTGTGCATTTATGTTCTTTTCATTTTTGCATTAATATGGTTTATTTGCAATTGGTTGAAGTTTAAATTAAAGTGTTGTAATACTGATTCACCCCCCCTCTTAGTATTACCTAATCCTAACAATTGGTATCAGAGCTATTGGCCCTTGAAGAGAAAGCCTAACAACTTAAGGGAGATCAGAATGGATTCAGAAAGTTTGCAAGAGAACTTTGAAGCAGCACTTGATGACCTGGATAAAGAGAAGACTGAGAATGGTGAACCAAAATTCTAATTGAGGAGCAGAAGGTTTCATCAAGAAACTAAAGGAACAACTTGAAACTTCAAGAAGTCAGAAACAAGACCTTATGAATAAGATCAAAGAGGATTCAGACAATGATACATCAGACCAGTCCATCATCAAATTAACCCTACTGAATGAGTTCAATGAAACCGAATGGTTCAAGATAATCCTAAGTAGAATCCATGACCAATTTATATGGATTGGAGAACAACCAATTAAGATATGTGCTCAAATGATTCATGAGATAACCAGTTTGGATAATATTGGAGCCCTCCCAGTAGCAGAGAAAAACATAAGAAAACAGGTGGAAACCCTGACCCATTCTAAGTGGGATAAGAGAGCTATGAGAGTACATGACATCTATCAGCAAGATGTGAGGTTGGTAGCTATGATATTAGGTTACAAAATGTTCTATAGCAGCAGACCTAACTCAGTTACAACTGGAGTTATTATGATGGCATATAGAATGGTTAAGGAAAACAAGTACAACCTATGCGAAGTTCTTGCACAACAGTTTTTGGAGAATGGTGAAAGTTATTAAGAAAGACAAGTCTAAGGTAGGTTTGGATCACTATTGGTTCATATGTACATCCACATTATACACAAATTCCTTGGCATGCACCCTAGAGCATGGAAAGATGATGTACCTACTGGAATTCAAATTTTTGAGAGCTACCGAAGACAGGACAAGAATTGGGTAGATGGAGAACTATTTGCTATGACCAAAATCCTACAAAGGCAGATGAAGGAAAGATATAGGATACCTAAAGATCTAGTTGAGAAGTATAAGGACACTATCTGTTTCATGGTTGAAACTGATTGTGTGTGCTTTGAGGTATTTGAGCCTAGGAAGAAATGGTGTTACCCTATGGGGTATGAAGTCAGTTCTGAAGTTCTAACTATGCAAGTAGAGCATGTATTAGCAGAAGAAATAGACACTTCTGAAGAAAGATGGGGAACATATAGGGAAAATTTTGAAAAAGTTAGAGAAGAACAGGAAAAAGTGACAAGGAAGAGAAAGATTAATAAAATAGTTCAGGATATCACAACGAAGGTAGGAATCACTAAGGAACAGCTGAAGAACATAAGGACAAAGATGACAGAAGCATCTTCCAACATGGCAATTGATGTGCCTCCCCCTTCTGAAGCAGAAAAGACAATAAGTCCTACACGACATAATTGATTTATCTCCTACACATGAGAAGACTGCACAAGAAGTTGTGCCTGCGAGCACACCTAGGAGATCTACAAGATCTAGCAAGCCAAGCAGCTCTAAGAAACAAGAGGTAGAAGTGGAAATAAAGAAGAAAGAGGAAAAATTAATTGAGAAGGAAGAAGAAAAGATACAGAAGAGACCACAAGATCTGTGGAAGCCAGATATCTCAAAGTTGCAAAAGAGAGTGATAACAAATGGAAATCTGAGGACAATAGACAGATATTATGAAAGGTATGATTCTAAAAATCAGGCAATTATTGAGGACATAGTAATTGAGCACCTATTAGTTTTTTTTTTTTATATGTTAGAGATAAAAGGAAGTATTCCTAAGGAATTGTATAGCAAATTGGAGATTAGAAAACAGTTGGCACAGTCTAAGGATGAGAACATAAGAAACAAGACCATTGAGGACATGTTACCTGTTGTCTCAATACAAGAAAGGGAAAGAATAATTAAAGAATTGAAACTTTTGTTGAGGACTAAGGCTAGATTGGTGAAAATAATGGCAAGAAAGTATGACGAAGTCATAGAGGACACTTAAAAGGCACTAGATCAAATTCTAATGAGTGATAAGCCTAAGAAGACCTCACCTCCCAAGGTTACCAAGCCTACACCTTTGGGAATGGGAGAAAGTTCTAAAACAGATGATGTGTATAAGCAAGCAAGCAAAGTTGGCATGCAACCAGATTTCTTTGTCTCTGGTGTGCCTGTGACACTTGACACTTCACTTGATGTGAATGACCCATTTCAAGACAATGCAGACAATGTGATGACAGTTGAAGTGGAAGGATAGAAAGAGGAAGAGCATACAAAGGATAAACAAGAAAAAAAGGAACAGGAAAAGGAGATACAGCAAGAAGAAAGACAGGTAAAAGAGACAGGAGTAGAAAAAGTAGTTGAGATAAAATTGGAGCAAAAGCAAGAACCTGACACCTCCTCTACTCTATTGTTGGCAAGTATGGCCAAACCAATGAGCGCAGATGTGGAGAGCATGGATGAGGATGAACTCATGACGTTATCCTTCATGGCTTTTGCTAAGGCAAAAGAAAGATCAATACAAAAAGGAGACAAAAGAGTAAAGATGATTACTAGGGCACTGGAGAATGCATCATATGCACTGAATGGACTGATCCATGTTAGTGAGCTTTTGATTAAGTCATGGGAAGATGAAGTACACACCTTGGAAGATTCCTTCCAAGACATTTTGAGATTGGTGAGTAAGCATTGAATTCTTATATGCTTAAACTTTTGAAAATGTGCAAGTACCTTTGCCATTGATGTCAAAGGGAGAGGAAGAGAAGAGAAAAATGAAGAGATGAAAAGAAGAAAAAATAAGAAGAAAAAGAATTTTGAAAAAAGGGAAAAAGAGAAAAAGATATGTATATATGTAGAAGGGAGATAGTGCTTAGACACTTAGTCATTTTTCACTAAGTGTTGCCATCAAAGCCAAAGGGAGAGATTGTTGGCAAGTGATGTTTTGGGAGAACTAGGAATCACTTAAGGGTTGTCATTTATGGTAACACTTATGCTGGAGTGATCGCATGCAGAGAGTTTTGGTATTGGAGACTCAATCATGAAAATGACTAAGTATAGAATCAAGATAACAATATACTGTGGTACAGTTTTGATCAACGAAGATAATATATGATGTAGTATGGCTTGGAAAGTTAGTAGAAGACATTTTGGATTATGTAAGACCTTCAGTTAAGGTCGCACGTGTTTTGGTGAAGAGATCAGGAAGATACAGTGATATGAAGGTATGCGAAGATAGAGAATCAGTGAAACAGGGAATAAGAGAACTCGTGTTGATTGAGGCAAAGTTAGTTGGTATGGAAACGTGCTAAGTCAGATAAATGTTGTATATTGCCGACACTTTGGTAATATATGATCGCCGACTCTATGTTGATTATTTGCATTAGTAATTATTATGTTTTGTGTTGTATTTGGAGAGTCGACTGGATGGCAGAGTTTATATAAGTATAGAGTGTTTTATGAAAGCGAGAAGTGTGATTGTGATGATGATGTGATGGATATGAATATGAGAGTAGAGAGCAGATGCGAGATAAGTGTTTGACAGAGCTATAACTAGAACTATCTAAGCATAGCAGATGCTTGTATTGTTCACCTTTTGAAGAACACTTTGTGACAGTATTCTGATTGTAAGAGCTATAAGCTCACCACCTTTAACAAGGTTTTTGTATACCCCTAACAGGGTTTTGTATTCCTCTAGCAAGGAAATGTACTATGTAATAATCAGCTCCTAACAGGGCTAGATCTCCTAACAGGGATACTATATTTTAGTGCATAGTTGTGGGTACCATCCCCACCGGGGTTTTCCCTTGGCCAGGGTTTCCTCAAAAACAAATCATGGTGTTATGAGTTATGTGTTGTGCATTTATGTTCTTTTCATTTCTTCATTAATATGGTTTATTTGCAATTGGTTGAAGTTTAAATTAAAGTGTTGTAATACTGATTTACCCCCCCTCTCAGTATTACCTAATCCTAACATTACCATCAGTTATTATTGCAAAACATAACGGTAGTATGATATAGTCGATGCATATCGACTTTAACAAAAACATGGCAGTAATATAAACTAGTCGATGTATATCGACTTTAACCAAACACGGTGGCACATATTTGTTTGGTCGACTTTAACAAAGCAGTCGATAGCTTTATTCACGTTACATGGCGGTTTAAATAATTAACTTATATCACCGATAGTTATCGGTGTATTTGGTGAAGACTCTCAATACATATTCAAACTGATATTTTATCGGTTATTTCATTTATCATGTTTAATAAAACCATTTGGTATTTATTATTTCAAATATGTAAACATTAATATATATATACATATATTAATGTATATGTAATTGTAATTACATATACATTAATATATATGTATATATATATATATATATATATATATTGATAGATTATAATTGATAGATTATTTCAACTATAATAATGAAATATATATATATATATATATATATATTAATGTGTATGTATTAGCAAATACATATACATTAATATGTACACATATATATTTATATATTAATTATCTGAACGATGCTATCAATTTCAACAAAATTAAATGAGGTTGGCCCTCTTGGAGGTGTCACGGTTGACCCCTTCAACAAGCCTCATGATCGCTATAAACGGGAGATGAATTGCATCATTTCAAGATCGATTCAAAGCGGAAAGTCGGAGCAAAGCAGAGAAATTGAGGAGCAGTTCTGAGATATTAATTTGCAAATAAAATCTCCAATTAAATCAAAGGCAATTTCATTGAGGAAAATCAGAAATAAAGAAATGCAGACCTGAAGGTGCAGATTTCCAAAGAGATTTGGATCAGAATTTTACCATGGAAGGCGAAATCATTGAGGTGAACTAAGGTGATCACTGCCTTATTTAAAGGAAAATTTATTGCAGACTCTAGCGATTTTGAGCAGGACTCTGTCTTCAAGGGCAAACTTTATAACTGAAATTCAAGTTGCATTCAGGTTTCAGGTGCAAAACTCAGAAGTAAACTCTGAGATTTTCTATGATCGATTGTGGCAAGAAGAAAAGATGGATGAAGTGATGGCAAGGGTGTGAACAAATAAGGATCTTGAAAGTTAAAATTTGCAGATTGAGTATAACATTTGGATTCCTTTCAAGTTCTCATTCAAAAGATAGATGCATGTTTTCTTGATTGTTTCTATTTGCCCACTGGGGTAAACTTAATATTGCATAGACATAGTATAGGAAATGTAATAGACACATAATATATCAAAGAATACTAGATGCTTTCATTAATCATTCCAACATATGAGTACATTCCCCTAATGATTCCCCTCACCCGTAGGTGGTACATATTTATCTACCCGAAGGGGTGTGACCAAATGTTGCCACCCAAACCAACTACCCTTCGGTAATAACTAATTCTCGTCGGGACAACATAACTAGTACATGACATAACATAAAGTAGTTTTTCCGGCTAACATCATCCCCCCCCCCAAAAAAAGCCGTCTCCGGCAACTCAACAAAAGGGAGATGAAATACGCTACATACAATAAGAAAATCACTGAGAAGAAGGGATAGAGGAGTGTCCCTGAAGGATTGAAATGCCGCCTTCACCATCAATGCTACATTCAAGTACTTTTTTTCCATCACATCACATTCCTCCTGTGCCTGCACCAAACTTGTCTCCAAAACATGCTTTTCAGTTGTAGCCTCCACTAACTCTTGTTCAAACGATACTGTCTCCCTAGCCAATCTGACCTCGATAACCACCCATATCGCCTTCTCCACTTCCAACTCTTGGGTACGCTGAGCCAAGTGTCACTCTACTACCTCCAACCGTGTGATCAGCTCCTCCCAAGCTCTCTGTGCATCCACCAAGACAGCCTCACGTCCAACCAAAACCTATCCTAAGCGCTTCAAAGCATAGTACCCCTCTCGAAAGGCTTGCTTCAATGCTCTCTCCACCTCTTGCATGCAGACACTCCATCCCTACAGCAGCTTCGGGTCTCATCAACTGGTCACACTCCCCAAAGGCTGATAACTGAACTAAATAATTTTCTCGTATTGTACAACTTCTTGTTCTTGCAAGGCCATCGTTCTTGCAATTCCTTCTCTCAAACTCTGTTGGTTCACAACCTCCAAATCTGTCTCCCTCTGTGGCTTAGGGATTTCCTTCCAATGCTTGGCTTCAAGCTTCTCTCTCACCGTAGGAAACAAACCCAATGCTTACCTTGACTTCTCCAACGCCCCAACTCACAATTGTAGTGTACCTCAAAAATATAATGGGGCTCTGGGGGCAATGCCCCTAGCAGGGTCGAGGGGCAGCGCCCGCCGCCAAGACCAAATTAGCACCTTCAAACCCACACAGAAGTCCACGGGGCACACCATTTTCGTGATTTGCTTCTGATGCCATGCCTGCTTATTTTCTTCACTACCTGCTTATGTCCTTCCCTTTGGTGCCATACGCTATTCACTGTGACTGTTCTTTATTTGTCGTCATTTTTGTTTTTTAATTTTTTTTGTTGAGTAGCTTCCCTCTGCGTTTTACTTCTCCTTTCACCCACATTATGGCATCGTGAATGACTTGGCTCGTTGCCGAAGTGTTTCTACATCCTCCAATGCTCTTCCTTTCCGTACACTTCTTGTTTTTCTTTTTCTTTTTTTTTCCACTTTTCAATGTCCGTACAAAATGCCACCCGGCCAGTACCGTACAGAATTTTTAACCACATCCAGCTCTCCAATGGCAATACAGAATGCTTGTCCTTCAACTGCAGTTTTTTCTTGTCGTATGAAATGTACGGACTGGTCTTCATGCGGCCTCATAATCCTTTTTTTCCACCGTACGGCTTTGTTATCGCAGTCCTTTACACCGTATAGTCATTTTTAATGCCATAATGTTTTTTGGTTTCATACAGTACAGCACTGAGTGCAAATGCCCGGATGAAATTTTGTGGAAGGCCGTACGGTTTATCCGCGTCATGTTTCCCTCATGTGTCGTACGGTCCTTCCCTTCTGCGATTTATATGTCATGCGGCATCTTTGACCGTACGGTCTTCAAATGTCATACAGTCCCGGTTATGTTTTTCGTTGCTTTTCCATTGTATGGTCGTACGGTGCTCTCTGATTTTTTTTTATAAAAAATTTAATGTTTTTTTTAAATTTTTTTATCTTTTTTCAATCTAATTATCTTCCGGATGCTTCTCTGGTCGCCCGTATGGATGGCTCTCGGGTTGCCTGCCTGACCTCTTGATTCCCTTTCCATCCTCTTAGGTACTCTGTCCCTCCTCTCGGGTCCATCCTCTTCGGGTAAGGTTTCAATTTGGACCTGTTGATGGCCTCATGTATCTCCAGTCCGTCGAGAGTCCACAACTTGACAGCCTTGTCATAGCTGACTTCCTGAGATTTGTATGGTCCCACCTTTTTACTTCAAATTTTCTTAGTTTAATCTCATTCTTTCCATTGTACTTCAGCACCAACTGGCCAAGGGAGGAATGCATCTTTCATAGGTGCTTATTGTACCAATATTTTCTCGGTTGTTGTGCGACCTCATTTGCCCAGTGGGCTATCATTCTTCTTTTATCTAATTTGAGTGTGCAATCGCCCCCTCAAGCTTTCCCTGTCGCCGAGTCTGTTTTCAATGGCGATCCGAAGGCTTGGAACCATAAATTCTACAGGGACCACGATCTCTTGCCCATACATAAGGAGAATAAATATTTTGAAGGCTGCGGTCTTCCACTCAGGATTCCAATTGTCACCGACAAGAATGATCTTAGGTTCCTCTTCATTGCACAGATTCATTGGTTTGATAGACGACTCCTTATACTTCATGGGGTTTTGCTCATCAAATTTATGCGCCGGGACTTTTCTTACTTTCGCATCCCCTTCCTTGTATGCACCGTACTCCAAGGGAAATATTTCCGGCTCTTCCTCAATACTTAGTACATTGCATGTTGGTCAGAAGAGTTCATAGTCCTCAATTTGCCAATGGAAGAGATCGTTCAGTGAATCTACATCATCCTCTGAGCATTCCCCCAATCTTAGCACACCTTCACTATTCAGTTCCATTCCGTCCCTTCCTTCATCCCTTCGATTGTTTTCTTCTTCGGAGTCAAATTCGGAGGAGGAAGCTATCTCCTCACTCACCAATTGGGTATGAAGATCAATTGTGAACTTTTTTCCTCCACTCTCCATTGAAAGGGTATTCCTCTTCCAATTATGGTTCGCTTTGGCTGTTACTAACCACCCTCTACCCAGTATGGCATCATAGCCTTGCTGCTTTAGTGGGATGACGACAAAGTCCAGTACAAACGGTTGTGTACCAACAGTGACCGATTGTGCCATTAGCATCTCGAGTGGTTTGATACCTTGCTGATTTGCATCCAGTAAGTTTAAAGTTGGTGGCCACAAGGTGGGTTTTCCCAATTTTTTCCACGTTGCCTCGGGAAGGACGTTCACTCCTGACCCTCAGTCCACTATAGTGTCTGTTAGGATGGTACCAAGGATGCCCATCTCGACGATTATCAGTTATCTGCCGTTGTTTACAACGGAGTTTTCATTGGTACCTCTAAATGTAACATTTGTCTCAGATTGTTTTGTTTTGCATCCCCCTGGCCCAAGGTGGTGGCCATCACCCATGTTTCTTTTCATGCTTTCATCACCTTCTCTATTTCTTCCTTACCCTCCTATGCACCTTGTTTTTCTGTTCGAGGGTTTGGATATGTGGCCTGTTTTGCTTGTGATCGTGTGATGGCTAGTACCCCCTCGTCACTTCTTGTTCCCTCGATGTTGAGCAAGTTGACCCCGGATTTTGGGCAATTGGCATCTCATGGTTGCCAGGACCACACTAGCGGCATAGCTTCTGCGGGGTGTTTCCCTTGTCGCAGTCCCTTGCAAAGTGGCCCCACTGATTGCAAGCTTGGCACTGGATCATCAGCTAACCCTTGGAGTCATATTGTATTCGACTCTTTGTGTTGGTGTTGTTTTTGCCCCTTCCGCCACCGCATCGGTTGCCTCTATACCCGCTTGAGGATGCGTTAATGTTAGTCTCTGCCCCTGATATAGATGGTTGCTCTTGGGTAAATAGCACTTGTTGATTCCTCACCGTCATGTTGTATGGGCATTCCTTGGTGGAATGGCCATGATCTGGCAAATGTCACAAAATGCCTTTTTGGGACACGACCCCTTTGTATGATTGTTCGCCTTGCAATCCGTACACCACATGTCATCTTCCCCCTTGCTGGTACCCCCTTTCATGGTCTTGAACTCCATCATTCTCTCCATGTCCTTTTGGAGTGCTGTGACTTTTTTCTTCGACTCACCATCACTATCACTATCATCGTCCGAAGTGTCATCTTCATCGGAAGAGGACTTGCTTCTTTTCTTCTTGGAGGTCTTTTATTCGCTCTCCAAGTCCATCGCCTGGTTATAGGCATCTCCATATGAGGAGGGGGGCACTATCTTCATTTTCCTTTGTAGGTTAGATTTCAGGCCCTCCACAAACCATCTCTTCTTCATGCCATCTACTGGCTAGCTATCCATTTTTGTGACTAACTCCTTCAATCGGCGACCATAAGCCTGTACATTCTCCTTTTTGCCTTGTTTGGTACTGTATATCTCAGAAACAATTTCATTGTCATCCCTCAGGATTCGAAACTCCTCAAATTCTATATTGAGGTTGGCCCAAGTGGTCACCTTTGTTTTGTCCACATCAGAGTACTAGTCGATGGCTACCCCTCTGAGTTTTACCCATTCTGCGTGGTCGGCAACTCCATTCACCGACCAGATTGTCTCGCACGTACGACAGTGTCATACTGGATCTTCCTTCCCATCTCCATGGAATTTTGGCAGCTTCTCTTTGTTAGTCGCCATGTTTACTTTTCTAGGTGCTGACTTTGTTTGCAGCACCATTTGTGTTACAGGTTGGGATGGTACTACCGGCGACAGTACCTAGAAATGTTTGGTACCGTACCACTTGATGTCCTCGAACTATTGGAACTGTCCAAGCCTAGTGGGCTAGTGTGATCCCCATGCCCCTCTGTCACTTCGATACTCTCGACGGCAGCAGTATCCTGAGCCTCCCTCCGTGCAGCTTCCTCTTCTTCCTTCCTTCGGGCTTCTCTTGCTTCCGTCTGTGGGGTTAAGGTTAAGGACCCGAACAAGCTCCTTATTTCTTGTAGGCGGTCCTCATCACTTCTTCCGACCTCCCAGTCAAATTCCTCCAGACCCTCGCCTTCACTTACTCCCTTCAATAGTCCTTTGGCGCATCTTTTGAATTTCTCCTTCGCTCGGCTTGCTATTGTATGAGTACGGCTTTTCCAGTGGCTTGTTCCTCCTCGAATTGCTTCTTTAAATTTTTATTTTATTCAATTGATTGGGCATAAATTCTTTTCTCACTTCTCCGCGGGGCAATAATCAACACATCAATTTTATTTTATTTTATTTTTATAAAAATAACACTTTTATTCATTCATGTCGTTTTATTACAACACTTCTCAATTGAGTGAGTTCCTCATTGTAGTGTCTTCTCCTTCATAGAGCTTCGTACGTGTGTCATCGGCCTCTAGGTTAATTTCACCAACTAGTAGGCCCATAGTGCTTGTACGCCATCCACTCTTTCCCTTCCCGAGTATGTCTAAGCAACGGCACCAGATGTTTGCCCGCTGGGGTAAACTTAATCTTGCATAGACATAGTACAGGAAATGTAATAGACACAAAATATATCAGAGAACACTAGATGCTTTCAGTAATCATTCCAATGTATGAGTACATTCCCATAATGATTCCTCTCACCCATAGGTGGTACATATTTATCTACCCTATGTTAAAGTATTGTGTGTTCGAGTTTAATAATCGATGCAACAGTCATGATAACGATGCTATTGAATCGACTGTTTAAGTCAAACATTATTAACGGTTAGGAAGTCGCGTATGCATCGTGACTGGGCATATGATAAAGGAGTCACGCATACGTATCGTGACTGCCATATACGAGCAGTCACGACTGTTCGTATATGACAGTCACAGTAGTATCGTGACTGCCATATCTCATCACTAATGCCACCGTTTGATATGTATTGTAATTGCACTGGGATCAAAGCGATAATCATATGTTAATAGGATTCGTTAATACGAACAATCATGGCTTATCATATATGATAAGTCATGACTATTCATATTGACATCCTCTTTATTCAATATATATAGTTATTGTATTTTGTGGAATCAATCAATAACCAAGGCAATTGTATTCTACTGCATACATTCATCATATATATCTTATCTCCTGATTTATAATTCCTTAACATGGTATCAGAGCCAGGTTCCTTTTGTAAAGCTTAACCGCTTGAAGGAAAGATCACGGCAGCGAACAGAGAAGGAAGGAAACGGAGATGTAAGAAGAGCAGCGAATGGGAGGAGCAGTCAGGACCACATAAGAACTGACAACATCTAATCATCGAACAAGAGGGGAAATACAAAACAAGGGTATATGTACGCATAAGAATGGCAAGTAATACTACGCCACTGTTCTTTGGACACCTGCGCAGATACTAAGGGAAGTTAACAGCCAAGACGAATCGCTATTCATGTATCCAGTACACAACGTCAGATAAAATGGATCAAGGAAAATATAGAAGGATCGTCAATACGTCTGTTACTGGTCATACAAAGTTTAAAGGCATCGATGTTTGCAAAAGACAATCACACTCGAGAAAGACGTCTGCAAATCGTTACCACCTGGCCAGGAGGAGAAAAGAACAAACAGATGGGACGTTCTTAGGAACAAAAGCAATGATCTCAATTATTCACAAATATATATATTATCATCGAATCTATCAAGCAACGTTAAAGATGGGAAGAGGCTACCACCTTGGCCAGCAAATCCATATTGTGTTAATACCACCAAAGGCTTGAAGGCGAACGACATAACAGTGGAGAAATTGTTCAGTCATCCACCTTGATACAATAGGAGGTTTTGAGAGTCATAACCATATAACCATGAATAGCAATATTCACATTCAAAATACAAAGCATTAGTAATATTGGCGTATACCATTAGGACATTGACTCAAACATCAGAAATTGTTTTGTATTCACCGTTGGATGATTTTATGACATTAAGCAGCAGGAGAGGGAGAGGGAGAGAAGGTCCCTGGTGACTGTTTCAACCTCACAATTTCCAGGACCCCTGCTTCTGAGTGTTCTAATAATGCACAGTGACGAACCCTTGCTGTCTTTTATCTGTTTGCAGAGCTCTGACAGGACCCCACCTTTCAATTGCCACTCAATTCTCTCGGCAGCGGCACAGAACGGAGGAAGCAATAAATAAAATATAGACGCAAACCGTCGGTCACAAAGAGAATCAGTTTGTGATTCATAAAGGATGAACAGTGAGCAGGAGTAAGTATTACAACGGGGAGATATAAGGGAACAGAAAAGACAACGATGGTATGTGAACAGCAGCGGTCATAACCAATATTAAATATCAAACAGGGACAAATCATTAAGAACAGCGATTACCACTCATTCTGCAATTAGAATATAACATTCAAATCCATTCATACAAAGAATAGTAACAGCGATACCTTAACTGGATGAATCAATATCGATTAGTCAGATAATTGGAATCGATTAACACACAGTGATTAGGAGTTGGTTATCGATTTATTTGGAAGACATACGTAAGTGATAATCTAAAGACAAATGATTTACGTAGAGTTAATTCATCAGTGTATAAACATTAACCAAGGATAGTGATTCACTAAGATATTTAAAACGTCCTTGAAAGGAGCGGCTATCAGGAACATCAACCTCTATTCACATGGAAGAGTATGATCAAACAAATAGAATTTATTATCGCATGAGGATTGGTATTGCTAAGACCAACAATAATGATATTATAAATTAATAGGAAGTGACTAAACCCAGACGATAAGCCATTAACGTTATACAAAGAAAGTATTGTGATAAATAAAGGCCATGGGCATCTCAGCAAATATTAACAATTACCATATTAAACTAATCAACTGTTAGGAAGTGACAACGCATGTGTCTCTTGGAGATGTCCTATAAATTTACGAGATATAATTAAGAGGACCATTATCCCTCTCAATCAGACACGGGTGGGGGAATCATAAATTACAAAATATATACACTGATTACCCATTAGATGGAAGTATAAATGGAAATCAGTATGGAGCATTCAAATAAGGAAATACAATATAATATCACTGACAAGCAGCAATAAAGTAATACTGATCACAAAATATTAGTTCTAATATGATAGTGTTGTAAATTATAAATATACAGTGATGTCATAATTATACAGTAATATAGTTATATACAGTGATGTAAATTATGACAGACAAGTGTGTATATATATAAGATTACTATGTGAATTGCTGTCAGCAGTCAATTAATTGATGCTGGTAATATTATTAATGGCTAATATGTATATGGTCAGTATATATTATGGTTAGAGACCCAGTCTAAGTTCGGTGTTGACTAGACTGAACTGAAAAAAAAAAAAGTTCGGTATTAGAATACAAATATATGTTCATAATACAAAGGAATTAAATATTTGTAGCCTATTCTTTAATCCCTTTCTATAGCCCCAGGAGTTGATAGTTGGTGTTGTGTAGGGAAAGGCTGAGTAAATCCACGAGAGGGTAGGTAAATCCCAAGACAAGATAGGGACGGGGTCCCAACGCCTTGAGGGAACCTATTATAATTGGTGTCAAGCGCCCTATGACAAGTAAATCCGCACTCTTTTTAGGGTTGAGTTTAGGAGGGAGGTAAGGAATTAAGGCTTAAATATATTAATTGCCAAATGTATTATTAACTATTCATTGAGTTCTTAACTCGAATCGATTGGGTTGCATAATAATGTGTGATTAACATTGAAAATTTACAACTTCCTAGTTGGGGACATTACACAATGCCATTTAATGGATATTGGTCACTTGCTTTAATCATAAATTGATCAACTATGAAGGTTGCAGCAGGCATAGAACAATCCATAAATATTAATCATATATATTAATATGGAATTCCATACATTTTGAGACTAAAACTCTTTGAGATAAACATCATACTAGAGGTCTTTATTATCTTCCCTCAAGTCCAAGAGGGAGTGTTAATGTTGTGGCCTTGGAAAAGATCAATATGCATCTTATGCTAGCCAATGTAACCTTGTGACTATTCAGATTATTCGTATTGGTTCTCTCAAGATGGAAGGTATGAAGTGACATCCTAGAATAACACTGAGTTGAGTATATAAACAGGGTATGCTTTCGTGATAGAGGGAGAAGCTAAAGGATCTGCATAAATGGACATTCGAGGATCCTGATTCAGAGGGAGTAGATCATGTTTTGTTGGTTCTCTATTAATCAAGATATTATAGCATAAAATTATAATTATTATTATGTGAGAAGGCTATATGTCAGAGGGAGAAGCTAGAAGATCAAATTAAAGTTGGAACCGCAGGATCTTGGTCATACAAATTTAGAGGGAGTATACCATGTCAAGATGGTGTATACTTTGTAAGCTCAGAATTCACCAAGACTATGAGACAGTACAAACAAAATGCAGATATCTTTACTAAATCTCTTGCAAAAGTAAAGATAGATTTCTTCAGAAGGAAAATTGGTTTGATTAAAAAAAAAAAAAAATATGAATGTAATTATTAATGTACATTTTTGTTCATGAATATAATATTGAAATATTTCTAAGTTGTGAAGATGACGATCTTCTGTGTATGTGTAGGCTACTATGTCAAGGTGACGATCTTGACAATAGTAACCAGGCTTCAAGATCGAATCCCGTAAGGGTTTGTCCCGGATAGGACCAGACATCTTGTTGTTTATGTTATTACTTGTTGGGTAATAAAATTGTTAGGATCGACTCCCGAAAGGGTTTGTCCCGGATAGGACTGGACATCTTAACACTTACATTATTACTGTGTAATAACTCATCATGATCGACACCTTTCAAGTGTCTTGGATTGGGCCAAATATCATGATATGAAAAGTTCTACAAATTCTATTAAACTCTCTCTCAAGAGGGAGTGTTAAAGTATTGTGTGTTCGAGTTTAATAATCGATGCAACAGTCATGATAACGATGCTATTGAATCGACTGTTTAAGTCAAACATTATTAACGGTTAGGAAGTCGCGTATGCATCGTGACTGGGCATATGATAAAGAAGTCACGCATACGTATCGTGACTGCCATATACGAGCAGTCATGACTGTTCGTATATGACACTCACGGTAGTATCGTGACTGCCATATACGAGCAGTCATGACTGTTCGTATATGACAGTCACGGTAGTATCGTGACTGCCATATCTCATCACTAATGCCACCGTTTGATATGTATTGTAATTGCGCTGGGATCAAAGCGATAATCATATGTTAATAGGATTCGTTAATACGAACAATCATGGCTTATCATATATGATAAGTCATGACTGTTCATATTGACATCCTCTTAATTCAATATATATAGTTATTGTATTTTGTGGAATCAATCAATAACCAAGGCAATTGTATTCTACTGCATACATTCATCATATATATCTTATCTCCTGATTTATAATTCCTTAACACCCTAAGGGGTGTGACCAAACGTCGCCACCCAAACCAACTACAACAAAAGTAATGGCTAGTTTAATAAAAAAAAAATTATTTTAAATAATGAAAACATCACTGCAACATTTCTTAAACTCGAAGGACCTCAAACTAAATCTAAATTTAAATTTAACTAAACATCATATTCAAAGTATAGAATGGAAAGAATTTTACTTTACATCTAGCAACCGGCTATCGTTGGAGCATCTTGAATCTCTTTCTGCATAAAGGGGATAAGATATTGATGCAGGGGCATCCAAGGTTAAGGCAGGGGCATTCTTTGTCCTCGGTGAAACTGCATGGGGTGTTGGTATTTTGGCCGGCGTTACTCGGTTGCAACCTTGACCGACAGCCTCGGTCATTGAAGGAAGCTCGGTCACTAAAGGAACTCGGCAATCTCTGGCGCTCGGTGGAAGTGTTACTCGGTCATGCCTACAGTGCTTGGTCGACCCTGGTGCTCGGCAATGCCTGACGTGCTCGGTTATTTCACTGTCGCTCGGTATTTCTGGTTTACCGACTAGAGTTTTGTGTGATTTGTTGAGCCAACTTGGTGAATTTATTGTCGGTAGCCATTGTTATGGGCCGACATGCTAAATTAAATGTTTGTATACATTTGTAAGCTGACTTGTATGGCATTTAATTATTTGTTTTAGGGAGTTAAGGGTTTCATCCAGCCTACTTGTGGTTGATGATTAGTATTTATAGGATGTTTGGGTAGATGTTTAGGGAGCATGGGCAGATCATGGAGGGGCAGAGAAGTTCATGACTTGAAGACTTAGTGAGTCAAATCCGAGGTTCTAAAGCTGAAGTTGGCGAAGTTGTGGAAAAGTTCTTGCATGATCTTGCAGATCAGATTGTAATCTGATAGTTGTTTGTAGTAGAGCTAGGGGTTGCATACTTGGAGACAAGGAGATTGCTTGGAGGCTTGCGAGCTCAAGTTTAGATCTGCCTTAGGGTTTCCATCAGCTTTTGATTGTCTTCAGAGCTGAACTAGCTGAGATTGTATTGGATCTGGTCGGATCTTGTAGAATTGTTTTCTGATTGTAATTGGCGCTAACCCGAAAGGCCTTACAGCCGGGCATGTTAATGAAAATCAGTGTTAAACAATTACTTTGTGTTGCATTGTTGAGTATTATGCTGTGTAATTCTGTTGGCTGCAAGGTTTGGACTGTCCTTCATTGGATCCACCATCCTTGACTGCATCAGATATCACTGGGGCGTTTATCCACCCAACCAAGAATCAAAATCTCAATCCTGCCTTGCTCACTTCCTACTGAAGTGGGCCCAGCCCTCCGCAAGGGAAAGGTATAAATTTAGGACAAGTCATCTAGAATTGGTGAAGGTCCCTACAACCTTAGTCAGTTACACCCTTAAGTCACTGCTAACTTTGTATAACTCCTGACTAAAAGTTGTATCTGGGAATTTACAAACTGATAAGCACTAAGCTGCGGTTAATGCACCTTGGCCAAGAATTCGTTGCACATGATTAACATGTTATCAAATTCTCACCCTATCCGACTTGCACCTTAACAAACTCTAAAGGTTATTCGTAATTTCACGGGAGTATGTTTTCCTTTCTTTCATTCCTTACATGTTTTGACTCACTTGTACATATACCACTCAGTGAGGGGCTGCACAGCATACTCTCTTCAGTCCATATACTCAATCAGGATCCTCATTTGATCTTAAAAAGTACATGCACTTGAGTTGTTGCTCAAGTTATGCTCTGTCCATTCTAATGGCTCACGAAGTTCTTCAATCAGTAAGTTTTTTCCACCACATCAGTTTCTCTAATTGAAATACAATCTACTAAAACAAAATCTCTAATTGAAACTCTTCAAAATCTAACAGCAGGGGTTGGGTGAGTTATCTCCTCTAACTTAATCCCAAGGTAGAGCTCATGCCCTTTGTATAATAGAAGAACTATTCTCTTGAATTCAATTTTCATAGAGTTGATTCTTTTAAACTGCAAATTGAACTTATGATAACATGATAAGGCAACATTCCTAGCTCAGGTATTAGATGACTGATGTGTTGTATTTATAAAAATTTGTTACTCTACAACAAGTCATGTTGAACCTATAGACACCTTGCGCTGCTACTATGTTGCCCTAATTCTTTTTAATACTCATTAATTCCAACTAAATATATCAGATGTTGTCTTGTTGTCTACATGAGAACTTCACAGCAACTAAGCTTCTAGGGTCTGAATCTGATCACAGTTTTTATGGAAAAGACAGCCCAGTGAAACCCAATCAACAGTTATAATTTATCTTAATGATAGAGAAGAGACTTTCTTTCATTCTAGTCCAAGGAACAGATTGTGTAAACAAAAAAAAACAGAATATCTTTCCTTTGTTTACAAGAAACTAAAATTTTTCTAGCATGCAATAGTTATCACGTAGTTCATAAAATAAAGAAGACTCGTTCTTTCAAAATAATGAAATGCTACGAGAGCTTTCCATCATGTGTTTCAACTTATTAAGAAAAGAAAGAAGATAAGATGGAGATTTCTCCGTGCATGGTTCTTTCTAAACATTTCCCAATTCCAAACTCAGAATTGTGTTCATACTGCTCTGAATACGTAGTTCATCACTACTAGTTAAAATGAAAAGCAGCTTTAGAAGTGTTATGTGCCCGTGAATTAAGAGTTGAGGCTTGGTCTAGAGGAAATGAGTGCGCTGCCTTTTTTTAACCTTGTTGAATTTTCCTCTTAATGCAGTTCCAGCTATGAACTCCTTCTATGAGTGGATAAAGAACTTTTGATTTGTGCTCCCAAAAAAATGAGTTTCCAATGTCATTCTTGAAGTTTTGAAGGAATAGAATTCCCTGCCTCCAGAACGAGCTTCCTAATTACTTTCTAACAGCTACGAAAGTCTGAAATCATACTACGTTCAAGAAACCATTGACTCTCAAATACTCTTGATAACACTCTCCACTATGTTTTCAGACCTAAGCATTCGACCATTGGCTATTGCGTCACTCTTCGTCATTTAATAGAGAAAATATGGGATAATCAAGGGGAGTTGCTGCTTTGCAGACTTTAGGAAAGCCTTTGATACAATACCAAGGGACAAGCTTTGGAACAGAATGATAGAATTGGGTATCCCCGATGAATATAGAGCAGCTATGCACAAATTATATGATAAAGTTAGAGCCAAAATCAGAACTAATGAAGGAATGTCTGAATGTTTTGGTAGTGACATTGGTGTTAATCAGGGATGTCCATTATCCCCAACCTTGTTTGGGTTATACATTGATAAATTAGAAACTTGGTTAAACAATACGGATGGGGAAGGTGTGCATTTGGCAGGATATGTGGTGAAACTTCTTCTGTACATTGATGACCTTATCTTAATTTCAAAAATGGCTCAAGGTTTGAGAGATCACTTAAGGGCCTTAGAGTGCTTTTGCCAGGAGGTTGGGATGCAGGTGAACATTTACCAAAACCAAAATCATGATTTTCTCTTTAAGGAGAAAAGAAAAGCCGAATACATTTATTTTTGAAGGCAGCCCGCTTGAAATTGTGAAAGAATACAAGTATCTTGGGATTGATTTTCACTATAAACTCAGCTGGGAGACATGTGGAGTGAAAAGGCTGCAGGGGGGTTGGAAAGCTTTGTACTTACTCCAAAACAGATGCAGAACGGCTGAGCTATGGGACTAGAAGACCAAGAAGACTCTTTTCGGTTTGTTGGTCACGCCGGTGGTTCTCTATGGCTGCAAAGTTTGGGGTGGCAGCCTGTCAAACAGCGGATGGAGGCAGCTAGAAAGAATTCAGAAACACCTAATTACAAGCAATCTCAAAGTTAAGACCTCCATTCCTTACGATATCCTATTAGTGGAGGCTGGAGCTTTTTTGTTGGAAGCGTCAGCGATAACTCGATTACTTAGCTACTTAAAGAAGGTTGATAACATGCAAGACCAACGATGGCCGAAACATGGATGAAGCAAACTAATAAGTGGTTGGATAAATGGAATATTAAGCTACATGAGTGTCCTAATAAAAATGTGGACATAAAAAAGTTTGTCAGAGAGAAGTTTCAAAGTGTCATGTGGACTAATAACATTGGTCGTAAAAAGACTTACTACATGCAAGTGTTCAACTCAACCGAGGAACATGGAAAGCAAGGCTATTAAAGGGAAAGCAAGGTTGTTAATGACTCAATTGAGGACGGGATCGCATCATCTTGTTATTACCAACCGGTTACTGAGAGGGGGGGGTGAATCAGTAAGAACTATTTTCTCTTGTTCTTTCTAATTTTAAGTACTTGTAATCTAAGTAAAGCATAAAAAAAACATTCACAACTGTAAAAGAAGTACACAAATCAACACAAGTTTTATACGTGGAAACCCTCGATTAGAAGGAAAAAACCACAGTGAGATAGAACTCACAACTTCACTACTGCAGAATGAAGGTGCCCTGTTAGGAGCTTATAAAACACTGGTTAAGGTGCTACCCAGTTAAGGGATTTTACAAAAGATCTGTTAAGATTTGAAGCCTGTTAGGAGCCGCCTGGTTACAGGACTTTGAACACCACAAGAGATGTTACCCTATTAGGGGATTTTTACAACGAACCAATTAGGTCCACCCTAATGAAGGGATTTCAATTTGCTTTCACTACTGATAAAAGCATTGATCTGCTATGACACTAAATGTCTGATTAGATCATTACTCTTTCTCGGTTTGCTTGGCTGTTGATCTCTACTACCTCTATATCTGTAGCTCTTCTCTCAGAAGATGTCTCTCCTCTGCTATTATGCAATCACCAATAATCAACAACTTTCTTGCATCCTATGACCTATATTTATACAAGAATTCATCATTATGAAACCCTTAACTCATAGAACCACCAGGCTGTAAACTCAACAAGAAAATCATGCAACTAGCAGTTAAGCTTTGTGTTCTGATCTGGAGTTTACCTTGCAAAACATCCGTTGAAATAAAGCTAACTCCTATTAAAAAGCTAACTCCACTTCTATGCGGTGGATGTCCCGTATAATTCGATTTTAACTCAAACTGCTCCCGCAAAATCCGGTGCGGATCTTTAGGCAGTTTAGACCAGTGTAACCTTACACCCGATTTTCTTTGGATTGGTCTACCGGTGTATTGTCTTGACCGGTATTGTGAACTTGGATCGCTTTACCGGTGTATACACTCAATTCCTTGACTATCGGTGTCTTCTAAGTATCTAGAGTGACTGGTGACCTTTACCGGTGTATGGTGTTTTGTGAATAGACACTAATGACAATCTAAAATTGCTAACACATCTCAAGTGCGAGACAGGCAGATGGAAGAGGCCCAAAGAGGCTTGGGAGGAGAGAACTTGCATGTTTTGTGAGACGGGTACAACTGAGAAAGAATGGCACTTTCTCATGCAATGCATTGCCTATGATGATATTCGTGCTAATTATGAAGCCATCTTGAAAGTGGACAACATGAACAGTTTATTTGAAGAGGATAAGGTCAACCAAATTGCAGGTTTGCTGGTCAAGATTCATAAGAGAAGATCGGAGTTAGAAAGGATTATGGAAATTGTTTAGGGGTTTGAGTTCCTCAAATCCCTTAGGCTGCTTGGCCTTGTGGACGTCATTAAAATCATTCATTCATTCTACAAACTCGCCACTCCCCCACCGCGGTTGATGAAAAAGCCTTAAGCATATCCGCCTCTATTTAAACGCTTCAGGATAAATTATATAATTCTCGAAATGTTCTTTGCCAAAGTATTAAATCCAAATTTTTATTGATTCACAATATTTCCACGGTGTCAATGTTCCCAGTCGATGTTCATAATATAAAAACATTGAATTATTTTTATCAAAATATTTTAAAACACGGAGATTGTTAAAATATTTTATTAACATATACTCAACCAGATTAATCAATTGATTAATTGAATTTCAATTAACGTCTTAATCAAAATTCATTATAATTTGATGAAATATACATTTTTAATATTAATGGCTTTATAATCGTAATGAATGAATTAAATGTTTAAAGTATCCAATTTTTTTATCAAGTAAAAATATTTAGACACCTATGTATATATAGTCGTAATATTTAACACATGTAATGTATTTACACGTGTAGATACATATTTTGTGAATTTATTTAGACTACAAATATACGTACTCCCATATATGACATCACTTGATAAGATTTATTGAAGTCCTAAAGAGGAATGTCGGCATGAAGACAACAACAAACATACCAAGGTTAACACAATCCTATGTGGTGCAAGTTGGTAGCATTGCCATCAAATGACTCCATTGTGTCGCCAAATTGACTTAAGGTGTGAGTGAACACACCCTTTCCAAAATTCTACTAGGGTCCTAGGACAACAAAGTAACACTAGTTGGTAGTAGGAATCCATTCCATCATTGACCTTAACCATATTCTTTTCCCGCTTTCCTGGTGATATCTTTTCCCCTTTTCCTTGGCGGCCAAGTCGATCCTGAATCCACTTGCCAAAGCAGAAGTAGTCAATCTGATTTCATGGCATCAAAATGATAATTTGCATTATGAGAGATAAACAATTACATCTATGATAGATACAATGAAATTCATCATGACATCATACATGCTATCTAAAATTAGAGCATCATGAATATGAATAAAAGCAGTTACCACTTAGAGCATCTTTTAGTTAAAACCACCCGTTTCATAAACCAGAAACCATCTAGGGCACAATTATGCTAAACCGCTATTTAACAAACCAGAAACCATCTACAACACAATTATGCAAAACCACTGTTTAACAAACCAAAAACCATCTAGGGCACAATTATGTAAAACCATTGTTTAACAAACCAGAAACCATCTACGACATAATTTAAACAAAACCATTGTTTCATGTAAGAGTGATCCAGAGGGATGTGACATATCTTTCCCTTTGTGAATCATCGTCCTCAATGATTTTGAGTCAAGTTAACAATATATACATCATAAAAAAAAACATAGTTCACTTATTCTAGCTGATTATAAGCATTAAATAAAAAGGGAAACTAATGATGCATTTCATCGTAATCTTCCCAGGTGGCACTATCCTCTGTATATTGGTCCCAGTAGACCTTGCACTGTTTAACCTCTTTGTTATGTAAGCGAAGCTTACATACCTCTAATACCCTGATGGGATCGACCATGACCACCCCTGGGTCCTGCACCTGCAAAGAATTCCAATCTATCATATGAGAGAAATTTGACACATATTTCTTTAAGTGGCAAACATGAAATACATTATGCATCAGAGCGAGATCTGGAGGTAGAGCAATTTTGTATGCGACCAGGTTGATAACTTCGAGAAATTAAAATGGTCCTACATATCTGGGAGCTTGTTTAAAGGATTTTGCAAATGAGATGGCACTTTTCTAAGGTTTAGCTCGTAGGAGTACTCTCTCTCCCACCTCAAAGTGTCTAGGCTTTCACTTTGCATCTGCATAGCTCTTTTGCCGATCATTAGCTTCTGCTAACCTCTGTCGGATTAATTTAACCTGCCCCTCCATTTATGATAACATTTCTGGACCGAAGACCACCCTATCTTCTAGCTTATCTCAGTTGATAGGATTTATACATCTCCTTCCATACAATGCCTCAAACGGAGCCATCTTAATGGACGACTAATAGGTATTATTATAAGCAAGCTCCACTAAGGGTAGATAATCTTCCCACTTGTACTATTGGTCCATACAGTACATTCTAAGAAACTTTTCAAAAATTTGGTTGACCCGTTCTGTCTGGCCATCTGTTTCTGGGTGGTAGGCTGAACTGATGTTCAGTTGAGTACCTAGAGCTAGAAAAAAGGTTTTCCAAAATCTGGATGTCATCCTGGCATCCCTATCCGATACTATCTTCTCTGGCACTCTGTGAAATCTAAAGATTTCTTGGACAAATTTACAAGCTATGGCTAGTGCTCCATCAGTTAAATTTTCGAGTATAAAATGGGCAACTTTTGTCAACTTATCCATGACAACAAGTACGATATTATGTTTATGGCGTGACATGGGTAATCCTTGGACAAAATCCATACTGATTACTTGCCACTTCCACTTTGGTACTACATGGGGGTGAAGTAATCCTGCAGGGTGTTGATGTTATGCTTTAACCCTTTGGCAATCTAAGCAGTTGGCTACAAACTCGATAGCGTCTCTTTTCATACCTTTCCAAAAGTACATGGGTTGAACATATGCCAGAAGCTTGGTAAATCCTAGGTGCCCAGAGTACGAAGCGAAGTGTACCTCTCTCCATACTAAATTTATCAATTTTGTAGAATTAGGAACATCCATTCTGCCCTCAAATCTAAGTAGGCCATCAAGTTCAAACCTGAACCCATCGTACCTATGGTCTTGAGGATTTGCTTGGAAAGCTTCTTTCACATGTTTATAATACTTATCATTCTGAGAGTATTTTAGGACTTTTTGTCTAAAGCTTGTTTGAATGGTCACTAATGCGGATATATGTCGTCTTCAACTCAGGACGTCTGCCACCCAATTCTCTTTTCCTTTTATAAAACTGATTTCAAAATCATAATCTGATATCAGTTCTAGCCATCTCCTTTGCCTGGCATTTAAGTTAGGCAAAGTAAAAATGTATCTTAACCCTTGATGATCTAACCTAAGATGAAAAGGTTTGCCTAGCAAATAGTGCCACCATTTCTGAAGGGCATGAACAATTGCAGCTAACTCCAAATCATGCGTAGTGTAGTTCATTTCTTAATTCTTTAGTTTTCGTGATTCATATGCAACCACTCTACCTTCCTGCATCAGTATTGCACCAAGTCCTTCCCCTAAAGCATCTAATACTACTACAAAATACCCCTCTTTATCTGGCAGCTTTAGTATGGGTGCTGAGGTTAGTTTCTCCTTGAGTAAAAAAAAAAAGGCTTGTTGACACTTATCAATCCATTCAAACCACCTTCCTTTCCGTTGAAGGGAAGTTATTGGATAGGCGATTCGTGAGAAGTTCAGAACGAACTTCCACTAATATCTTGCCAAATCCATGAAGCTTCTAACTTCCTGAACATTCCTGGGAGCCATCAAATCAGAAATTGCCTTAATCTTAGTTGGATCTACTGCTATCCCATTCTAGGAAATTGTGTGCCCCATGTACTGCATCTCCTTCTGGAAGAAAGCGCACTTGGACAATTTTCCGTACAATTGATGTCAACTGCTTAGAGTGCCAAACGGTTAAAGCAAAACATCAACACCCCGCAGGATTACTTCAAACCCATGCAGTACCTTGTTGGTGAATAGATTTGTCTTTCAACAGAAACCTTTCAAATGACTCTTGAATTCCCAAACGAGAAAACACAATCTGCAACCAACAATTGGGTCATTTGCAATTAAAATGTGCAAACACCCTCTAAATTTTGGTATGAAGGTAATGTTAGCTCTCAAAAGTGCACCCTGTTTAAGCTTGCAAAAACGTAACCTTTTGGAGAAACATGGAAACACTCCTGGGTAGTGGGTTTCCCAAAAATAGAGTGAATTTCTGGGTTCTAGGCCGGTTCCTATATGATACTTCACCTGAAACTTTCGTATAATGGTAAAAACTTGGTTGGGAAAAGAGATAAGAAAGATTTTTCTTGCATGAACTCTGAATACTGAAAAACAGGAAAACTAAAAGGAAAACTTAAGGTGATGCACCAAATCTGAAGTTGAGAATGGTATTAATCAGATACAATGAAACTTTCCTAAAACCAGTTTGACATAGGCACAATATTGATATTAGAATACTCAGATATAAATGCTTTATAAGAAGGATTGACCTCAATTCAACTGTTAACAGGAATAATAGTATTCACTTATTAACAATGAAATGAAACAAAAATCACAAACTTACAACCTATGAGAGTATCAAATATTCACTTACAGATGCTAAAACTGAGACATCTACTTCAAGGATTCAAAATGAATCACAAAAAACAACCTCAAATCAGTAACTCGCATACAACAAGATGAACTCAATAATGGCTTCCAAACTTTTCTTTATTCAGGCTTCAATGGTGACATAGTAACACCCTCATAAAACTGAGCTACAAATAATCTACAAGTGACCACCATGAAGGACTCAAAAAAATTCACTCTAAAGGCTGCATCTACATAAAATCTGGAACTGGTTACAAATGAATCCTCAACTCATACTTATGCATTTTGAGCCAACTGCATTGTGGAGAGCAATAACTGCTTGATCGGATTTTCTCTACAAGGCCATTTTTGAGCCCTCCAAAGGACTTCAAAAAGGCATAAAATAACCCAGAAGTCATGCCCCATTAATTACATCATAAATATCTCTCATTAATGCATCTTAATCCTTCAAAAAGACCTCAAAAGTCTCTAGAAAGCAATAACTTTTCTATAGACCCAAAAACTGCATTCTTATCCCTGAATTGACAATTAGTCATCTTACAAAATATCTACCTTTTTTATTTTTAAAAGTAAAATAAATATCTTATTTTGCATAATAATATTTATTAAATAATTTATAATTCACAAATTAAAGAATTATAAAATATTTAATATATATTATTAATAATAAATTTTTATTATGTAATTTATATTTTATTATTTTAATAAATAACAATTATTTCAATAATATATTAAGTGATAATTAAATAGTTCACTTAATAATATCATTGGTATAATTGTATTTATTAAAATAATAAATAAACTACATAATAAAATTATTAAGTGCAAAAATTTAAAAAATATCATTTTACTTTTAAAAGTCAAAAAGACAAAATAATGCAAAAATTAAAAACAAAACTTAAGTGATATAACATTATCACTTAAATGAAAATTTTGTTTTAAAATGAAAAAGACTCATACATGGGCATGAACACTTGTAATATAAAAAAAAACAAAAGGCACAAAGCCTTTTCCTCTTGCACGAGAATATAGGGTATGTCCAACCCTAAAAGAGCTTCATTTTATCATTTGCATTTTTGGGAGGAGCTCCTTCAGCCGCCGCCATGAAGGTTTCAGCTGAAGAAAAAACTTGGAGATCTTTTGCGTCCTTAAATTGCATTGCTTCATGGACATCTTCAGATGTGTTAGCCACCATTATAGAATGAAAAACTTGGAGATTTGGCCCCAAATCTGCAGCTGCTCACGCCATTATGAGAGAAAGAGGGTTTGAATGGAATCGTGTAGATAAAGAAAATATAGATCTGGCCTTTCATTTGTACGCTGGGCGCTTCCATAGAAGAATAAAAATGTTTGGAGCTGTTTAGGGTTTGATGGCTTGAAATATTCATGCGTTTTCTGCTATACTCCTCCAGATCTGATATTTTGGTAAGGTTTTGGCACATTTATGTCATTTTCTTGAGCATGTTACAAGGATAGTAAGATCAGTTTTCCTTTTTTCTCTTTTTTGCTGTAGTAATCACTCTGGAAATATGTCCTTTTTTTTTCCACATCTGTGCATTCTTTATGCTGTAGAGAAGTATAAAAAATAAGTCTGTTTTTTGCAAGAAATCTGGAATATTTTCTAACTCCTGTAAGCTATCACTGCTGTTTAATATTTCCATGTAGGAGCACGATTCTTTCTTTGTATAAAAACTGCCAATGTGACTAAAATAATTCCTTATTTTTGAACAAAGTTTCACCAATATTGACAACCATTTGATTGAGAGAACTGGCATTATGATATTCTTGTTGCAAATTGTTTCCCCCATATATATTTTCTAAAACAGTATGCTCCTCTGACAAGAAACCATGAGCAGCAGGATTGAATTGTTCTTCCTTCCACAAACTGGAGGCCAATATCTGATCCATCTTTTGCTGTAAGCAACTGATTTGCAATCCCCCAAAAGAAACAGAGAAAGGAACTTCCTCAGCAATAAACTTTTCTTAAACTTTAGCATATTAAGCGACTTGGCTTTCTTTTCAAAAAGCTTCACAATATGTAGTCTCGGGCATTTTCTGATTTCTGTAGACACTTATACAAAATTCGGATCATTATTCCATTGCATTGGTTGTGCCTTCTTTCCTCCCTGTCCAAAGACCTTGCCTTGCACCGCTCAATATATCCTGGAGTATATGTTGCAAAACATTTTCTAAGCCATGTCTAAAACCAGGAAATTCTTTAAGTGTTTGAACATTCTATATTTTAACATTTGAGATACTTCCTCTCCTCGTTCAACATCTGTTGACCACAATAAACATAATCCAGAGGTTACATATTCATATATGAGGCTTTTCCTTGCAGAAACAACATGTTTTTCTTAGCCTGTTGTCAATCATTGGCCAATCTCAATAATGTTGATTATTTGTTTTTCGGACATCTATATGCTTTAGCTTGGTAAATGATTCTTTAAACTCATTGCTGAATGTAACCTTATATGACACTATGACTGGATATCATGAAAGATTGTTCCGTTGAATGTGTAATCGTGCCATGCTATAGCTAAAAATGGTCCTCTATTATGACATCTCCGTTATGGAGTTCCTTTGTAACTGAGGATTACTAAAGATGATATGAGTTGTATCCATTATCTGTAATTGGTTTATAACACTGCTGCTATTTATATCCTGTAGCCTATTGATTACACCTCTTCCTGTCACCAAGCTGATTGCAAACTTAGTTACTTTATGTGTACTTCTGATTTGATTTTGGCTGCCCTTCTTATCCTACAGCCAAAAGTTGATTGTTTGATCGGATGATATACTAACATTTTCTGAGAGTTCCTGTAGCATCTTCTATGAAATGTTCAACTTACACCCTTGTAACTGTCTTTCTAATGATGGTTATCATTGCATTTGCATTACTTAGCATAAAATCTGATCTTTTCAGCCTTAATTAAGACAATAAATACAGCTGCCCCTCAAATGGGTGACTCGCATCATTTTTGTAACGACAAATAATGTTAGTCCTCTTATCCTTTACCGAGATGCAAAATTTGTTCCTACTGGCATGTAAATACAAACTTGTACCTCTGCTTCATAACTGTTTGTTTTATATGCTTATAGAGTTTGCTTTTGGCATCTTGACATGGTTTACCTGATCTGATTGCAGCAATAGTTTCATATATGATCATATGTCCCTTTAATGTTTACTTCCTTGTTCTTTTTAAGCTATTATTTGCACTTGTCTCTTAATGGCATGCTAGGCTCAAACCCTCATGGGAGCCACATTTACGTCCACATACCATTAAGAGACAACTATGGCTGCACAAGACACAAACATGTTAGAAATAAACTATTTTTTGGATTTGAGATGATACATGTATATGTGGACAAACGTGTAAGAATAGTGTATGGTCATTGCTTAGAACTTCATGTTCTAACACATTGTTACATTTTTTCAAGCTTGGGATAGCAAGGAACAAGGACCTACAGAATTAGGTGGGGACAACAAACTACCACTATCTTCCACTCCTACCAGTCATTCACAGGCAATGGCTGGCCCCTATTCTTACACCTTTGTTTCTATTCTCTTTAACATATTCATGTATATCATCTCAAGATGAAAAACAATGACATGTTTCTAGCTAGTTTCACGGCATGTGTGGAGCATTTATTACAAATTTTGATGAATAAAATATTACATTCTCAAAAAAGATTGGCAAAGTGTTACTTTTTCTGTTTTGATCTTTTCTTTATTGAATATGATAAGTAAACTCAAGAAGTTATTCAAAGTTATGCATTTGATAGTGAAACACAAAGACCAGCAAAACCAGAAAGTACCTTATTTGATCTAAAACACCAAGGCTTCATCAAATTGAGCTTGTAGGAGAAAAGTTGATAACAGGTACAACTCCCTCTATTTGATATACAATGAATTTTATATCACTGATATGTTTTTCACCAGAAAGCATCAAAGGCATCAACATCTACCCATAAACATGATGTAGATGTGTAGAGATTTTAAACTCATAACAAAATAAATATAAGAGGTTGGTACAAAGCCCACTTCTCTCACATTCACAACTCATAACTCATTAAATCAAGAATCATGTGTTCTTTCCAAACATAGCCTCATTCTGAAAACTAAGTTCCAAAATCAAGAACAAGCACAACTAAATGAATAAAATATGATGCTGAAAAATATTTTAATGAGACAAAGCTCAACAAAATCTGAAGAAACAATAATAAATTCAAAGACTCATGAATTGTTCCTTCATTATTTCAATATCCAAAATGAGTTGTGCATTACATCTGCATAGAAAGAAAAACATGCTCTCTTTCATTTGTCAGAAAACAGAAAATCTCCCCCTTCCGTAGCACACAGGCTGCCAAAAAAGAAGAACCTTTTGATTACAATATTCAAACTCCAGTTCCCCCCTTCCCATAGCACAAAGACTTTTTTGAAAAAAGAGCAACCCCTACTCCTTACCATCTTTTTACCATAAAATAGCTCAATGAGATGATATTCAATTATATAACTGAATCTTGAAAGGATTATAATCAATCTATATTTTTGCCTCATCTCTCGATAAAATTCTCACCCTTATATTTTGATATCTTTATAAACTATTAATTTAGAAGTTTATAAGGATATTTCTTAACACATTTAAATGACATTCGGACAAGTGACACATAGATGTGTCAACCCAAAATGAAAATAATCTTTTGCTGGGCGGACAAAATATTTTTCGGCAGTTTGGTGATGTTGTATTCTGTTATTTGTATCTCGCAAACCAGACATTAGTTTTGAAATGGCTCCGGTGAGAATCTGGATAATTAGGTTATGCAACACATATCCAAAACTGAGAACGATCCAACAGTTGGAAACAAAGATATGCTCCCTGCATTGAGACTGTTTTTCTGCGACAGTCAATTCGTGATTACATGTTTCATTAAAATTTATAAAAATTCTTCATGCTAATTCTTGCACATGAATCATCAATTTGAGTTGATCTACATTGTTTGGGTACATTCTTCCACACAAGCCTTCATATGGAGTTCTGTCATTACTTATATTCAACATCATGATGCCAAACTTGGGTGCAAAATTAACTAAACTTGTTGTCAGCAATTCATCATTGAACCAGTCTCAATTATTGAACCATGGGACTATGCCTCTGAACCATTTCGAACTTCTCAAACCAATTTGAACCATTTTGAATCTTCGAACCTTTGTACTAAACCTGGCTGTATTTGAACTTACCAATACTCAACGTGAAAATCAGAGATAGAAAGATTGATTTAAAAAAATTTTAAAGGGGTGTCCATATGAGGACTATCATACCTGAATGGAAGTGGCAAGTAATCAGCATGGATTTTATCCAGGGACTACCTTTATCACGCCATAAACACAATACCATATTTGTTGTCGTAGATAAATTGACAAAGGTTACTCATTTTATTCTTGGGAATTTGATGGATGGGGCGCCAACTATAGCTCGTAAATTCATCCAAGAGATTTTTAGGCTTCACGGTGTACTGGAAAAGATAATATCGGATAGGGATGCCAGGATGACGTCCAGATTTTGGCAAACCCTGTTTACAGCTCTAGGTACTCAACTGAACATCAATTCGGCCTATCACCCAGAAACAAATGGCCAGACAGAACGGGCCAATCAAATCCTTGAAGAACTTCTTAGAATGTATTGTATGGACCAACAATACAAGTGGGAAGATTATCTACCCTTAGTAGAGTTTGCTTATAACAATACCTATCAGTCGTCCATTAAGATGGCACCATTTGAGGCATTGTATGGAAGGACGTGCAGAACCCCTATCAGCTAGGATAAGCTAGAAGATAGGGTGGTACTCGGTCCAGAAATACTATCAGAAACGGAGGGGCAAGTTAAATTAATCCGACAGAGGTTAGCAGAAGCTAACGATTGGCATAAAAGCTATGCAGATGCAAAGCGAACGCCCAGACACTTTGAGATGGGAGAGAAAGTACTCTTACGAGTTAAACCTCAAAAAAGTTCCATCACTTTTGGGAAATCTTCTAAATTAGCTCCTAGATATGTAGGACCCTTTGAAGTTCTGGAAGTTATCAACCCGGTCGCATACAGAATTGCTCTACCTCCAGCTCTCGTTCTAATACATAATGTCTTTCATGTTTCCTACTTAAAGAGATATGTGGCAGATTTTTCTCATATGATCGATTGGAATTCCTTGCAGGTACGAGACCCAGGGGTGGTCATGGTCAAGCCCATTAGGGTTCTCGAGGTACGTAAGCTTTGCTTACGGAACAAGGAGGTCAAACAATGCAAGGTCCAATGGAACCAATATACAAGGGATAGTGCCACATGGGAAGACTACAACGAAATGCATTAGCAATTTCCTTTTTTATTTAATGCTTATAATCAACTTGAATAAGTGAACAAAGTTTATTTTTTATGATGTATATATTGTTAACTTAAACTTAAAATCATCGAGGACGATGATTCAGAAGGGGAGGAATATGTCACAACCCTTCGGACCGCTTAATTTTGAAACAATGATTTTGTTTAAATTATGCCCTAGATGGTTTTTGGTTTTGAAACAGTGGTTTTGTTTAAATTATGCCCTAGATGGTTTCTGGTTTTGAGACAGTGGTTTTGTTTAAATTATGCCTGAGATGGTTTCTGGTTTATGAAACAGTAGTTTGTTTAAATTATGCCTTAGATGGTTACTGCTTTAGTTTTTGTTTATGATGCATTAGATTCGGATAGTATATGCGGGATGTTTAGATGAATTTCATATATATCTAGAGTAGATGCAATTGTTTACCTCGCATTATGTAGTTATTATTATTATTATTATTATTATTATTATGCCACGGCAACAGACTGACTACTTCCGTTTTGGCAAGTGGATGCAGGATCAACTTGGCCTCCAAAAAAATAAAGGTGGGGAAAAGATATCACCGGGAAGAAGGGAAAATGATATGGTTAAGGTCAATAGTGGACTAGACACAGAGAACTGGTAAGTACAAACTACAATCGACTAGTGTTACCTTATCGTCCTAAGTATCTAGTGGGATTTGGGGTAAGGGAGTGTCACTTTCACCTTAAGTCTACGTGGCGACAGCCATGGAGTCATGTGATGGCAATGCCACCGACTTGCACCACTTAGGATTTTGTAACCGCAACGCATTGTTAAGGTTGTGCGGCAGCATTTCCTTGTTATATGTTTACAACTAATTTATCAGGCGATGATATAAATATATGCATGTATGGTCGTAGTGTAATACTAAATATATATAGATATATATATATATATATATATAGGTTAGATATTACAACTTTATTTACATGAGCAACTTTATGTCATTACGTAATAAGAAATCGGAAATCTTAAACACTTAATTATTTTTATTATAATTTTTTAAAAAAAATTGATATTTAAATGATATATTTTTTTAAATCAAATTTTAATAACTTTTGAACTGGTTGTTATTGAAAACATTTAAACATTGGTATTATTATAAACAATTTGTTATTCTTATCAAATTAGTATTTGAGGCTACCTCCTACCGTAGTTCTTAGATCAAATTTATTTCTTACTAGGCAGAGAACTTTGGAATTTGAAATTATTCGATAGTTTCAATAATTGTGAACACCAATTGGTGAACTCTCGTCATTGTGGAACGTCGCGAAACATTAAAATTTCACCTTATATTTTGGCAAGGTAGCTTAAATAAATTTAGTTTAATCCTTGCGATGATTAAAACCATGCAATATGCTGAGGGTCCATTGTTCTCGTAAGCACGATGTTTGAGTGGCAAGAATGTAGAGCCAACTCATCGAAAACCACATAGGTGTATATCGCTAGGATATATAGTGGGGGAACGACTTCTTGAAGGTATCTTGGGTTTTCTTTTTGGTATTCAGTTCTTTTAGCTCACAAGGGAGGGAATTAAGAAAGACATTCTGGGGGCTGCCATTTTGGAACCAGAACAGAAGAGAGAGAATAGAACAATTTGGCTTAGGTAGAGGTGGACTCGTGTATTATAGGGGAAGCTGTAGCTGTTCCAGCTTAAGATATTTCAGCCTGCATAGCACAGATAGCATTACCAACTAATTATTTAGAACAGCAGATACTCAGTCTCAGGCACGTAAACTATTAACTTTCAGAGCTTTAGTTTCTTTGAGCAATGGTATTGGCGCATAGATTTTATGATGTTTCTGAGGGGAAACGTAATTCCTTTACTTATGTAGTCTTCCTTTATAGCTGGATAATTATAACTTTATACATGATGCATGAAAGAAAATGTATTGTCCATGTATTCATAGCTTCTTAATTCTTATTGTTTACACATGCATACTTATGTGGAGAAATTAAATATTCATCTCATTCTTGAAATTCTTGTTAAGCTGGAAAGAATTGTAGCTAACAGACCGGATATAGAGAAAAGCCATGCTTTCAAACAACATTGTGTGTATGCCAACAGAGTTTAAACACGCAGTCAAATTAAGAAAATAAAACAATGCTGTTAACTACCAGTTGGAATATTCATGAACTAGAGTAGCTAGTTATTCTTATTCCATATCTTTACTCCACTGTCGCTTGATAAATGTAGTTGAACTGGTTTCTGTATATATAGACCAGAATATCCAGGGGTATGAAAGTTAATTAAGCATACAAACCAAACTGGTCCACTGAGTATGATCTCGACACAAATAACAAAATGAAATAAGTCTAACAAGAATGGTTAGTAGCTCGTGTTCCTGACTTAAGTTTACCCTTCAGGTAGTTGCAGCAGACCAATCAAGACTTGGGCTTCCACGTTTTATAAGAATAGATTTAGAATTCTATGCAAATCTTTTAAGAAATAAAAGGGTGGTGTTAATTACTACTGTTGTCATGAGTTAACTGTCTTAGAAGGTTTAGTCAGTAAACTATCACCAATCCACAAGGAAATAGCGCTTGTTTTGTGCAGATTTAAAAGACTAAGTATGACTAGATTAAAAATAAGGTAGTCGTATCTAATGGTCTTCTTATTATTAATAGTGGTCTAGTGACCCAAGTTCAGTGGGTACCAGATTAACTTTCCATAGCCTATCAAGTCTAGATGGTGCAAGTCGAATAGGGTGTGAACTTGACTACATGTTAATCATGTATAATGAATCTTGAGCCAAGGTACACTAACTCAGTGTTAGTGCTTGTCAGTTCCTGAGTATCCAGATACAACCTTAGTCAGGGTTTATACCGAGTTAGCAGAGGCTATAGGGTGTAACCGACTAAGGCTGTAGGACCTCACACCAGTTCCAGAAACTTGACTTGACCTTATACCTTTCCCTTGCGGAGGGCCGGGCTCTCTTCAGTAAGAAGTGAGCAAGGGAGGATTGAGTTACGATCCATGGTTGGGTGGATAAATGCCCTAGTGATATCTTTTCCCCTTAATGCTGAAAGGGATCCAAGGTGCTAGTGAAAGGTTGATGCTAGATGTAAGTACGTTCTTTCCACTTCCTGTATTTGAATTTTTTTTTAAAAGGATGTTAAATTTAGTAGTAAAAATATAAGCTTGAATGGTTGAACTTCGGTTGCTTTATTATTATGTTTTTGTAAAAAAATTAGAGTAGACCTTTCCTGTTAATTTCTTTCCAATATGTAGATTTCTTTTAGATTTAGTTGTCACTGTTGTTCATGCAAATATGTATGTTACATATGGTATCAGAGCACTGGGTTCCACACTGGGCCTAGGATCGCTAACTTCTACACCATAAAATTTATTCTGACCAACATGAATTGGTTTTATCAGGATGTCGGTAATCATTCATACTAAACGCAAAAGAGTCTATGATCCACTTCAAATTAAACTAGCCAATGCCCTTTATAAAGACTATGATTATTCCAGATGTGACCCACCACTGGATAACGAAACCTTGGCAGCAGCCCTAAGTAGAATCAAAACAACATAGATGTGCTTGGACCCCATAAATAAGAGCCGAAGTCAAAGCAACTCTGCTGGCCGAACATAAACAAAATTTAAACTTAAGAGTCTAGACTTCAGTTATCTGCATTTGTTCACAAAACTCAACTACATTTTCCTATCAACAAGATAGATCCTCCTCATGTTCCAGTTGTTTCCGTAGTACCACAATTTTGATGTAAGCCGACCCCTGGATACCGGCTTATACCTTCCGACTTTTAGGGTCAAGAGGAGCCTATCATAGATTGTGAAGACAATGTAAACTGATTTTTTTTTAAAAACCCTTGGATAGGGTAACCTTGTAATTATTGTAAATGTAAATTTTGGGTTTTTCATTGTAAAAAAAAAGTGTTCAGAGAATTTTGATGTGATCAATAAAGAATAACAATTTTGTTGTGTAAATTCTTGTTGTTCCTTTCACATGTATATCATAGCAAAAAAAAAAAATTTAGCATAGAATTAAAACAGAAACTTGGTCTCAGGTGTTTGAATCATGGTTATTGTTGGAAATGAAGATCCTCCTGAACATCCTAGGACACCTTCAGGAAAACTTGATCAACTCTTGCAGATGATGCAAGAGACGCAAGATTGTATTGGAAACATAGAGCACAGGATTAGTGAAATAGATGAATCTAGTGGGAGAAGGACATAATCTCAAACTAGGGACAGAGAAAACAGAACCAATTCCTCCAATTCTGATAGGGAACGACAGTCCTACACTGATACTCATGGTTCGGAAAGAAACCCGGGAAAATGTATCATATCAGAGGATATGAAGAAGGTGAAGCCTCCACAATATGATGGGACAGTTCCGAGTGATGCCACAGAAGCATGGCTCACCGGAATGGAGAAGTACTTTGACATTCAAGATTATACTGAAAATCAGAAAGCTATATGGGGCTCCTTCCAGTTAACCAGAGAAGCTGCCAACTGGTGGGAAAGTAAAAAGGCTGAGTTTAAGCTCAAATCTATTGACCTTACGTGGACTAAGTTTGTGGAACTGTTCAGGCAATGATGGAAGCCACAACTATTCTACGAGAAACAGTTGTCAAAGTTCCAAGAACTCAGATATGGGGACCTTATAGTGAATGAGTATACTGAAAAATTCAATCGGTTGTTGAAGTACGTACCCCAATTACAAGCTGACAAGACCTTTCATCTAAGAAAGTATATCATGGGTGTAAACAACCAGGTTGGTGGAACTATGGATGTTCTCTCTCCTGCGACCACGACCGAAGCCTACGAAAAGGCGATGCAACAGGAATTGAAACTAAAGAAAGAGGACTCAATTAGAAATAAGAGTCGAAGGAAAGGAAAGTGGTTACACACTTCCCAATCATTTAAGAGAAAGGTTGGTAGAGATGAAACCCCTTTTAAAGGGGACAAGAAGAATAAAGGAAACCGAAAAACTGTAAACTAGTGTCCATATCAAGTTCGTAAGGCCACTTTATGAATATCCTCATCTTTCGGTCTTAATTGACAGTATCCCGATCGCAAATCTATTTTAGAGAAAATTGCAGCCCCTCGCATCTAATAAAAGAGATCATCTATGCAAGGTAGAGGATATTTGTTTCTAATGGTGACTTTGTTGAGCATTCTAAAATCTATGCACAATCGCAAAGTTCCATCCTTTTTGACGAAAATAACCAGTGCCCCCCAAGGTGATCCACTAGGTCTGATTAACCCCTTATTTAACAATAGTTGTAACTGCGCCTTTAACTCAACTAATTCAACGGTTATCAACAGTAGGGTTCTTTGGAGATAGGTTCAACCCTGTGTACGAGGACTATGGAGAAATCGAAGACCCTTTTTGGTGGTAACCCAGGTAACTCTTTCGAAAACACATCAGAAGTCTCGAAGATATGGATATCTATTTTCAAAAGATTCTTCCTAATCTTTAGGGATTCATCTAATTCCTCCATCTTAATCACAAACAAAAGACACCCCTTTTTCTCACTTCGGCGTAATTGGGATGCCAAAAATTGTCTTAGCTTGACTTCTCGCTTTAGTCCTTGGAGTCTCACCGCATTGCCCAAATCATACAAGCATTCTATTGTCTTATTAAAATAGTCGACTCTTGCCATATGTTGCCATAACCATTTCATGCCCAAGATAATATCATTTGAACCTAGGGGCGCTACGTAAAGGTTAACTTCTATAACAAAGTTGGGAAGTTCAACCCTGGCCTCAAACAAGTATTGCTCTACCCGAGCTCTGGTTTGGTTTGTATATTCTACAGTCCAAGCCTTATCCATAAACCCTATTCTTTTAGGAAACCTACTGAGGATCTTTGGAGAAATAAAATTCTCAGTAGCCCCTATATCAATCAAAATTGACCCTGAATTACTAGAGAGCATACTTGTCACCTCCACAGGGGCGATCTGATAGTTTTCTTGCCTATTGTTGTAATGTTCCTATCATTAAATAAATAATAATATTTGTATTTTGGGTTCCGATCAATTTAGTTTATCCCGGGCCCATCTTTTATTTTGGCGTAGGTGTAGGTGTTGTCATGTCGGCTCTATTTGTACACCCTCGAGAGTTTGTCCAACGGGTATTTAAAAACCGGTGTGTAGGATGTATTTCTCATGTTGAGTTTTGATATTTTATTTGTAATTGCAAATTCCTATTGGGATTCTGTTGGCTGCCTTTTCGGAGGTGAAAGACCCTCCCTATTTGGTATTCGCAGTTTCGGTGGGATTCAACCCTCACCCTATTCTACTTGTTTTGATGTATCAGGTCTAGCAATCTGAAGTACTATCAGCAATATCGATAAAGTTTCCTTGCAAATATTTTTGGTTTGTATCTTGCATGTTTTGTGTCACGTGTCTCTAATATAGCAATTGGCGACATCACTACGGCAAAGGGGAGACGAACACCATTCATTCGTACGGCCTTCTTGCCGTGTTACCCAGACACCGTACGGTCTACCACTGTACAACCTTCTTGTTTACCGTACAGCCTTCTTTCGTACGACCTGTTGTGTGCCTTCTTGTTCACCATACGACTTGCTTCTGTATGACCTATTGTGTCTGTTGTACGATCTGTTGTATCCTTCGTACAGTCTGTTGAATCCAACGTACAGACCTATTGCTTCCGTATGCCCCATTGTATCCACTGTATGATCCAAACTAGGTTGTTGCGCAACTCCGTACAGCCATACCAGAGACAGAGAGGGTATCCAAAGGTGGTTTTTCTAGTCACATTGTGGTTGGGGACTTTAGAGTGGTATCAAAGTTGGTGATTCTGCTAGCTTGTAGGTATTGAATGCAAGTTTATACTAGGAAGAGAAGAAGGTATCACTCGGTTGATAGAATGGCAGATCCACAAGATCCTACCGCTGAAGTCATGACTGTTGAGAGAGCTCACTAAGAACCAGGTACAAATTAACAACACTCAGCAACTCATGGAAGAGACATTGCGAAAATTGGTTGAAGGCAAGATATCTGTTGAACAAAGTGACAATTTTGTCTTGGGAAAGGCAAACCCCCAAACCGTACGCTCTCGACTGTCGATACCAACTTTCCCTCCACGGACTGAAGAACAACACAAAGAGAAACCAACTTTCCAAGAAATGCAAGATCAACTTTGAGAAGATTAGAGGATCGCAAATATGGAAGGAGATATATCTTACAAAGATTATGCTGATCTGAGAATGAGATATTCTGGCGGTAACAAGCGTGGCTATTATAATGACGATCTCAGATGGAAGATTGGAAAAGTTAGTCTGTCATCTTTTGATGGGTCTGGATCCACCACAGCTCAGGCATGGGTGTAGAAGGCAGACACGTATTTCCAACTCAATCCTATGCCAGGGGATGAGGCCATCAAATTTTTTGCATTGCATCTGGAGGGGATAGCCCATGAATGGTGGCATCATGGCATGGTTACTCTCGGCCACGATCAAATAAAATCCTATGCCAAATTCATGGAGACTGATAGAGCGTTTCGATGGAAGAGATCCAGAACTAAATTTCAAAGAGTTGGCTCAACTAAAGCAATCCAACATAGTCGACAGTTACATAACGGAATTTCAAAGACTATTTTTCCTAGTAATAGATATTTCAGAAGGATGCTTGGTGGTATTGTTTATGGATGGGTTCGCAGAACCTTTGAAAGGCTGGGTGAAGGGATTCAACCCCATCACACTTACGGAGGCAATTAAGAAGGCACACGACATGGCGACATCTTCTTCCACCAAAAATTACTTACAATCCAAACCACCTATCACTCAAAGGGAGAAACAAAGAAGACCCCCACCTAGGAAACCTCTGTTGGATGAGGCAACTGGACAAGAGCTTAGAAGGAAGAAGCTTTGTTTCAACTGTAAGGAGCCATGGGGAATAAGGCATCGATGACAGGAAAAGGAAAGATCCATTACATTGAGGTTTTGTCCGATGGTGAGGAGGAGCAAGCACCTGAGCCCGAAGGGATTAACAACAAGCTTCCAGAGAGGTAAACATCAATCGCGCAGAAAGGATCGCTACACTATTGAAGAGAGGAGGCGCCATTGCGGCTCTAGTAGGAACTCTGAGGTGTATTGTCTGGTGTATCCTCCAGGGGTAGCGGGTTGTGGTCATGCTCAACAGCAAAGCTACACTCAACTTCATTAACTCGTCGTTGGTCAGCCGATGGAGTTTGTATACGAAGGCACACCAAGGATTTGACATCAAAGTGGCAGGAGGAAACCTTTTGACATGTACCCATCTGGTTCCGCAACTAAGTGTCATCATGGGAAACCACACAGTCACAAATGATTTCTTCATGGTTGATCTGGACGACATGTAAGTCATTTTGGGCATTTAGTGGATGGAAACATTGGACGAATACACACAGAGTTTCAAACGAATGGAGTTTTCTTTCGAAGTGGGCGGCAAGAAGGTTTTGTTGAGAGGGATGTCGAATGGAGGACCGAAAGAGATTTCAGCCCAATGGATGAAGGCAATCATTAGACACAACAACGTGGTCTAGGCCGCACACTGTTTCATCTCTCCAGAACTTGTACAGGGACAAAGGGGTTACTACCAAGATGAGAAACTTCAAGCAATTTTGGATAAGCATCACCGAATTTTCGCCGACATACCACTAGGTGTACCTCCACACCGTGGGTTCGAACATACTATCGAGATGGAGGTGGGCGCCAAACCTGTCATCACCACACCATATTGCCACCCTAAGAAGCTTAAGGACGAGATTGAAAAATAAATACAGGAACTTCTTTACAGGGTTTGGATCAGGCCCATCTCTAGTCCTTTTGCATCATCAGTAGTGTTGGTTAAAAAGGACGGAATGTTTTGTATGTGTATGGACTACCGCGCACTAAACAAGAAGACCATCAAGAACAGGTATCCTATTCCCAGGATCGACGAATTGATGGATGAGTTACACAAAGCAGCTTATTTTTCCAAAATAGACCTTTGTTCAAGATATCACCAAATCCGCATGAGGGAACAAGATGTGGAGAAAACAGCCTTTCGTTGCCATTATCGGCATTATGAATTTCTGGTCATGCCATTCAGTTTGACCAATGCGCTAGCAACATTCCAATCTTGCATGAATCACATTTTTAACAAACAGTTGCGCAAGTTCATGTTCGTGTTCTTCGATGATATACTAATCTACAGCAAGACATGGGAGGAGCACTTGAGGCATTTGGAGGAAGTACTTGAGATTATGGAGTGACAGTTGTTGTTCACCAAAAGATCCAAATGTGAATTCGGGATAACAAAGATATTATTTCTGGGGCACATAGGCAATAACCAAGGAGTTCAGGTACATCAAGAAAAGATTCAAGCAATCTTGGATTGGCCACCTCCGAAAACCCTCTCGAAACTGCATGGATTTTTTGGGTTGTGCAGTTACTACCGACGATTCGTGAAGGGATTTTCACAGCTCAACGTGCCACTCATCGATCTCACAAAGACGAGATCCTTCCATTGGAGTGAACGGGCACAAAAAACATTTGAAAAATTCAAGGAGGTTATGAGTTCTTGTTCGGACCTTGCACTACCAGATTTTACTTGGCCCTTCATCTTGGAGTGCGATGCATTAGGAGAAGGCATCAGTGTTGCACTAATGCAGGACCGCCACCCGATTGCATTTGAGAGTCGGAAGCTCTCAGGAGCTAAAAGGTTGTACTCCATCTACGACAAAGAAATGCTCACCATCATGCATGCTCTGACAAAATCCCGACAATATCTCGTGGGAGCCAAATTCATAGTTCGGATAGACCACAACAACCTGAGGCATTTTCTGGAACAGGAGTTGAACGAATGGCAATAGAAGTGGGTGAGTAAAATACAAGCTTTTGACCTTGACATTGAATACGTAAAGGGCAAAAATAATGTTGTGGTCGATGCATTATCAAGAAGGCTGGCCATATGCTCCTTATCTCAAATTTCGGCAAACTAGAAGGCACATCTCTTGGTCGAATACTCCATGAACACCTTCGCATGCCAACTATTGGACAATAAAGTGCAAGAAGACAGGTACAAAGTGGTTGATGATATTATTTATTACAAGGGAAAAATTTATTTGGCACCTGAGTCCAAATTGAAGGAGAAAATCTTTAGAGAAATGCATGATTCACCCTTGGCTAGGCATCAGGGGTACCTGAAGACCTACAGGAAGATCCGGGAAAGGTTTTCATGGAAGGGTCTTAAGAATAATATCCTACAGTATGTATGGGAATGTACTACCTGTCAATAGAATAAATCCGAACACACCTTACCAGTGGGTTTACTCCAACCTTTAACGACCCCTGAGCAGAAGTGCGATAGCATCTCAATGGATTTTATTTCCGAACTTTCCAAGGTGCAAGGAAGGGACTGTATTTTTGTAGTGGTCGATAGATTGACCAAATATGCGCACTTCTTTGCTGTTTCCACCAGGTATTAGGCTGCACAAGTAGAAGACCTGTTCTTCTGGGAAGTGTTCCGCCTGCATGGTCTCTCTCAGAACATAGTAAGCGATAGAGATAGCCGCTTCCTTAGTACTGTTATACACTGAATTTGCACCCTTAGCTCAAGCTCTCATAGTCTTGATAACTCAGTATAACAAGGGACTCATCTCAAGGTTGTGGGACCTTTTGCTAACCGAGATGAGACCTCCAGATTCTAGGCTGGTTCCTCTTGGATAGTCACCCAGATTTGCTCTTAAACAGGAAAGTAAACTTTGAGGGGAAAGGGATAGAAGGAATGCATGAAAGCAAATCTACCTACTAGGTGATGCACCGAACTTGGGTTTGGATCTCAGTATATAGGAATGAAACCAGTGGAAGAATCAGGTCTAATAGGTCACCACTCACTAGATAAGTTTGCATAAGTGTTTCATAAGAAGGCCTGGACAGAAGACTCAACCTATGACCTGCAAACGAACATCCACTCCTATAGCTCGGTGCAGGATTGAGACAAGACTGTTAGGGGCTGAAATATACCCACAAAACATCTAAATCAAATCAAACACAGTGACACACACAGCTACAGAAAGAGAGAGGGACCAGGAACCCCAATTTCCATTAACAGCATTCATAAACCTCAATCCAATAAGAGACAAACTCAGACAAGGAAGCATAGGGACAAGAGAAATGCCACAAAATACTCTGCAATGTTTGAATTCATCAATGAAAACTTACAATCTGTGGAAAACCAGAGAGCAGGAAAAAATGCTATAGATGGTTCTCCAAGAAAAGACTTTCTTTTTTACAAAATGCGAATTCTCTGCCCAACTGGCTCCAAAAAACAATATATACATCCCTGCACGCAGGCAGGAATCAAACCTAATTAGGGCCACAAATATCTGCAATAGAATAATCACCCCTAAAATCGGTCACTTCTGATCATAAATGTTCACTGTAAACATCAATGCCAAATCAGATATTCCTCCTTGCGTGCCCATCTCTGCACTGATCCCGCCTGCAGACAAACATTCATCCATCTACTCCCCTGCAAGCTGGACTCTGTCATAAAGGCTCCAAATCCGATCTCAGATCTTAGAAAAGACCCAAAACGGCAGCCCAAAAGATCTTTAGCAAATTCCTCAACTGCAACCACCCTGGCGACATAAGTTTTTGAACCACCCGCACTCGCAACGTCTACCTTGGAAGAGAGTCCGCCAAAACAAGCTATATCTACTTGACCAAGCAATGGTCGCATGATCGCATGGGCCGAAAGGCCTTTATGCGATCATGCAACAAGCTTTCAAAAACTCGCCTCCGCCCTTCGAAAATGCCAACGGTCGCATGATCGCATGGGCCGAAAGGCCTTCATGCGATCATGCGACATCCCCTTGGAAACTGCCTTGCCGCTGCCACAAATGCCATCTGGGCCCCCCGCAAAATCCGCCACCTGCCAAGCATTGCCACGTGGCCCAACCGGAGCCGACCACATGGCTGGACCCACGACCACACCGCCTTGGGAAAAAAGGTCGGTGGTCGCATGATCGCATGAGCCCGAAAGGCTTCATGCGATCATGCGACAACCCTTAGAAAACCCGCCTCCGCTACAACAGACACCTCGGCTCAAGACTGCACTGCAACCTAACTCCTGGCTTCACCCTGGGTTTCAATTTTCCTTTTGTCGCTGAATCGCTTAACCTTTTAACTAACCCTGGCTAAGTCTAGCGAACGTGAGATACCCCTTAGTCGCTAAGTCGCTAGATATATCTTAACCCTGGGCCCATCTCTGGTTTACTTCCCCATATTCGCCAAGTCGCGCCATCCTCTCCTTAACCCCGGGTCTATCTGGCAACTACGAGAAACCTCTAACCGCACACCTGCGAACTTGCCGGGCCCACACTGCTTTGAAAAGGTCAGCGGTCGCATGATCGCATGAGGCCGAAAGGCTTCATGCGATCATGTGACTACTCTTAAAAAAAAATCCCCCTTCGCAAGACCGCAAATGCTCGGGCCCACAAGATCTGCCATGTGTCACTTCCCCATACGTCCCGGTCGCTACATCAGCGAACACCTCGGCACCCCTGGCACAGGACCCACCGCAACCGCAAGATTCCAATCGGACGGTCGTCGCATGATTGCATGGGATCGGAAGATCCCATGCGAACATGCGACCACCGTTGATCTTCATCGCACTTGCGCCGGTTCTTAGAAACCTCGGGCCCCACCTCCAACTGCGCAACCACGAGCCACCGCCGCCGAAACTGCTAACAGTTTGCTGCATGGTCGCATGGGCTCGGGAGAGCCCATGCGATCATGCGACAAACCGCATGATGCTTGCTGCTGACCGTAAACCGCCCCCATGGTTGACCGCTGATTGGAGATACCGCATCAACGGTGGTCGCGTGATCTCATGGGATCGGGAGATCCCATGCGATCATGCGACAGCCGTCGGATCGGGACTGTACCGGAATGGCCATACACACTGGGACCCGCCCGTCGGAGTTGTGCGCTTAGGATCAAAACACAGAGGATGCCAAAAACACAGAGGGTTTTGGAGCAAAGGCCGAAAACACACTGACTTTTTAGAGCAGATGTCATGTCCCCATTCTGGCTGACATCGTTTAGCGTGTCAGATCAGTCTATCACAGGCTCTCGTAGACTGGTGGCGATGTGGAGAGAGTCATTTTGTAGATCAGTGGTCGTATTTGCTCTTGGAGAAGTGATTTAGAGCTTATTTTTATTATTATGAGTTATGTGGGCCCCACATGTTATAATTTTAAGTTGAGTTGCACTTTTTATTTTATAAAGTTATATTATTATAAAAGTGCATTATAATGGGATTTTATAATGGATGCTTCTAGAAGTTCTTAGTAACTTCTCAAAAAGTGAATAAATAGGGGGCTTGGGCATTCATTTGGAAAAGCTGATTTGAGGATTCTTCTACTTTTCCATATTGGAGCAATTTGTAGTCATTTGGTCTACAAATTTTCATTAGATCTTTGGGAACGAAAACTCCCTTGGATTTGCATAACTGAGGAAGTGAGATATCTTCTGAAGGGTTGCACATTGGAAGTGGTATTCAGCCATTTCATGTTGAGCTTATTTGGAATCCTCAGATTTACCTGAGGGTTTGAGTTTTGGTTGCAAAAGGAAGAAAAAGCAGGTCCGAAAAGCAATCCGAAAAAGCAAAACGAAAAAGCGGATCCGAAAAAGCAGTTCGAAAAAGCAAATCCGAAAAAGTAGTCCGAAAAAGCAGACCCGAAAAAGCAAAGCAAAAAAAAAAACAGAATTGTAGCCATCTACAATCAGCTGTAAATTGGGATCAGTTCGGGTGCAATTGGAGGTGTCTACATCAGCATACTTCATCATCGATTTGATCAACATTTGGTGCAGCATTTCCAGGTTTTTATACATTGTTTGTTATTGATGTTTTGGGTACCAAAATGGTAAAAATCTGCATAAGTACAGTCACTATATAGCAGTCCAGAATTCCTTTGAACAGTCATTGTTATTTCTCATTGTAATTGGATTGATTTAGTGAAGTGCATTCTATGGTTTGGACATTACCATAGTTCATTATTGAAATCTGAATTTGACATAGTTGTCACAGCCCATTATACTCTCAGAATTCAGTCATAGTAATCAGTCTTGGGAAAATTGATCATTGCATTAATAGCAGAGTTTCTCTTTGTTGATATAGTCATTGTAAGGTGCCAAGTGATTGGAATCTCTGAATGTTATTATTAGTGCTGTTAATGTTCATTTCAATATTGGTATTGTTATCTCAATTGTACTTGATGCTCAAAACAATTACAACCTTGAAACACATTATTGCAAACAAACAATTCAGTGCATGTCAACTGTTTGACGAATTTTCTCAGTTCAGTATTAGTAGTTTTTAGTGGCCTTTATAGTAAGGGTCATTACAACAGCGAGGTCGAAAACACACTCGGTTTTTGAACAAAAGGGCAAAAAACATCCTGAGCCTACAGAGAGGAGGTTGAAAACACACTGGGTTTTCGGCACTTTGAGCAAAAAACACACTGGACTCATGACATTTAAAGGCAGAAAACACAGAGTTTTCGATACTTGAGCATTTCACTTGGAAAACAGGGCTATGGCCAAAAAATGAAAGGCAGGGAATTTTGGGCAACATTTTGGCGACCTCTGCGGGATGTCAACCTGCTAGACATTGACCAGTTGCCTTGATGTATCCATTGGGCATGGGAGTCACTTCTTTTGAGCGCAAAAACTTGACAGGGACAAAAACTGAGTCGGGAAGACGAACCTGTGCACGCGCACTTCTTAGAAAATAGGAAAACTAAGCTAGAACACTGGGAGAAAGCAGGAAAACTAACCTACCCTAGACTAACCAGTTCAGAGACCTGGTCAAACAAAGCCATTCACTGGCATGTTGAAATAGCTACCCCTCCTTAATAAGACATTTTGCATTGAACACATGAAGATAGCTACAAGGACATGAGGCATACAAAAGATTGGCAAATGGTTATGGAACGCCTCTGCAAAAACCAGGTCAAGATCACTCACCTCAAGTAGATCATATGGAGGTGTCTCAGTGAACTCCTTCTGGGCCAAGTATCTAATGGGGCAGCCTCTTGAAAGTCTAAAGGCAGGACCTTCATTGCTAGTTTCTTCTTTATCTTTGTGGTTGCCTTCCATCATGGACAGCCAGGTCAACTCCTCATCCACAGCCAGGGGACTGTCATCTTCTTCCTTTAAACCAACCAAGAGCTCATCAAAGCTGTCAATGTCTTGAAGATTTGGAACTGATTCCAAATCCTGCTCATGTAGTAGCTCCTTGTGAAAAGGGCAATCCAAGACCAGGCCCTCTTCAATAGGCATATGACCTTGAACCTCCACTCCAAGGAATAGGGGTTCAACATCCAATTTGTCACAAAAGACCTCTATGATATTGGAAAAATCATACTCTTCTTCAAGGCTTTTGTCTGTGTCCTTTTCTTGGAAAGCCTCTCCCATGGCTTCATCATTCTGCTCCATAAAACAAGGCAGCTTACTCAGCAAGGGCATAGCATCCTCTTCTGTACCAACCTCCTGTTGATGGTGGAAGTGCTGTTCTGGTTGACCTTTAGCCATAGGCAATGGTATGGTCTCTTTTTCATTATCAACAAAAAGAGGGAGCTCATTAGACAAATCACCCAAGAGCTCAGGCTGGGCATCAACTTCCACCTCCCCACCTTGCTGCTCATTTTCACCACAGTCATCACTCTGCACTGATACCTCAGATTTCTTCTCCTCATCACATGAAAGTTCATTTACCACAGGCCCTTGCTCAGACACTAGACTAGTGTCCTTGAAAAGACTTGGCATTTGACAGCCAGGAGGAAGAGTCCATTGGGGTATCCATATTACTTCATCATTCTGAGAAACCAGGGGGGCCTCTTGGGATGAAATTTTTTCTTGAATAGACTGCTCTTGCAAAGTGGTAGGCTGAATCTCAAGCACAGGCTCTTGAACATAATTTTTTGCTTTAAAACTTGGGATGTGAAACTGAGGGAGAGGGGGGGGAGACAAAGAAGGCACAACAGCTTTAAAGCTTGAAAATGAATGCTTTTTTGGCTCTTCATGTGTAGGCTCTTGAGGCAAATGGGCCCCCCAGCTTGGAATTTTGGGCCTAGGAGCCTCTTGTTGAGCAATCAGTGACCTCAACCTTGCTGTCTCAATGTCAGCTCGGCACCTAATCTCCTCTTGAAACTGTCTTGCTTGCTGCTCATCAACAAGAGTCTTTGTTCCTTGGTAAGGAATGAACCCTTGCTCATAATTTTGAGCCTCCATCTCCTGGTAGGGAGCTGACTCCTCTTCATAATAACTTTGAGCCTCCTGCTCTCTGAGCTCCCTAAGATCAGACACTTGCTTAACTAGATCAAGCAACAAACTCTTTGTCTCTTGCATCTTCTTGAAGCCTGAGCTCAAGGTCTGCATCTGCTGCTGAATAGGCTGACAAGCATGATGGGAAAGCTGGCCTTGCATTTGCTGTTGTGCCTCTTGTGCCCATGATCCACCTTGCCTGAGAGCCTGCTCATAACTTTGCACAAGGGCAAACTTATCTGGGGCATACTGGATATACTGATACCCTTGACAAGTATGATAGCTTGGGGTAAAAGGAGGCTTTGGGTGGCTTTGGTAAGGCTGAAAACTAGCCGGCTGAGCATTATTCTCACAATAGGGTGGTGAGTAACCTGACTGTCCATAATAACTTGACATGTCTACTCATGCAATCAGCTGGAACTTGAATATGAAGATTGAAAACATACCAGCACTTGACCTTTGAAACCAGTAGACTTTCTGTTGTCGCCAGATATGCAGCAAAATGACCTCTTCTAGGTCTGTAATATGTTATCAGCATATGAGAGATACCATATCTTGAACATGAATCTGAACTTCAGTCCCACCGGGCGTGCCAGAAATGTTATACACTGAATTTGCACCCTTAGCTCAAGCTCTCATAGTCTTGATAACTCAGTATAACAAGGGACTCATCTCAAGGTTGTGGGACCTTTTGCTAACCGAGATGAGACCTCCAGATTCTAGGCTGGTTCCTCTTGGATAGTCACCCAGATTTGCTCTTAAACAGGAAAGTAAACTTTGAGGGGAAAGGGATAGAAGGAATGCATGAAATGTAAATGACTGAAAGCAAATCTACCTACTAGGTGATGCACCGAACTTGGGTTTGGATCTCAGTATATAGGAATGAAACCAGTGGAAGAATCAGGTCTAATAGGTCACCACTCACTAGATAAGTTTGCATAAGTGTTTCATAAGAAGGCCTGGACAGAAGACTCAACCTATGACCTGCAAACGAACATCCACTCCTATTGCTCGGTGCAGGATTGAGACAAGACTGTTAGGGGCTGAAATATACCCACAAAACATCTAAATCAGATCAAACATAGTGACACACACAGCTACAGAAAGAGAGAGGGACCAGGAACCCCAATTTCCATTAACAGCATTCATAAACCTCAATCCAATAAGAGACAAACTCAGACAAGGAAGCATAGGGACAAGAGAAATGCCACAAAATACTCTGCAATGTTTGAATTCATCAATGAAAACTTACAATCTGTGGAAAACCAGAGAGCAGGAAAAAATGCTATAGATGGTTCTCCAAGAAAAGACTTTCTTTTTTACAAAATACGAATTCTCTGCCCAACTGGCTCCAAAAAACAATATATACATCCCTGCACGCAGGCAAGACTCAAACCTAATTAGGGCCACAAATATCTGCAATAGAATAATCACCCCTAAAATCGGTCACTTTTGATCATAAATGTTCACTGTAAACATCAATGCCAAATCAGATATTCCTCCTTGCGTGCCCATCTCTGCACTGATCCCGCCTGCAGACAAACATTCATCCATCTACTCCCCTGCAAGCTGGAGTCTGTCATAAAGGCTCCAAATCCGATCTCAGATCTTAGAAAAGACCCAAAACGGCAGCCCAAAAGATCTTTAGCAAATTCCTCAACTGCAACCGCCCTGGCGACATAAGTTTTTGAACCACCCGCGCTCGCAACGTCTACCTTGGAAGAGAGTCCGCCAAAACAGGCTATATCTACTTGACCAAGCAATGGTCGCATGATCGCATGGGCCGAAAGGCCTTTATGCGATCATGCAACAAGCTTTCAAAAACTCGCCTCCGCCCTTCGAAAATGCCAACGGTCGCATGATCGCATGGGCCGAAAGGCCTTCATGCAATCATGCGACATCCCCTTGGAAACTGCCTTGCCGCTGCCACAAATGCCATCCAGGCCCCCCGCAAAATCCGCCACCTGCCAAGCATTGCCACGTGACCCAACCGGAGCCGACCACATGGCTGGACCCACGACCACACCGCCTTGGAAAAAAAGTTAGTGGTCGCATGATCGCATGAGCCCGAAAGGCTTCATGCGATCATGCGACAACCCTTAGAAAACCCGCCTCCGCTACAACAGACACCTCGGCTCAAGACTGCACTGCAACCTAACTCCTGGCTTTAGCCCGGGTTTCAATTTTCCTTTTGTCGCTGAATCGCTTAACCTTTTAACTAACCCCGGCTAAGTCTGGCGAACGTGAGATACCCCTTAGTCGCTGAGTCGCTAGATATATCTTAACCCTGGGCCCATCTCTGGTTTACTTCCCCATATTCGCCAAGTCGCGCCATCCTCTCCTTAACCCCGGGTCTATCTGGCGACTGCGAGAAACCTCTAACCGCGCACCTGCAAACTTGCCGAGCCCACACTGGTTTGAAAAGGTCAGCAGTCGCATGATCGCATGAGGCCGAAAGGCTTCATGCGATCATGCGACTACTCTTAAAAAAAATCCCCCTTCGCAAGACCGCAAATGCTCGGGCCCACAAGATCTGCCATGTGTCACTTCCCCATACGTCCCGGCCGCTACATCAGCGAACACCTCGGCACCCCTGGCACAGGACCCACCGCAACCGCAAGATTCCAATCGGATGGTCGTCCCATGCAAACATGCGACCACCGTTGATCTTCATCGCACTTGCGCCGGTTCTTAGAAACCTCGGGCCCCACCAACTGCGCAACCGCGAGCCACCGTCGCCGAAACTGCTAACAGTTTGCCGCATGGTCGCATGGGCTCGGGAGAGCCCATGCGATCATGCGACAAACCGCATGATGCTTGCTGCTGACCGTAAACCACCCCCGTGGTTGACCGCTGATTGGAGATACCGCATCAACGGGTGTCACGTGATCTCATGGGATCGGGAGATCCCATGCGATCATGCGACAGCCGTCAGATCAGGACTGTACCGGAATGGCCATACGCACTGGGACCCACCCGTCGGAGTTGCGCGCTTAGGATCAAAACACAGAGGATGCAGAAAACACAGAGGGTTCTGGAGCAAAGGCCGAAAACACACCGACTTTTCAGAGCGGAGAGGTCGAAAACACACTGGGTTTTCGAACAAAAGGGAAGAAAACATCCTGAGCCTGCAGAGAGGAGGTCGAAAACACACTGGGTTTTCGGCACTTTGAGCAAAAAACACACTGGACTCATGACATTTAAAGGCAGAAAACGCAGAGAGTTTTCGATACTTGGGCATTTCACTTGGAAAACAGGGCTATGGCTGAAAAATGAAAGGCAGGGAATTTTGGGCAACAAGTACTTTTTGGAAGGAGTTGTTTCAGCTTGCAGGGATGGTGTTGTCGCCAAGCACCATTTATCACCCACAGACTGATGGACAGACCAAGATTGTAAACAAATGGCTGGAAGGATACCTCAGAAACTATGTTTCGGCCCAACAGAAAGCATGGGTCAAATGGCTACATCTAGGAGAACGCTATTACAATACCATATACCACATGTCCATTGGGATGGCACCCTTCAAAGAATTGTATGGTTATGAACCCTCTTCGTTCGTGGACATGGCTTTGAGTGACAGTCGCACACCTAAGGCCAAGGATTGGCTACAGGAGGGAATAGAAATTTTGAGATCCCTCAAGGAAAGCATTCAGCGAGCCCAAAATCAACAAAAGACGTATGCTGACAGGCATCGAATCGAGAGGAGTTTTGAAGTTGGGGACTTGGTATACCTCTAGCTTCAACCATACAAACAGTCCTCTCTGAAGGTTTCTGGAAAGGAAAATCTAAGGCCACGTTTCTGCGGACCCTACTGTATGATCAGAAGGGTGGGCGAGGTTGCATATGAATTGGAACTACTTGAGGGAAGCTGAATCCACAACATCTTTCACATTTCTTGCTTGAAGAAAGTTGTGGGTCAACATGTCACGATCTCAACAGATCTGCCACCTCTCAACGATGGAGGGAAGTTAGTTTTAGAACCAGCCGAGATAGTCGACATTAGGGAGAAGAAGTTGAGGACACGCACGGTCAAAGAATTTCTTGTACGCTGGAAGGATCTACTACTTGAAGATGCCACTTGGGAAGGTGAGGAGATTTTGGAACACCCTAGTTTAAGATTGATTAAGGACAACCAATTTTTGGGATGGAGGACTGTAATGTTCCTGTCATTAACTAAATAATATTATTTGTATTTTGGGTTCCGATTGATATAGTTTATCTCAGGCCCATCTTTTATTTTGGCATCGGCGTAGGTGTTGCCATATCGGCTCTATTTGTACACCCTCGCGATTTTTTCCGATGGGTATTTATGACCGGCGTGTAGGATGTATTTCTCATGTTGAGTTTTGATATTTTATTTGTAATTGCAAATTCCTGTTGGGATTCTACTGGCTTCCATTTCAGAGGTGAAAGATCTTCCCTCTTTGGTGTTCGCAATTTCGGTGGGATTCAACCCTCACCCTATTGTGCTTGTTCTATTGTATCGGGTCTGGCAAATCCTAAGTACTATCAGTAATATCAATAAAGTTTCCTTGCAAATATTTTTGGTTCATATCTTGCATGTTGTGTGTCACATATCTCTCATATAGCAATTGGCGACATCACTGCGCGCAAGGGGAGATGAACATCATTCATCTGTACGGCCTTCTTGTCGTGTTACCCAGAAACAGGACAGTCTACCACCATACGGCCTTCTTGACCACCGTACGACCTTCTTGTTTACTGTACGACCTGTTGTGTCTGTCGTAAGATCTGTTGTATCCTCCGTACGATCTGTTGAATCCACCGTACAAACCTGTTGTTGTTGTACGCCCTTTTGTATCCACCATAAGGTCCAAACTAGGTTGTTGCGAAACTCTGTATGACCCATACCAGAGACAGAGAGGGTATCCGGAGGTGGTTTTTCCAGTCACGTTGAGATTGGGGACTTTACAATTGTCCACTGTAGCTTGGATTTTCTACTGGAAAGTTGTTTGCTGAATCGGTAGGGTGTTTCTCTATGCTTGTCCACCTTGAGTCCTGATGGGGCACTGAATTGTGTAGTTCTCTCCACCGCATGTGAAACAACCCCTGGTGGACCTTTCTTCTCAGTTGACCTGTCTTGTGTCTCACTTCCCGTTTTCTTGTCAGAAGTTCCCTTTCTTTCCCCCGATGATCTTGTCGATCCCCTTTATTCTTCTTGTCCCCTCTTGCAGGAGGTTCATCTCTATCAACCTTTCTCTTAAACGATTGGGAAGATTGTGACCACTTCTCTTTTCTTCAACTCTTATCTCTAATTGAGTCGTCCTTTTTTAGTTTCAACTCCTGCCACACTGCCTTTTCATAGGCTTTGGTCGTGGTCGCAGGAGAAAACATCCACAGGTCCTCCAACCTGGTTATTTAAACCCATAATATACTTCCTCAGATTGAAGGTCTCGTCAACTTGTAATTGAAGTATGTAGTTCAACAACTGGTTGAATTTTTCAGTACACACTATACTCGTTCACTGTAAAGTCCCCTTGTTTGAGTTCTTGGAACTTTGATGATTTTTGCTCGTAGAAGAGTTGTGGCAACCATCTTTGTCTGAATAGTTCCATAAACTTAGTCCACATAAGATTGGTGGATTTGAGTTTAAGCTCATCCTTTTTACTTTCCCACCAGTCGGCAGCTTCTCTGATTAACTGTTAAGAGCCGCAAACAACTTTTTGGTTTTCAGTATAATCCCGAATATCAAAGTACTCCATTCCAGTGAGCCATGTTTCGGCAACATCACCAGAAACTGTTCAATCGTATTGAGAAAGCTTCACCTTTTTCATATCCTCTAATATGATGCCTTTTCTCGGGTTCCTTTTTGAACCATGTGTATCAGCATAGGACTGTTCTTCTCTATCAGAATAGGAGGAATTGACTCTTTTTTCTCTGGTCCTAGAGTGAGATTCTCTTCTCTTCCCTTCAAATTCATCAATTTTCCTAATTCTTTTCTCTAAGTTCCCAATCCGATTTTGTGTCTCTTGCATCATCTGCAAGAGTTGATCAAGTTTCCGTGAAGGTGACCTAGGATGCTCAGGAGGATCTTTGTTTCCAATAACAACCATGATTCCAATACCTGTGAAGAATTTTTAATTCTAAGTTATAATCAAGTAAATAAACTGCAATAGTAAACATATGAAAGAAACAAGAAGAAATTACACAACAAAGTTGTTTATCTTTATTGATCACATCAAAATTGTTGTACATTTTTTTTTTGTTTTTTTTACACATACAAAAGCTAAGATTTACATTTTCAACATATACAAGGGTACCCTTTCTAAGGGTTATCCTTTTAGTTTACATCACCCTCACTATCTGTAATAGGCTCCTCCTGACCCTCAAAGTCCGAAGGTATAAGTCGATAACCAGGGGTCGGCTCACGTCGAGCCTTTGGTACTATGGAAGCAATTGGAACATGAGGAGGATCTATCTTGCTAATAGGAAAAAGTGGTGGAGTTTTGTGATCAAATGCAGATAAGAAAAGTCCAGATTTTGGTTTTAAATTTTGTTTTTGCTCGGCCAACAAGGCTTCTTTGACTTCAGCCCTTATCTCTGGGGTCCATGCATGTCTCTGTTGTTTGATCCTAGATAGGGTTGTTGCCAAGGTTTCGTTATACATTGGTGGTTCGCATCTGGAATAATCAAAATCTTTGTATAAAGTGTCAGCTAGTTTAATTTGGAGTGGATAACGAACCCTCTTGCGTTTAGTCTGAATAATTATCGGCATCCTGGTAAATCCAAATCATCTTGGTCAGTTTATTGTTTTCGTTAAGAATTTGGCGAACCTAGGTCCAATGTGGAACCCGATGCTCTGATACCATATGTAACACAACATTAACTTAACACAAAAGTAATGGCTAGTTTAATTAAAAAAAATTAAATAATGAAAATATCACTGCAACATTTCTTAAAGTAACTCCAAGAAGGATCTGGAACTAAATCTAAATTTAAATTTAACTAAACATCATATTCAAAGTACAGAGAATGGAAAGAATCTTACTTTACATCTAGCAATTGGCTATTGTTGGAGCATCTTTAATCTCTTTCTGCATAAAGGGGGAAAAGATATCACCGGGGCGTTTATCCACCCAAACATAGATCAAAATCTCAATCCTCCCTTGCTCACTTCCTACCGAAGTGGGCCCGACCCTCCGCATGGGAAAAGGTATATATTTAGGACAAGTCATCTGGAACTGGTGAAGGTCCCAACAACCTTAGTCGGTTACACCCTTTAGTCACTTCTAACTTGGTATAACTCTTGACTAAAAGCTGTATCTGGGAACTTACGAATTAATAAGCACTAACCTACGGTTAATGCACCTTGGCCAGAGATTCATTGCACATGATTAACACGTTATCAAATTCTCACCCTATCCAACTTGCACCTTAACGAACTCTAAAGGTTATTGGTAATTTCATGGGAGTATGTTTTCCTTTCTTTCATTCCTTATATGTTTTGACTCACTTGTATGTATCCCACTCAGGGAGGGACTGCACAACATACTCTCTCAAGTCCATGTACTAAATCAAGATCCTCATCTGATCCTAAAGAGTACATGCACTTGAGGTGTTGCTCAAGTTATGCTCTGTCCATTCTAATGGCTCATGGAGAAGTTCTCCAATCAGTAAGTTCTTCCCACCACATCAGTTTCTCTAATTGAAATAAAATCTACTAAAAGAAAATCTCTAATTGAAACTCTTTTAATCTGACAACAGGAGTTGGGCGAGTTATCTCCTCTAACTTAATTGCAAGGTAGAGTTCGAGCCCTGTCTATAATAGAACTATTTTCTTGAATTTAATTTTCATAGAGTTGATTCTTTTAAACTACAAATTGAACTTATGATAACGTGATAAGTCAAGATTCCTAGCTCAGGTATAAGGTGACTGATGTGTTGTATTTTTAAAAATCTGTTACTCTACAAAGAGTCATGTTTGAAGCTATAGACACCTTGCACCGCTACTAGGTTGCCATAATTCTTTTTAATACTCATTAATTCCTACTAAATATATCAGATGTTATCTTGTTGTCTACATGAGAACTTCACAGCAACTAATCTTCTAGGGTCTGAATCTGATCACAGTTTTTATTGAAAAGACAGTGCAGCAAAACCCAATCAACAGCTATAAATTTAGCTTAATGATAGAGAAGAGACTTTCTTTCATTATAATCCAAGAAACAGATTGTGTAAACAAAAAAAAAAAAAAGCCTTTCTTTTGTTTACAAGAAACTAAACTTTTTCTAGCATGCAATAGTTATCACGTAGTTCATAAAATAAAGAAGACTCATTCTTTCAAAATAATGAAATGCTACGAGAGCTTTCCATCATGTGTTTCAACTTATTAAGAAAAGAAAGAAGATAAGATGGAGACTTCTCTGTGCACGGTTCTTTCCAAACATTTCCCAATTCCAAACTCAGAATTGTGTGCATACTGCTCTGAATAGGTAGTTCACCACTACTAGTTAACATGAAAAGCAGATTTAGAAGTGTTACGTGCCTGTGAATTAAGAGTTGAGGCTTGGTCTAGAGGAAAGGAGTGCGCTGGCTTCTTTTAACCCTGTTGAATTTTCCTCTTAATGTCGTTCTAGCTATGAACTCCTTCTATGAGTGGATAAAGAACAACTCTTGATTTGTGCTCCCAGAAAAATGAGTTTCCAATGCCGTTCTTGAAGTTTTTAAGGAATAGAATTCCCCTGCCTCCAGAACAAGCTTCCTAATTACTTTCTAACAGCTACAAAAGTCCGGAATCATACTACGTTCAAGAAACCGTTCACTCTCAAATACTCTCGATAACGCTCTCCACTATAAATTCGCTGAGTTGGCTCTACAAACTCGCCACTCCCCCATCGCGATTGATAGAAAAGCCTTAGGCATATCCGCCTCCATTTAAACGCTTCAGGGAAAATTATATAATTCCCGAAATGTTCTTTGCCAAAGTATTAAATCCAAAATTTTATTGATTCACAATATTACCAAGTGTCGATGCTCCCAGTCGGTGTTCATAATATACTAGCAATTGCATCTTAGTGTGCAATGGGTACGCTGTAGAAATGTGGGATATCATTTAGGACTTATTCATACCATATAATATAAATGAAAAATTATATCTTGTTGAAATTAAATATTTATATTAAAATATTAAATGCAGTTAGTAATGTAGTTGTTTTGTAAAATTATGTATTTAGGCAATAGATTCTTAAATGCAGTTTAGTAATGTAAATGTTTTGTAAAATTAGGTATTTAGTTAATGGATTTTTAATAAATTTATAAACTTACTAGGAATCAAGTCTCTAGATTTCCATGTCAATGATTTAATAGTGGAGATGCTAAATTGGTGTCCACTTAGTAATTTTTTTAAATTCACAATTGTAATGCATATACAAGACAATTGAAATCATTCTTACATTTCTCCAATATCTACTTCAAATATGAACAAAATATAGACAACAAAATGTGTTCTCCCCTCCCTCATTTCTACGGTGTACCCATTGCACACTAAGGTGCGATTGCTAGTATTATATATTAAAATAGACTATTCATCATAAAATATACTTCCATTGTACTTTTAATTTGATATGCAAAAAATAAAACTTCTTTTTGCAATGTTTGTTCATCTACGACTTTCTTCATAGCATTAATAGATGTAGTTTATATTGTTCATGAATTTTGTGCACCTTGAGTTTTCTTAATATCTTTTGTATGTGTTCTATGACTGTATTTTGCATACTTTGGAATTTAGTTTATCCTTTTATGTGAAAGATCCAAAATATGAATATGACCTAATTGTGAGGGGATTGTAATCATAGTTATTTGGAGATAATTCAATTTGGACTAATATGTAGCTTGTATCTTCCATGGACCATATCTCATTTGATTTGAGTTGGGAGACATATCTTATGATATTTATGACTAGCATTTGTATTTAAAGGAGGTGCAAGGGTTGTGTCAATAGGAAATTATATGTAAGTTAATATGTTAGAGTACAATTTTCTATGTGCGTGAAAAATAGATCAATTTAAATTGTAGAATAAAATCTTAAATCTCAAAAATTTATTGAAAATAAAGTGAATCGCAAAAAAAGTTACAAATATAAAGAAATAAGGTCAAATATATGGACAAATGTATAAGAGTAAACAAAGATAAATAAAGACTAAAAAATGAACTAAGCTTAAAAAAGAGTATGTCTATTGTCAAATTTCACATTGAAGATACTTGTAGAAGTCAAGAGCGCAAGAAGTAAAATTATGGTTGAAGTTAACCATTCTACATCTAAAGGTTGTAATACCCCTCCCAAAGTTTTCTTTTAGTTTATATGACCCGACTTTTTTAGGTCATTTTTCTTGTATGTATTAGATCCTCAAATAGATTTTGATGTTATTTATGTTATGGTTTTTACTGACCCCGTACTTGCATGTGTATGATTAGCATGTATGTTTTACTTTTCTGTTTGATGTACCTAATGTGGTTAAAGGGTAGAGTCGTAATTACTGAACTGTATTTAATATTTTAATATAAATATTTTATTTCAACAAGATATAATTTTCATTTATATTATATGGTATGAATAAGTCCTAAATGATATCTCATAATGCAGGACTCAATAAAATATAGATAAAAGGTCCCATTTCAAGATATGTACAGTTACTCATATTTATATAAAATTGTTACGTGTCATTACCACGCAGTACATTGATTTGGACTAAAAAGAGGGTCGGTTTGAAAATAAAGATAGAGATTTTTAATTGGACTCATAATGGACGAAGAAACAAGCTGAGTCGGTGGTTGTCACACTAATCAGAATCAATGTGCCTGCCTGTTTGTCAGTGACAAAGTGCCTATCTGTCAATGACACCAAATTTTCCGCCAGCAAAACATTTGCAGAGACATCTTCTCCGCAACATTTTCTTCCCCCTTCTTCGAAGTAGCGCATAATAAATAAATAAAATAATGTAGTTGTTCTTTTACCAATTGTCCCCACGCCAACAAAGGAATTTGATAGGATACCCCATTGTAAATTGCTCAGTGGTATACACTCTTGTGATTGCCAGTGATATAAGCTCTCTAGCCGATGGTTTTCATCTCACATGCCTCTCTCTGCCTATTTAAGCCCCCTTCTTGTCTTTCTTCCCACACCACACTTATTCCCTTCATTCCACATCTTATCTACAATATACACAACAAAAAATGGTTGTTTTATCTTCTGAAAAGATTGGCATTCACCTGTTGTTCATATTACCTTTTATGACAATATCTTATAACATAAGTAGTTCATATTAGGAATGAATTTAATTCTAACGCTACTTAGTATAAATTTGAGTGATTATTTTAAGACTAACCCCATTGCAAGATAAGACACAATAGCATCGTAAAATGCATCCCTATGCAATTTCTTGCTTATAAAGGCCATATTTTAAAGTTTCTAGCCTTTTGTGTCTAGCATGTTTGATCTAGCTCAATTCCACATTCAATTTCAAGTTCTCTCCATTTAGGACCTCGTGTCCTAATTTGGAACCACATTGGGGGGAACAAGATGCCTTGGACAGCTCGCTCCCAAAAGTGAGCCAATCAAGATGCCCCACTACTTGTTTTTTGGGTCCAAATTCAAACCGCTTGATGATCAACATGTTTGAGTGAGAATTTTAAATCGACATTGACATGCTTCAAGGTTTACACCCTAAAATGATTAGGAGATGTATATAAGCAAGGTATCCTCCCTCATATTGATATACAAAAAGTTCTAGTCAAGATCCCAACTATAACTTCCCATTTCCAACTAGAGAAAAAACATCAAGGCATTGAAGAGTAGGTGTATTTGCATATTTATGCATTTGTGAAGGTCTCCATGATCTTCTCTTTCTAAAGTCAACTACAAGTCAACATCAAGCATCTTCATGAGCATTTTGAAATCAAGAAGGTTTATTAAGGTATAGGCACTCTATTTTCAGATCTAGTCGCTGCTATCTAACAACGCACTTTCAATTCAAGTTCAATTTATTTTTATTTAAAGGTTGATTCCTAAATCATGAGTTAACCTAGGCAAACCCCTTTCTACACAACATTTCCCTTCTTTTTTGTGTGTAGGAACATGTTTTATCATGATAATCTCTATGATGCACAAATGTCTTAGGATGAGAATTTTAAATACACACTTGAGATATAAGAAATTAAAATTTTGACACTTTTGTAAATAATGGTTAGACAAAATACCAACCTTTTCCATTCGAATAGTCAAAGCAAATCTTATTGTGTCTTAATTTGTTTTGTCACTAGTTCATCACGATGTTGATATACTACATAAGAGATGGATTAGCTAAACTGAATGATCAATGGCTGATATCGTCTATAGAGAGTGGAGGACCATACAAAATATCCCGACCATCTATTTTTTTCCACTTGTAGTCTTCTTCGAGTTTGTATCTTCACTTTTTTTACTATCGTCTTGTTCGGAGGCATGGGAAATGATTGTTAGATGTGTTTTGAACAACGAGCATGGGTCCAAAGGGAAAGGCAAAAGGGTTTCAAAATGACAAGTTGTATATCTCAAAGAGATGTTCTCAATATTCGATCGTGATGCCAACAACACCCTAATGGTGTTGGAGCTCAACACACTTTTGTGGTATTTAGGGCTCAAAATGACCAACAAACAATTATATTTGGTGCTTGTGAGCATAGATGACAACAACAATGACTATATGCCCGACAAATATGGAGATTTGCAATAACCAAGAAAATTTAAATCAATAAAACTGCTAATATTACATAGTCATATGTGAAATACCTTGCAATTGTCAAAGATTTCTTATATATATATTTCTATAAGAATGCTATAAATGAGCTATATTGGTTTAAACTCTGTTAGAAATGGCATCTAATTTTAAAATGTAATATTTAAGACACTTATAATACTCCTTGAAATTACTATTAATAATTATTTTAAACAAAATTTCACCTAATTTATTATAATTATTAGAAATTCTTTTACACTGTATAACCACATATGATATATAATATTATATTATTAATATTTAGTTTCTACTTTTATTCATGTTATCATTATTATTTGTTTATGACTATTAAAATTCTAATAAAATAAAAAATAATGAATTTTTAAATTTAATTATTTTTTAATGTGATTACTTTATTGTTTATTAAGATTATTATTATTGTTATTTTTATTAACATTTAGGTTTTATATATTTAGACTTTTAAATTTAATTTTTTCCTTCATTAAAGATGCATATTTTTTAAGAGAAATTTCGATTTAAAATGTTTTGGCGCATTGTGATTCGCCCTCTATAAGGTTGTATAAGGTTGCAGGATGTCAGGGAAGATATATATGTTCCCAATGTAAAAGAATGCATGTTCCTCATGACATTGCTCTGGACTATGCAGGATTGCAGACATTTCTAGGTGAAGCTTATTAGCTAGTTTATCTAGCATGACTAGTGCATTACAGGAGGTGCAGAATACATAAATTAGGTGGCAAATTAAGCATTGGCATTGCAGGTTGTTGCAGAGATCTCTACAACTACCAATGCAAGAGAACGCATGATTCCAAAGGCCATGGCAGAAAATTAAAAAGATGTTGATCACACTTCGCGAGGATGCAGAGACATTGCAGAGCTATTGTAGGTTCCAATGTAAGAGAATGCAGAGAAATACAGACCAAGGATGACAAAAGTAGAGCGAAAAAATAAAGGTCTTGGGGTTTTGGTTTCTCGACAAGAGGCTACATTCTAACACACAATTAATAGAGCTATAGGGTTTCCTAAAAACTAATTCAGTCAGCCGATTATCAAAAGCTCCAATATGTGTTGCATAGATTTCTCCTTGTTCAGTTTTTAAGCCCAAACTTTGCAGATTCGATTCATTCTATCAAGCGAGGGCTTTCTACATTTTTTAGACATTTTCCTAGGGAATCATGGAGGGCTCTACAGCCAATTCCCTGAAGGGAAGAATGTTTTCCATAGAGCTTTCCAGTGATGGTACAACATGCTTGTGCGACATTTGCTGGAGTGGCAGGCTTTCCCACTTTATAGAGTATATGCTACGAAAACCAAATATCTGAATGTATGTGGGTATATCCTTGTACTGTGTAAGAAAGCTTCCTGAAAGCAAAAATGTACACTATAGGAGGCTTTGCTCTTAGCTTAGAGGATTTAGCCATCATCATCTCCTTAGTGGGTTCTCAGATTTCTATTATTGTCATCTCTGTTCTCATGGGAAATCAATTGGCAAAGGGTACAAATCCCTTGATTTTTGTGGCTTATACCAATGCCTTTGGGGGCCTGGTTCTCTATCCTTTTGCCTTCTTCCTTGAAATGTAAGTAGTCTTTTCCATCATAACTTCTCTTGAGGATGTATTTGTAGAAACAGTGTAATAGATGTGGGAATTCAATCTTGAACTAAATAGTAAAATTCTCCCAAAAAGTGTGAAGTATTTTGTTTCAATTGGGGTTTGCCTTTGAAATATTTCAGAGGACGATATAATATTGCTTGGAGATTTTTCAGGGGATGATATATACTTAATCTGTTCAATTTTCTGTTGGAAAATTGTAGAAACAAGCAGTCCAAAGTGAATTTCTCTCTATTGGCTCGAGTAATTCTACTCTCTCTTGGCGGGTGAGTCGATCTGTAGCTCAGGTTTCTCTGTAAATTGATAAAAATTAATAGAGATATGAGTTTTAATGCCCTATTTTGTGTTTGTTATTAAAGTGTGTGTGCATTTCAAACATTATTATTAATGGGCTTGAAAGAAACGTCTCCTTCCTACTCTTCAGCAATGCCCAACTTGTCACCTACAATTATTTTCATCATGGCATGGGCTTTTGGGTGAGTACTCTACAATCATGTTTTCTTCTTCTTGAAAGATTGGATTTTTATACTCTGGGCTTTATGGTTTGATTGGTAGTTTTTTAATTTTTGCTTTGTAGAATGGAGAAAGTAGACATTAAGTCTGCTAGTAGCCAATTCAAGATTGTGGGTACAGTGCTTTGTGTGTCTGGAGCAATGGCCATGAGTTTCCTGCATGGTCCTTCTATACGTGAGCTCTAGCCTTCATCAAACCCTCATTCAGAAGACACCATCCCTAACTTTCTACATGAGGGGAATTCAGACAAAATTGTCACAGGATGCATTTACCTCTTAACAACTGTGACAATCATGTCATCTGCCATGATAGTATAGGTTCTATTTGATTTTATCATTCTCTCTCCCTTTAGTCATGGCTTACTGGAACAGAAACATTGGCCACATTCATGAACCTCTTGTTATAATAGTTGTATTCTTAAGTTCTGACTAAAATTTGTGAGTATGCAGGCTGAGACAATGAAAAGCTTTCCAGCCCCATTATCCCTGTCAGCTCTCACAGCACTTCTAGGCGCCACTGAAACTGCTGCCTTAATAATATTTTTGGACAAGGGTGTTGATGCATGATCATGGTCTCTGGATTGGAGTGGGGTTGTGACTTTTATCCTTGGGGTGAGTGAAACAAACAAACTTCTCTTCTGATCCACCCATTCTCCATTCACCTGTGAATTAGTCCCACTATTTCTCCCTCCAGTTCCGCTACCTGTGAAACCAAAAACAAAAATAACAATCCGTTCAAAACAAACTCACCGATTCTGTTAAGATCCGAGAGACTCATTATGATATTTTATGAAGCGCATTTCGGATGGCGGTCTCCAATGGTCTATTTGTTCGTTGCAGTGACCACCATGGTGTTCATTGTTGCCTTTGCATCTCTCATTCTCGTCTGCACTTGGTGCAAGTTGTCTACTACTAAGGCTAATGCTATTGCTAATTCTATTTTGGGGGAAACTGAAAGTGCAACGCGGCCTGATTCTGATCTGGGCCTATGAAACTTGAGGTCATAGTTGTTGATGATGAAGAACAGGGGGGAATATGCTGGTTATTATGCCCGGTGAGCACAAACCAACTTTTCTAGCCACCCAGGTTACCTCTGCACCTCCTACGCCAAAAAATAGGGGATAGTACTCTGTCTAGAAAAGACCCACTTTTCTATATTTGCGGCAAGTGTGGCAAGCAAAATTGAAGATAATTCGTTCACGCTAGCATTCGGAGAGGGTTCCTTCAAATGCTTAAAATAAGGAATAGAGTAGGCAGGATTTGTGTAATTTATGGAAACTTTAGCAGGGTATTTTATAGAAATGAGCTAGCCGCGAGAGAAATAAAAAATCGTAGTTTGCTTTGCCGTAAAGTTTCAATGTCGTGAGTTCAAAATATGCAGAGGATTGATTTTAGTGGGTACAGAATTGAAATCTTGGCCAAAGCTTTCTCTTTGCACAAGAAGTTTTAGAGGAATTTGTTCAAAAGTTTTCAGAAATTTTTGAACATATGCAAACTGTCAGACAAACCTAATCTGTGGGCGTAGTTGCAGATTCAACAATCATAGTCAGCATTTATAAAAATGAAAACTGAGAAATCAGTTATGAGGATTCATTAAAACTGTAGGAAGGAGGAATCTTACTAAATGCTACAGCTGTTACTACCTTGGTAGACTTGCATGCAAGATATTTGATTGAGGTTGTAGATGGACGGCTAAGAAGCTCCCAATGGTAGTCATTGGGCTGTCCAGAGCTTACAACCATTAGATGAAAAAAATAGGCCGAGGCTTTCCAAAATGGAAACACCTACGACGTAATAAACATCGAATAATTTTTATCAAAATATTTTTAAAATATGAAGATTGTTAAAATATTTTATTAACATATATTCAACAAGATTAATCAATTGATTAATTGAATTTCAATTAACGTCTTAATCAAAAGTCATTATAATTTGATGAAATATACATTTTTAATATTAATAGCTTACTAATCGTAATGAATGAATTAAATGTTTAAAGTATCCAATTTTCTTATCAAGTAAAACTATTTAGACACCTATGTATATATAGTTATAATATTTAACACATATGTAATGCATTTACATGTGTAGATACATATTTTGTGAATTTATTTAGACTACAAATATACGTACTCCCATATATGACATCACTTGATAGGAATTATATAAAGTCCTAAAAAGGAATGTCGACATGAAGACAACAACAAACTTACCAAGGTTAACACAATCCTATGTGGTGCAAGTTGGTGGCATTGCCATCAAATGACTCCATGGTGTTGCCAAATTGACTTAAGGTGTGAGTGAACACACCCTTTCCAAAATTCTAGTTGGGTCCTAGGCCGACAAAGTAGCACTAGTCCGTGGTAGTACTTACAATCCTCCACAATTCATTCCATCATTCACCTTAACCATATTATTTTCCCCCTTTCCTCATATTATCTCTTCCCCCCTTTTCTTCAAAGGCCAAGTCGATCCCACATCCATTTGCCAAAGCAGAAGTAGTCAGTCTGATTTCATGGCATCAAAATGATAATTTGCGTTACGAGAGGTAAACAATTACATATATGATAGATACAATGAAATTCATCATGACATCATACATGCTATCTGAAATTAGAGCATCATGAATATGAATAAAAGCAATTACCATTTAGAGCATCTTTTAGTTAAAACCACCTGTTTCATTAACCAGAAACCATCTAGGGAACAATTATGCTAAACCACTATTTAACAAACTAGAAACCATCTAGGGTACAATTACGGATAGGGTTGCAATTAAAGATAGACTAAATCTTTGACCTCAAAACTACGCTCAACCCAGGATATCTAGACTCTCTTGAGACTGGAATCATTTGAATCTGGTGCTCAACTATCTCCCAATGCCAAATCTATAAATGAGGTGGCCTCATAACCGTAGAGTTCCTTGAAGGGTGACATCCCTATTGACATGTAGTAGATATTGTTGTTGTAGTGCTCTCTAATATGCAACCAATGGATCCACGCCTTCTACTACACTACTGTGTAGTTCCTCAAGTAGCCCTCCACCCATTTGTTCACAATCTCAGTCTTTCCATTTATTTGTGGGTAGCTAGTGCTTGGGATAAACTCAGTGCATGCCAACCTAAAAATAGCTCCATCCAAAAATCTCTATGGAACTGGCTATCTCTATCATTGACTATATTCCTCAAAAACACAACTCGGCCACCTGTACTGCTCGAAATTCCATAGGTATGGCAAAGAAGTGAGCATACTTAGTCCAACAATCAACAAACACATAAGTGCAATCCTTGCTCTCTACCATGGGGAGTCCAATAATGAAGTCCATCAAAATGCTCTCCCACTTTTGATTCGGAATAGGTAATGGTTGAAGTATCCCTACTGGAAAAGTATGCTTGACCTTATTCTATTGGCATGTGGCTCACTCCTTGACTTATTACAACACATCATCCTTGAGGCCTTTCCATGAGAACCTCTCACAAATCTGTCTATATGTCTTGAAGTACCTGGGATGTCCTACTAGTAGTGACTCATGAATATCCCTCAAGATCTTCTCCTTCAACTTTGACTCTGGAACCAAGTAAATCTTATCCTTGTCATAGATGACATCATCCACCACCTTGTATCGATCATCCAAGAATCTGTCCATCCAAAAAATGGCAGGCAAAGGTGTTCTTGGAGGACTCCAACAAATGAGCTCTCCAATCAGTTGACACCTAGGGCAATGAGCATATTCGGCAACCATAGTCTTCTTTCTCTTCACATACTCAGTGTTGAAGTCATAGACCTAAATCTTGCTTACACACTTCTATTGCCTCTCATTCAAATCCTTTTTCTCCACGAAACATCAAAGGCTATTCTAGTTAGTCCTCACCACAAATCTTGTTCTACCCAAATAATGCTTGAAATTGGCCAAGGCGAACATGATAGGGAGCATCTCATTATTGTAGATCTAGTACAATCTCTCGACCCCCTTGAGCCTTTGGCTCTCAAATGCAATGGAATGGAAATCCTGCATCAACATTGCTCCAATACCTTCCTCACACACATCACAGTTAAGAACAAAAGGTAGAGAGAAATCAAGAAATGCATAATAGGGCATGTACTCATAATCACCTTCAACTTGTCAAAGGCTTGTTGTGTCTCTTCGGCCCAGTGAAAAGATCCCTTCATTTTGAGATTAGTCAACGAAGCTCCAAGCTATGAGAAACCCTTCATGAACCTCCTGTAGTAACTACATAGGCCAAAGAATCCACACAACTTTTTGAGCATCCTGGTAGTAGGCCAATCGAGAATTTCTTGACTCTTCTCTTGGTGCACATGAACTCTGTAATATCCCCTTTTTAGCCAGTGTGCAACGGCAGATTCATTAGAGACAGCAGCCACTGTTAGAAGGCCTATGTTTGGTAGGAAGAAGGCACGATTTGGGACTGATGTGCCTTAAACAACCATTTTCAGATTTAGCATCATTGTTACATTCAATTGGTGAAAACTATAGTCCAAGCGACTGGATGCCAGCATTTTAAAACATCAATTGCAGCATACAAAACCCAAACAATGCAATTTGAAAATAAAAGACAGCAAGATAGAGGTTACATGCAAAGTGTTTGACAAAATGTCAAACATCAAAAAGGTGTAGCAATTTAGTGTTTGTCGGAGGTAGAACCAGCAGGGTTCTTACAGTGGTATCAGAGCGAATTTATCAGACTCAAAGGCAAATCACAAATGCAAAATGAAATTCCAGATCAAGCTGAGTGACAAAGAAATTAAAATCGAAATCAAATGAGAAACAAAATTTCTCAATAAGAATTACATTTCCAGATTTGTATTAAGGGAATGAATAAATGAATGAAAGACTTTAATAATGTCTGCAAGGCCAAAGCATCCTATGGATGCAATGTCCCCATAATCTAGTCACTTTCATTCAGCATAGCATCAATTCTAATCATGCAGCCAACACTGATATCAAATAAGGATTTCAATAGACCATTCTGGCGATTACCATTAAATGGTATTCATCCATCACAAGAAATATTGATGACAACATTGTATGCTAACTCCATAAGGAAACGATTATATGGTGATTGGTAAGTCCACACCAATAATCAGTTGAACATCATTTTTTATGTCATTAAAAAACCAGTTATGATATAACCATAACCAAAGAGACATCATTAAGAAATGAAGATATTCATAAATATGCGATGCATCTCAACCGTGTGCATATTCATTCTATAAACACGTGTATATGAGGATATTGATGTATCTTTCCACCTCATCAAATACATATTACTTATCTTTTCTTATCCTCTTGGATATGCTAGTTTAGAGCCAACAACCTTATCAGCTTTACTGGTGCAAGTACGAAGAGCATATATCAGAGACAGCATCTAAGGGATCCCACAGTACCGATTACGTATCAGAGATAGCATCCATTCAAGTCCAAGCATTCATCGATAACCAAACACAACACTAATCGTTTCTAAGCGATCACTTTCCACTGCATAATATTATAGATATATCGGATATCACAACATTGCTATAATTAATAAATATCAATTGCATATTTCTATTGTAAATCAGAGATAGCATAATCGATCTATTCGTGCAAATGGTGGAATTTATCTTTTACATTGTATAGTTTCATTGCATATCAGACATTACAATTGCCATATAAAGCATGATGTATGCATCATAATTGTATATCAGACATTACAAATATCAGATATCGCATCGATATTCATTTATCTTTAATTACTTGCTTAATTCATATTCATTTGACATAATAAGAAGGGGAGATACAAGTAATAGTCCCACCATTCTTTCATTGCCAAAAAGGGGACATTACAAATTGGTATCAGAGCCTACTATCCTACTATTCAGTTGTTGAGCGAGATCATTGTGTCATTCTCATGTAGCCTAACACCCTCATAGCTGGTGTATACTTAGCTAACTTAAGAAAGCTCAATTGTCTTCAAAGGTGTTATTTTGAAAATTTCATTGCATTCATGTAGAGATCAATGAACATCTAAGGGGGCATCCTGGAAATCTGTTGCGCCTTCATCATGAAGCAAGATATTCTCTTCTGAATTGAATTCACCTTCTATTTTCTCTTCATTATACAAGAAAGACTTCAACTTTTCCTCGCATTGTTTGAACATACTGTCGACCAAGTTGTAAGCAGCACTAGAGGTAACCCAATCTTGTTCGTAAACATCCAATAGCATAGATGAGATCAGTTGGGATATAACATCACTCTCATTTATTCATGAGACCATAATACACTTCATGGCTGCAATAACCTCTTTATCATGATTATCCCCTGATTGTGATTAAGAAATGATGAAAGATGTTATAGATCTAATCTTGTAACCCCAAGTCCAACAAAAGGTAACTTTCTCTGATTTTTGCAAATATTTTCAATATGTCAATCCTTCTTGAATAATGAATATTAATGATGTTATCAAGACCTGGAAAACAATCTACGATCAAGTGCAATACTTCCTTCATGTTGTAATCGTCATAAGGAACTAGAGGTGCCAAGATTCTCATAATCTCACTTAGGCATGAAGTAGCCATTAGTCTGATCCCCTTAGTTGAGTGCCTCAACAACCTATGTTTCCTTAAAGAGGTCACAACAGGAACAAGAGCTCTCTGTAATGAATTTGAAGGTGGCTTCCCACTATGCTCAAGCATCCTTCCAATTCATTCAAGGTGTTGAAAACAACATCCCTTGGTTGATGTCCATTACTAAGCTTTCTACCTGCCTCTTCTAGTATTTTCTCAAACCGCTGTCTATCCTTTTGATGTCATCTTCGATCAGAACCCTGAATTTTCCTGACAGGCTGGCAAGATCGCTGGTTCAAATACCACTAAAGTATCCCCTTTTAGGAATTGGTAGTCATTGTACTATACTTGTGTTTTTGTCCTTTCCATTCAATTTATAATAATACTTGCAATGTCCTTTATTGATTGCTCAATATTTTGCTTCTAGAAATTCAAAACACAAAGTTTACTTGTGGAGATTTTTATGAGATTCAATTCTAGATATAGTTTCAAAATTTAGATCCACACATACTACTATGCGAAATTATGAAATAACAGAATGGTGAAGACTTAGATTGGTTGTAAACTCCACTGATGTTTCTTATGTTATTACTGCTGAAAGTTATACAAAACTATAAAGAAAATCTGAGTAAAGACGATTTGTACCTTGCTAGCAGCTCTGCATGAATCAATGATTGATGCTTTCTTAGAGATTTCAATCAATTTTTCCTGACAAACAAGTTAGCGCTGAAAACCATGCCAATAACAATGCCATGTCTCTCTAGAGACCCACGCCCAAGAATGCTTGAGGTGGTAATTTGCATGATTTGGCAAAACATTCATTCATGGTGTTGGAGTGCTTCTTATCCTCCTATCCCAAAAACTACAACTGTGTATATATATTCAAAAGAAGGTAGTCTCCTATCGACTCAGAAAGAAGACTCAATCTACACTCATAAAATGAAGCTCAATTTTGAAAACTTGCACTTAGAATAGGGAGGTCATGTCACACACCTACAAGAAGGTGGAGCGGTTCCACAAAGATTCTAAAATAACTACCAAAATTATTGTTTGTATCACCAATTTTCATGTGGTCCTAATATAGCCAGTAGGCTTCAATTGACCTTCTCAATCGTTGTCAATATTTTCTGGTGCATTCCCTCTCTTGGATGAATTGTTGTTATTGCGAATACCAGGATGCCCGACTATTCATCGAAGCACTAGATATCTCAATAAATATATTTCAATTAAATACAACCCATGACATTGAGAAAGTATTACACTCAGATGTTTCTACATAAATTGATGTATAAATATTATATACAAAGAACCTGAGGATAGTCCCGAACTCCCACACACATGTAAATGATATCACACCAACCCACGATATGTATCAAAATATTTATACAGGCTACTGCCTCAAGAAATTTAGAAAATGACACTATCGCATTTGGAAAATTAATATTAAGCCTTGATTATGAATGCTTTCCTTGAGCCAATGTTCAATTGTCACAACTTTAACAAACAAAATGTATCTTTTGAATATTAAGCTAATGGCTAAGAAGTGGGACCCACATGAAAAGAAAAATCCTTTATTCAAGAATATCCTTATTTCCACTTGAGAATAATAACATTCATAAATGATAATCAAAATAATAATATATTCCAATAACCTTGTAATTTTGTCTCGGAAGAGACTTTACAAAATTAAAACTTCTCTTTGGATGCAATGTGAGATATCAGAAATGATATCCCAAACAAACTAGAGTGGGTAGTCTCATCACCGAAACTATGCACCTCCTCCAACTCCTAAGCTACGGGCAATAGGAAGGAAACATCCAAAATATTCCATAAGACTGTCGAAAATCACCAAGTTTCATAGAATATCGCTGCAATTTGTTTATAATTATATCGTTTGTTCTTTTCTTTTTGTTATTGTTTTAGTTTTTTTAATAAAATTTGACATATAAAAATATTAATAATATTTAACAACATATTAATTGGAATTTTTTATAAATATATAGATTTATAATATATATTTATTAATAAATATATTGAAAAAATCATATATATATATATATATATATATATATATATAAATGCATCCAAACGCATCAAAAATCCCACAAAATTTTTTTTGCGCATCTATGCATTCGATTCACACTCCATCCGCATCGAGACTCGATCAGTAACTTAGGTTTATACAAATTTGCATACTACCAAAGGAGTGGGAAAGAAGGTATTTCCAACAGGAGAAGAATAAAAAGATTTTGAACAACTCTTCGGTTGAAAATAAAAATACAAAATCCTAACAAAATATAAGAATGGCTAACCTAGATGAAATGAGTAGAATTATTTTCCTAGACATCCAGAACAACCAAAAGCAAACTGCAGATAGCTTGGTAGAAACTAGAGAAGCCCTCGGGTTATTGATAGAAAAACTCCAAGGAGCAATGTCTACTAATGGGAAAGGAAGCACTTTAGAAGAGCCAAAAGTTCGAAACCTACATCTGCTAAATCAATAAAAATTATATTCTCACTTGAAGATGAGACACAGGTATTAAATCCATCCCTTAATCCTTTGGAAGAGGTTATAGGAAACCTAGTTGCAATGAAGGCCACTTACAATAGCTTGGATGATGACTTTAAGGGTTGAGTGCCGTTTAGAGAATATGTGGACATGATGACCACTTTTCTGCCGAAGAAAGAGTATAGGAGAGAGTAGGACACTAGTGGGAAGTAACTCAAAAATAAAATAAGAAAATTTGCAGCCCCCCTACCTTTGATGGGACAGATAAAATTTTGCAATGTCCCCATTTTCGTGAGCATCAGAATTTGAGGGATTAGCCTATTAATTGACCCTCATAGGCTAATGAGGTTGGATAGAGGGTCTCTTGAGAGATGTAGTTTCTTCAAAGATCTTAGCTTTGCAGGATTGGTGTTCGTTTGAGGTCTCTAGGACTCTGTATGCAATGATTTCTATTTATAGTGAGTTGATTGCTATTTATAGCAATTTTTGGAGTGATAGAGATGGACCCTTTCTATTTTTAAAAATGGTATTTGGTCACATGGGGAATTATAGGATGAATTCCCAGTTTAGATGATAGAGTGAAATAATAAGTGGTTTTAAAGTTATATATAATTTTGTGGCCAAAATGATATTAAATTATAAAAATAGTTTATTATAAAGTTATAACATAAATTTATAATTTCACTTAAGTTGAGGGTCTATTCATCATTGGAAGGGGACCAGTTGAGTAATTAATTATAAATGTCAAACTTAATGAATTATTAAAAGATTTCCTAAGTTGAAATGAAATAACATTTAAAATGTTATTTAAAATTCTTTTTGGGGAAATTGCACTTCTTGAAAGTATTTAATAGTTGCAAGAGAAATCGAATTCATTATGTTGATTGATGATTTTGATTGAAGATTTCTGGAGCATTGAAGTTGTAGAAAACTAGAGGTTTCTACAAGTTTCAGGGCTTGTCAGCATTGAAGAGTATGGCTACTTCATTGTATCAGCATATAGAGGGTGTGCAATATCATCTGATTATGCTAAAGGGTTTGGCTTCATCCAGAGGTCGAAATTGAGCTGATTGGTAGAACAAATTTCAGAATTTATTGTCAGATTAAGGGTGGATGTTTGAGCAGATTGCATTGACTGAATAAAAGATTTAATTGCTGATTGTAGAGGGCTGTACTTATTGCTTTTTGACTGTTCATTTCCAGCCATACTCTTTACACCTTCATATGGTATGATTTTTGGGTTGAGAGCTTCTGAAAAATTATTAAAAATCATAGGAGGCGCCCAGGAGTGAAGGACAATACAACATCATCAATTGGGAATCTTCATAGTTGGAAGGTGGAATTAAAAAGTCTTCTTCTTGTTGCTTTTTCGGCCAACAAGGGTCTCAAAAAGGTTTTATCAATAAATTGGTATGTCATCTTGATGTAGACAATGTTATGTTAAGTATTGAAGAGGAATGAATAAAGAATATCATCTACCATTGAAATATAAATTAGCTTTCAATTTCAAAAGTTTCTTTTCTTTCTATGTCTTGTTTTTACGCAAAACCCTTATCATCTTCACAGGGGACTTTCTCGATGTCATCTGGTTGGGAGTATGGCTCTCATGTTGATTTGTTTCCCTCTCCCAGAAGCAAGTCAGTTACCTCATCTCTTGCAGTTGATGGTGATAGACAGCTTGTATCACAGGGTCAAAGTGATCAGTTGTAGGTTTCAGAGGATAGGATTGATTTTGTATCATATCGTTTCTATTGCACAAATACATTTATTGAATACCTACTTGAGAGTCCAGAGTTTCAAGAGGGTTCGTTTGGGGTCACTAGGGATAGTCTCATTCATGGTTCATGCGCTATCAGACGTTTTGTGGGAGTCATTGTAGGTACTCTGACTACAATGTTTCTTCATAAAGACTTTGTGGTTGGGTTTGTAGAGCAGGTTGCCAGAGGCCCTACCCAATCGGTGATTCAGGGTCAGAGATTGGAGCCATCTCCTGATTCCAGAGTTATCAGTGATGAGCCGTTGACAGAGGTTGGAGCTTTCTATCGTAACTACACAATGAGTGCTCATCATTTTTCTTTTGATCCACATGTGGAGGACTTGATGATGCGTCAGTGTAGATTAGCTTTAGAATTATACCGTCCTTTGTGCTATGGGTATTCACCATCTTTAGTAGATGGAATCAGTAGCTGCAAGTTGGTGGGGGGCTACTTGCAAAGTCATCACATCCATGATAGATTAGTCGAGGAAGGAGATAGTGGTTGTGATACATATACCTTCAAGAATTCTTATCTCTACAGTACGGATGGATGTGAGTCTCAATTGCACTGGGACCCAGGTGGTGACAAGGTTAGCATTGTAGTTTGGGTGGGACCTCTTGGTTGGCTCTACCAATTTTGGTATGGTGAAGTTGCGATCAGAGTTGAGCAGCAGAAGTCTGAGGATGTCCATTTTGGCAGACTTCCATATTGGCTATGAGTTCCATGGATTGTTCCAACTAGTGGATTGCTCCTTCCTTCGGTTGGGGTTGACCTAGTTGTAGTGTACAATGGTATTATGTTGACACCACATGGTTTGTATGGAGTACTCTACAGAGTCAATTGGGATCCCGACATTCAGTTGAGCATTGAGTGTAGAGTTTGGGATTTCAGACAAGGTTTATAGTTGAGTATTGCAGCATGTTAAGTGTGCAGAGAGTATAATGGTACATCCTTGGCCTTCTTGAACATGTTTTGATTTTGATGCACTATTCTTGTGTGCAAGGGTTGGATAGTTGGCGTGGTGTTTGTCCTTGCGCAGTTGTGTTTATGTTGGTGCTAAAGGAGATCGTTCGAGATGTGTGGGACATTACATAGTGCATCTTTTGGACCTCTGGTGAGGTGGAGTTACTTTACAGTAGAGATTGCTTGGGGACAAGCAATTTCAGGGAGGGCGAACTGTAATGTCCCCATTTTTGTGAGCATCAAAATTAGAGGGATTAGCCTATTAATTGACCCTCGTAGGCTAATGAGGTTGGATAGAGGGTCTCTTGAGAGATGTAGTTTCTTCAAAGACCTGAGCTTTGTAGGATTGGTGTTCGTTTGAGGTCTCTAGGACTCTGTATGCAGTGCTTTCTATTTATAGTGAGTTGATCGCTATTTATAACAATTTTTGGAGTGATAAAGATGGACCCTTTCAATTTTTAGAAATGGTATTTGGTCACATGGGGAATTACAGGATGAACTCCCAATTAAGACGATAGAGTGAAATAATAAGCAATTTGAGAGTTATTAATAATTTTGTGGCCAAAATGATATTAAATTGTAAAAATAGTATATTATAAAGTTATAGCATAACTTTATAATTTCACTAAAGTTGAGGGTTTATTCATCATTGGAAGGGGACCAGTTGAGTAATTAATTATAAACGTCAAACTTAATGAATTATTAAAAGATTTCCTAAGTTGAAATGAAATAACATTTAAAATGTTATTTAAAATGCTTTTTGGCAAAATTGCAATTCTTGAAGGTATTTAATAGTTGCAAGAGAAATCGAATTCATTATGTTGATTGATGATTTTGATTGAAGATTTCTAGAGCATTGGAGTTGTAGAAAACTAGAAGTTTTTGTAGGTTTCAAGGCTTGTCGGCATTGAAGAGTGTGGCTACTTCATTGTATCAGCATATAGAGGGTGTGCAATATCATCTGATTGTGCTAAAGGGTTTGGCTTCATCCAGAGGTCGAAATTGATAGAACAAATTTCAGAATTTATTGTCAGATTAAGGGTGGATGTTTGAGCAAATTGCATTGGCTGAATAAAAGATTTAATTGCTGATTGTAGAGGGCTGTACTTATTGCTTTTTGATTGTTGATTTCCAGCCGAACTCTTTACACCTTCATATGGTACAATTTTTGGGTTGAGAGCTTCTGAAAAATTATTAAAAATCATACGAGGCGCCAAGGAGTGAAGGACAATATGGCATCATCAATTGGGAATCTTCATAGTTGGAAGGTGGAATTACAAAGTCTTCTTCTTGTTTCTTTTTCGGCCAACAAGGATCTCAAAAGGGTTTTATCAATAATTTGGTATGTCATCTTGATGTAGACAATGTTATGTTAAGTATTGAAGAGGAATGAATAAAGAGTATCATCTACCATTGAAATATAAATTAGTTTCCAATTTCAGAAGTTTCTTTTATGTCTATGTCTTGTTTTTATGCAAAACCCTTATCAAAAATACAAAAACTTGAAAACAATAAAAACCAAAATAAGAAATTTTAGTTCAGCAGATAGAGCCTTAGAAGGGTTCTTACAAAATTCTGCTAGAGCATGCTTACAACAATTGCAGACCTTCTTCACTCTTAATCCCATGAAGGAGAAAGATGCAGTTCAGTTTGCAACTCTTTATTTGGAAGAAGTGACTTATGACTGGTGGTATCATGGAATGACTACTTAAGGTCATGATCATGAGAATTTTTTATGACTTTAGTCAAAGAGTGATACATAGATTTGAACTCAAGGATGAGGAAGAGTATTTTAAAGAATTGTTAAAGTGGAGGCAAACCAAATCTGTTAATGAGTATGTAGACGAATTTCAGAAAGTGGCTACTATAGTACCTGATATGACTTAAAAAAGAATTAATTATCTTTTTCTTGAGAGCCTTGAAGATCCAATTAGAGGTTTGGTTAAGGCTTTCCAACCCTCACCCTTATAGGAAGCAATCAAAATAAGTTTGCAGCTTGAAACTTCCATGCCTAAGAAACCAGTGACTATTAAAAAACCTCTAAAATTTTGGCAACATAAGGGAAATTTTCAGAAAAAGACATTCCCACCTCCACCAAAGAATGTGTCAAATGCAGCAAATAAGAAGATAGATGAAGAGACTAAGGGTGAACTTTGAAAGAAAAAGCTTTTCTTTACTTGCAAAAAATCATGGGTTCCACAACACAAGTGTTTGGGGAAAGGTCAAGTGCACTATATTGAGGTTCCTTTAGAATCTGATTCAAATGAGAATGAGGAATTTCATGACACTAAGGAAGAAGAAGAGAAAGAAAAAGAAATCAGCAGGGGGGCACTTTGGCAGCATTATCAGGGGCACCAAGATATCATCCTTTTGGAATTTGAGGGGTACTAGTAAGGTAGAGGATGGCGGTTCTTCTCAATAGTGGGGCAACTCACAACTTTATAGATGAAGGATTTTTCGAAAAGAGAGGACTTAAAGAAGAATATTTTGAAGGATTCAATGTTACTATAGCTGATGGGTTCACCATGCCTTGCACACGAGCGGTGAAAAAACTCAAGATGACTTTAGGAGATTATGAGCTATGTGATGATTTCTATGTTGTTGGCATTGGGGAAACATTTATTGTATTAGGTCTTCAAGGGTTGCAATCTATTGGAGGCTATTACATAAACCATCAAACCATGGAGTTTAAGTTCCAGTCCAATGGGAAAGAAGTCCTATTGAGAGGCTTATCAAATAGAGCACCCAAGGTAGTCACTGTGAAGAGAATGGAGAGGACTTTTCGAAGAGGAAAAGTAGCATGGGTGGCGGGAATCACAATCCACCCCACGAGCTCTTCCAAGAAACAAGGTAAATTCCATTTTGAAATTCAAAAAATGCTTGATAAGCATAGCCTAGTTTTCAATGATTTGCCTTCAGGATTACCACCAGATAGGGGATTTGAGTATGTTATAGAGTTAGAACAGGATGCCAAACTAGCTATAACTACATACCGCCATCCGAGGGGTTATAAGGAGGAAATAGAAAATACCATTAAGGAACTCTTGGATATGGGATTCATAAGGCCTAGCTCTAGCCCATTTGCATCTTTTGTGGTACTTGTGAAGAAAAAGGATGGCACAATGAGAATGTGCATAGACTACAGTGCTCTAAACAAGAAAACCATCAAAAATAGATATCCCATACCACGCATAGATGAACTCATTGATGAGTTACATGGTGCTATATACTTTTCAAAAATAGACTTGAGATCAGGTTACTATCAAATTCGCATGAGGAAGGAAGATGTGGAGAAGACTTCTTTTAGGTGTCACTATGGGCACTTTGAATTTCTCGTTATGCCCTTTGATCTCACTAATGTACCAGAAACATTCGAATCTTGTATGAATAAGGTATTCAATGAGCAGCTTCAAAATTTTGTTTTGGTGTTCTTTGATGATATTTTGATTTATAATAAAACAAGGAAAGAGCATCTAGAGCATAAAAATATTATTGTGGGCATCTTGAAGAGGCAATCCTTCTATGCTAAATTATCCAAATGTGAGTTTAGTTTGACTGAGATCCTATACTTGGGAGATGTTATAAGCTTTAAGGGAGTGCAGGTTGATCAACAAAAATTCACGCAATTTTGGATTGGCCACTGGCTACCAATCTTACACAATTGAGATGGTTCTTTGGGTTGTGTAGGTACTACAAGAGGTTTTTCTCATCTTTTTGCCTCTTTGACTGACTTGACTAGAAAAGGAACCTTTGTATGGACAGAAGTAGCACATAAAACATTTGACAAACTTAAGGAGGCAATGAGTTCATACCCTGTGCTTGCAATTCCAGATTTCTCTTTACCTTTTGTTGTTGAATGTGATGCTTCTGGAGAAGGTATAGGGGTTGTCCTAACTCAAAAGGGACATCCAATAGAGTTTGAGAGCAAAAAATTGAATTAATTAGAGAGAGGGTATTCCATCTATGACAAAGAAATGTTGGCAATCATGCAGGTGCTTTACAATATTTCGTATGTGGGAGATTTGTTGTTAAGATAGGTCATAATAGCCTCAAGTTCTTCTTGAACAAAAGGGATTTGGATGACTGCCACCAAAAATGGGTGATTAAATTGCATGCTTATGATTTTGAGATCGATTACGTAAAAGGAAAAAAAAATGTAGTTGTTGATGCTCTCTCAAGGAATCCCACTCTATGTTCTTCAACGTCTATTACTGCTGATTGGAAAGTCTCCATAATTTCAGAATATGCTAAGGATTCCTTAGCTACTAATATCTTGGATGATTTAGTGGAAGATGACAGATACAGAGTTGTTGATGGGGTGATAGGGTGTTTTTAGTACCAAGATCGAAGATTAAGGAAAATATATAGAGGCTATTGACATAAAGCTTAGTTGTCATCATTGGCAAACATCAAACACACCAGTACTCATGATAGAATAACAGTGGTGAACCGGTAGAATGACTGAGTGAACAGTGTACCTTAACCGGTCACAGTTATACCAATCTGGTCTTGTCCAACCGGTGTTGGAAGACACCACAAGATGCAGATGACTAACAAGTTGCACACTAGTTTGCACTTCATTGCAAACTTACCGGTTAGTGCTTTATAATCCGATCCGGATTGTGCGAAGCAATTTTTAGTTAAACTGGAGTTAGCGTTTTTAGTTGAGCTAGAGTTATCTTTATTTTGTGTGAGTGTTTCGAGGTAAACTAAAGATCTGTTTGCAAGTTTTTTGATCAAGAGTTCGGCATGCAAGATTTTTGGGAAAGTTACAGCTTGGCTGCACTGTTTGGTGTAATTTTAATAAGATAATTTCTTATAAATTCAGGTCATCATGCGCTTGAAGATGTGTTGTTGAAAATCAAGAGCGAAGAGCAAGCAAAGTCTTCCAAGAAGGATCACAGTCACAAAGAGTGAAAGAGAGTGAAAGATTCAACAACCAAGCAGAGGAAAGAGTGAACAGGTATGATCTGAATCGACAGTTACAGTGTCAAAATAAGATCATTTCTTTTCTTATGTGAAGCATATTTAAATCCCTTAATCAAGGTGAACCGTAACAGGTTCTATTGTATAAATCTCTTCACCGGGTGACATCTTTGCTGATGTTTTAAGTCTTTTGATAAGGCGACTCCTCATAAGGTCAAGATCTTAACTGATCTTCTATTAAATCCCTTAACTGGGAAGCACTTTGACCAATGCTTTGTAAGCCTTTAACAGTGCATCTTTATTACTGCAGTAGTGGAGTTTCGTGGGTTCCGTCCCAACGTGGTTTTTTTTCCTTATCACCAAGGGTTTCCATGTATAAATCTTGTGTTGACTTGTGCATTTGATTTTTGTTTATGATTGTCAAAGTATTATTTTGTTTCAGTATTAACAAGAATATTAATTTGAGAAAAGAATTAAATAAATTGAATTTATTGATTCACCCCCCCTCTTAGTAACCGGTTAGGATTAACAATTGGTATCAGAGCATGGTTCTCAGGAATAGAAAGCTTAACTGCTTGAGAAAAGATCATGGATGGTTACAGGTATCAGAAGCAGCTAGAAGAAGCCAATGAAATAATTACCTCTCTTGAAAACAGACTAAGAAGATCTATTGCCAAGAGAAAAGAGTTGGCTCTACAACTAAGTAAATATTAGGAAACAATTGAAGAACTCTTTGGACAAAGTGATTTTGATGAAGCTGAAGAAGTGGTCTCTGATCTCATGGAGAAGAATTTGAATCTGACTAATCAAATCTCCAATTTGAAAAGAGGACAAGAAGTTCATTATCTGAGGATGACTGAACTCATTGAAGCAACCAGAAAAGTTGAGGATGAGAAGTACAGTGCCATAGAAGCACAACTGACTACTGAGAGAGCAAGAAAACTAGCTAAAGATGTATTAAGCGAGAGTGATGCTCTCATACTGCAACTGCATGCAAACATGCTGGACATAAGTCAGGAGAATGCAATCATGCATGAACACTTTCATGATAAAGATGAGGCATGCAAAGAAATGGCTGCTGAAGTGGAAAAACTAAAAGAATGGCTAAAAACTCGAGGAGAGGAATGAGAAACTCGGAAGGTATAATGAAAGTTCTCAAAAGCTTGATGAGAAAGTGAAATCTCAAAGAAAGCACAAGGATCCCACAGGAATTGGGTACATCGTTCAAAGAAACAATGAAACCTGTGAGTCCTCTGGAGTCAAGCAAAGCAAGAAGGAAAAGAAGAAACCGATAGGAGACAGTGGTAAAAAGATCTTCAAACCCTTTTGCAAACATTGTGGCAAACCGGGTCATAAATCAAATCACTGCAGGAATGCACCGATGAAACCATTCAACACTAACAGTTGCTGCAACAACTGTTATAAGTATGGTCATGGGAGCTTTGAATGCAGGTCATGTTCTAACAGTGTGTCTAGTGGAAGAAGGGGAAGCTTTAAAGGTTATTGCTATGCATGCAATAAATTCGGACACAAAGCTGAAGAATGTAGGTCTAAAACCATGGCATTCACATCTCCACCGAGACCGGTATTCCATAATAGGAATGTTTATCGGGGCACATCTAACTGTGCTACCTATGGACCATCAGGGCATAGGAACACTGAATGTGACTCACCTATGGACAAAGAAATAAGGGTCAATCCATGAAGAGGAACTGATATGGCTTGTTACAACTGGGTCAATCCATGAAGAGGAACCGATATGGCTTGTTATAACTGTAACAAGATTGGGCATCTGGCTGAAGACTGCAAGAACCGATCAATGAACAAAGGAAAAGGCCCAGCTAAACATGTCAAGAAGCATGTGCCCCCCAATCAAAAGGGAAACACAAGTAAAGAGACCAACAAAGAAGTTAAGAAGACTTGGTCCAAAAAGGGGACAAAGAGTTCTGAAGAAGAGAAATCAGAGATAAAGTCATCATCCACCAATGGTGATATCTCTTCAGCAAATTAAGCCAAAGGGCTTAAGGGGAACAAGTAGCAATGCTACTATCCCCAGAGTAACTGGTGAGATATGTTCTAACTCAGTCAATGATAAGAACCGGGAAGGATTCACTAGTCCAACACCTGAACCGATAAAATGGGGAAGTTGACGTATCACGATCGAAGTATGAACCGAGGTTAGTGTTGTAAACAGGTAAAGAGTCGATGAACCGGTTGATAAAGGTAAGGTTAGGTAAGGGTAATTAATACAGTAACCGTTGACAAAAGTTACCGTTTTCTAATTACTGTTACAACCTAAGTGTATAAAAGGGAAAGTTGATTACTCATCTCACTTTACTTTGCGTTTTGTGATTATTGATTTAAAAGCTTGAGTAATGTTTCTTGCTGTGATTTGCAATCTTTGCTTTGCGAATTCCGTGAATCTTGTTAAGAACTTTCTGTGTTTTTGGTCAAGCGAAATGGCATCATCATCTTCTATTGTGATGTAATGTCTCTGTCATTAAATGAATAATAAAAATTGTATTTGGGTCCCGATCAATTTAGTTTATCTCAGGCCCATATTTGTTTTGTTTGGCATAGGTGTAGTTGTTGCCGTCAGTTTTATTTGTGTACCCTCGGGAGTTTTCCTACAGGTATTTATATCCAGTGTGTAGGATGAAATTGATATGTTGAGATGTGATATTTTATTTGTATTTGCAAATTCCTGTTGGGATTCTGTTGGCTGCCATTTCGGAGGTGAAAGATCCTCCCTCACCCTATTCTATTTGTTCTCTTGTTTTGGATCTAGCAAATCTGAAATGTTATATAATAATTATGTTGTTTCTACTTGCAAATACTTGTTCCAATATTGTTGAGCACTGAAAGTTTATTTACGAAACGTCTTAGTTCAACATCCGGAAGGAAAACTAAAGTGGATCTATGTGGGTCAAGGAATGGGAAGCGGGCCTTCAACAATATCGTATGAACTCCCTTATCACTGTATGGCTTGAGTAAAACACCGTACGACATTCCCATCCGTATGGCCTTTGGCACAAATACCATACGACACTTCCAATACCGTACAGCCCCCAGACAGCATACACCGTACAACATTCTGATCTGTACAGCCTCTGGCACAAACACCATACGACACTTCCAATATCGTATGGCCCCTAGGTAGCATACACTATATGGACACTTCCATCCGTACGGCCCAGGTCCCAACTCGTATGGACTTTCCTGTCGTACACCATAGGAACCATACTGTATGATCACCTAAGTCGTACGGCTAGGCATTTTCCTCATTGTACGGCCTTATCTCTATGTGCAATTTGTAGTCTATCGATTATGCATTGTTGTCCGAACACTAGGCATTACATTCTGAAGGAAAACAAGATTCGCCAGGGTTTGGGAACATTACAGTGGTATCAAAGCTGGTGACCCAACCAGCTTGTGGGTAGTGAATGCAATTTTATACTAGCAATAGGAGAAAATATCACTCAGCCGGTAGAATGGCGGACCCCCAAGATCCTGCTGCCAAAATCATGACTCTTTTGAGAGAAGTCACTAGGAACCAGGCACAGATAAATGACACTCAGCGCCTAATGGAAGAGACACTGGGAAAATTGGCTGAAGGCAAGATATCTGTTGAACAAAGTGACAATTTTGTCTCAGGAAGCATGAACCCCCAAACTGTACACTCTTGTCCGTCGATGCAAACTTTCCCTCCACGGGAGGAAGAGAAGCACAGAGAGAAACCAACTTTCCAAGAAATGCAAGATCAACTTCGGGAAGATTGAAGGAACAAAAAAATGGAAGGGGATATATCCTACAAAGATTATGCTAAGCTGAAAATGAGATATTCTGGCAGAAACAAGTGTGACTATCATAATGACGATCTCAGATGGAAGATTGGCAAGGTTAATCTGTCATCCTTTGATGGGTTTGGATCCATCACAGCTCGAGCGTGTGTGTAAAAGGCATACACGTATTTCCAGCTCAACCCTATGCCAGAGGATGAGGCCATCAACTTTATTGCACTGCATTTGGAAGGAGTAGCCCACGAATGGTGGCATCATGACATGGTTACTTTTGGCCACGATCAAATAAATTCCTATGCTGAATTCACTGAGAGATTGATAGATCATTTTGACGAAAGAGATCCAGAACTGAATTTCAAAGAGTTGGCTCAGCTGAAGCAATTTGGCACAGTTGATGGTTACATAACAGAAAGAATATTTGTCTTGGTAACAGATATTTCAGAAAGACAATTGGTGGTACTTTTTATGGATGGATTGGCGGAACCCTTGAAGGGTTGGGTGAAGGGATTCAACCCCATCAAACTCACAGAGGCAATTAAGAAGGCATGCAACATGGAGACATCTTCTTCTTCCACAAATATTACTCACAATCACAACCACCTCTCGCTCAAAGGGAGAAAGACAACAAACCCCCACCTAAGAAGCCCCCGTTGGATGAGGCAACTAGGCAGGAACTCAAAAGGAAGAAACTTTGTTTCAATTGTATTGAGCCGTGGGTATCGGGACATCGATGCCTTAGCAAAGGAAAAATCTATTACATTGAGGTATTGTCCGACGACGAGGAGGAACAAGCACCGAAAGTCGAAGGGGATGAACAGAAAGCTTCTGGGGAGGTAAACATCAATCGCGTAGAAAGAATAGCCACACTCTTTAAGAGAGGAGGCGCCATGGTTACTCTGGCAGGGACTCCAAGGTGTACTGTATTCCGGGTCCGATGTACCCTCCAAGGACAACAGGTTGTGGTCATGCTTGACAGTGGAGCCACACTCAACTTCATTAACTCATCGCTGGTGAATCGACGGAGTTTGTGTACAGAGGCACACTAGGGATTTGACGTCAAGGTGGCGGGAGGAAACCTGTTAAAATGCACCCATCTAGTTCTACAACTGAGCATCACCATGGGAAACCACACAGTGACAAATGACTTCTTCGTGGTCGATCTGGACAACATGGAAGTCATTTTGGGCATTCAATGGATGGAAACATTGGACGAATACACACAGAGTTTCAAACGAATGGAGTTCTTCGAGGTGAACGGAAAAAAGATTGTGCTAAGAGGGATGTCGAATGGAGGACCAAAGGAAGTTTCAACCAGACGAATGGAAACAATCTTCAGACACGACGACGTGGTCTGGGCCGCACACTCTTTTGCCTCGCCAAAACCTGTATAGGGACAAGGGACTAACTACCAGGATGAAGAGCTTCGAACGGTTTTGGATAGACATCACCAAGTCTTTGCCGACATACCACCAAGCATACCACCACACCATGGGTTTGAACATACCATTGAGATGGAGACTAGCGCCAAACCGGTTATCACTGTGCCATACCACCACCCTAAGAGGCTTAAAGATGGGATTGAAAAAATAATACAAGAACTTCTTGACAAAGGTTGGATAATGCCCAACTCCAGTCCTTTCGCATTATCGATAGTGCTGGTTAAAAAGGACAGAATGTTGCATATGTGTGTAGACTACTGCACGCTAAAAAAAAGACCATTAAGAATAGGTATCTGATCCCCAGGATCAATGAGTTGCTGGATGAGTTTCATGGCGCAATCTATTTCTCCAAAATAGACCTTCATTCGGGGTATCTCCAAATCCGCATGAGGGAACAGGATGTGGAGAAAATAGCATTTCGTTGCCATTATGGACATTACAAATTTCTGGTCATGCTGTTTAGATTGACAAATGCGCCAACTACATTCCAATCTTGCATGAATCACATTTTTAACAAACAGTTGCGCAAGTTCTTGTTGGTATTCTTCGATGATATACTAATCTACAACAAGACATGGGAGGAGCACTTAAGGCATTTGGAAGAAGTGCTCGGGATTATGAAGGCACAACTATTCTTCGCCAAAAGATCCAAATATGAATTCAGGATGACAAAGATATTATATTTAGGGCACATTGTCAGTAGCTGAGGAGTTCAGGTACATCTAGAGAAGATTCAGGCTATCTTGGATTGGCCACCTCCAAAAACTCTTTCGGAACTACGTGGGTTCTTTGGGTTGTGTAGTTACTATAGATGGTTCGTGAAGGGGTTCTCACAGCTCAGCGCCCCACTCATTGATCTGACAAAGAAGGGATCTTTCCAGTGGAGTGAACGGGCACATCAGACTTTTGAAAAACTCAAGAAGGCTATGAGTTCTTGTCTGGTTCTTGCACTACCAAATTTCACTCGGCCTTTCATCTTGGAGTGCAAGACCTTTGGAGAGGGTATCGGGGTAGTGCTAATGCAAGACTGCCACCCAATTGCTTTCGAAAGTCGGAAGCTCTCAAGGGCCAAAAGGTTGTATTCCATATATGACAAAGAAATGCTTGCCATCATGCATGCCTTGACAAAATTTCGGAAGTACCTCGTCGAAGCCAAGTTCATCTTTCGTACAGATCACAACAGCCTCAGACATTTTTTGGAACAGAGGGAATTGAACGAACACCAGCAGAAATGGGTAATTAAAGTACAGGCGGTGGCCAACCCAAAATTGCGTGAATTTTTGTTGATCAACCTGCACTCCCTTAAAGCTTATAACATGTTCCAAGTATAGGATCTCAATCAAACTAAACTCACATTTGGATAATTTAGCATAGAAGGATTGCCACTCAAAGATGCCCACAATAATATTTATACGCTCTAGATGCTCTTTCCTTGTTTTACTATAAATCAAAATATCATCAAAGAACACCAAAACAAAATTTTGAAGATGCTCGTTGAATACCTTATTCATACAAAATTCAAATGTTTCTGGTACATTAGTGAGATCGAAAGGCATAACGAGAAATTCAAAGTGCCCATAGTGACATCTGAAAGCAGTCTTCTCCACATCTTTCTTCCTCATGCAAATCTAATAATAACCTGATCTCAAGTCTATTTTTGAAAAGTATGCTGCACCATGTAACTCATCAATAAGTTCATCTATGCGTGGTATGGGATACCTATTTTTGATGGTTTTCTTATTTTGAGCACTGTAGTCTATACACATTCTCATTGTGCCATCCTTTTTCTTCACAAGTACCACAAAAGATGCAAATGAGCTAGAGCTAGGCCTTATGAATCCCATGTCCAAGAGTTCCTTAATGGTATTTTCTATTTCCTCCTTATAACCCCTTGGTTGGCGGTATGTAGTAGTTATAACTAGTTTGGCACCCTGTTCTAACTCTATAACATACTCAAATCCCCTATTTGGTGGTAATCCTGGAGGCAAATCATTGAAAATGTAATGTCCCTTCTTATTCTCCCTTTATAGTTTCTTGTAAAATTGATGTTAGTACAAAATAAACGTAACATTTATATGACTCATACTCTACTCTATGTTAGTAAGGGGGGGATTTGATTCTTAAGGCTGCCTGTAGGTCAGGCTTCACAGAATTCCCGATTCTCGGCTTAAGAGATATAAGATCCACTCTAAGCAACTGGGCTATCAACACGTCATCCCATAGAGCATTGCTCGTAAGAATCTCTTGGAAGAAATAAATGAATTCCAAGCCTACACGTATGCATATGACTGGCAATCAGTATATATACTGCCTATGAGATTATAACAATCTCAGCTTTGGCAACGGGACTATACCAATCTCGAATTGCCATCAATTATAGATTTCCAACGGGCTTATATCAACCTCGAATTGCCATCATCTCAAATAGGCAACGGGGCTATACCAACCTCGAATTTCCATTAATCACAAATAGGCAATGGGGCTATACCAACCTCGAATTGCCATTAATCACAAATAGGCAATGGGACTATACCAACCTTGAATTGCCATCCATCTCAAATAGGCAATGGGGCTATACCAACCTCGAATTGCCATTAATCACAAATAGGCAATGGGGCTATACCAACCTCGAATTGCCATTAATCACAAATAGGCAATGGGCTATACCAACCTCGAATTGCCATTAATCACAAATAGGCAACGGGGCTATACCAACCTCGAATTGTCATTAATCACAAATAGGCAACGGGGCTATATCAACCTTGAATTGCCATTACTTTGATCTCTATGTAGCTCGGGACGAATATAAGATTCATATGTACGGCTACTAGAGGGAAAACAATATATAAAATTAATTATCAAGAATTGTATAACATCAATTTCATTATCTACATAAGGAATGTCAAAATAGTATATTCATTAATAATAATAAAAATGTTACCAATATATATATAATTAATATATATATATATATATTTTAATTAATTCTTAAATATATATAATATATATATATATATGTTAATATGATTTAGAACAACAGAGAGGGGGGGTGAATCAGTTGTTCTCAGGTCCTGATGTATAAAATAACTTCAAAAACTTTTCTTTAAATTAGATCAAGCAACCAAAACAAACTCGGTCATCACTGATTCAATAATAGAAACATATAACTCAGCAGTCCACTACCCAGCTCTATCTAACTTGTAAAACACATAAATGTTCAAACCAAAACATTCACACAAGTATTGACACCAGGATTTAAAGTGGAAACCCAATATGGGAAAAACCACTTTGTAACATGCTACTATTATTTTCACTCTTCTGAAGTGAGCTCGGTTAAAAGCCAACCCTGTCAAAGGTTACAATACACACTGTTAAGTGTGACCCGGTTAAAGGATTTCAATCACCTTGTTAAAAGTGAGCCTGGTCAAAGGACTTACATACACTCCATTAGAATGCAACCTTGTTCAAAAGATTTAACATATGACTATTAGGTCAACCTCTGTTAAAAGGATTTTGACTGTAATAATGGGTAGAAAGTAGCAGTAGTATTGATCTGAAAAATATACAACTCACTTTGCAAATATTAGATCCAATTCCGTACACAAATGCTGGTTTACTGACTTTGAAACTTTGCCATCTCCACTTCTGATCTGCTCAAAACTTTCCTTCAAGCAATCACCACACTTTTCCTTCAGCCTTTTCGCTTATACAGTCAATAAAACTTTACTATTCTTCCAGCATCTACTTCACCCATCCATTCACATACCTAATGCTTTGGTTCCCTTAATACTTTCCTCTGTTAGGTTAACTTTTCTTTTGCCGCTTAATCTCCTTCGTAGATCTTAGGGTTAGGTCAGATTCATTGAATCTACCCGCTTCATGTTCTTCGTCTCCTCTTCTAGAATCATCTCAAATCTCATAAAGATTTACAATAAAATATTTTACAAAGCATTAAATGCTTCCATACAATCAATAAATAAAGTCAACACATTTTACATAATCCAAGAATTCAACAATGTCGGCTCCAAATCTGAATTCTCTTCAAATATAAAATTGCTGATGCTCGGTCAATACTATGATCATCCACTCGGTCTCCATGTAAAATGCTTGGTCACTACTAAAACTGTTTCCTCAGCAAATACTGTCTTCCTCGGCAATTTACTGATACTTGGTCGACACTAGATTTTTTCTCGGCATCCACTAACTCGGTCAACTCTGTCATAACTCAGCTTAAACATGATTCTTCATTTTTGCTCGGTTAAGCCTACCAGTTTAGTCTTCAATCTTACTAAGATAAACAATACATTGTCTCATCATTGTGCAACATAATCAAGTACACTTTGTAGTATCAAGATAACTCAACCTTTCCTTAGGTGCTATTGTTACCAACCTTTCTTTCCCTTCTCACCATAGATATAGTACTTTCCTAACTAGCAACAGTCTTACTAGTTGAGGTTTGACATCAATGACAATACAACAATTGTTTCAATTGCAGTTTCCAACAATCTCCCTCTTTGGCATTGATGGCAACACCATATGATATCACCTGAATAACACATTGATTACCAACCAATCCAAAAAACTTATCTGTCCATCAGAGAAAATTTATAATATCCTTAGCTTCATTCTGATTCAGAATCAGTAAATCTCACTTCTGTGACCGTCAGAAGTATCTGGATCTCCCTATATCTTGATCTTTCATTTCAGTTCAATCTCCCTTACTTTCAGTGTCATGTGTTATAGTATCATTTTAGTTCAATCTCCCTCTTTGACAAAAATGCCAAAGCATCAACTCAAACATACATCCAACAGATGTAGATATATCTGTTCAGCACAGTGTTTCTCCCTCTATCATCTTGCTTATGATTGATTTGTTTTCTTCGTTTCTTCTTCACAGCTCTAGGACAGTTCTAAAGTGTGACAATCTTCTGCATCAATGTGTCAAATGTTCTGTTGTAGCATATTTGATGCAGTGCTCCTAGCTTGGCTAGGCAGCCTCAGTTAGGGGAAGGACCCCTAATTGACTTCTCAAGTACTCATGAGATTCTTTAGGTAAAGCTTTAGTGAATATGTCTGCCAATTGTTCTTTTGTATTCACATATTCCATTCGAACTTCCTTGTCTTTTACCAATTCCCTCAAATAGTGATACTTGATTGCTATGTGCTTGGTCTTAGTGTGCATTACTGGATTCTTAGAAATATTGATAGCACTTGTGTTGTCACAGAAAATAACAACAGGTTCAGTGATTTCTTCTTTCATGTCTATCAACAACTATTTTATCCATATCAAATTTGAACAGTTTACTACAGCAGCAACATACTCGGCCTCAGCAGTAGATTGGGAAATGCAATTTTGTTTCTTGCTTGTCCAGGAGACTAATCTCTGTCCAAGAAAGAAAGCTCCACCACTAGTGCTCTTTCTGTCATCTACATTTCCTGCCCAATTAGCATCAGTATATACTCTAAGTTCAAATTTGTCATTCTTCTTGTAGTATAACCCATAGTCAGTAGTTCCTTTCAAGTATCTCATGATTCTTTTCACTGCCATCATGTTTGTTTCCTTAGGATTGGCAGAGAATCTTGCCATAATCCCAACAGCTAATGCAATATCAGGTCTACTATGTACAACATACTACAATTTTCCAATCATGGATCTGTACAAATTTTGGTTAACTTCTGCAACATCATCATTCTTAGATAACTTTTGTCCAGTAACCATAGGAGTTCCCACTGGTCTAGCATCTTCCATTCCAAAAGTTTTTAGTATTTCATTAACATACTTAGACTGTGTAATGAAAATACCTTTTTGCATCTGATATACTTGTAAACCAACAAAGAATTTGATCTCACCAAACATAGTCATCTCAAATTCAGTTTGCATTTCATGTGAAAAACTTTTACACAATGCATCTTGTCCACCAAAAATAATGTCATTAACAAAAATTTTGGCCAATAGAATACCTCTACCTTCTTCATCTTTCATATACAGATTGCTTGTGTCATTTGTCCTAGAAAATCCAATCTACATCAGATAGTTATGCAACCGCTCATACCATGCTCTGGGAACTTGTTTCAATCCATATAAAGCTTTATTCAGTTTGCATACCATGTGTCTTCTGTTTGGATCAATAAAACCTTCTGGCTATTCTATGTAAACTTCTTCTAGTATACCATTTAAAAATGCAGACTTGACATCCATTTGATAAACCTTGAAATCTTTATAAGCAGCATATGCAAGCAGAGTTCTTACTCCTTCCAATCTAGCTACAGGGGCAAATGTCTCCCCATAATCAATTCCTTCTTCTTGTGCGTAGCCTTTGCATACTAGTCTAGCTTTGTTCCTAGTGATTTCACCTTTTTCATTCAACTTGTTTCGAAATACCCACTTTGTTCCTATAACATTCTTATCTGTAGGTCTCAGCACCAGAGTCCAGGTTTCATTTTTCTCAATCTGGTCAATCTCTTCATTCATTGCTTGTATCCAATCTTCATTTTCTAATGCCTCTTTAGTTGTCTTAGGCTCAAATTCACATAGTAATCATGTTGGATCTTTTGTCTTGCTTCTGGTCTGAATTCCAGTATCTCTATCTCCAATTATTTGTTCAGGCTTGTGATGTCTTCTTACATATTTTGCCAAAACAGGTTCAGCATTTTTCTCTTCTATTTCATCAGGTTCCCCAACAAGATTGTCAGATTCAGCTTTTGAATGCTCGACAACCTCTTCCTGATCCTCGGCAGCATTATCTTGTAGCTCGTCATGTTCTTGCTCTCTCTCAGCACTGTTTTCCTGATGCTCGGCATCATCTGTCTATCGCTCGGCATTGCTTGCCTGAGAATCGGCATCAGGTGCAGGTCGGTTACCTGCCTCTTCTATTTCCTCAATGTACAAAAAAGATCTGTAATCTTCTGGTTCTCTTTTTCTATCAGCCTCATTTCTTTCTGCATACTCATCAATTTTTACATTCACACTTTCCACAATTTTGTTAGTGTTAGAGTTCAAACACTTATAAGCTTTACTTTTTGTGGAGTAGCCTAGGAATATGCCTTCATCACTTTTAGCATCAAACTTTCCATTCTTATTGTCTTTCAATATGTAAGACTTGCTTTCAAAGATTCTAAAGTATTTAACACTCGATGCATGCCCATACCATAATTCATAGGGTGTCAGATTTGTACCTTTCTTGATCTGTACCCGGTTAAGAGTGTAAACAACTATACTTATAGCTTCTTTCCAGTATTTTTGTGCCACATTCTTTTCAATCAATAATGTCCTTGCACAGTCCAAAATAGATCTGTTCCTTCTTTCTGCTATACCATTCTGTGAAGGTGTCCTAGGTGCAGACATTTGTCTTTTGATTCCTCTATCATTGCAAAACAGATTAAATTCATTTGATGTAAATTCTCCACCACGGTAGACATTTCAGGTTCCTACCTATCTCCTTCTCAACCTTAGCCAAATACCACTTAAAAAATTGAAAAGCATCATATTTTTCTTTTAGAAACATTACATGCATCATCCTGGTATGATCATCAACAAACAAGATAAAATATCTAGCACCACAGTAACTTTGTATACCCATAGGTCCACAAAGGCCAGTATGAACCAAATCTAAAATGTGTTCAGAAGTAAAGGATTTGCTCTTGAAACTTGACTTAGTCATTTTTCCTAACTGACATTCTTTGCACATCACATTCTCAGGTTTCTTCAATCTAGGTAGGCCTCTTACTTTCTTCTTCTTACTTATCTCTACCAGATTGTCAAAGTTAACATGACATAGCCTCTTATGCCATAACCAAATGTCATCAAGTTGTGCAAACATACATATTTCTTCAGATAGGTCAAGATAGAACAAATTACCTCTAGTCTGCTTGCCACTTCCAATCAGTTCACCAGTAGCATCAAATATCTTAGCTTTCTTGTGATGAAATTCCACTCGGTAACCAGTTCTGTTGAGCTGAGCAACACTTAACAAATTATAATTCAATCCTTCAACCCAATAAGTATTTTCACAAGAGATCTTATCAGTCAGTTTAATCAATCATTTTCCTCTAACAGGACATTGTGCATCATTACCAAATGTTACACTTTTACCTTTATAATGATGTAGGGTCTCAAACTTACTTTTGTCACCAGTCATGTGATGTGAACAACCACTGTCAATAATTCATTTATCATTCTTGTTCACATAGGAAATCAATGCAGTTTTCTCATCCTCATCAAATTCATCTTTCATTGCAACATAGACTACCTCAATTTCAAAATCATCATTATCAGTGTCAGTCTCTTCTTCAGCAATGTAATAGGATTTCTTACCTTTTTCTTTGTAGTCTTTGTACCTTCAGTAGCCTTTGTCATCTCTTCTGTCTTTGTGTCTGTTGTTTCTTTCTTCATCTTTATCCTTCCTGTCAGGACATCTAGCAGCTATATGACCGACTTTATTACATGCAAAACATATAATAGGGAGTTTACCTTTATATTTTCCTTTTCCTCTTCTCAGTCTTCTAGCCATAAGAGCTTCTAGATCTTCAAGATCTTCATCAGAAGTGTCACTATCACTTTCACTTTCGCTTTCACTTTCACTGGTGCATCTTTCTTTTTCCTTCTTAGGCTTGATCAGGACTAACTGTGACTTAAAAGCAGATTCAACATTTCCAATACTACCAACAGTGAAATTATCATAATTAGACAATTCAAAAGCAGTCAGCTTGCCAATCAAACCTTCCAAAGTAAGCACATTTGCAGAGTTACATCTAGATTCCTAAATAGTTGAGATCTTAATAGCATATATAGGACGTAGAGTTCTTAACACTTTTCCAATTATGGTCTCATCATCAATAGTTCCATTTGCTCCTCTAATAGCATTCACAACTTTTATTCTACCACAATATTGTGCAATGTTTTCATCTTCATTCATTCTCATATCATCAAACTTACCTCTGAGACTCTCGGCTTTGGCTTTCAGTACATATAGATCACCACCATAGATCTTTGCAAGAGTGTCCCACATATCTTTAGCAGTTGTGCAGTCCTTAATGTCCTCAAATTCCGAATAGCTTAGGGCAGATGCAATTTCCAGCATTGCCTGATTGTGTTCTTGCTTGGCTCTCATTTCCTCGGCAGTCAAAGGTGCAACAGGTGTGACATAGCCATGCTCAATGTAGTACTTTGTAGAATCACCAATACTAGCCAGATGCAACTTCATCAAGCTTTGCCATGCAGGGAAGTTATCTTTATTCAGCTTCAGTACCTCCTTATACATCTTGATCATTTGCTTCAAGTCCCTTTAAACTTGCTTTCTGTAAACACCAATAAGCAACACAGCTTTGATACCAATTGTTAATATGATTTAGAACAACAAAGAGGGGGGGTGAATCAGTTGTTCTTAAGTCCTAATGTATAAAATAACTTCAAAAACTTTTCTTTAAATTAGATCAAGCAACCAAAACAAACTCGGTCATCACTGATTCAATAATAGAAACATATAACTCAGCAGTCCACTACCCAGCTGTATCTAACTTGTAAAACACATAAATGTTCAAACCAAAACATTCACACAAGTATTGACACCAAGATTTATAGTGGAAACCCAATATGGGAAAACCCACTTTGTAACATGCTACTATTATTTTCACTCTTCTGAAGTGAGCTCGGTTAAAAGCCAACCCTGTCAAAGGTTACAATACACACTATCAAGTGTGACCCGGTTAAAAGATTTCAATCACCTTGTTAAAAGTGAGCCTGGTCAAAGGACTTACATACACTCCATTAGAATGCAACCTTGTTCAAAGGATTTAACATATGACTGTTAGGTCAACCTCTGTTAAAAGGATTTTGACTGTTACAATGGTTAGAAAGTAGCAGTAGTATTGATCTGAAAAACATACAACTCACTTTGCAAATATCAAATCCAATTCCGTACACAAATGCTAGTTTACTGACTTTGAAACTTTGCCATCTCCACTTCTGATATGCTCGGAACTTTCCTTCAAGCAATCACCACACTTTTCCTTCAGCCTTTTCGCTTATACAGTCAATAAAACTTTACTGTTCTTCCAGCATCTACTTCACCCATCCATTCACATACCTAATGCTTCGGTTCCCTTAATACTTTCCTCTGTTAGGTTAACTTTTCTTTTGCCGCTTAATCTCCTTCGTAGATCTTAGGGTTAGGTCAGATTCATTGAATCTACCCGCTTCATGTTCTTCGTCTCCTCTTCTAGAATCATCTCAAATCTCATAAAGATTTACAATAAAACGTTTTACAAAGCATTAAATGCTTCCATACAATCAATAAATAAAGTCAACACATTTTACATAATCCAAGAATTCAACAATGTCGGCTCCAAATCTGAATTCTCTTCAAATATAAAATTGTTGATGCTCGGTCAATACTGTGATCATCCACTCAGTCTCCATGTAAAACGCTCCGCCACTACTAAAACTGTTTCCTCAGCAAATACTGTCTTCCTCGGCAATTTACTGATACTCGGTCAACACTAGATTTTTGCTCGGCATCCACTAACTCGGTCGACTCTGTCATAACTCGGCTTAAACATGATTTCTTCATTTTTGCTCGGTTAAGCCTACCAGTTTAGTCTTCAATCTTATTAAGATAAACAATACATTGTCTCATCATTGTGCAACATAATCAAGTACACTTTGTAGTATCAAGATAACTCAACCTTTCCTTAGGTGCTATTGTTACCAACCTTTCTTTCCCTTCTCACCATAGATATAGTACTTTCCTAAGTAGCAACAGTCTTACCAGTTAAGGTTTGACATCAATGACAATACAACAATTGTTTCAATTGCAGTTTCCAACAATATATATATATATATATATATAACTTGAAAATATGTTCATATATAGATATATATAATATTCAATAAATAAATAATTAATTTGTAGTTTAAATGACATACCACAATATTGAATTTTCATTGAAATTCTTTTATCTTTCACTCTCCTTTATATTATTTTTTCCTCCCTTGAGTTCCTCCTACATTTCCTCCTTATTTTCTCCTATCTTTTCTCCTTCATTTTCTCCTATATTATTTTCTCCCAAGCTTTCCATATTATTTCTTCCTATCCCTCCCTTTTTTTTCCCGTGATTGTTTTCTTATACCTTTTTTTTTCCAAAAGTCATGTCTTTTGGATTATATTATGTTATATTGTTTATTTATATTTACTATATGAATAATATATTATAAATAATAATAGATTATACTCATAGTGTGATTGCTTATTTATTATTTATTATATTTAATAATTTATTAATATTATTATATTGATTCATCAATATATTATATTTATATATCATATTTTTATTATTATTTTAATAATGTTTTATATTAATAATATATTAGTATGCTTATATATTATTTTATTATTTTAATAATATATTATATTATATCATTTTATTTATTAAATTTTCTTTTATTATTTATAAAATATTAATCTCTATTTCAAAATGGGGACATCACAGTACACCCTTCTCAAAATTGCTTGTCCTCAAGCAATTCAAACCATTGCTGTGAGTGGTGTCTTTCTATGTCTATATCACATCCAATGACCCTGAACTTGATTTGTTATAGCACTTTCCTTCCCTTCTCATAGATGTTTCTCAACTCCAAGAATGTCCTTTATCAAATCTTGACACTCACCAAGAATGTCATTGATCAATCCTCGTGGATAATTTAAACCTATCTTCCTAATTATATCAAATCCTTAGAGGAAATCTACCAGATTAGGTTCCCGAACCCTCTTGAGGATCTCTAGGGTTCTGAATGATATAAGATCGATTCTAGAACCATCCTTAGTTATTTCACCATCTTCTCCGGAGCGCATACCCCAAGGTTTCATCTTGGAAGAGATATCCTCTATCCAAGGCCTTTCATCTTGGGAGAGATATCCTCTACCCAAGGTTGTTCGCATATGCATAATTTTACTCATCAGAATATTCTGGCATTATGGTGATTATATGAATCTCAGTCAAGTAATTCTTATGGAGATTATAACAATCTCTCATACTATGGAGATTATCTCAATCTCAGTCACCACCAACCATAGCTTGGATATCATCATTTATGAAGATAGAATTTATATTTCCAGAGTACTATCCATATTGCAAATCAATACCAAATTGTATGGTTGTGTAATTATAATTGTACCTTATTACTTTTACCCTGCAAGATGGCGGGATCATGCTCTAATACCATTGTAATGTCCCTTCTTATTCTCCCTTTATAGTTTCTTGTAAAATTGATGTTAGTACAAATAAACGTAACATTTATATGACTCATACTCTACTCTACGTTAGTAAGGGGGGGATTTGATTCTTAAGGCTGCATGTAGGTCAGGCTTCAAAGAATTCCCGATTCTCGGCTTGAGAGATATAAGATCCACTCTAAGCAACTGGGCTATCAACATGTCATCCCATAGAGCATTGCTCGTAAGAATCTCTTGGAAGCAATACATGAATTCCAAGCCTACGCGTATGCATATGACTGGCAATCAGTATATATACTGCCTATGAGATTATAACAATCTCAGCTTTGGCAACGGGACTATACCAATCTTGAATTGCCATCAATTATAGATTTCTAACGGGGTTATATCAACCTTGAATTGCCATCATCTCAAATAGGCAACGGGGCTATACCAACCTCGAATTTCCATTAATCACAAATAGGCAATGGGGCTATACCAACCTCGAATTTCCATTAATCACAAATAGGCAACGGGGCTATACCAACCTCGAATTGCCATTAATCACAAATAGGTAACGGGGCTATACCAACCTCAAATTGCCATCCATCTCAAATAGGCAATGGGGCTATACCAACCTCAAATTGCCATTAATCATAAATAGGCAATGGGGCTATACCAACCTCGAATTGCCATTAATCACAAATAAGCAACAGGGCTATACCAACCTCAAATTGCCATTAATCACAAATAGGCAATGGGCTATACCAACCTCGAATTGCCATTAATCACGGGGCTATATCAACCTCAAATTGCCATTACTTTGATCTCTATGTAGCTCGAGACGAATATAAGATTCATATATATGGCTACTAGAGGGAAAACAAATATAAAATTAATTATCAAGAATTGTATAACATCAATTTCATTATCTACATAAGGAATGTCAAAATAGTATATTCATTAATATAAATAAAAATGTTACCAATATATATAATTAATATATATATATATTTATATATTTTAATTAATTCTTAAATATATATAATTTAATTAAAACTAAATCATATCTATATATATATATATATATATACCATATAACTTGAAAGTATGTTCATATATAGATATATATAATATTCAATAAATAAATAATTAATTTGTAGTTTAAATGACATGCCACAATATTGAATTTTCATTGAAAGTCTTTTATCTTTCACTCTCCTTTATATTATTTTTTCCTCCCTTGAGTTCCTCCTACATTTCCTCCTTATTTTCTCCTATCTTTTCTCCTTCATTTTCTCCTTAATTTTCTCCTAAGCTTTCCATATTATTTCTTCCTGTCCTCCTTTTTTTCCTGTGATTGTTTTCTTATACCTTTTTTTTCCAAAAGTCATGTCTTTTTTATTATATTATGTTATTTTGTTTATTTATATTTACTATATGAATAATATATTATAAAAAATAAAAGATTATACTCATAGTGTGATTGCTTATTTATTATTTATTATATTTAATAATTTATTAATATTATTATATTGATTCATCAATATATTATATTTATATATCATATTTTTATTATTATTTTAATAATGTTTTATATTAATAATATATTAGTATGCTTATAGATTATTTTATTATTTTAATAATAGATTATATTATATCATTTTATTTATTAATTTTTTTTTATTATTTTATAAAATATTAATCTCTATTTCAAAATGGGGACATCACAGAAAACTAGGCTATGCTTATCAAGCATTTTCTGAATTTCAAAATGGAATTTACCTTGTTTCGTGGAAGAGCTCGTGGGGTGGATTATGATTCCTGCTGCCCATGCTACTTGTCCTCTTTGAAAATTCCTCTCCATCCTCTTCGCAGTAACCACCTTGGGTGCTCCATTCGATAAGCCTCTCAATAGGACTCCTTTCCCACTGGATTGGAACTTAAACTCCATGTTGTCGAGAAGAATTGTCATCCTCTACCCTACTAGTACCCCTCGAATTTGGAAAGGATGATATCTCGGTGCCCCTAATGATGCTTACAAAGTGCCCCCCCTACTGATTTCTTTTTCTTTCTCTTCTTCTTCCCTAGTTTCATGAAGTTCCTCATTCTCATCTGAATCAAATTCTGAAGAAACCTCAATATATTGCACTTGACCTTTTTCGAAACACCTATGTCCTGGAACCCATGGTTCTTTGCAAGTAAAGAAAAGCTTTTTCCTCCGAAGTTCACCCTTAGTCTCTTCATCTACCTTCTTATTTGCTGCATTTGACACATTCTTTGGTGGTGGAGGTGGGAATGTTTTTTTCTAAAAATATCCCTTATGTTGCCAAAAATTTGGAGGTTTTTTATTAGTCACTGATTTCTTAGGCTTGGAAGTTTCAAGTTGCAAACTTATTTTGATAGCTTCCTATTAGGGCGAGGGTGACAAAGCCTTAACCAAACCTCTGACTAGAGCTTCAAGGCTCTCAAGGAAAAGATAAATAGTTCTTTTTTCAGTCATATCAGGTATCATAGCAGCCACTTTCTCAAATTCGTCTACATATTCATTAATAGATTTAGTTTGCCTCAACTTTGACAATTCTTTAAAATACTCTTCCTCATCCTTGAGTTCAAATCTATGTATCACTCTTTGACTAAACTCATCAAAAGTAGTTACATGATCATGACCTTAAGTAGTCATTCCATGATACCACCAGTCATAAGTCGCTTCTTCCAAATGTAGAGTTGCAAACTAAACTGTGTCTTTCTCCTTCATGGGATTAAGAGTGAAGAAGGTCTACAATTGTTGTAACCATGCTCTAGCAGAAATTTTACTTGTTCCATCAAAGGTACGGGGGCTGCAAAATTTCTTATTTTATATTTTAGTTCCTTCTCACTAGTGTTTTTCTCTCTCCTATACTCTTTCTTGGGCAGAAAACTGTTCATCATGTCCACATGTTCTCTAAAAGGCACTAAACCTTTCAAATCATCATCCAAGCTATTGTAAGTGGCCCTCATTGCAACTAGATTTCCTATAACCTCTTCCAGAGGATTACAAGATGGATTTGATAATAGTGTCTCATCTTCACGTGAGAATATAATTGTTACTGATTTAGAGGATGTTGGTTTCAAACTTTTTGTCTCCTCTGAAGTTCTTCATTTCCCATTAGTAGACATTGTTCCTTTTTCTATCAAAAACCAAAGGGCTTCTCTAGTTTCTACCAAGCTATCTACATTTTTCTTCTGGTTGTTCTAGATGTCTAAAAAAAATTTATACTCATTTCATCCGGGTCAACCATTCTTATATTTTCTTTGGATTTTGTATTTTTATTTTCAACTAAAGAGTTGTTCAAAATCTCTTTATTCTTCTCCCATTGCAAATACCTTTTTTCTTGCTCACTTGGTTACCTTTTTTGCGAATTTGTATAAACCTAGGTTACCGATCAAGTGTGCATGTGTAAAGAGCCCTGCTGGCTTTATGCTGAAGAATTTACTTTTTTCTTTTTTTTGGATTGTTTTGCAATTTTTTTTGTAATTTCCCGATATACGTTTTTTTTAATTTTCAGAATACAAGATAATATCACACAACAAATTGCAAACTAACTTCAATTGCACACCGACATTATTTAATATAATGAGCTTGCAAAGATTTACATATGAAAGCAAAGACTTATATTAGCTTATGCAAATAAGGCACCTAGCAATGTTGAGATGCTCAACGTGTATCTTCCCTTGATGGAGGATGAGTTAAATTTGATCTCATCCCACAATGTGCAGACCGAAAATGCTCACGCCACCACTATAATTTAAACCACAGGCCAGTAATAAAAATCACAGCATCTATACATTGAAACGCAATTGTAAGAATCGTCACTTCCACCAAATTCGCCTTCAAGAACATCAATCGCAGCCGGTCACAAGAAATTTTCGCTCCCTGTGTTAGCCATTCTTCTTATGTCAATTCACAAGTGATTTTGAAATTTTTCTTGGCACATCTTCTAACCCAATCCCTGATCAATTCGAAGTAGCTAATCAGAGTACCAACACAATTCATTGGCAAAGAGAGCCAACTCAGAGTGCAGAATAAGCTTGAAGAAATTCACAATTTCTTCATCCCCACTTCCAAACCCTTGAAGTTCTTCTCAATTTTCGATTTCCACAAAAAATAATATGCATAAAGATGGTTTGAAAATCCTCAAGGAATTGCTTTACTAATAATTAAAAGCAAAGCTTCTTCTACACACTCAAAACCAAGTATCTTTATGAGTACTCTTTTCACTAAAGAGTTTTCCTACACACACACCATTCAAATAGAACAATGAACTCATAAAGTCATTAATTAAGCTACTTAATTAATAACTCTCATATAAAAATAGCTATTTAAGCTTCATGAAGAACTGACAAAGTCTGGACCCAAGGCATCACCACTGAGGACTACCAAAAATAGAAACTCCCTCTCCTGACTTACTAAAAATAGCAAGTCAAACACTAGAGACCCTCAAATCCAGAAGTTAACTCACGAGGGTCACGATGATGAGCTAACTTATCCAAACTCCTGAAACCTGCTAAATTGGGGACATTACAGCATGCAAATGCGGGTGTGAGAATTGGATGCGTGGATACGCAGAATTTTTTTGGGGGATTTTGGATGCGTATATATATATATATTATAAATTTATATATTTATAAAAAATCCAATTAATATATTGCTAAATATTATTAATATTTTTATATGTCAAATTTTATTAAAAAAACTAGAACAATAACAGAAAGAAAAGAAAAGAACAATATAACTATAAACAAATCGCAACAATATTATATGAAAGCTGATGATTTTCAGCAGTCTTCAGTATTTTCTTGTTGCCTTCAAGACAGTCAGCGAAGATTTTCTTTTTTTCCCACCCAGCACCCCATTTTTTTTTGGCAGTATTCATTACCACATTTTTGGAGTTTTATGGCCACATCATGCAAGTCCACCTCCGCTTAGGGGTCTGTTTCGCATTTTCTACAAACAAAGACTTTTGTTTTTTTTCTGCCTTCTGCGTTTTCTAGGTCAACCCAATTATTTCCCAGCCCCCGCAACTTACCTGGTCCACGTCTTCTATGTCTGTGTCAAAAATGCCACCTCAACAACAGGATAGTTTTTTTTTGTCGTGGGGCTAAATGACGAGCTCACAGGGGGAAATGACCTGTGATTTTTCCAATGAAGGATCCTATAGTATGTGCTCCTTGTGACCACCAACTCCACATCCGCACAAGCATTCAGCTCCGAATGCATCTGACTCTACATCCAGGCCTTAGACCTGCACACCGATAACTAAGGTATAAAACCTCAAGCTGACAAGATCATAGCTCTAATACCACTCTAATGTCCCTTTTTTGAATTTTGTATTAGGTTTGCATAAATTATATCAGATTTTTTTATTTTTTTATAAAACTTGAGATTTTATCCAAAACAGTGCAATCGAGTATACTCCAATCTTAACCAAATAATAGCACAACTTCATAAATCTAAAATTGAAAGTTTCTTTATAAATATTTCAGCAGCATAACAACCTATAAAATGATACTTTAAGATTTGGCCAAAACAAATTACAAAATGGCCTCCAAAACGGGGCTCAAATATGCATCAAATTCAATAAAATTGCTGGAAACATACAAAAAACTCAAACCAAAGGCCAACAATGACCCAATACATTTATTGGAAAATAAATGACAGAAATATTGTACTACAGCAGAAAACCAAACTGAAACACCAAACCCAACTAAAAACACCAAAACCCTTGCAAACTACACCTGCAAACACACTCAAATCACACACAAAACTGAAAATCAGAAAAATGCTGAGAGGGGGAGGGGGTGAATTAGTATTTTTAAAAGTTAAGAAGATTAACAAACCAGAGAACGCAAACACATAGAGAAGAAACAAGACAAAAAAAATTTCACATGGAAAACCCAAGATAGGTAAAAAACCACGGCACCACTAAACCCAATCGGGCAACCACCCTTTACACCTAAGAGCTACAACTCTTCACAACCACTTTACAAAACAGGCTCCAACCTGTCTCCGAAAGGCTACAACCTTTCTTTTGAAGATGATTTTAACAGTACAAAACAATAATAAGCTCTAAGTCTTTACAAGAGGCATAAAGACATTATGGTCTGGCACAGTGTAATGTCCCCCTTTTGGGGTACATTATATTGAGCTGTGTCGTTAGCCTATTTACCTTGATCCGAAGGGCTAACCGTGGCGTGGCAGTGTTCCAGGGGATGATCGGCCTAGGTGGTTTCAGTTCCAGGCCAATCGGTGTAGTTTCTGCAAGTTTTCAGGGCACTTACTATTTATAGTAAGTCAACAGGGGTTCAGAATTCTCAACTTTTCGGTAGTGGACTTGGAGTGTCTTGTCGAGAGCTTTCCGGCGAGCTATCACACGACGACATCTAAGCTCGTTTGGGCTTCCATTTTAATGCCGGATGATTTCCTCACTTATTTATTATTTTACTTTATAACTCAACGGTCATTTATTTAAAGTGACTTAAAGTGAGTTTATAAAGAGATGAAATGGGCATACAAAGAGTCACAATGGGGAAACTGAAGAGTCACAGCTGCAGCCATAAGAGGAGGTTTTGGAGTCTCATTTCAGCATGTTTCAATTTATGAATATTATTTCTCCTTGAGAATTCGAGAAGCTTCAGCTATCGAATTAGAAATTTGAGGACGGAAACCTTCAGCATTTCTTGGTGGATTGGACGGAAACCTGATTCATCCCGATGCGGATTCACTCGGAGTTCGCTATTGTTTTACCAAATTCCTTTCATCCAGTCTTACTGTTCTTTACTGTATTTCAAATTGGATATTGTATTTCGTGGTTATTGTATTGCTGATGTATAATACAAAACCAGATTTTCTGAGTTATTTCATGAGATTGTAATTGCTGGTTTTATGAATAAATTTGCTAGTTATTCGAGAGTATCTGTTGGTTATTTGCATGTTATTGTTTATTTTAAATCTGCTTAAGATTTATTGGTCGAAATCAGTAAATGGCCGGTTAGGGTCATTTCAATGGTATCAAAGCTAAAAATCTTGCCAACCTGTGAGGTTTTTCTTCAGAATCTGATTTGCAGAAATATATTTTCAGAAAGGGCTACGAAGTGTTTGTCATTTCGAACAATGGCTTTGCATATTGAACATCAGATTTATAGTGTTGAATGCACTGGTAAGAATAAAACACTCCAGGATTAATAACAGACTACAGGGGATTTGAATAGGTCTGGTTTTTTTTCTACGATAAGGTGAAGTTCTCCACTCTCAGCATTGTTGTTTCAAGGAATCTACTTGCAAGCATTCGAAACTTCTGGTATGGGCATCTCAGTGATTGAAGAGACCAAACAGTGATATAGACGAGCTTAGTGGCAAGGTATTATTTAAACCAAACACCATAACCCAAAGACCTTGCTTGGTCGGCATTCTGGAAAATTTATCTATCCTGCAGCCAGTTGCACAGGTTACTGAGCAGCTGCTAATTATATCTCTGGATAAATTATTCAAGATGACTAAATCATATCATCCGGATTATTATGGGAGCTGGATTCATTTCCAAATATTGATTTTTGGGACGAAGGTTACGGTTTTATTAAAGATCAATATTCAATTTATTTGCTTAAATATTTGGAACAAAGTATCTACGTAAAGTGATTATATTTTCTGTTGCCGTGGGCCCGAGCTTTATTTAAACGGACTATATCCTAAGGTTCGTAATAATATTTCAGTATGCTATTGCAGGTGCTAGTTCTTTACTTAAGGCGGCCATAAAACATACTTGGTGCGATTAATGTTAGTAGAGACTGCGAGGGTATCCGATATATGACGTTTGAATGAATATTAAAGTTTGTTGTGGCTCTAATATTTATCGTGCAATATATAATAACATAAGTGGCTATTTCCATAGTTTGGCAAAAATAATTGAGAACCCAACATTCTTATTGGTGGAGGTTTCGCAATGAATATATTGGTACCGCCGCATTGTTAGAATTGCTGGAGTTACAAGATATACAGTTGCACCGTATATCTGACGGCACTGGGAGTCTGGATACAGTAGGAACCATGAACGCACAATAACAGTTAGAGAAAATGTTTAGAAGCAGAGTCAGTCTGGGCAATCAGGAGATAAACGAAGGCTCTCAAATAGAATTCGAGGCCATCGAGAGATACTCTGGAGTGTTACATTGAACGGATACTTGTCATTACTTGCAGGAGTTAGAAGACAAGTGTCGTCTCTCTCTTGTTACGCGAGCTGGAGGTTGTAGCCGTATCCTGTTGAGCACAGGGTGTGGAGGCGAGTCGTTACTTGTGCTCAGTGTGTCGACACTCAGACCGTCGAACACAACAAGAGAGGCACAGGGTTGTTTCAAGAGGAAGTGTAGTAGTGTGGAAGGTGACGGCACTAGTCACCGCTAGTGCAAAAAGAGGCCAGAGTCCTTGACATAATCCCGTGAATGAAAGTGATTCCAAGCTTCAGAGCACACTACTAACAGGTGTTAATAGAGCATTTCCTTATGCCGCAGCTAATGAGGCAGATGAGATCATACGAAAACAAACACATGTTCTTTTCCAATTAATACAGTCCAAGAATTTCCATATGGGTGTGCAAGCTTTGATGTCAACTTGTAGCAAAGAAATCAAACTGGTAATGACCGACTCTATCATGGTCTTATTCAACACTGTTGCCACCTGCTTTAATGAAGTCGTCAAAGACTGAAATGTGGTAGGTCTTATGTTTAGAGCTAAAAAAAAGGATATAAACATAGAGACAATTACAACATTGTGGCCCTGCTGTAGGTGCGCACCCAAACAGAATCAGAGTGAAGGGAAATGTATTCATCATCAGCAGCAATAGCAAATATACTGGCTTTCATTGTACTCTCTATCCCAGCGACAATTGCACAGAACTGCAGTCTCTGCTGAATCGTTAAACTTCGTAAGCATCAACAAACACTCAGCTGTTTTGGTTTTCGAATCAATGGAATAAATGAACACTAGTTTCTCATACTCATTGTTGGATGCTAGTTACTATTGGAAACTATTTTCTGCATCTCGGGGATTGTATGCACGCATTTTTATTTACTGGTGAAAATATATATTTAAATGTCCAAATGCACATCACAACAGTGGCATTACAAATAGAACAACATACACTATGAAGTGACTATGCAGGGGATTACTTGCAGTTGTACACAAGAGTTGATTAAAAATAACACCATCAGCACCTATTCGAACATCTTCAATATCCAGAACTTATAAATTTAGAACAGAGACTCACTCAAATAATTGCTTGACTCAGAAGGTTTCGAAAGATCAGAATTAATTTTGTGATAACAGAATTCTATAGTTGCAGAAGTAAATTCAGTCTGTGTGTGAAATTTGGTGAAGGTTAAATCATGGAGTCACTAGACAGCCCAGTGTTCTCAAAAGAGTTCAATGGCACGTTCTACGGTGTCCAGCTCAGAGATGTTCAAAAGGAAATGGGAATTGGGAATGAATTGTGTTGCTTTTGATGGCAACTGGAGGAGCAGAAAATTGCAAGCAACATGCTGGCCAAGCTTAATAAAATAATTTCATATCTATCCAGGATAGACCCAGCAGATTGCAGGCTTCTTAATTGGGCCATGCATCCCACAATAGTTGCTTTAGTGCAACGCAGAATTATGAGTCATCCACTTCGAGATGTTAAGCTTGCAGTCGCCTTATGTCTCAATGAGATCGCTCGAATTACAGCACCTATGGTTCCTTACACCGAGCACATTTGGAGACAGGTGTTACAGCTGATTGTAGACAGTTTGGATGGATTGAAATACGACAGAGATTCTATCTTTGGTACACAGGTAAAAATCTTGGAGTTAGTGAACAACACTAAAATTTTCAGTCACATGCTGAATCTTGGTTATGGTGAAATGATTCAGCAATTATTTCAGTGTCTCCTAGACAATCTCAGGGAGCGTCATTCAGAGGAGGTGAAGACATGCATCATGACTATCTTATCCTCAATCTTAGATGAGGACTGCAACATATGCAAACAATTGCAAACTGAATTGTTGGCATTATGGAGAGGAGGAATAAGGAAAGTGTCCATGACATATGAACTCTCAGCTGAATTAATTAAGCTTCAGGCTGAAAGATTCATGAGTTCGTTATTTGAAAACGAATGGGCATCATTAGGCTTACAGGTTGCAGGATCTCCGGTGATAGGCCATGACTCAGTGATTACAAGGCAGCTTTGTTTCTTATGCCAGGAGGGCTGGTCGCAGGGGCATGTTTGCAAGATTGAACAAGGGGAAGATAGATGGCAGCTTAGTGATGGAAACATTACAGTTCAGACTATCCCACTTCTAGGACACGTTGGTGAGTGTTCAGCACTCTACTTTAGTGATTTGGTGGCGGAGTTTGATAACTCCAGGATCTTAGTTTGTGGTGACCAGTTGAAGACTTTCAGTGATTCTGGTAATGAGGAATCATGTGACTTCTTTAGCAGCACTTCACTTTTGCATCCCACTGATATGGATGACCCATTTTGCAGTACATCTCAGGACAACACTAATGAGAAGTGGGCCTTGAAGAGTCAGCTGAAGGTTAGCGATGATGCTATTATTGCAGCACTAGTTCACCATGATAGCACTCATCAGATCATTGATGATCTGTACAGGACAACTCAGAGAGATCAAGGGCAAGACGACACAGGGATTAGATCCTACACTGCAGGTTTACAGGGAGTTAGGATAGCTTTTGAGGATTGGAAGTCAGAATATTTGAAGCTACTTACAAACTGTGACCACCTGTTACAGGTTGCCGAGAGTTATGCTAAGCAGTTGAGGAGTAAGGAGGTTGAGATTGGTAAGCTCAATAGGGAGCTTAGTGCTACTCAGAGCACTTTGGAGCACACTCGTATCACTCTATAGGAGGCGAGGAATCAGATTGTAGTCTCTAACCAGTACAGGGAGCAGGATGACAGGGATAGGTCCGAATTCTATCAGGAGGTGATTCAGGAGCTTGACAACATACAACAGACCTATGACTTGGACAGTTGTCCAAGAAGATCTTTGGGTCATCCGGAGTTTCGTGATGAGTTAGATCACTTTCAGAAGATGGATAACTCTTTGTTTGATATGGGTGCGGAGTTGACTATTGATAATCCCCTCTTTGAGTTAGATGAGGGAGATACTTCCTATCCCCGGGATGAGGACGATGTTAGCTGCAGGGTCTGGGACCCAGGTGCAGTCATCAGAGGTAAGCCTCGATCATTAGGTTGGAGTAGCGGGATGAGCTCAGTTGATGAGTAGTATGGTTTGTGTACTCGCAGTCCAGAAGTGGTAGCTATGCCTGGCAGCATGATGGGAGTTATGCCTTTTCTTACACTACCACCCGTTGAGGATGTTGATCAGGTAGGACTTCTTCAGTACAGGGTTATCGAGTTTGGCATGCTGGCTGGTGTGAATTTTTCACACACTGGTCTACTTTGTGTGACTCTAGGTATTGAGAGGCAGTCATGGAGTCCTTATGCTGCTTTGGGGTTTCTAGCAGAGCTATTTAGTGCATCAGGGGTGGGAGTCTTATCCAGCAGTTTTGACAGTTTGCCTCTTCGGCGCAGTTTCTGGCGCAGGCAAATCAGAGGGGTATGCTTGAGGACGGTTTTCATTTTTGGAGCTGATCAGGATGAGATTTGGTTTTCCCTGGCATATGGCCATAGAGCGCGGAAGAGCCCAGTTGGAGTGAGGTCCTCAGTTGGGTTGAGATCCTTCTTACAGATGTTAGCAGTGCAAGGCAGATTGGTTCGACAGATCCTACAGTGATTTGAGATTCTGACATTATATGGGCTGTTGTTTGGTTATTGTATGAGTGGCTTCATAGATCGGAGCATGACGATTGGGTTAGTTTCACACGTTTGGTTGGTGGAGTCGCCTCCCAGAGGTTGGTTTGGGATCCCGGTATTTGATCTCAGCAGGTAGATACCAATTGCTTGAGGGCAAGCAATCTTCGGGAAGGGATAATTTAATGTCCCCCTTTTGGGGTACATTATATTGAGCTGTGTCATTAGCCTATTTACCCTGATCTGAAGGACTAACCATGGCGTGGCAGTGTTCCAGGGGATGATTGACCTAGGTGGTTTCAGTTCCAGGCCAATTAGTGTAGTTTCTGCAAGTTTCCAGGGCACTTACTATTTATAGTAAGTCAGCAGGGGTTTAGAATTCTCAGCTTTTCAATAGTGGACTTAGAACATCTCGTCGAAAGCTTTCCGGCGAGCTATCACACGATGACATCTAAACTCGTTTGGGCTTCCGTTTTAATGCCGAATGATTTTCTCACTTATTTATTATTTTACTTTATAACTCAACGGTCATTTATTTAAAGTGACTTAAAGTGAGTTTATAAAGAGACGAAATGGGCATACGAAGAGTCACAGTGGGGAAACTGAAGAGTCACAGCTGTAGCCATAAGAGGAGGTTTTGGAGTCTCATTTCAGCATGCTTCAATTTATGAATATTATTTCTCCTTGAGAATTCAAGAAGCTTCAGCTATCGAATCAGAAATCTGAGGACAAAAACCTTCAGCATTTCTTGGTGGATTGGACGGAAACCCGATTCATCCCGATGCGGATTCACTCAGAGTTCGCCATTGTTTTACCAAGTTCCTTTCATCCAGTCTTACTGTTCTTTACTGTATTTCAGATTGGATATCGTATTTCGTGGTTATTGTATTGCTGATGTATAATACAAAACCAGATTTTCTGAGTTATTTCATGAGATTGCAATTGCTGGTTTTATGAATAAATCTGTTGGTTATTCAAGAGTATCTGCTGGTTATTTGCATGTTATTGTTTATTTTAAATCTGCTTAAGATTTATTGGTCGAAATCAGTAAATGGCCAGTTAAGGTCATTTCACATAGATAAAACTTCAATGGCTCCCTTTAATGACAATACTTAGTCTTTGAACTCCCTCTTGAGTAGTTTGATAGCAGCACCTCCCAAACACACACTCTAATTTTTTTTTAATTGCATTCCACACCACTTTTCTTGTTTTAAAACTGAGCACATACTCACACAGTTCGCGTGTGTAACTCATACATGATTTTCACTCCTTGATGACAACTATATTTTTACTGCATAAACGAACTGTGTAAGAGGCAACGCACTCCATCCATTGTTGATTCACAGGAAACCGGCACTCCTCTATTCCATCTTGACCTGCAAATTTTTCTAAAATTTAAGTCCCATACGCATGATTACCATTCCACTGCATTCATTATTTTTCTAGACTGTATATTTTATAAAAAGAGTTACAAAACACTCGAAATATCTGCAGCCAGAACACATGTGCCAAGTACGTTTTGTATCACAGAATTTGAGTTGAACACGTTCTTTTTTAAAACGCAACCGTTACTCTACCTTGCTGTTGCAACACCCAAGCGCCAGCCTTTACTATTGTCTGCTAAAGAAAACTTTATTGGTCACGTTTTTCACTTAGCTGTCACTTGTCAAATAAATGCCACACACTTTACACATTCAGTTTGATGTGTCTTTTAGAGCAAGCATGCGCGATAATTTACTGATCAAAACGGCTCACACCCGATAATAATCAACATGCCAAAACGGGGTTCCCTTCTCATGATTCATGATGTTTTCTGAGAAAAAATGCAACACCCGATATATCCTCTACACGTTCGTTTTACTTGAATCCCAACGCTGTAAACAAACACCATATATCCAGTTTTTAAAATCAATACAATCACTTACACTTGTGTTTTTTAATTAGTTACTAGTTTATGTTTTCCTATTAAACGCGACCACTTACACCTTGTTCATAATTAGATTCATGTTTACATTCTACGTTTTGGTGCAACCGTTATACACAGTAGAGGACATTTTGATCCTTATGAGGCACGACAACTGGGAGAAAACATCATTGTTTTGAACCAAGAGATGATATATTTTTAACAACATCCACAGCGCACGCACAGCAACCCTTTCAAAGGTGTTGCGACACATGTCAACAGGAACCAAATCACCGCACAAGCACACAAACTCCTCTCTGACTCAGCCTCATACAAGACAACAACAAAAGCTTCTAAGAGAACGAACTAAGCTAGTCTTAGAGCATGACACAACACAGGTGTCATCCATGGAGGTAACCTGAAATGCATCAGATGACAAAAACACAACAAAAACTGCACTGTTCAGCACAATGGCAAACTCTGCATGAGCTTGGACATGGAAGAGCCGAAATGCATCAGATGACAAAAACACAACAAAAGCTGCACTGTTCAGCACAATGGCAAACTCTGGATGAGCTTGGACATGGAAGAGCCTCAAACTCCTGTCCTTAGCCTTCTTGGAAACCTGCAAACTCCCGTTCAATCTCCTCCACGGGTATAGTAGCCTCTGAAAAAAAGAAAAGCAATGAGCAAAAATCAAGTCTAGGATTGAGCCAAAATCGTACCAAACCCGCTAAAAACATGCATAACCAAAACTCACAACCAAAAAGGGAGAATAATTTAATTTCCAAGAATATGTAACGCCTCTCATCCCATTAGTTGCCAAAGAATCAAACATTCTCCCAAAAAATGTTTTTGAACACTCCACCAACATAGCAATTTGTACCATCTTAAAGTTAGCACCCATTAATTTGGAATCTCTAAGACCTTTTTAGGCCCCATTTTAGTGATCTCCTAAAATATGGATGCATTTATGCTTGATTTGCTGCTTTTTCCTCGTTTTCTGTCCGTTTTCGCCCATTTATTTTGCACCCCCGAGATCCTCGAGCATTTTCCATGGATTGTGCCTTCTGGGGTACACTCAAAGTCGATCTGTACCTGGGGTACCCGAGGCATTTTTTAATGAGAACTTAGACCCATTTCGGGTTTTTTCATGTTTTCCTGCCCAATGCAATCGGCCCTTTTGATTTTGATGCCCGAAATCAGTATAAAAGGAGGCCTACTCACTTCATTTGATCGTCCACAAGTTCTATATGCAATCCACGCACGCCCAAAGAAATTCACACTTTCATTTGATCATCCACAAGTTCTATATGCAATTCACGCACCCCTCCTTGAAAGATTTGGGGGTGGGATACCACCAAAAACTTTCAATGGTCGAGGGTAGAGACATCCCCAACCCATTCTTAATATGACATGGGTTTCATAGAAAGGAATTGTCGATTGTCTATTAGGGATGGAGTCATCCTCAATCTTTTTGAGGATCAAGGGTGTTGATACACCTAACAAGTCTTAGACTTCTCTCTTTTGAAGCATTATGTCCTCAAACCACTACCTTTTGAAGGTGGTGTTGGGGGTCAGGGATCCCAATCACCACATCCCATTCAAACCCCCAAACACCTGACCTAAGACAAGCCTAGAAACTTGTCAGGGATCGAGGCTCATGGATGCTAGTTCCTCAACTTTCAAGACTTAGCAAACTTTTTTCGTTTTACCGCTAGGCTTTTTAGATTGCTTGGGGTTTAAAATCCTTTCTTTTGTACTTTTCTATGCTCGATTTGCACCTTGATTGAGTTTGACAAAAATGGAATTCAGGGGCAAAACACCCTTACTAATTGCTCAAATTGTGCTTATTTGCATTTGATTATAACCCTAGCTCTAGCTACAAAAATTCTACACTTTAAGGACGAACACATCACACCAAAAAAAGAAAAAGGTACACCAATCTAATCCTAGACAAAACAAAACCCAAAACACCACGTAGAACAAGAGGGAAAAACATCAAACAATGAGAGAAGGGAGTGAAACCCTACCTAGGGTTTGAAAAAGGTACATTCGATCCACACAACAAAGCAACTAGCTCCACGGTCCTGCCACAGTACACAAGGTACACACTTTCTTTGCTCGAAACACTTGGAGATTGCTCAAGTTTTAGAAAGCAACACACAAATGAGGGATGAAACTGCCTTCTATAGGCACAAAGTTGAGATGGCATTAGCAAGTTTTAGCAAAAAGGTCACCTTTTAGGGTTTCATGTGGGAACAAACTTTTTCTGCATCAGAGATGGTATTTACCTTGTCATCTCTAATACCCCAATGTTTGATCCCTAAAAGGGACACAAAAGCAAAAAACAACACAGGGGGGATGATTGGGTTTTGGGGGTGAGGCGCCCCGAAAATTTTTGGGGGAAGCTCATCCCCAATCCCCTAAGGAACAAAAAAACTAAGCAAAATTGAACAAGGGACAAAGAGGCCATCAATGGTCGGGGTTTTGGGGATCAAACAAGATATTGAGAAGATCAATTCCTCAATCAATGAAAGCTAGAAAAAATGATCACTTCAATTCAAAAATATTTTTATTCTAATTTAGCCTATTCCCTAACAATAGTAACCTCTCTTTTTCATCATCATTGTTGTAGTGGAGGTGGAAACCCCAACACGAGGTTTGACTTAGGCAAGCCCCTATACAACACAACATTTTCCCTCTTTTATGTGTATGTTACAAATCCAATAGCTAAAGGTAACAAAATTGTGCGGAGTAAATTGAAACACAGTTTCAATTTTCAAACATCAAAGAGGACAAAACCTTAGGTATACGCCGATTAGCTCCATAGACTGATACTTTTTGGATAGATTTGGAGGGAGTGATCCACAAGGTATCTGTTGAATTAAAAACACACAGGAAACTCCTTTTTTTGCTACTTGTTTGACTTAGTTTGTTGTAGGTGTCAACTAGTTTTTCTTAGCTTGACAATGTTTTGGTCTTCTAGCTAGTGTAGTACCCCGCCCCTAGTCCGATTTTATAAATGTTATGATTATTTTAGGATGATAAATTATATGTTAGGAAATCATTGACGCTTATGATTTTATTGACCCCATACTTGCATGTGTATGGTTGATGTGTTTGTTTTATATTTCTATTTGACATGTCTGATATGGTTGAGGGACGGAGTCGTAGTTACTTGCTTGCAAGATCCACACGATCGGTTGATCCCCATCATTGTCTGTTATATATTTATATATGTATGTACATGCGGGTTTTGTATGCAAGTTTGTAGGTACAGAGCATCGTTTTCCTTGAATTGGCAGGAGTGAGTGTGCCCATAAATATTCATCTCAATGGTAAAGAGGGGAGATAATACACAGACGCAAAACCCTAACCTAAGCCTAATTATCCTAGGATTGGACAAGTATCGGTTTGACTACCCTACCCAAATTCGTCTAGTAGGCATGAATTTGTGGATCCCTTCGCTTGTGTTTGCTTGGTTTTATGTCATTTGATTTCAGTTGATTTATTCTTTATGTGGGTGATTTTATGTGATTATTAATTTATTGATTATAGTCGAATTTAATATTAATTATGTTCCTAAGTTAATTTGTGAAAATTAATCCAAAGTCAAATAATTGATTATTTGGATTTAATTGGTAATTAGATTTAATTGTGCATGTGAGTATTATTAAATAATTAAATATTTAATTGCATAGACTTAGGATGCTTTAAATATTTAATTTATTTAATATGAGTTTTTATTATTAACATGTGCATTAATATTAATTGAAAAATGAATTATTTTCAAAAAGTAATCAACTTGTTTTTAAAAGTCAAAGTTGAGTTGTGCATGAAAAGTGTTTTTAATTTATTAATTAGATTTTCTTTCAATTTCTGATTTGGAGTTGAAGTGAGAGTTAGCTGTTGAGTTGTCTTTAGGGTTGCATGAAATAGAGAATTGAATCCTTAATAGGGAAAATTGCTTTCATTTTGGGGATTAGACAGGTTTTGGAGGAGAATTTTTGGGGAGAGCTTGTGTGCTTGGGATTTTTGAGAATTTTGGTTGTTGTGGTTTCTTGTTGTTTTGGCTTCATTGTGCATCTGGAATTTGGGTGTTGCGTTCTTCGTAGATTCCAGATCTGCAGGTTGAATCGATCTTCAGAGCAATCCTGGTCTTCAAATCTTCACAGGTTTTCTATTTCAGTTTCTGGCGTTGGATCCAAGGTAGGCTTAGAAATCCTGCCTGTAAGTTTAATTTTGTAATTGTCTGGCTTTCTTTGTTTGTGCAAATTTTAAACATGTCTCTGTAGTTAGATCTGTGCTTTATGTGATTCTGGGTATTTAGAAAATCCTAGTTAAATTGATTTTATGTATTTATTAAAATTTAACATTGTATTATTATGCTAGCAAAATTTCATTGTTAGATTCTCTATAAAACTCTTAGAAAACGATAAATCAATTCTATAATATAGTTGTACTATAGTGCTGAAAGAAAAATAAATCCCCCATTAGAAAGAAATCAATTTGTTACAAAAACCCAATCATGGTAAAATAAATTTATTTTGTGTAGCATATATATGCTTGTATAATAAAATGCATGGTTTTAAAAAAAATGTTTTCTACAAAATTTCTATGGTAAAAAGGACTTACAATTTATTCTTTTAAATAAAATAAAACACCCTCTTAAAAAAAAGAAGTGAGTGTCACATTTTCTTGAATTCTATGATTAAAGTACAAAGTTTGTTTTTTCCTAAACTCACATGGCTTTCTTAGATTTAATTTAATATTATGCTACCTATTTTATAGTCACTTTTGGGGACTGACATCTTTTAAACTATGTAAACTTTAGGTGGTGACCATGCTAAGATAAGGCCTCCCCACCCATAGTTTTTTTTTTTTATTTGTTTGTTTTACTCAACCTCTTTATGTTAAGTGAGAAAGGAAAGGGAAGGAGTGGGAGGTGGGCCCAACACTCTCCCCAATGTTACTATGTATTTAAATTTGTTTTGTTTTATTTTTATTGTTGATTAAGCATGTGGGCCACGTCCCCCACCACTTGTGTATGTTTTTATATATTAAAAAAAATTTTAAAAAAATTTAAAGTTTTATTTTATGTTTTAATTCAAAAGTAGTTTAGTTTATAATTTTTATTTATTTTGTTAATTAATTTATCTTAAATTAAATTTGTTTATTAATTTCTAATGAATTAATATTTGCGTATTAGTTTTAATGAATTAAGAGTCGATTTTTTTTTATTTTGATAAATTAATATTTGTATATTAATTTATTAAGTTAAATTTGGTTTTATAATTAATTTATTGTGATTTGTTTTTTGGCCATTATTAGTCATAAAATATTTATTTATTGAATAACATTAATTTAAAATAATGTTATTTAAGTGAATCTTTTTGGACAAATTACATATTCATTTGTAGGATTAATGGTTAAGTTATTAAGAAAATTATATGTGATCTAATTAGGTATTTAATCAAACGTTAGGAAATTTTGTGTTACAATTAGAACCGATGCCCTGATAAGTGTTATGTTTATACTGAAATTGGGCATTTTTGCTTTATTAAATTCATGGATCGTATATAGGGAATATTCATTTGTTTATGACAATATTGTGATGATTATGTTAAGTTTCTCTTAGCAGTTTTATGTGGTTCTATTTCGAATTCGGTTATGTCCTTTATGAAATTTAAATGCTTATGGATCTATTTTAGTTCTTTATGGCATGAGTGTTGTATTCTTCGTTCCTGGAGTGTTTTATTTTGCTTATTGAGTTATCAGGCACTAAATGACCTAGGGGGAAAATAGAGGCCGAGATATGAGTCAGTTTGATATGTTTTTGTCTATGTTTTGATGTGTGTGTTCTCTGATCATCACCTGGCTCAACCATATGGGCTCTTGTTTCTTTGTATTATGTTTATGGTATCTTTGTAATTATATCGGTTTCTTGTGTGTGAAACTGGATATGAGATTACTTGGTTGTATACCTGATTGATCTATGTGAGATTTGTGAGCTTAGGAGAGGTTAAATAGGTACATCTTAAGGGAGTGGCTTACAATAGGGGTCCGGGGCTCAAAAGGGGCCAGTACCAAGGTAACCTATCGTAAGTTGATTAATAAGTGATAACCTAATAATAAAACTTGGGGAATAACATTAAATACAAGATTGATATTCTGGTTCCGTATGGATTATGTTGAGAATCCGGAGTCCAAAGTGGCCAGTCCAGGGTAACTCAACCTGATAGACGCTTGAGGGTCTGGGGTCAAGAGACCAATCCAGGGTAACTCAAGTAGTCATCCATGTGATGACACTCCCATAGTATGTAGTCTAAGCCTCCTCCATATTTATTCTTCATGTATTAGATGCCTCTGGATTAGTGAGTCTTACTTATCATTGTCTTTTGGTTACCTTGAGTAGAGAGCTTTCAGAATCCTCTTGCTTAGTGGTTTTCCCTTGTTTTTATTTTGGTTATCCGATTGGGGTTCGTTGTTATCTCCTCAACACGGTGGGGTAGGCCTTTGTGGTTCTACACGAACGGGTGGTAGTGATTCTTTACCATTTGAGATTCGACGTCCTGGTGTCGGTGCTTGATGGTGATTCCGCAGTTGGAATCCTTATGATGCCTCATTGATGCTTCTTTTCTTACCTTCATTATGTAATCCTGTATTAGTGTATCGCATGTGATACCTAATCTGGACATTGTATTATTATTAGTTAGAGTGATTACTACATACCCTGTGACATGTGCAGTGGATGTGAGTTGATTTAGATATCATGGATGTCCATGAGGATTGTATTTATTGTTATATGATGTAATTGTAATATTTATGATATGGAATCTTTTGTTGATGTTAGTTCTAGTTGTGTTATGTTCTTAAGTAACTCTACGTCATGGGACCCTTGTGTTTTGTAATCTGTGATGGTTGTTGGTTTAATGTGAGTAAATGGTAATTGCTTCCGCACTGTTGATTATCTTGTATGTTAACTTTTAAAAAAAAATTACTCACCAAACTTAGTAGCGTGTTTTAGGTTAATCTCTCTTGGGTTCCCTGGCAGGGCGCTATAGCTAGAGTCTTGTCCTTAGAAGAGTGAGCAAGTCGCCTACTCTTGGGTCTATGAGAAAAACTCATAAGTTGGAAATCTAGAGCGAAATTTTGAGGATTTTCACGAAGGTTTGAAGTTTTCCAAGTGATGTCAAATTGTGTAAGGGTGTGGGATGACCAAGTGAAAATGAAAGAACGATAAATTAGGAACACTAAGTGGAAATGAAAATGTAAGTAGTGATAGGAAAAGAGAAAACAAAATTCCAAGAACCCTTAGTTGAAAATACAAAAAAAGTCAAATGCATTCCATGTGGAAAATGTAAAATTCTAAGAGTTTAACCTAAAGTTTGAATTTCCTAAGGTATTTCCAGCTTTTGGGTGAAAATCCACCCAAGGTTCATTGACATTTTCAGCTTATTTGATGGAATCCAATCAACTTGCAAGTATTTCCAGCTCCCTACTTCAAACTCACCATAGAAGAACATCAATATTTTGAGGTGAAATTGGAAGGGTGAGTTAAGATTTAATCCAAAATTGAAGATCATGGCGAAAGAAATCTTAAAGAGTGATGGAAGAAATTTCAAAAGGAAAGGTGAAGTTGCACTTAAATACTTTAGCATTCCCAACTCCTAGGTGTAAATGTGCCCAAGAGGTGTAAGAGGAAAATTGAAGAATTAAGAAGGTTTCAAATTGAAAATGAGAAGGGATCTTTGAATTGAGATGAAGTTTATGGTTTGAGTTGAATTTCAAAGGATAAAAGGGAAAGTCCTCAAGCACATAAAGAATCCTTGAATGAAGTAAAATTCTTGAATGAGCATGCAAAATCTAAATGAATTTCAAGTGAAAACAAAGGTTCTTGATCATTTCCAGCTCCTATTAGGAATTTCGCCCAAGCATTTTGCTCATTTCCAGCTCCTATTAGGAATTTTGCCCAAACATTTTGCTCATTTCCAGCTGACTCTTGGAAATCCACCCAAGACTTTTGCCATTTCCACCTTCCCCTCTCATTTTAACCGAAGGAAGGAACTCAACATTTAGATGAAAATTAAAATTTGAAAGAAATGCGAAAAAGGTCAGCCTCCTATACTCCAAAAGATGTGACTCTTTGTTTGAAGGCTATAAATAATGACCTCACAACTACTTCTTGATCACTATTCAAAACAAACCACATGCGGATCTGATTAAGAAAGATACGAACTGGAGCAGATAACATGGAATTCAAGACATTTAAAATGCAAAATTCAGATTTGAGGGCAAATTGTCAAGCCATTTCAAGGCAAATTGAATCCCAATATTCATTAAACCCTAAAAGAAAACCCTGAATTCAAGAAGAGATGTGATTATAAGGGGAAAATCAGAATCTAGAAGGCAGAAAAAGAAAATTAAGGGCAGAGATGGATGAATCTCAGAGCAGATCAGATCAATTATAAGCTGATTTTGTTTGACATGGTATGTTGAGCTTGAGTTTTTGAACCTACATTTATCTCGTTCAACAAGACAAAAAATGTGCAAAATGAGCCGGCTGACTTAAGTGCTTGAAAATACTTTGACAACATCAAAATCCACTCAAGACGATTGCATTTCCAGCTTGCCCTAGGAATCCCACCCAAGCACATTTGCTCTTCCATCTTGCATTAAGATTTGCACCCAAGAAATGAAAGCACTTCCATCTCTCATGAGGAAACCCGCCAGCATTATATTAATTTCCAGCTTAACTTCTCATTTCTGCCCTAGGGGACAATTAAAAAATAAAAAATGCAAAAACAAAAGTAAAGGGAGGTAACTTGGAGAGTTTGGGTTTAAAATTTGAATAAGTGTCAAATCAGCCCTAATACACCAAGGGGTGCGAATTTCAAATTGAGGGATGTAAATGAGGAGATCATAACCTCCTTTTAAACTTAATTCAAAATAAATCAGATGCAAATCAGGAGCAGACTTGAGTAATTAGGTGCGGAAATTCAAACTTGAAGCTGGACTGTTCAAACATTGAGTGAAGAAATTAAATCAGCTGTGAAGTGCATGTTAGTCTATTTTGTTTCCCCACAGCTCAATAACCTTTTAACAAGTTGTCATGGTGTTTAAAATCTTCAATCTATATTGTTAAGTCCTTTGTAAGGGTTAGCATTTAACAAATTGCCCCAAAATGCTTATCCTGATCAAAAGTCATGTGCATGAGTGAAGGTGGGAACTCTGCATTAATAAGAATTTGAGTTTTTAACCAAGTAGGTCAATTCCTTAGGGTATTGGGCATTTCTTTTTAGGGCTTCATGACAGGTTGCAACTTCTCATGACATTGAAATAGTCTTGTTTCTGTTTTTTGCATGAAGGCACCATGATACTTCGTATCTAAAGAATGCAACCAAGTAACCAAGTATCCATCATTTTTACCATAAAGAAAACACCTTGCTGCACCAGATACATACATGTTGCATAGACCAGCCAGAAGAGTAGTCAGTATAGCACATTGTGAGTTCAAGAAGAATGCAGATTCGACATGTTACCAGGAATTTGATAGGTCATATCCACATGTTGAAGTATTTTCAGTTTGCAGTTTCAACATGTTTGACAGGTATGTGAGATATTTTTTCAGGGTCCCTATATCTCAGCATTCATATTTACTAAATATCATGTGCAAGTTACTATTTCATGAAGATGCAGAAGGTTGCTAGTTTGTAGGAGCTGCTTTCATATCTTTCTCTTTTTGTATTTCAAAGAAGGGTTGTATAATCCTTGTTTATGTGAAGACTTCTATTGGAAACCCTACACTTCCAAACTCTCATGGAACACCTTGGCTAATGAGTTACTTGGATCCTAGTTGTCAGAAAAGAGTCAAATTTACTGTGAATTAGTGCTGATAGTTGTCTCCTTGCTTAGAACACGTTGAAGAAATGTGGGCCAAAAAAATCTTTGGGAAGCTTTTAATGATGCAAAGCAGTTAAAACAAAAAGTAAAGACTTTGTTCAAACTTGGTTTCCTCAGTTTTGAGGATAGGGCACAAATGGAAACTCTTTATGATGCAATTTCATATACATTACTGTACAGTTATAGGGACTCTGATTTTCCAGATGAATTAGAAAATCTTAAGAAATAGCTGGCTGCAACATATCATATCAACTTATCAGTTTTCCAATCTGTAGCTGATTCGTGGGCCATAAGTCATGTTTTTCCTGTCATGCCTTTTCGTTTACGTGAAGGAGAATCATACTACATGGGGTTATTTCTTGCTCGTGTTTATCAGAAAGTTATGGGAAGTGCTCATAATTTGTTTGGAGGAATTCAATGTCATTCCTTGTGAGATCAAAAGCATTAAAGAAATATTGGTAAAGCTAGTGGATACACAAAAAGGTAATATTTGAACATTTTGGCATTAAGTGTTTCTTTGGACAACAAATGATTGTTGTGGTTTCTGACAGTGGGAACAACAACAGATCTTCCTTATAGAAGATCCTTTTGTTGAAAGCAAGTGTTCGATATTTTTTCCCCATTATGTTGGTGTGCATTCTTCCTAAATCATTCCTATGTGGTATATCTCCACCATATGCAATTTTTGCTTGCTGGTTGGGTTCTGTTAGTTTTTGCAAATCTTTGTAAGTACTTGGACAACATCTAGTTTGAATATTCAGGCCAAGCAGTATTGCATAAATGGGCAGAGGGACACTCTGCTATGTAGCCTGTCTCTTTCAGAACTCAGATTTGATCATGAGGTATCATTAGGTCCATATGGCATGAAGACCAAGGTAGATTGGAGAGCAATTTCAGGATGTTACACTCTAGATGTTGTTATTCCTCGACTAGTGCAATACAATGATGAAACAAATAATGAAGTATTCCAGAATGTTTTGCATATGTGTAACATAAGCTTGAATCAAAATCCAGAGACAGAGCATGTATGGCTATGATGGTAGTAGCTGTAAAAGTGTTAAAGATCAATTCAAGAATGAATATACACATGGAAGAATGGACAATATATGGCTGTCATAGTTAGAGCAAGAAAAAATATAATCCAAGATGCAAAGAAGGGTCTTTAAGTCAGAAGTATTCAATATCAACGTGGTGAGACATGGTCTCTTAAAGGATAATGACAGTCCTGAATCAAGAATAAACAACTGCCATGAGTCATTTATGGCAGAGGACAGTCATAAGTATTAAGGAGAAGTCAGTGTAAGGGACAATTTGCTCTTAACAGAGAAATGTGACAATGGGTGTTACAAAAGAATCCCATACCTGTGAAGGACACAGAAAATGACAGTCCCATTAATCATATATTAGCAGTAAGGGGCATCACAGATGCGAAAAGACAGTGGGACTGTTAAAAATAGTAAATGCCTCGAAGAGCAATGACCTTTTTGAAGAAATAAATAAATAAACAAATATATTATTCTCAAAATAAATAATAATAGTATTAGAATATAAAATAAATAAATTAAGACTAATAGTAATAAAGGAATAAATTATAACATATTATAATCAATTCTAAATATACTAAATTATAAACAAAATAATTAGCAATTAAAAGTCGCGACCTAGGGAATCATAAACCAATGGGTATAAATCATCGAATATGGATTTTATTTCTTTTGCGGGAGCGATGGAGAAGAAGAGAATTCCTTCCGAACGGGGAGTAAGGAGTCTGAGAGAGGCATACAGTGAGCGATTCTGAGACCAGTCGACAGCAAATGGTCAATCAGCAAATAAGAAGTTCCAATCAGTGAAGGAGACAATTATCGAATCAGCAAAGCCTACGGGAGTGGAACAATCAGTCAGGGAATAGGGACAGAAGGATCGAACATCAGCGTTTTTGGAGAATCACAACATCAGCATCTAGTCTGCATTTAGGCTGTGCCATAAGCACAGTCAGCAAATTAGATTCAGCATCGATATAATCTGAAGAATGAGCAGCCGAGTAAGATGGTAATGATCCACCCATTAACAAGGGCAAGGACGCATAAGTAAGAGTCAATTGCACCCAGACATCGCAGGGATATAAGGGAATAATACAGGCAGAAATATCAGACATAACTACCCAATCTGTGCACATGATCAACCGTCCATCAAGCCAGATTTATTATCAACAATGACCAGGGACTAATGCATAACGGTTAAAAGATATCAAGTAGGAAAGAAAGCAAAACAATTAAGGCATATACACCGTGTTATCAGAAACATCAGTTGATATACGTATACATGTATAATTCAGACCAGGATAGATAATATTGCACTCACGTCACGGTTACATCAGAAACAACCATATTATCACACTTGTCAATATATCATATTGATATCATTCATTATTGTCCAAAGCATCAAAACATACGGAAGTCAGGTAGAACATTATATACTTAATAGTATACTTTATCAATATATTCAATTAATATTGAATATTGAAATATACCCAGATCAGTATAATATCCACGTCCAAATTGATCTTATTATGTAAAGCAATTGGATATAAGAGTGACCATTGCAGATCAAGATAGCTTCCAGTGCATTTAGAGTATAAAGTTAATAGAAAGAAGTTTCTTGAGCTTGAAATCAAAGTAATAAATCCCAAGCCCTACCAATCATAGAAAGGGGACATTACAAAGGAAATGGAGATAATAAATCTTCATAAATGCAGTCTTCAAAGTCATAAATGATCAATATGCATTTAGAGAGTTTTCTAGTTCGAATCAATGGTAAGAACAAATGCAAAACATGGAGCACAGTCTATGTGAAAAGATAGTCAAGGATGTGCTAGATACAGTGAATGAACATGCATAATGAAAGGGACATATCAGTCATAAAGGCTATAACTTAACAGTCAGAAAGCAAGAGAAAATACAACAATAGGTCAATGAAGAGTACAAACATGTAGGAAAAGGATAGTGTAATGTCCCCTGCTAGGCTTAGGCCTAAACTGAATGGACTAAGTTGCATTGAATCAAATCTATGTTATTCCATACTTCAAATTAAGAAAAATGGTTCATTTATCATGCTAAATCATATTAGGTAATCTGGTTGTTTTACTAGTTAGTGATATTGATGGATTAGTCTTCAAAATCAATTTTTGTTATTTATCTTTCTTATCTACTAATCGTGTGTCAATAACATTCAGCAGTATTAACCATTTCACTACCCAAACCACGGTATTAAGATATTAAAAATACTAATATATCAAATATTACGCTACTTAATAAAATGATCATACATCGGTGATAATACAAAACAGAGACACCTATCCTTGGAAGCCGGACATCTGAAATTTGTATTCGAATAGTATTAACTGACATCCACTTTCATATTCAAGTAACTTGGAAAGAGGCCACAGCGAATTAAGTAGAGCTTGACATTTGAAATAGGGAATATACTATGGGAAACGAAGCTTTAGCTTCATATCCCATCAAGAATTTTCAACTTTCCAAACTTGTGTATTCATTCCAATGTTTCATTATATTTGGAGTTATCTATTTCTGAGGTGCTCTATGTTCGATTGTACCAGACAAGCATCAGAGGTGGCGTCGAAAGTTTTTGTCTAGGATACAATATCTATCAAAGGTAGGGATGCACCAGATAATTCTGACTCTAAAGATTGATACTTTGTGAGAGAAAATATTGTACTCCTCGAGTTGAATGGAAAACTTTGGATGGTCGACTAGTCTTTTTGCATCAGGGATACCATTTAACATAAAACAGTATCCATGTTAAAAGAGTCGTTATCCCAGTAAGTTTGGTCCTATGTATAATTTCTAAAGAGAGCATACAAAGTAATTTGGCTTCTAAATATTGAAGTGAAGAATTAAGAGATCCTTCTAAAACCTTGCAAAAGATTCCAAGGAAAAAAGAGAAGGTAAGAACTTAAGAGATTCACTAGAAGCGAACTTAAAAATTTAGCAAAAACAAGTCTGAATGATAAACATAAATGAGTTATCATAGAACACCCCTAAAAGTTCAAACCCCAAGGAACATGGTAATGTGTTCGAAATTGCATCCAACATGCTTGTGCAACACAACCCAATATATGAAGCCAAGGCAATATATTGAAATTGGTTAAGTACTGCATCCAATATGTAAAGTGCAAAATACCCAAGTTAATGAGGTAAGGTTCAAGCAAGACCAAGGTTACCAAAAAGAAGGAATTTCACTTAATTGAATTCTTTTTTTTTCAAATACCAGAAATAAAAACTAATAGAAGCCTAAAAATTTAAGGATGTCAAAAATAATTAAATTGGTATGTAACAATAATTTGAAAATAAGACATCAAGACTTTGAAACTTTGATAATTACAATAATATTACATACACATTCAATAATAGACCGATAAAAACACACCTGAAAATGGAAGCCAATCTATATTTGTTAACTCTGTTCTGTCTTCATTTGCAATCCATATGTTCAAACCTGCAATATAAAAATTGGTCAACCAAAAAACCATTTATAAATCATCCTAAAGAGATTATACTTGAAATTGGTGGGTTTTTTTCTAATTAGCTGAGATACATGGAAAGACATATTACAACAATAAGTTTGATATGTATATAAAATTTAATTAAGCGTGCAAAGAATCCCACCCTCTGAATATGAAAGTGAAGAATAAACAATTTTTCTTATGAACCTCAAAATGTTTAAGTGAAAAAGAGAACTTGCAAAAAAAACATTAAGAAGGTGTGAATAAAATACTTTAAATACTAAACAAATAAAAGTTCATCAGAGATAAATTAAATAATATAAGCTCAGGTAAATGGGCTTCCAAAGCAGAAACCTAAGCTTTAACTTTAAGAGACCTAATATACCCCAAGCGACATGATAGTTTGTTAAAATTGGGTAAGCACGTCCCCATAAACCCTAAGAAACATGGTAACATGTTAAATCCAGCATATCTCAATGGACGAAACAGGGGCATAATAATAACATATTGAAATAAAAAAATACCACATCTACATAAAATTGTATAAAGAGTGGGTAAAGACCACATACACAATATGCTATGTGGGTAAAGACCACATACACAATATGTATTAAATTGAATGGATGCACAAATTAGGTGCAAAACACTGGGTGCAGGTATTGAAATTTAAAGGATAGAAGTTGCAACAAATTGGGTACATACCTATATTGAAATATAAACAAGACTAGAATAATCCAGAAATTGCAGGCTAAAATGACCGAATTCATCATATTTCTTGGCCCTCTTATGCAAATCAAACCTGCAAGCAGGTGTGATTAGGAAAATAAACCACAAAAGAAGCCCAAATATCAATTGGTTGATCAATATTGCGTATAGAACTATTATACCCAGGTGGAATTGGAGACTGAAATCACCGAATTCTCTATGCATCTTGGCCCTTTTCTGTAGATCAAAACCCGAAAATCAATTGGTTAATCGTCTAAAGGAAGTTAAACTAGATAAATTTAAAAGATATATAACCCGTTTGTAGATAAAGAAATTGCAGGCGTCTTCTGACTGAAAACACCCACGAAATTTAGTCTACCAAAAAAACAGTCAAGAATACAAGAGGAGAATAATCAACTTACAACCAATATGGAAACTAAATCATCAATTATTCATTCCTATTCTCATAATTCACAACAACAATAAATTTTAGAATTTCCAGAAATTTGAGTACAACAGAATTACAATATCGACGTGGAATTCACTACATTTCTTGGCCCTTGTCTGCAGATACCTTGTGACCGAATTCTTGGCCCCTTTCTGTAGATCAAAACCTGAAAATCAATTGATTAATCATCTAAAAGAAGTTAAGCTAAATAAATTTACAAGCTCACAGCAGTCCTTACAATTTGTTATAAATATATGCTCTGTTTGTAAAGAAATTAAGATAAATTGCAGATACCCTGTGACTCAAAACAACCAAGAAAATGAAAGAATTCATTGCCTATGAAAAATTAGGAAACAAATTTCCATAAGAATACCTTCAATCTGTCTGGTTGTAAATTAGTAATCTCAATTGTATTTGAAGTTGGAGCAGGATCAATTGCAGACGACTTGTAGACATGAAAAAAAAAATAACAAATTCGTGTGATTTTCTTTATTTTCTTGAATTTGATTCGTGTTTTATTTCTTCTTGGGATTTGATAACGGTCAAATTCGTGTTTAATTTCTTTTTGGTGGAGCGCGGGGCTGGCCGCGGGGGAATTTGAATTTAACGGTCAACCCTGCCGATTAATTTATTTCTTTTATGTATTGTTTGATAATTAGTAATAATTGAATTGGAATAATAATTTAGATATATAAAAAGAATAAAGAATATTTAGATTTAGTTTGTCTAGATTAAGACTAGCAATTGTACCTTGATGTCTAATGGGTATGTTAAAGAGGTAGATGTGTAATTATTGTATCTTGATGTACTATGAACTAATGAGATAGATATAGAGGGAGGAAAAAGAGATATGGATATAGAGGTCTAAAATCGGAGGGAGAGAGGGGGAGGGGGAGAAGAAGGAAAAAAATAGATAATCAGAGGTAGAGAGAGAGTTAAAGATAAAATAATAGGGGGATAGAGAGGGGGAGATAGAGAGATATAGAAGAAGAGGGAAGTATAGAGAGATATAAACGGTGAGATAGAGGTAGAGAAATAAGGAGATATAGAGAGCAGGGTAGGGAGAGAGATAAAGAGAAAGATGAAAAGTAAAAACTAGGGGGGAGAGAGAGATAGAGAGGGAATGGGAGAAAGGGAGAGATTTAGGTGGGGGGGGGAGAGAGAAGAAGAGAAAGGAGAGGGAGCTCTATTGACTTATTAAAAAAATGGAAAATCCTAAATCAATACATTTATGACTAGGAGTTCTACGATATTTAAAACATGAAATATGTTGATGGGGTGGCATACAAAAATCATAAAAATGAAAAGACGGAATTGATTTCACCATTTGCATAATTAGGTTTTCCTCATTTTTGGCTCCACACACCTATAAAATTAAAACTTTTTTCTAACTTTTTAATCAATTTTTTAATTTTATATCAATATAATAGAATTAGTAAGAATTTATAAAAGTAATGATTTTATATTATCAAATTTTAAAAAAATTAATAATTAACATTTCAACACTAAAACATGAAAAATAAATTAGTTCATACAATCAAATTTGGCATTAAAATGTGCATTTGTATTCTTGTACATTCACAAAATAGAAAAGTTGTAAAACACCATGGAAAAAGTGTTTCTTTTTTAGATAATGCAAAATGTGTAGAAAATAATAGAAGATGTGGGTCCTAAATCATTAGGACCTTATTTACTTTTGTCATTTTTTGTGTCTCATTAAAATATGACCATGTTATAATGCAATCATGTTATGATATCTATGGAAAAATCCCTAAACTATAGAGAGAAGAAAAGGAGAGGAGGAGGGGAAGGGAAAGGGAGAGAAGGGGAGGAAGAGAGGGACATGGGGAGAGAGAGGGACATGGGGTAAGGAAGGGGGGATAGGTAGACCATAAATCTTCCATCATCAATTGTAAATCCTAAATCGTGAACCCTTCAAGTTCTAAACCCTAAACCCTGAGCCTGTAGCATCATAAAAAAATTATCATAATAATTTCATCCTTTACTTGGCACTTGTGTTAGTGTCCATTGCCCAAATTTTGTTTAAGGCTATTTATGCTCTATAATATCCTAAAACTTTTACAACGCTTAAATCTTTGCCAAATGTAAAATTTGAGAGTAGGTCATATGCTAATGGCCTTGATGCTTGGTTCTCCCTTTTAGGATCCCATTTTTAGGTGGACCTTGGCACCAAGCTCCTTAGTCCCACAAAAATAGGTTAAAATTTGGGGTGTTGCGTGTGTCAAACTTTTAATTTGGTCATCCAATCTTAGTCCTCGCATTTGATCATTATTTGTCGTCCTAAACCTAAAATTACGTTTGTAATCGATATATAAAAAGTATATTTCATCCTTCATAACATCTAAGAGGAAAGTCATACAAGGAATGAGCTATCAAACTATAAAGAACAAAACTAGAAATACTTTGCATCTAAAATTTCAACACGATGAAGCTACACTCGAGTATTGATTTATCTTTCTCATTTATTTTTGTGGTTATGCTATGCACTAGCATTTTGAAAGAGTTCAAGGAACAATATGTCAAGTCTTTATGTGGAACTCCTTGAGAATATTTCATACATAAGAGAAGCTTTTCATTTCAGTATGTATCATTTATTTAGCCTTGTAGACACCCAAGTTTGATCATTAACTTTTAATCAAATTAATCATCATGGCCATAATAAATTAATTAAATAATTTAACTATTTGATTAATGTCCCATGTCTTCTATAGTCCTAGGTAAATTCATTTGTTTAATTTATATATAGTCCTTGATCTTATTTAATTAAATAAACTTCTAGTTTTATTTAATTAAATGATAATTTTAATTTCCTTCAATTTTAAATTTAAATTAATTTAAAATCCCAAAAACCGCTTCCACTTGTACATTCCTAAAAATCCCACTTGCATCATTAATCCATCATTTGATGAAGTAAATTACATTAACTACTAAGTAGGATATTTTTTTTTATGGCAAGTCAAATTGTGATATTACTATCAAGATTCAACTATGTAGTTTTCATGTCAAACTCATTGACTCGTATTTCATGAGTAGTTGTTCATAAGAGCCCATGTCTCATGAGAATGAATGGAAGACTTAAAACCCATTGCATCTAAGTGATGCTCATAGAGGTGAAGCACTAGAACTTCCTCTGAAATCACCCATACTAGTACTACTCTAGCTCAAGTGCATTTTCTGTAAGCTACACCCTTAATTTGATATTTCTGGTGCCTTTTCCACTCGCTATAATTTTGTCAAACTATTTGTTTGCAAGCTAATTACTAGGCTCTTTGATTCATTCTCAGTTTGCAATTGTATATGTTTTTTGTTGGTTGTTATTTGCTAAGTGAACTTTCAAATTGCATTCAATATAGGAAACAATACATAACAAAATACTTGCAATACAACATATAAGATTAAATGCTAATAACACATAAGTTCATTCAGACTTCATAGAACTTTTTTCAAGCCTTACAAATCAGAAATTATATCTTGCAAACCAAGTAAGTCTTAAATACATAATAGAGAATGCTCAAAATTGTAGCAACATTAACCAAATTTCGCCATCACATATATAGCCCCCTATAATGACTCCAAGAAGCATCTAAATTGTAGATTCAAACCCTTTCAAGGGATATTGATATTTGTACTAGAACTATATAGAAGAGATTATCCTTGTAATGTCCCCATTTTTTGCAGGTCATTGATCTGATGGTGCCAGGTCATTATTGTGATCCTCGTGGTCTGGCGAGGTGTTTAGAGGGTCTTTGGTGTGAACTTATTATTTATAGTAAGTCAATGGATAGTTCTGATGAGCTCAGGTGAGTTAGAGGAGTTGAATGATGCTCCCAGTTTTCATTTCTGGCTTCTGGTTTGGGCTCCAAGAATCTTGGAGAGAGCGTCTATTTTTAGTAAGTCACCCTGTCAAGTTAATTCGTCATCCTTTATCATCTGGATCAATCCTGTGTAGACAAATTTCAATTCGGATGCTTCTTCAATTGTTTTCGCAAGACAGGTGGTTTATTATTATTATTTAATTAAATTTGCTAAGGTTGCCATTTTTGTTGGTATTATATGTTGGATACCTTAGTGTTATAGCTTGTTGGAACCAAGATGAAAATTTTTAAATCTTGGGCACAAGAAACAGGGACCTTGTGTGTCATAATTTCATGATATTGGTGAAAAGACCTTTTTTGGAGCCAAATGAATTAATAAATTATATTATTCAATATGTGCCTAAGTATAAAAAGTGTTTTAAGTGAAAAGTGTGTGAGAGAAGACACTTTTGAATTATAAAAGCAATGCTTTGTGAAAGGAAAAGGATCCATTGTTTATTTGATGAAAATTTTATGAAGTCTCTTGGCTGTGAAAATGTCTAGGGTTTGAGGACTGATTTGTCTCTGTGGCAATTTGAGTCATCACTGATCGATGATGAATTTTGCAATCTGAATTCTGGAAAGACATGAAGAATCTCTGATTTTATTTCTTGATGCTGAGTTAAATCAAGAGGGTGGATTTTTAATTAATTACTTCAATGTTGGAAATTATTCATTCTGAAATTCGAATTCTATATCTACCGTTTTAACCTGGAGGTTGGCTTATCTCCTAAGGTTATCGAATTTGATAAAAGGGAGAAGCTGCGATTCAAATGCAGTAGCAGTGTTTGTTTTTTAATGTTGCGATTAAGTGTAAGGAAGGCAACGTAATAATACAAGGGCCATGTTTTATCCATTGGCAGCCATACATAATTTAGAGTTGTATGTATGTGTTGATGGCAGCTGGAAATACACTGAGGGTTTGATGTTAATTGTTTCAGCGATCTGAATCGGTGTCTTATGTTGTATTGGTTGGGAATTTCCATTAGCAAAGGAGAACCGATTGTGTTGTGTGCTAGCGCCAATTCACACTTGGCTACGATTTAATCATCAACAGTCGTACATTACATAAGGTGCTTATACATTATTTTTAAATTTTCCTTCCTTGTTGTTGATAAACAACCTAAGAACTTATTGGTTGTTTCGATTGATTATTGTTGGTTTCATCTTGTTGATTGATATTTTGAGAATGAGGAATTAATTGTTGCTGTTGTTTAATTGAGAATTTTGGAAAAATTGTTAAAATTTGTATATGTTGTTCAAAATTCCTTATGAGTTAATAAACGGTTTAAAAGGGTGTAACTAAATTTGAGAGAATAGTTAGTTTGTAAACAAGAGCTTGACAAGGCTCTTTACAGTGGTATCAGAGCTATTTTCCTGCCATCTAGTGGGGTCTAGATTCATTTTTATTCAGAAGTTTTTAAAAGTGATCAACACTTCTATTTTCTCTAGCCATGGATAAATATAGGAGATCCAATTTTGGAAGTTATCATAGCAGTAAGGGAAATAGAGAGGAATTAAATGCTTTAGTAGAAAGCATGGAGAGACTTAGACTGCATCAACAGAGATTGGCAGAGAGTTTGTCAAATCCAGTTAGAGTAGATAGGGCAGAGAGATATATGGTCTCTTCCTTTAGAAGGCCGACATCAAGTTTGCAGGGGAGAAGGCTAGAGTTTTCTCTGACAGTTGTCCGTGATGCTAATGTTCCTACATCTAGTTCAACACCTGCTATTCCCATTCGTAGTGTTGATGATGGATTTATTACACCAGAACTAGTGGATGTTTCAGTGCCATTAGATGACAGCAGTGTTGAGCATCACTGGGTTGAGGCTCCTAGAGCAGTCACTACAGATTGTACAAAGGCAGCTGATGTTGCAGTTATCACTGAGAGTTCAGACTCTTTCATGGAGGGAGTTATTATTGGAGATGTTTATGTTAGCTGTAGTAGTGTTACTCTAGTTCAAGAGGTAGTTGCTTCCTCAGATAGGACCAAGGCATGTACGGAGTCTCCCAGTGGTGACGTTGGTGATTTGGGCATTACAACGGGGTCAGTTGATGACAGTTTGTGCTCTAGCATTATTGGTGCACAACTTGATGTTGAGTCATGTGTGCAGAGACACGTGTCCGCAGATGAGATTTCAGCAGGAGATGTGGGAGCTAATAGTATAGACACATCTGATGACACTTTTGAGGATGATGTGAGTTGCATTGGAGATGACACCCCCTGTGAGATGTTGGGTGATGACTACAAGGAGTGTATGAGCTCTGACAGCTCATAGATTTATGATAGCATTCGTAGTGTGGGATTAATACAGGAGACAATGGTTTCTTCTTGTGTTGAGGATGTGTGCATGGAGATTTCTAGTGATGACACTCAGGATGGGAGTGTTGTAGTTGATTTGGGCGACGTAGTTTCATGCCACTGTATAGCTGATTCACATGATGACATTGAGTCATGTTTGTAGTCAAAGTTAGTAGAGGAGATGCAGATAGATGATATGGACACTAGCATTGCAGATATCTCCGATGTTGAGAGAGAGGACGATGAGTGTTGTGGTGTTTCTGGATTTCTATATTTGACTTTGGGTGTAGATTCATCATTGTCATATGGTGATGGTGGGTTCTAGGATTCTATGTTACAGGGACCCATAGATGAGGACAAGGAAGCTTATGAGTGGCAGGAGTTTTTTACAGCCAGGGCTTCCACTTTTAGAGACAGGGTTACTTCTTTGGTAACTCATGAGGATGTGTCTTAGGATCGAGACTGTCAGATAGTTACAGAGGATGAGGTAGCTGGAGATTGTGTTGAGTCAGATTCAATAGCAGCTTCCTCGGGGTTAGATGAGGACATGTCTGATGCCTGTACTTAGTTTGTTGATGTGTACTCAGATGAAAGTACATAGAGAGATGGTGATCTTGAGGGGAGTTTTTTGGATACAACTTTCTCTCATAGTGTAGACAGTGCATTTGAGGTTGTTTGTAGGAGGCCTATTGTGCAAAGTCATCATGTGACTAGCTAGTTACGAGTTGATGAGAGAGATATTACTTCTACTCTCAAGCATTTTGATGCCACTCATTAGTTGTTGGTTGTTTATGGTTGGGGTGCTCCTATGATAGATGATCCCAGTGATGGTTACCTCTCATTGGCAAAGATTCATACTTTGCATGAGGCTATCAAGATTTTGAGACATATCTACTTACAAATGGTAGCTAATCGAGATCACCTAGTGGAGTGGGGGAGTACAGCTTATGAGGCACTGATGGACAAAGAGGAGGAGGTGAGTGAGCTTACCCAAGAGCTCACAATGACTACTGAGGTTTTAGAGGAAACTCAGCGGGGCCTTTAGGAGTCACAGATCCAATTAGAGGAGGTGACCATGGAGTTGGAGCATTTTCGATTCACACCAGCCCCAAACCCAGTTCGATTGCACATTGAGGTGGTTGGTTGTGAGTTTTCTCTTACGAGTGGTGATGAGGAACATGATGATGTGGCCGACCCACATGTTTAGGATATGGGAGCTCTTGGTTCAGATGAGGTAGGAGTACTAGTGGAGTCGAGCTCTCGAGTTGATTTTCTTCCCTTAGCTGGGAGTGAATCTATTTCATCATCTCACATAGCTAATAGCATGGGACAGTTGGATGTGCCACATTTTTAGAGGGATCGGCTGTGGATTGCAGGGGAGCAAGTTGACGCTTCCACATAATTTCTACTGCACCAAGTCATTTATGGAGTATTTACTTGAGAGTGCAGATGTGCGACCGGATTCTTATAGAGTGTTTGAGGGTACCCTCAACCGAGGCTCTTGTGCTATCTAGAGGTTGGTAGGGAGGATTGTGGAGACTCTATCTATAATGCTTCCCCACAGGGATTATGAGGTTGGGTTTGTTGAGAGAGTTTCTCAGGGGCCTACCCAACCTACAGTTATGCGGAGTTAGAGATTGGAGCCATCTCATGACCCCCAATTTGGTAATGATGAGCTATTGATAGAGATTAGGGTTTTCGATTGGCTGTATACGGTGGGGCATGTTCATCATTTGTTTTTTGACCCACAGGTAGAAGATTTCATCTCTCGCAAGGGTAGTTTGGATCCTAGTCCTTATCATCCATTATGGGATGGGTTCTCGCCATCAGTAGTTGATGGGAGTTTTGGCTACAAGTCAGTAGCAGGTGACTTGCGGAGTTATGGTGACTGCAGAGATTATGCAGTGTGTGGGTATTAGGGTCCTGGTACAACTTTAATCAGGGGTATTCATCACTATTGTGAAAATGGTCTACACACTCAGTACATGTCAGTTGGGAGCATAGGGGGAGTTCAGTGTGTATGGGATCTGAGTCTCCCATACATCTTGGTTTTTGATGATCCTGAAGTTCACTTCTTTCGGGATTTGGGCAGAGACAGATTCAGTACAAGAGTTTGGGTGAGTGGTCATTTTGGGTCTTTTTATAGAGTTATCTGATTTGTATTTTGGGTGATGTTACAAGAGCCTACAGTTGATGTTAGTGGCACAGTATATTCTTTTATGTGGGATCCAGGTAGATTTTGATGTTTCTTGTTCCGATGATTGCTTGGGGACAAACAATCTTGGGGAGGGAGGACTGTAATGTCCCCATTTTTTGCAGGTCGTTGATCTGATGGTGCCAGGTCATTATTGTGATCCTCGTGGTTTGGCGAGGTGTTTAGAGGGTCTTTGGTGTGAACTTACTATTTATAGTAAGTCAATGGATAGTTTCGATGAGCTCAGATGAGTTAGAGGAGTTGAATGATGCTCTCAGTTTTCATTTCTGGTTTCCGATTTGGGCTCCAAGAATCTTGGAGAGAGTGTCTATTTTTAGTAAGCCACCCCGTCAAGTTCATTCATCATCTTTCATCATCTGGATCAATCTTGTGCAGATAGATTTCAATTCAGACACTTCTTTAGTTGTTTTCGCAAGACGGGTGGTTTATTATTATTATTTAATTAAATTTGCTAAGGTTGCCATTTTTGTTGGTATTATATGTTGGATACCTTAGTGTCATAGCTTGTTGGAACTAGGATGAAATTTTTTAAATATTGGGCACAAGAAACAGGGACCTTGCGTGTCATAATTTCATGATATTGGTGAAAAGGCCTTTTTTGGAGCCAAATGAATTAATAAATTATATTATTCAATATGTGCCTAAGTATAAAAAGTGTTTTAAGTGAAAAGTGTTTGAGAGAAGACACTTTTGAATTATAAAAGCAATTCTTTGTGAAAGGAAAAGGATCCATTGTTTATTTGATGAAAATTTTATGAAGTCTCTTGGCTGTGAAAATGGCTAGGGTTTGAGGACTGATTCCTCTCTATCGCAATTTGAGTCATCGCTGATCGATGATGAATTTTGCAATTTGAATTCTGGAAGGACATGAAGATTCTCTGACTTTATTTCTTGATGCTAAGGTAAATCAAGAGGGTGGAGTTTTAATTAATTACTTCAATGTTGGAAATTATTCATTCTGAAATTCGAATTCTATATCTACTGTTTTAACTTGGAGGCTGGCTTATCTCCTAAGGTTAATGAATTTGATAAAAGGGAGAATCTATAGTTCAAATGTAGTAGCAATGTTTTTTTTTTATGTTGCGATTAAGTGTAAGGAAGGCAGTGTAATAATACAGGGGCCACGTTTTATCCATTGGCTGTCGTACAAAATTTAGAGTTGTATGTATGTGTTGATGGCAGCTGGAAATACACTGAGGGTTTGATGTTAATTGTTTCAGCGATCTGAATCAGTGTCTTATTTTGGATTGGTTGGGAATTGCCATTAGCAAAGGAGAACCAATTGTGTTGTGTGCTAGCACCAATTCACACTTGGCTACGATTTAATCATCAATAGACTTACATTACATAAGGTGCTTATACATTGTTTTTAAATTTTCCTTCCTTGTTGTTGATAAACAACCTAAGAAATTATTGGTTATTTGGATTGATTATTGTTGGTTTCATCTTGTTGATTGATATTTTGAGAATGAGGAATTAATTATTGCTTGAGAATTCTGGAAAAATTGTTGAAATTTGTATATGTTCATCAAAATTCCTTATGAGTTAATAAATGGTTTAAAAGGTGTAACTAAATTTGAGAGAAGAGTTAGTTTGTAAACAAGAGCCAACCAAGGCTCTTTACAGTCCTCCAAAGTACAAATGTGATCTCCAAACCCTCACACACAATACCCAGTAGTCTCACATCAAGCCTAGCAATTAATATGATTATCATGAAATAGTATGATCATATTAATGTAATTGCAACAACATTGATTTGGGATGGCCATCATAAACCAATGCGCAGGATTCAACTTCTCCAACTCAATCCCAAAATCGTATTCAAACACTCCTCATACAATTTGATATGGAAATAAAACCATAGAATCGGTAGATAAGAAACCTTGAAGCACATTGTATTACCTGATTACAAACACCAATCAAATCCCTAGACTATGTCTTCCAACGTAGAGATTGTTAGCAAAGAGGTATTTCATCCTCCAAGCCCTTGAAGATTAACTCTCCAAATAATTTTTATAAATTCCTTATTCAATCCAACATGCCTAAAAGTAAGCTCTTGGAAATATTTTATAATGCTCCCATAAGAGCTCATTTACTCATCTTACCAATGTGGAATAAATAAAATAACTTTTCCCCAACATTTTTCCCTTTCCCTATTTTTTGGGGATTTTTCTTTTTCCTCCTATTTTCTTGCAATTGTTTTTTGTGTTATTTTTGTGCAAATTCTTTTAGCTATTTTTGTGAATGCTTTTATACTATTTTTCCATGAGTGCTTTCATTTAATATTTCCCCATGTCACTTAAAATAATGTTCACTTTAACTTAAGTCCCCATATCAATAAAGTTAAATTAAAATATTTAACGTTATAACTTAACTTTATTGATAAATAAATTAATAATCACAACTGATTACTAAAGTCTCTTGTCAATATTAAGAATTATCATTGAATTAATATTATCTATGATGAATCACTGATGTTACCGACTTGGCCCAACTGACTTACTATAAATAGTAAGTATGTCACAACTACATCTAGGCACCTCAGCTTGACCTACAATAAAAACTGCCTAGGCTAAATGGCTTCAAAGTCCCTTAAATATCTTGGTTAGCTTATGAAACCATGGATAAATAGGCTAACAATAAAATCATATAATTTGTGCTAGAAAGGGGACATTATGCTTAACCATAGAGTTTCCTCCAAGGTTAAGCCCACTTTGCTTTCAACCTCATTTGCAAAGCCTTTAGCAATTGTTGTGCCTTATGAACCATTCATTATATAGCCCTTAAGCTCATCAATTGATAAGTAGGAGATATTTTCCAGAAGTCAAATTGTGATATTACTATCAAGATTTAAATGTGTAGTTTTTGAGTCAAACTCATTAACCCATATTTCATGAGTAGTTGTTCACAAGAACCCATTTCTTGTAAAAATGAATGGAGCACTTATCACTCATTGCATTTAGGTGATACTCATAGAGGTGAAGCACCGGGACTTCTTGAAAGGTCACTCATACCTATACTTTTCCAACCCAAGCATACTTAATTATGGAGTTTCCTCCAAAACTAACAACCCCATTTGCAAAATCTTAAGCAAGTATTATGCCTTATGAACCATTTGTTATAAATCCCCTTAAGCTCATCAATTGATAATGAGGAGACATTTTTCATACAAAGTCAATTTGTGATATTACTATTAGGATTCAACTATGTAATTTTTGAGTCAAAATTATTGATCCATGTTTCATGAATAGTGATGCAATATAACTCATCTCTCATGAGAGTGAATTGAACACTTAGCACTCATTATTCTGGGTACTTCACCCATGTGAGCATCACCTAGATGCAATGAGTACCAATTGTTTAATTATTTTTCATGAGATATGGATTATTGTGAACCACTAATCATGAAACATGGGTCAATGAGTTTGACTCAAAAACTACATAGTTGAATCTTGATAATAATATCACAAATTACATCATTTACTTAATTAATCCCTACTTCTCCTACTTGGAATAAAATAGAATGTAAAATTCCTCCACTCATTTTCTCTCCTCCCATCACATCCTCCTAAATTTTCCAATCTACTTCTAATCATCCTTCATTAATCCTAACCCACTCCTCTAATCATTTACATGCCTCTAATCATAAACATTAGGAAAATGGGCCAACTCCCCCATCACATTATGCACATAGGCCTATGTAATTAGGTACATGGGCTTATCCATTCATGTTATTTGTAATTCCTTTTTCTCCTCAAATCATTCTTCACCACTGATCTTTTCAATCAATCTTGACCATTCATTCATCTCATCCAAATCCTATAAATCTAACCTTTTACCATTGTTATCTCTCTCACACTTTTTGCATTTGGAGCATTATTATGTTGTCAAAATATTGAGTGAGCACACACTCAATGAAACAATCATGAGAAAATCAATGCATCAAGAGGACTACACATTGCTACTTCAGTTTTCATCTTGTATTTATTTGTAGTTTTCTTTTATTTAAACTTGATTGTTTCTTTGTATTTGTGATTTGAGTATTTTAAAGTTATTTATTATATTCTGATTTAATCACATTTTCATTGTGCACACTTTGACACACTCAATAGGGACCAACATCATCGGTTCACAACTAACCATTTTTGGTATTTCTAGCATGTTTTAACTTGCAGATCTTGGGATTTGAAAGTAATGCAATGGATATGCCTCAAATTCTTCACTTGCTTCATTAAATATGCCTCAAAATGGTTATAAGATATCAACTAAAAAGTGTGGATACACTGTGCAATTTGGAAAATATATTATGTGCTTGGGCGAATGCAGGACATAGCTAATCAAAAAGAAACTCTACAATCTTCTCAACTAAAAAATCCACCAATCCTCATTGGGTGGATCTAGCTTGGCATATTCACCAATTTTCTAATAGGTATACATTTTTTGTGTTTTTTGTAAAGTAGTTCCTCATTTGGAAAATACAACCTAGAGTTGGGTGGATGCACCTTGTAATTGGGCAGATTTGACCCTATTTTGGTGGATACACTATGTGTTTTAGTGGATATGTTATGTGGTTTGATGGATATGATATGTCATTTGTTAGATTTGTGTATTATTGGCAAATTTGACCTATCCTTTCTTATATTTTCCCATGTTTAGAAAATCTAACATGTGCATTGGTAAATTTGTTTCTTCTATTGGTTTCCAAAATTCTATATTATTCTTCTATGGAATAGTTTTCTAACTTTACATGTTATGCTTGTTGAAAGCCCCCAAAAAACTCAACTTCCATACTTGTAGGATTGCTTAAAAGTGGGTTATTCTCAAAATGATCTTAAATTAAATGAACATATATTTGGTAGCATCGATCACACTTGAATTTCTTAGGGGAATGAATGTGTGTTAATTTTGTTTCCAGTGCACTTATAGAAAATGTTTAGGGTGGACCTACCTTTTCTACAAAGTATCCCCTCTCCTCGCCTTCACAAACCTTGGGTGTAAGAGAAATGTATAAAAAATGCCTAATTTTTTCATTTTAGATAGATGCTTCTTTGGGGATTCCACCACCTCGTAGTATTTCCTCGAGTGGTTTCTCTCTTCATTTTTCTATATAAAAGTGTAGTGAGAGAAAGCTTATCCAATCTAGTGTGTACAACCAAGGCACAATTTGATTATGGGTTGTTTGCTAAAGGTTTCCAAACCTTTTAGTAGATTTTCTAGTGACATTCATATGGGAAACTATTCCTCAATGAACTATTACAAGGAAATTTATATTTAGAAGACTAAAATCCCTGCTTAGAGGTTCAAGGTGTATAGATTGTATCCTATAAATAATCCTCATGCACCCTTCATTATGAGATAGAAAATTCCTTGGTTACAAGTTTCTTAAAAATTCAAGATGAAAGAGAAGACATGTTTGTGTAGTGTTGGGGAAGAAAGAACCATCTAATCTCTATCTATCAATTTTATTTGTGGTATTGCATTATTGTGGGAGCTCCATAATCAAGTGGTATCCTCATTCTAGCCATAATTTTTACTTCCTTCAAAGTGATTTCATATTGATACTAATTATGTGTTGCCATCTTGGAATAACCTAGGCCTCATGCACTTCAATCTATATTAGATAAATTGTTCTTATGCTTTTTGTGTTTGTATCAAGCAGTATCTCATTCCAAAAAAAGTCAGTTCAACTTAGTATCAATCAAAATATTAGTCTAGAAAATACACTATGAGGTTGGGAAGATGTGCACTATCCATTGGAGGAATTGATCACATATAGTGTAGTCACTAATCAACCATTCAATGGATTTCAATGCTTGTCCGATATATTTACAATTTTGGTCTTTTAAAACAACCCTATTGTCTAGCAAAAGTTCCATGTCATTTGGAAGATACGTTGTGTTGTAGTAGGCATGCTTGTCACTTTGGCAGATTTGCATGTTCATTTGGTAGATACATTTGTTACTTTGGTAGATTTTCCTATTTATTGGGAAAATATGTACTTGTTACTCTAACAAATAAGCCAAATAGTTTGGTATATTTTCCCCTCAGATCAACAAGGTTGATTCCTATAGTCCATCAACCCACATTACGCAATATAGTGAATCTACTAGCTGAATTGGAATATTTTCTAATCTTGATCTTGTGGGTCTTCTCTGTGATATAGAAAATTTCTCATTCATTTTTTAGTTGGTTTTTGTCTCATTACAATAGATATTCCCTATGTTTAGATGAATTTTCTCGACACTTTAGTAGATTTATCTCCAGTTACACTATCCCAAGGGAATATCCATGAATTTTGTTAGTTGATCTAGAAGGTTCTCCTTTTGTAGACAATATCCACCTCCCACTTTAGGTTTGCATCTATCTCACATCTTTCAGGTTCACCATCTCATATTTCACCCAGTCTATAGTTCCCTTGCATTTCCCAAATCAAATCCACAATCATCAATCAAATCAAATTCCATCTCATTCTTGGCCTCATATTTATAACTTTCCCATGCCTAAATATTAATCAATCATCATAACACCACTCAATTTTAAACTATTCTTGTCTAGAGTATCTTATTTTTCATTTTTTATATATCACCTCAGTCTAGAGGTTCAATTCACATATATTATCTTGTCACCTAGGAACATCAGTATATCTTTAGTAGAAATCCCATCATTTAGAAGCATGATTATATATTTCAACTCATGTTTGAATGTCAAGTAATCCTTAGCATGATATAATCCTTCACCCTATATTAGTTAGCCTCCCTCATCTTGTAATATTCAATTTCCTTCATCCAACATTAGTTTGTCACATCATTCTTAGTTCATAGTATCTATATCCCTCATCACCTTTCCATCTTCTCTGAAATCAGTCCTTCCTCCTAATCTGATCTTAATTAACAACCTAGTATGAGATTATTGTTGGTCCTAATCTAAGGTTTATTCTATCATCTATCATCTATCTTCATCCCTATCTAAATCATCAACTAATCATCATTTCACAATCATATTATGATGATTTTTTCCATCCTACCTTTTCATCAACATTATCCCTTTCTTATGATGATGAGAGTCTATTTGATTAGGACAAGTTCAATACCCTCATCCTTACTAAGATTGGTCAGAGTGTCTCCCAAAATCCAATTATTCATGCAAGCTACTCCATCATGGCTCCATGTATACCCACCAGTACTTATTTTAATAATTTTGACAAGTGAAATCCATTTTGTCATCTATCCACATATCCTTTCTACATCACATCCTCACATCTCCCTCAAGAAAAATCATATGTCCACCTTTTAATAACACCACCACGTATAACCCTAATCCAAATTCACCATGTCTCATTATCCTCCAACCTATTACTAATCGAACATCCACTATATCTCAGCTCACTCGTCCATCTATTTTATCCTACCTCAATCCACTATCTAATACCTCATACCTCAATCCTCTATCCAACTTAAATCCATTATCTTCCATTTCATCCTATATTAATCCATCATATTACATTCCCTCCCATATTACCATAAATCACATTTCATAACCCCCCTACATCTCACAATCCACTTCATGTGTTGTATCCTAATATGTCATCTATCCACCATTAACTAGTCAACCTAGTTCACAAGTCACTTCTGCAATCAATTATATAAACTAGCTAGCCTTGTTATCCTCCACATTCACTTCTCTACCATCATTCAATCAACTAGGTTCACAAGTCATTTCCACACTATCATATGTATATTATCTTAACATCTCACCATATGCACATGATAATCATCCACCTCAACCTCAAACACACACATCTCAGATAAGCTTCACAAGGAAACAATAAAAAAATCTATCTCCTAAAGTTGATGAGTCATGTCATCCCACACCAATAATTTCCCTCCCACCACCCACACCTATCATTTATCTTCCAACTCCCATATCTATTATTCCTCTTCCACTTTCTAACAACATAAAAAAACTCACATTTATTGAATTCATCCAAATCTCATCCCCATCTTCTCCTAACATCATTAGAACATTATCCAATTAACCTCATGAGTCTACACTTCCTCCTAATTTTATTTAAGAACCTCTCATCCTTCCATCCAATCCATATAAAGAGTCTACCCATTCATCTCCCATCACAGCATCCACACCAATCCAATCATGCCGATATTTTATCCCAAAACATGAAAAAATATCCATTGACCCAAATCAAGATCCTACAACTCCACCTACTCTATCTCAAGATCCATTATCATCCACTCCTCCAAATCAAGATCCTACCACTGTACCTACTCCATCTTAGGATCTATTACCATCCCCCCATCCAATTCAATATCATAACATCCCATCTACTTCACTTTGTGATTATTGATTTCCTCTAATTGAAAATATCCCACCACCATCATTTTGACTCCTTAGTTCACTCACATTCATCCACAATGATTCAATTCTAGATTAATAACACCTCATATCTGCTACCAGTGCTCCTCTACATCATAACAGATTTGCATTTTGTTCCCCAAATAACAAGTGTCCCATTTTATATTGAATTCTCAAGAAAATAAACTATCAAGAAAAAGGCTTAGGACTACATGAGAAATGTACCCTAGATCCCATCCATGTCAAATAAAATCCATGATCTCATGGTCTTGATTACATATATCAAGGAACATCATCCAAAAATGTTGGTGCAACTAATGCAAAATCTATACATAATTTTAAAATTATAATCAAATCTCTCCATCATTCCATAAAACCATTTACCTTCATCCCCACCCTCCATCATGTTGACCCAAAACAACCATCCATATTCCTCCTTAATCCTTTAAATCCATTTCAAGACCCTATATCTCAAAATCTACCATCTCATGTCATCCACACACTAAATACATTTTGGGACCTTATATCCCAAAATATCATCCTCCATCATATCTTACTGAATAGGATAAAATATGGAGGGGGTCCTAGAACAATGGGTTTGCACATTAAAGAGACCCAAAAACCAATATTTTACACATACATTTGAATTCTAAGGTGATGGAATGTAAATTTGGAAATGCTAATATTGAAATGAAGAAATAAAAGTACTCACCTACGAAAAAGAACCTGCCAAAAACCTTGTCAAATAGTCTCAGAAACTGTTGATTTCCATTACCTTGACTGAAACTGCGAGATCTACAAAACCCAGAAATATTTTTCTTTTCTGAGGTCAGGTCAACTTTGACCCAGATAGAAGGGCAAGGTCTTACCCCAGGGAACAATCCTACCCCCCACTAAAGGTCATCCTTGACCTGAAACAACTCTGACAAAAATTCTATTCATAGATCCTGGAAGTTCGCCGAAAAGGGTATCTAGATCTGCACTTCAATTCATTGTTCTGCACTTGTACTTGCAAGAAAAATGGTTTTGTTTTTTGGATGAGGGGTTTGCCTTAGTCAAACCCCGGTTTGGAATCAACCTTAATAGTGAAATTGAAATAGAGAATGCTAGCAAGTATTAGAAGTAGATTTAACAACGAAGCTATGATATTCAATAGATATGTAATTGTATTTGAAATGTAAACAAGTATATTGATATGAAAGCTTGGACTCAACAATGTAAATAAAAACCATAAATGTAAATCCAAAACCTCCATGATTGTATGCTTGGAATCCACCTTGAAAGGAGAATGAATGGATCTTGAAGATGAACAAAGGATCTTGAAGGAAGATCACACCACCATGATGGATAGATCTAGGGTTTGAATGATGAATCTTGAATGCTTGAACCAAATCCCTTCAAAGGATTGAATACTTGAATCCTTAATCTTCAATGGAGAACTTGAATGCTTGAATGGATGATTTCTTGAATGCACTTGAGAGCTTTAAAGATTATGAGATGAGATATGAGGAAATGAGAGAGGAAGATTTCCTTTTATAGTGATCTAGGGCACAAACTTCTAGAGAGGCCGATATTGGAGAATTAAGTCCCAATTAACCTTAACCCCTAGAAATAAACCTAGATTAAATGCTATTTAAGAGTTTACCATTTTGAAATCTGAAACAGCTGACCTGAAAGTGGGAAAATAAAACTTTTTGAAACCCGACATCTCGAAACTTCTGAAAACTAAAATTTGGACCTGGGGTCAGGGATGAGGTGGTCTATGCCCTAGGTCAAGGTTGAGGTCATCCTTGACCTAGGTCAAGGTCTAGGTCATCCTTGACCCTTTAGGTCATCCTTGACCCAAAAAGTCAAACTCTTCAAATTCTCAGAGAAAGTCTGTTAGAAAGAGGCTGGAAATAGGGAGAGAGAAGTAGAATAGGGGGGACACAATCAAATTCATGAAAAGACCAATCAAGGCACTTGACATGAACCTAGACCACTTACTCAGAGGGCTAAACGCTCTTAACATGGAAGTGCTTCCATTTTAAGATGATACATTAAGCCCCCACTTTAGCAAGAGTATGGACTCGATGCAAACTCTTGGTAAAGGAGAAGAAAGAAAAGATCTAAGTGGATTCACAACAAGATAAAATAACACTTAGCTAAGGACAGAATCCCCCAGGCTAAGGATTCTAACTTAACATACATGCACGAGGGTGCAAAAAGAAAACCAAAAACAACACAAAAGAGGGGTTACTACAAAAAAGATATAATAAAAGCATAAATCATTAAATAAGAAAGACAAGAGCAACACTACAAATAACATAGCTTCATGATCTAGTCCTACTAGCATGAAAGTGAAAAAAAGAGAGAAAAGAGAAAGCGATTACCTTGCCCAGTAAGATGCCCACCTTACCATGAATCACCAAGGAAGGGAGAGCCAAACAGGTGGCCAAACCTGATAGTTCACCCATAAACTGTGCTTGCAATTATAATGTGTCTTTTGATGGCTTCTAGAATACCCATAGATCCACCTTCTTGTATCACTATGAATATGAAATGTGTGTCTCCTCAAGATTTAGCAACTTATGTGCGTTACCTTCAGAAGATTTAGCATATTGGAAATGTGTGTCTCTTCAGGATTTAGCAACTTATGTGCGTTACCTTCCAAGATTTAGCATATTGAAAATTGAAAAATGTGTGTCTCTTTAGGATTTAGCAAGTTATGTGTGTTACCTTCCAAGGATTTAGCATATTGAAAATTGAAAAATGCACGTCTCTTCAGGATTTAGCAACTTATGTGCGTTACCTTCCAAGATTTAGCATATAAAATAAATAAAAAACTATAGTACAAGGGAGACCCTATATATACCCCCCTCCTTATTGTGGCTGTCTACTAGACAGGATAAGGAAGTGGAAGAGGATACCTACTTCACAATACAAGGAGATATCCTATTTACATCAATGTACACCATATTCTTAGCAAGGGATATTGACCCCCACATCCAAGAGTATAGATAATTGTGAAAAGGATATGTCACTCATGGAAAATGATCCTCAATGAAAGAGATCTTATCAACAAGACCCCCACCATAGAGGAGTGCTTTTTAGATAAAATATCATCTTTCAAAGGTAGGAACAAAGATTCAATCATCAAGCCTCCTGCAAAGAAGAGGAAAAGGAATCTTTGGAATGAGGGAAACAACTCTAACACCAAAGCCATGGTAAGTGTTTATAAAGAACATAATTTGTAACATAGAGAAGAGGTGATGACCTAGGAAAATAATCTCTTATATAAAAAGGTTATCCATAGTCAAAACATCTGTCAATATGATGAAATAATATTGCAATATAAATAAATACCACTATGGTAAGGAAAGCAGTTCCCTAGACAAAGAGAAAGAAGGAAGAACCTTGCCCCCTAGGGATGAAGGCAAGGGATACCTTTATAAAACAAATGTCTTAGAAAAGATATCTTGAATAGGAGCATAATGCAAAAATATAGAGAGATAGGATAGAAAGAATATCGACTAAGCTCAAGACACAATATATGCTAAAATCCTAATGGATCCTAGGAGACTGGATGAAAATACACCTCTTGCCCCCTAGTCTAGAGACAAGAGGAGAAGAGATCTATATTATATCAGAATGAGGGGTAAAATAATTAAGAAATTGTAATACCGCACAAGAGTGAGATATAATTCCTAAAGCAGCCCTTTGTGTAATATATATCTTGAAATGCACATAATCAGCAAGTAAATGTATATTACTATAGTGAAGAGGATATTTGTACTTGGAGAGAGAATCTTTCAGCATAAGTTTAAAGACTTTCTTCTTAGAATCCATTAACTTGACATTCACCTTCTTAGCCACATCTTTAGAGGTATCATGGTTATCTTGAGAACATGTAAGATAAGATGGAATGATGTATTGAGAAGGTGGTAAAGAAGTACAAACCACCAAATTAGGTTGAAGGTTATTCCTTGTACGATAGATGTGAGCTATCAAATATTGATCATTGAAAGAATCTAAAGACTTCATAGGTTTACCTTTGATAGTAATGCGAAGACAACCTTTGATAGTCAACAAGGGTTTTGGATAAACTATGTTAGGTGTCTCAACACTAAAAATAGATCCATAAGAGGGAAGAAAAGAAGATATCCTAGGAGATGAGGTAGGATCTTGATTCTCCATAAGATCATCACTAAGAGGAAGAGCATCAAGGGAATTCATATCATTCTCCACTAATGCTTCGTTACTAGAAGTAATCCCAAATGAAGGTGAAAGATCTATAATGTCATCTTCTTTCACATAAGGGGAGTGTGCTTTAGAGAATATGCCATCCATTAATAAATCACCCTCTTGTATAAAATATTCTTCACAAGGAGGGGATAAATCAATGTCTTTATCGAAGGGTTCATCCCAAAAAATAGAATTATCCACAATGGTTTCATAAGGAAGAGAGTAATCAACATCCAAATCAAAAGGTTCATCCCAAATAGGAGGATTATCCACAATGGTTTCATGAGGAAGAGAGTAATCAACATCCAAATCCAAAGGTTCATCCCAAATAGGAGGATTATCATTCCTATCCATAAAGCACATTGTAGGAGTGCCATAAGCTACTAAAGCTTGATCCCTAAAGGGGAAAGAAGGTAAATTACATTGTAAAATAGGCTCATAGAAAAGATATATATGAGGATAAGAATTAACATCAATCCCCAACTCATCTTTGTAAAGGTCAATTGAAGAGGTTGTGGAGGAGGGTGAAATAGGAATAGGATCAATGGAGATCTCATTCAAACAATTTTCATCCTCAATGCCATGTACCTCCTTAAGGGATCTATCCTCTTTTGCAATAAAAGCTTCATCAAAGTATTGAAAAAAAAAATCATACATGTTGAACACAAAGTAACACTACAAGCATGAAAAAATGGAAATATTTTTCTATTTTTAAAGAAATTTTGCAATTTTTTTTTTGGTATTTTTGAGATATAAATGCAAGAGCATAAAAGAAATCTAATGTTAAAACAAAGGATCTAACACCAAAAAGAAAGAGTTGTCTATCACAGGTTCACCAAAATGAATAGGATAAAGGTGAACACGCAAGATAATACAAAGGGAGATCTAACACAATAGGGCATCTAAATCCACAAAAGAAAGGGGTAAGCACGTCGGGTTCACCAAAATGAATAGGATAAAATATGGAGGGGGGTCCTAGAACAATGGTTTGCACATAAAAGAGACCCCAAAACCAATATTTTACACATACATTTAAATTTTAAGGGGATGGAATGTAAATCTGGAAATGCTAATATTGAAATGAAGAAATAAAAGTACTCACCTTCGAAAAATAACCTACTGAAAACCCTATCAAACAGTCTCAAAAACTATTGATTATTGAACTCTTGAACCGAAACTGCAAGATCTACAAAACCTAGAAATATTTTTCTTTTCTGAGGTCAGGTTGACTTTGACCTAGATAGCGGGGCAAGGTCTTACCCTAGGGAACAATCCTACCCCCCACTGAAGGTCATCCTTGACCTGAAATAGCTCCGATGAAAATTCTATTTGCAGATCCCAGAAGTTCACCGAAAAGGGTATCTAGATCTACACTTCAATTGGCTGTTCCACACCTATACCTGCAAGAAAAATGGTTTTGTTGTTTGGATGAGGGGTTTTCCTTAGTCAAACCCCGGTTTGGAATCAACCTTAATAATGGAATTCAAATAGAGAATGCTAACAAGTAGTAGAAGTAGATCTAACAACGAAGAGCGATATTCAATAGATATGCAATTGTATTTGAAATGTAAACAAGTATATTGAGATGAAAGCTTGGAATCAACAATGTAAATCAAAACCATAAATGTAAATCCAAAACCTCCATGATTGTATGCTTGGAATCCACCTTGAAAGGAGAATGAATGGATCTTGAAGATGAACAAAGGATCTTGAAGGAAGATCACACCACCATGATGGATAGATCTAGGGTTTGAATGATGAATCTTGAATGCTTGAACAAAATCCCTTCAAAGGATTGAATGAATGCTTGAATATTTGATCTTTAATGGAGAACTTGAATGCTTGAATGAATTATTTCTTGAATGGATGATTTCTTGAATGCACTTGAGAGCTTTAAAGATTATGAGATGAGATATGAGAAAATGAGAGAGGAAGGCTTCCTTTTATAGTGATCTAAGGCACAAACTTCTAGAGAGGCAAACATTGGAGAATTAAATCCCAATTAACCTTAACCCCTAGAAATGGACCTAGATTAAATGCAATTTAAGAGTTTACCGTTCCTAAATTTGAAACAGTCGACCCGAAAGCGGGAAAATAAAACTTTTCGAAACCTGACATCTTGAAACTTCTGAAAACTAAAATTTGGAACTGGGGTCGGGGATGAGGTAGTCTCTTCCCTAAGTTAGGTTCGAGGTCATCCTTGACCTAGGTCAGGGTCTAGGTCATCCTTGACCCAAAAAGTCAAAGTCTTCAAATTCTTCGAGAAAGTCTGTTAGAAAGAGGCTGGAAATAGGGAGAGAGAAGTAGAATAGGGGGGACACAAATAGATTCATGTAAAGATCAATCAAGGCACTTGACATGACCCCAGACCACTTACTCAGAGGGATAAATTCTCTTAACATGGAAGTGCTTCCATTTTAAGACGATAAACTTACTAATCCCTTCATCCACCAATCCTATGTCCCTATCACCCATCAAAAAAATCACACCCCTCTAATTTCTAATCAGAATCAACATTGTCACATACCTACACATCCTACCCACCATCCTACCTCTCCCACCTCATTCATATTCCATCCATCTCATACATCTTCTAATACTCCTTCTACCTATCCTACCTACAATACCTATCACATCTTATCCATTTCACTTTCTCCATCCTCCTTGGATCTTGATAACATAAGATTCCATCACTTATACATGCTTTGGAAACCTCTTAGTGTCCATTTTCCCATCATATATTTCATCCATATATACTCCTATCCACCCATCATCCTATCTTCCATCTACCTCCATCATCCTATTTTCATATTATCTTAGATCCTATCATACTCCTAATATTATCTCATTATATATGACAAGGCCTAAGTGGGAGCATCATATCCAACTTTTATCTCCCAAATCCTTATCTACTCCTATCCCTTCATCCCTAATCCTTGTTCTCCTCCATCCCTCCATCCCTTCATCCATAATCCTTCCATCCATCAATCCTTGTCTCATTAAGCTTCCATCTTCACATCCCCCATCATCTCCTCCATCTCTCAATCCATCCTATCATGTCATTCCATCACCTATAACATTCCTTCACATTGGTATATAGGTCTTGGCTACTTCCAGGAAATCCAATGCCACTCATCCCATCGATCCTGAACCCATCAATAGGAATCTGCTATTTTCCTTCACTACCCATGTCCACCATTCTCCATAGAATATCTACCATTCTATGCATATCAACCATTAATCTATATGCCATATTTTTTTGTTTTGCATAGCATATCTACCAATTTATGTGTATCTACAATTCTATATGGCATATCCACCATTCTATACACATCCACTATTCTACGTAGTGCATACACCATTCTACATAGCTCTTCCATTTTACATAGCACATTTGCATTCTACATGACATATTCTCCATTTTACATTGTATATCTACCATTATATGTATATCTGCCATTCTATATGGCATATCCATTACTCTATGTGTATCCACCATTCTACATGGCATATCTACCATTCTATGTGCATCTTTTGTTATGCATTTTATACCCACCATTCTATGCTTATGTGTCATTCTACATGTCATATCCACCATTATACATAGCACATATACCATTCTACATATCACATCTACTATTCTACATAGCCTTTTCCATTATACATAGTGTATCCACCATTCTACATAGCCTCCAACATTCTACATAACACATATATCATTTTACATAGCACATATGCTATTCCATAGAGCACCTCTAGCATTCTACATAGCACCTATTTAATTCTACATAGTGCATCCATAATTCTACTTAGCACATCTACCATTCTACATAGTATATCCCCCATTCTACATAGAACATTTGTCATTCTAAATAGCGTATTTTCCATTCTACATATCACATCTACCATTCTACATAGTAGAACCACCCACTGACAATAAGCTTTAAAAAAAAGAAACAATCCACCATATCATTGAAAATCTTATCCATCTTCTCCAAATATCCAAAAGAAAACATTCAATCATTGTGTTGTTATGGGATATATCATTCTCTTATAAAAAACACACTATCAACCATCAATCCATCTTTTCTTCTTAGCTTGAATGGAGCAACCTCGTGTCTTTGCATCATCATCCATAATCCCAACTTGATGAGCCTATGAGTTCACATTTTGAATACTTTGTTTATACTTAAAAAATTAATATTTTTTTTAATTAATATGGTTGGCAAGAAAATATATATTTCCATATTTACTTATTTTGTCTTTATACTTAGCTAATTGGGAGATATATTAGAAATGGTGTTTTATAGTAAATGTATACTTTTGAAAATGAAATGAATGATGGGTGATTGTTTATCAAAATCTTTGTTGTGATATTCTTGTTCTATTATTATGGATTTTGTTTCAGATTTCAAATGGTTGTTTCATGATGTGGATTCTTGAATCTTCATTGTGGCAACATGGAGCTTTTGATCACTCGAAATATGTAAAGCATTTATTGCTTCCAAAGTTACTTTGTTGGCTATGTGAAACCTCCAATTTTATTGTTGATTAAGTAGATTTATGTTTATAGAATGTTCAATTCTATTAACTCTTGTTGTAGTGTTTACTCATATTCTTGAGTGATTCCTTAGTTCAAATTTGAAATAAGGATATGTATATATATCCATTTGTTCTAGGTAGTAGTAGGTTACACATCAGACACTAATTTACGAGCATTTTGATTTTCTGCAATCTATATTTTTTAACCTTTTTGTGCTACAATTTTGGGGGCATTTTAATTCAAATTAATAAATTGATCTAGGCTTTGGCATGTAAAGATCCCTTCAGAGGAAGAGAAGGGCACGTTCAACCGAAGGGATGTGATATCTTTATAATTTATCATTTTCTTTATAGTTTGTAAGTTTTAGATTTCATCTGAAAAGTTATCTAGTTGAATTATCTCTAGCTTATACATTATATATTCATTTTCAAATGATCAAAAACATTTTACATTGATATAATAATTCCATGGTGTTAGTTTATCTTGGTAGTTTAAATATTTCATGGATATTCAAATTTATGTGTTTTTAAGAGGTAGTGCAGTAATAGTTGTTTATGAATCAATTATGGTTTCAATACAAGATGGAAATGGTGATGAATGTGAAAGATTAGATAGAATATTTTTTGTATTTATTCATGGAATTAGCTTCATTTCAATAAGAGTTTGTTAGATTAAGTGTGTGTCTCAATTTCCTACAAGTGTAAAGTAGTTTCCTTCGAGAAAAATAGTTTTAGAATTTGAATTTCGTAATTGTGAAATATATTAAATTTAGATTTAATTAGTGTGTTGTAGATTAAGGATTCCATGAGTTAAAATTTCTTAAGCTATGTCCAATCTCTTCTAAATCATCTTAGTTGGAATTCAAGATAAGTTTCTTAGAATAAATAGATCCGAGAAGTAATACTTTCAATTCAAAATTTAGCGTTGAGAAATAACACCTAACAGATATGGATGGAGCATGAATAGAAATATGCAACGCTATTCTAAGCATAAAAAAACCCTAATTTGGAAACATCCTTATAATATAAAACTTAAAGACACACCCGGTTTGATACATATGAGATTAGATGATGCAAGTTGTGACATCAATGACCTCACCCATCACAACCCCTTGTATATCGTGTACATCTTGTCAATACTATAATTTTACATAGTGTCAGTTGTGGGCCTCCAAATAGGTTCATGTGTACATGTATTTCCTTGGGTCCCATCCTTTGTGTCAATCGGTCGTATTTCATCAAGACTAGGTCCCTATCTTTAGCTAGTGCTTCAATAATGATCTATTAGTCCCTTAGAGGTTCAAGTGTCTCACTTGTCTCTTGACATAGTAATCCTAGTTTAGTCTCCATAATCAATCTTTGAAGGATGTATCCTTCCTCATATTAGACCAAATCAAATTAATCACCATCCATTATCCTACGTATGGAAAAATGTACTTGAGATACTTAACTTTTCTTGGTGCTTTTGGACATTTGTTTATCTTGTATCTTGAGCTTCCTTGTGGTCACCTCAATCTTTTATATCATAGTGTGCTATGAATGGTAAAAATAGAGGCATGGTCTTTCTTCTTTGTACGATGTCACATATTACATTGGGGCATGTCAGTTTCTTGTGGTTTTTCTAGTATCATATCCACTAAGGTCCCTTGTGGCTTTGTACGATGTTAGGCTAACCTCCTTTTTGTTTTTTGTGTCAGTCCTATGCATGTGATACAAATTCACCTTGTTTATTATTATCCTAGTTCATAAGATCATATGCTAAATCAAAATAAGTGCTCACTACATATTAGTTACCATATAATGCTCCATCTCCCACCATCCATCCATCGATCATACACATTGCTAATCTATCCATCCTATATTTCTATCCCTGGTCTTTCTTCTTCTATACCCTTGTCATTTGCATTATCTCCCCATCTTGTTATCATTCATCCATCACACATCTATCATCTCATAGATTTTGAGAGCACAGATCCATATTCTCTCGAACCTGCATGTCCTCTTGAGGGAGCATCCTTCTCCTCATATCCCAATCATCTTTCCTCCTCCTCACTCTTTTGAATGACAAGGGCATATTTTATGATCCACTCATTTTCTTCCTATCTCCACGTCTTAATTTTCTTTGAAATGATGCTACTTGATAATACCATCTCAAAGAGGGGCCAAATGTAGACACCTAAATTTGATCATTAACATTTAATCAAATTAATTTTTATGGATATAATATTAATTAAATTATTCTATTAGTTTCCCTCATCTTCTATAGTCCTAGGTAAATTAATTCACTTACTTTATCTATAGTCCTTGATCCTATTTTATTAAATAAACTTCTAGTTTTATTTAATTAAATAATCATTCCAATTTCCTCCAATTTTGAATTTAATTAATTCAAAACCTTCAAAACCCCATCCACTTGTAAATTTCTAAAAAGCCCACTTGCACAATTAATTCATAAGTTGATTAAGTAAATTACATCATTCATTTAATTAATCCCCAATTCTCCCACTTAGAATAAAAAGAAATTTAAAATTCCTCCACTCATTCCCTCTTCTCCCATAACATCCTCCTAAATTTTCTACTTTCTCTCTAATCATCCTTCATTAATCCTAACTCACTCCTCTAATCATGTGCGCACATCTAATCATAAAGATTAGGAAAATGAATCAATTCCCCCATCACATCATGCACATGGGCCCATGTACTTGGACACATGATCTTTTCTCTTCATGTTCTCAAAAGGAATTTTTAATTAATTTTTCTCCTCAAATAACTCTCCACGATTGATCTTTGCAATCAATATTGACCATTCATTCATATACAACCAAGCAATCATCGACAAATTATTTCATCAAGAGGATGACATGTTGCTACTTCAGTTTGTGTGTTGTGTTTATTTGTATTTTTCTTTTGTCTAATCTCGATTGTTGCTTTTTTATTTGTGATTGATTATTTTAAATTTATTTATTTCATTCCAATTTAATCGCATTTTTCTTTCCCACAAGCTTCTTTCATTTTGAGGGTATATATTTCATATCATGTTTTATATTGTAAAGCTAGAAACACAATCACAAGGTTTAACATAGGAAAGCTACTATATAGTACAAAACTTTTCCCCTATTTTATGTGTACAAGTATAAATCCAACAATAGAAAAGTTACAAACAAGAAAATTTGATTCTATCAAATATTTCTAGACTTCAAATAGACAAAAACCCTAAGACTATGATGTTCAATACCATTACCCTACAAATTTTTTCCTAGTTTTGAGGAGACAAATGTGTAGAGGTTCTTGATCCCATTTTTTACCATCTCTCAAAAATCCAACCTCATCAAACATGAGTTCCTAAAATTCCTATCCTACACAATCAAATCTAGATTTAACACCTAGGTTCTTCTTTGTGTCTACATTCTAGATCTTCTTTATTGTTCTATGTTTTCATTTTGTATTTTTTGTGTTTTGTCATATTTAGTCATTTTTTCATTATTATTATTTTTCATTTACTCACTTCACTATCTCAATCTTGTATAACAAAGGAACATATCCCAATACCAAAATCTTCCTTGGGGATAATATCTAGGCCTATTTGTGTTCTAGAATTATGAAGGATTTTGATCTTCTAGGTTACACTAATTAGTGTAGGGATCTCATTTCTTCCATTTCAAAATCTTAAGCTCTAAAACCTAAACTCTAAGCCCTAAATACTATATATTGAACCTTAAACCCTCAACCTTAAGCCCTAAATAATAAACACTATGCAATGAACCCCAAACCATAAAACCTAAACATTATACATTGAACCCTATACCCTCAACCTTAATCCCTAAACCCTCAATAGTATACACTAAAACTTGAACCCTATTCTCTAAACCCTAAATACAAATTACATCCATGGACAATTCTAGAACCAAAGAGAGAGATAGGGAGGGAGGAAATAACCTATATATAAAGGGAAGGATGTCAAGAGGGAGAGGTATACCCTCATCATAAATCATAATCTCTAAACACTAAATACTTTACATTAAACCCCAAACCTTAGGATTCAATCTTTAATCCATGTACGTGCTTTAAACCCTATACCATAAACCCTAAACATGAAACCAAGAATAATTTAGAGGGATACAAGAAGATATGGAGAGGAATGGAGGGACAGAGAGAGGAGTAAAGCTAGAGGGAGTGAGAGGTAGAGAAGGAAAGAGGAAGAGAGAGACCTTGAGAGGGGGGAGAGAGATGACAAAAATAGAGAGGGATATATATATATATATATATATATATATATATATATATATATATATATATATATATATATATATATATATATATATATATATATATATATGCAGAGAGAGAGAGAGATCCTTTACAAAAAAAATGTAGTACATTGATCTCAGAAAATATGATCTTCATTTAAAACCTTTGAAAACAAAGCAACTGGTACCCATATTGCAGAAAACACACAATATTTTTGCATCATAGAAACAAGAATACCGTTACCTCGATATTGGCATAACATTTCGCATTAGGATGGGCCAAAAAAACTGCTTGCAAACACTCAATTTACCTTGATGGTGAAAACACACAATGTTTTTGCATCAGAGAAACAAGAATAACATTACCCCGATATTGACATAACATTTCCCCTCGGGATGGGCCAAAAAAATCCTTGTGAACACTCAAGTTACCCTGATGGAAAAAATACACAATATTTTTGGCCAACATGACCATGTTGATTTATATGAAACTCCTCTACGGTAATGCGAGGCGCTAAAAATATACAATGTTTTTTCCCACTTGAATAGTGCAGAAAATACAGTGCACTTCCTATATCAAAGACATACATAACTTAGCCCATGAAAGGTGTCTCAGATCAATTATCAATGTGGAATAATGGGTGGAAAAAATAGCTAATATTTTTGGTGACTCAAAGGGGATGTTTTCTGGTTAAGCATATGATCAGTGGCCTTGAAGCAATCCATTGGGCACAAAGTCACTTATATGAAATAACCTCTGAAAACATACTCTTTTTTACTAAAACTCACCTCTAGATGGAAACTTCGTCTAATCCATCTAGTACATGAATGGTTTATGGTAGTGAATTAACAAACTCATTGTCATGAATGATATATGCCTACTTGATGAACTATAAGAGGGAGACAACAAGTATACCTCCATAGCTGACTGTTGTAGTTAATTTTGGTTTTGGGAGAGAGGTATATATTATGTGCAACAATGAATATATATATTCAGTATTTCATATGATGGATATGTACCTTATGCAATTGTATTTTATTACAATAGTTACATATCTTATCTAGTACTTTTCCAACTTAGAAACAACTAACTAAACATGCAACCAACACTTAGGGAAAATAAAACTACAACTAAACCATGTGTAAACAATACTTATGGAACTAGAAAACATACCCTACCCTAAACAAATAAGTATTGAGACAATATGAAACAAATCTATTTACTGGTTCTAAAAAATAACTTCCCTTTCTCTTTAATTTTCAACGATTTCCATGTTCATGGGGAGCTAGGGGAAGAGACGGTTTAGATATAATTTCAAAAAAAATTACAACTCCTCTTGAAAGTCACATATTAGTTTACCTACCTCCTCATTGCGTGCATGCACACTACCCTTTGAGGATGTATTGATTAATTGAACATGCTCTATGTTGACTTTATCTCCATCTAGAACTACACATCAGGGTGTCGTCATGACAAATGGTTCCTTTCTATCCTCCACCTTAGATATATGTCTGAGGGGGCATCCTCTTGAGAGTAAAAATTTAGAGATACCTTTGCTAGCTCCAAACTAATGCATTGCTTTGTGGTTCACATTATTTTGTTGATTGGAAACAATTTCTTTAGTTGTTTCATTTGTAAGAATCAATGCTACTTTTGTGTCACCACTTTTCTTATTAAAAAGTACTAGCTTAGGTGAGTCAAGATAAGACAAAGCTTCTTTCTTAAATTCATGATGTTGTTCAAAAATATATAATTTTGCAGATGTTGGTTTGGTGTCCAAATTTGAACTAAAATATTCTAAATGAGTCCAAAAGAAATATTCTTCAAGATATTACTTTCTCTTTTCCATTAGAAGACTATTTTTATCCTCGTAGAAGCTATCCTGAAGATTTGAGAGTAGCCCAATGTCATCCCTTTGAAGCATAATTTCTAATTTATCTTCTTGCTTCTTTTGACTAACAACTTGAAATAGTGGGGCTTCTTGCCTATAGTGCTTACAGCCAAGGATCAAAATTTAATATAAAAGGAAAAAATATGGTTGGAGCGGGAGCTGGTACAGGTAAAATTTTGAATGGTGGTTTAGGCTAGAAACCTAGTTCCTCTACTGGGTCTACTACTGGAGATGCAGGATAGGCTACTGGAATCTTGAAAGTGTCAGATGACAAAGAGAAAGATGGTGGGTCTTTGAGAAAGCCGAATGATATTGGGTCATCGATGGTTCAGGACCCACGAGGTGATAGTGCTTCCCCAGACCCGGGGGGGAGCTACTGTTCCTATTGAAGGTGACAAAAATGTTGAGGGGCCTAGGCCTTTGACTATTGAAGAAGGAATAAAAGGAGTGGCAGTGGATCCTGAAAAACCTTGGGTAAGGCTGTTTGGAAAGAAGCCTTCTGGAAAATCTTCCCTTCCTGAAGCTAATAATATTTCTGACTCTGCCAAGGGAGATTTTTCCATTTTCATACCAGATACAGTGATTGATCACTCTATATCACAAATGGACCTTATGTTGGTTGGCAAATATGCTGGTGTAAGACCGAATATAGACTATGTTTGAAAGTTCATCCAAAGAAGATGGTTTTTAAAAGGGCAAGTGGACATAGCTTCCATGCTGAAAGGATTCTTTTCATTTTCCTTTACCAATGAGGAAGACATGACTAAAGCACTTTGTGGAGGACCCTAGGTTATGGGTAATTCATCCTTGGCTTTGTGAAAATGGGAACCTAATATGGACTTGAGTGATTCCTTCCTGGAATGGGCCCCTATCTGGATTAGACTTCTGGGGCTTCCCTTAGAATATTGGAATGAATGTGTCTTCAAAGGGGTAGCGGGGGTTTTTGGGGAACTCCTCTCTTTAGATCCGGTGACAGCTTCAAGATCAAGGTTGGTCTTTGCCAAAATTTGTGTCAAAGTAAGTAAATCTACTGATCTACCTACCTCTATAGATTTGGTTTCTAAAATGGGAGTTTGGAAACAAATGATTGAGTATGAATCTGTTTCATTTGTTTGCTTTATTTGTAAGAAATCTGACCATTGGTCTAAAAAGTGTCCTTTGAAAATTCATAAGAAGAAAGAGGAAGAACCTATTTCTAAGAAGAAAGATTCAACTAATGCTATTTGGAAACCCAAAAATGTTTCAAAGGAGTCTTTAGTAATCCCTTTGAAGCCTTTGAAGAAGCCTGAACCAAGTTTGATAATGAATGAGCACAGAAAAGATAAAGATGACAAAGGGGGTAACTTGGAAGGAGTGGAGTTGGGTACTCTGGAAAAGGACCAGACTAAAGGTAATAGTCAAATATTATATGCTGATGATAGCTCTCTCCTTTGCTGGATGCTAACTTTGTTTTGGAAGAAATTAATCAAGGGGGAGAGATCTCTTTACCCCAGAAGGAGGAGGATAACTTGCTAGTGGTAGAGGAGTTGATCCTAGAAGAAAATTCTATCTGTCCCTCCCAATTTGAAGCTGTTAGAAGTGGGGAAAACTATATGGCTCCCCAAAAGGCTACGGAGAATAATGAAAACCTTGATGATCTTAGCCAGGTGGTGGGTTTGGAGTCCTTGGTTGGGGAGGAGTCGAATCAAGAATTGAGTGGTAATAATAGAACTAAATCCACAAAATGCTTTAAATCCAATGCCCAAATTAAGACTAAGGAGGTTGGGCAGAGTTCTAAAAAGAAACCAAAAGGCTTTCAATCCCCTACGTCTACTAAAGGAATTAAAACTAGAAGTCAGAAGAGTGATGTAGGGAAAGCGAAGGTTGGAAGAAAACAAGCTAAAGTTGGTAGAGAGCAGGAAAGCTAGCAAAACATTGCAGATGGTAAACAAAGGACTATACCTGAGGCTTTCTCCCCAAATAAATTATGAAGATAATCTCCTCAAATATAAGGGGGTTGAATGCACCCCATAAATAAGACATTCTTAGAAATTTGGTTAGAGATTATAAACCTGACATCCTTCTCATTCAGGAAATGAAAATGAGTAAGGAAAAAGTTGAAAAACTTAGGTTTTTTCAGAAATCTGGTGTTAGTAGTTCTAGTTCGGCTGAGGCTTCAGGGGGAGCTGCTATTTTTTAGAACTAGAAGACTATTAATAGGATAATTGTGGCTGAAGACCCTAATTTGATATCTATCAGATTGAAGAATGCTACAGATAATTTTAGCTAGGTCATCACTAATATTTATGCTCCTAATGCTAAAGTTAATAGGGAAAACTTTTGGAAGAAAATCTTGGATAAAAGAAATAACTTCAAGGATGAAAGTTGGCTTCTTATGGGGGATTTTAATACCCCTCTAATGGATAGTGAAAAGTATGGAGGTGTCCTGACTCAAGATGATAGCAGAGTTGATTTGTTTAACTTTATTAATGATGAAGGTTTGGTTGACCTTGACCTCCAAGGTTTGAATTTTACTTGGTCTAATCAGCGTGCCAGCCCTCATAATATTCAAAGTAAACTAGATAGAGCCCTTATATCCCATGACTGGATATCTAAATATAACTATTCACTGACCTCTTTCCCAAAAGTTGGTTCTGACCATCATCCTTTACTGCTGGAGATCAACCTGTTAACTGCTCCTAAATGGTTTCCTTTCAGATTTGAAAAAATGTGGTTAAACCATCTTGATTTTGAAAATTGTATTATGGAATGGTGGAATATTAAGGTGGATGGCACTGCTATTTTCAAAGTTACCAAAAAACTTAAAAACATAAAGGAAAAAGTGAAAATATGGAATAGAGAAGTTTTTGGAGACATCTTTAAACAGAAAAATAAGGCTAAAGATGACCTTGCTTCTATTCAAGATACTATTCAAACTCATGGCCTCTTGGATTCCCTTAAGACTGAGGAACAAAAGGCTCTTGTCAATTACCACAATCTGATATCTAAAGAGGAGACTTATTGGTGCTAGAGATCTAGGGCGGTTTGGCTTAAGGAAGGGGATAGAAACACTAAGTATTTCCACCTTACTACTCGAAAACACAGGGCTAATAATCGAATAGCTAAAATTGCTATGGAGAGGACTAAGATCCATAAATAAGAGGAGATTAAGACTACTACTATAAACTATTTTTCTACCCTTCTTACAGTTGATGGTTCTTTGGATAGAGGTTGTCAAGATCAATTACTGGAGGCTATTCCTAGAATTGTTAACACAGATCAAAATAGGGCTCTTCAGGCAATTCCTTCTATTAAGGAGATCAGGGATGTTGTTTTCTCTTTTTGAAGGAGATAAAGCTTTTGGCCTGGATGGCTTCCCTATGTTCTTCTTTCAAAAAATTTGGTTAATAGTGGAGAAGGATGTTTCTAATGCTGTTAAGGAGTTTTTTGGATGCAGGAATCTTCTCAAAGAAATCAATGGTACTTTCTTAGCCTTAGTTCCCAAGATTTCTAGGGCTCAATCCTTTGACCAATTTTGGCCTATTAGTTTATGTAACTCCTTCTATAAGATCTTTTTTAAAATTCTTACCTCCAAACTACTGCATATTTTGCCTTTTCTGATAGCTCCTCAATAGAATGGTTTTGTTTTGGGAAGGCAGATTTTGGACTCGGTGGTGTTGGTTCATGAGAATATCCATTCGACTATGAAGGGAAATAAACAAGGGTTTATCCTTAAACTTGATCTTGTGAAAGCTTATGACTGGGTTGATTGGAACTTTTTATGTTTGATTCTAAAATAGTTTGGTTTTAGTGAAAGGATCATCCAAATTATCTTTCAATTGATATCTTCTGCTACCTTTGTTGTTCTTATCAATGGTTCTCCCACAAAGTTCTTCAAAATCTCTAGAGGTCTTAGATAGGGAGACCCTATCTCTCCTATCCTATTTACTTTGCTAGCTAAAAGCATGGGGAGGTACTTTCAATCTTTGGTTTCTAAAGGTGCCATTTTGGGTCTCAAACCCTCCTCTAGACCTTTAATTTTCTCTCATGCTCAGTTTGTGGATGACACCATCATGATGGGTACATCAATGGTCAAGGAAGCTAAAGCCTTTAAATCTACTCTTAATCTCTATACTAATGGTACTGGCCAGCTTATTAACTGGTCTAAAAGCACTATGTTCTTCATCAACACCCCAGAGAAAAGGCAACGTAAGATAGCTGGTATTCTTGAATGTAGTATAAGTTCTTTTCCCTCATCCTATTTGGGTATGCCCTTGGGCCTTAACATTAGTGACTCTTTTTAGAATCAGATGGTGGAGAGATTTTTTTTTTAAATGGTTGGTTGGAAGGGTGCTGTCCTATCCCAAGCTAGGAAGATTACCTTGATTAGGTCCACTCTTCAAAGTCTTATGGTATATGCTATGAGTTTGTTCAAGATGCCTTCCAAATATGTGGATAGAATTGATAGTATCCTAAAATGTTTCCTTTGGTCTAGGGTTGAAGAAAGAAACTGTATACCTCTTATTGCCTAGGAAAAGGTGTGTAAACCAAAGTCTATGGGGGGTTTGGGTATTAGACCTTTAAAGATTATGAATAAAGCTCTTCTGGCCAAGCAACTCTGGCGCATTTATGAAGATCCCAAGGACTGGAATACAATATGTAAACATAAATACCTTAATGTTACCCCTTCCATTGATTAGTTCCTTTCCAGCTCGAAGAAAGTGGAGGGCTCTATTTTTTGGAGGAATATCAATGGTGCTAGAAGTATAGATAATAAAGGAAAGATCTGGAGGCTAGGAAATGGCTCTAGTATTAACTTTTGGACTAATCCTTGGCTATTTGAAAAACCCCTAAATTGTATTTTTAATAATCCTCAAGAGATTAGCATATGTTCCTCTACTGTTGGTCCTAAAGTGAAAGATTATTAGAGAAATAACTGTTGGGTGAAGTTGATTGTTTTCAACCCTGTTTTCCATGAAATTGATAAGGCCCTCCTGGCTTAATGCTACCATGCTGACAAGGAAGACACTCTTATATGGGGTCCCTCTTCTAATCACAAATTTTCTGTGGCTACTACTAGCTCTATCCAATTTGATGTGCCTGAGGAAACCCCTTTTTGGATGAAGATTTGGAATAAGAATCTTACCCCCAAAATTGAGATCTTCTATTGGATCTTTGTCCAAAACAAAGTTCTTACCATTGAAAATCTTAGAAAAAGAGGTTTTATCATGTCAAATAGGTGCTGCCTTTGCCAGGTGGCTGAGGAAGATACTAACCACCTTTTTTTGCATTGTCCTTTTTCTCAGCAGGTGTGGTCTTTCTTTTTGCAAGATAGTGCCTTTTACTGGATTTTTCCCTCTACTGTCTAGGATTTCTACCAGCAATGGTTTTTTCTTGGTGTTAATGCTTGGGAGAAATAGAAATGGATCCTGACTGCTCCTCATATTGCTTGGAATCTTTGGAAAGAAAGAAACAACCGCATTTTCTGGAATAAAAATAGCCCTCCTGCATTGGTGTATGAGAAGGCTAATAGGGGGATTCTGGAAAACCAGAGTAGATTCACCCAGCATATTGGGAATTACAGGGTCTCTCAAAATAAGAAGAATGATCATGATAATGTTGTCTGGACTGATCCCCCTAATGGTTGGATTAAGATAAACTCCGATGGAGTGGCTAAGGGCAATCCTAGTCCGGCTGGGTGTGGTAGTGTTATCAGGGATTGTAGTGGTAATGTTATTGCAGCTATTGTTGTTCCTTTGGGAACCCAAAACAACCACTTAGCAGAGGCTTCAGGAGCTTACTATGGTTTACAACTGGCTAGTAAATACAACTTCAAAAACATTTGGTTGGAGGGTGACTCTTTGAATATCATTAATTGCCTTAAAGATATATCTCCTCCATCATGGACAATTGATAACATTATTGCTAAAGCTAAAGGCATCATTGCCAAGTGTACTGCTACTCACATAACCCATGTGTATTGTGAGGGCAACACTATGGGGGACAACTTGGTGAACATTGGAGTTAAGTCTGTTGAGGTCATCACTTGGGACAACGAGGCAGATATTAGAGAGGACACAAAATCTCACATTAATTATGATAAAATCAATAATAAGGAAGGAAAGATTGGGAATTATTAATGAGACTCACCTAAGCCCTACGGACTCTGACTATAATTATGGGAAAGTATGGAGTGGATTTTTAAGCAACGTCATTACCAATAGTTCGCACATTTTATGGGCTTGATATAGTGGTAATTTTGTTAATAGGGTTTGTTATTACTTTGGCTCTAATTTCATTGATAGCTCTATGTCCCTAAACTCTACGAATATGGGGGGTGACCTGAAGCATGAAGAACCAGATAACTATAACAAGCTTAAGGAATTGGATATGGTGATGGTTTGGCATAAGTTGAAAAAAGATGGAGTTACCCCTTATTTGGAAAAATTGCATGGCTTTGATAAGGATGTTACCCAAAAATTTATTGAAGGCTGGAAGGACAATACTGTCACCATTGATGGAAGAACGTTTGAGATTTTTGTTGAGCTTATAGCTCAAATTTAGGGAATCCCTAATGAAGGTCATAAATTTTATAGAAACCGCAAGATTTTAGACATGGTGGGTAAAAATTTCCTGAAATCTGTGAAAGAAAAGGTTGATTTTGTAGATGGCAAGGTTAATGGCTACATGGAACCTGTCAAGATCAAGGAGATTTGGTGCCACATGTTGCAGGTTGTGATGGAATACTTTACCCTTGATGGCCACTTCACTCGGGCTCAGTCCCATCATTTCATGTTCCTAAATCACTTCAGGTACAAGGATACCATCAATATTCCCTTTTATCTGTACACTTCTCTTGTTAAAAGCATAAATGAACATAAGGGTTCTCATAAGAAGGATATGAAACATGAGGGATTGATTTTGTTAATTCATGAGCATATGAAGAAAACCATCCCTATCCCTTCTTCTAATCCTTCTACTGGTAAGAGAAAAATGAGCCCTAAGAAGTCTAAGATTAGGTCTGTTAAACGAAAGGCAAAGGATAATTTAGGATGCAGCTCCAAGAAAACTTGCTCGAAAGCTATTGAGGAGGAGTTTGACTCTGAGGGTTCAGAAATGGAGGACTCTAAGGATGAGGCTTCTGAAAATGCCCAAGAGATGAAAAGCCCTAGCAAGGATGAGGAAGAGACTGATGACTCTGAGGCTATGTCTGATCAGGAAGAGCACAAGGAAGAGGTTAGCAGCAAGAATTTGAAGGAGGGGAATAAGGAGATTACTGGGAAGGGGGATCAGTTGAATAATGATACTGACATGTAGGGTACTAATGAAGCTCAGAGGCGTGGGGATGAGAATGAGCCTGTGAGCATAGTGGAGAAGGATACTACCATGTGCAATGAGGATAAAGACATTCCTGAAGCCGAGGGCCTTAGCAATAATATTCAAGAGAGAATAAATGAGGAAAAAGATACAAAAATTGAAGAGGCTAAGTCTGAAGGCATTGAGGTGCTAAATTCCCATAGCCTTGAGGGCTTGGTTGATATGGCCATCTAGTATGTGGAAAAATAGAAAAATGATAGGGATTTTAATAAGGAGGAGGTGCCCGTTCTGGAAGAGTTTGTTGAGGGGATGAGGCATGATATGCCCATATCTCATGATTCTGAGGATAATAATCAAGAGGGTAATGAGGAGTCTAGTGAACGGGAGGCTAGAGAGTCCACTATCAAGCTTATATTTGAAGATTTCAATGATAGGGAGGAGGTGACTACTGGCATCGTATAGACTGCTAAAGCTGAGGCCCTTTACTTGTTCAGATTTAGTAAGTGGCATTTTCATGAAATTAAAAGGCTCCATTTGAAATGTAGAAATCTTGAAGCTAACAACACCATCCTCCAAGAGAAAGTGGAGTCTCTTCTCAATGAGAGATCTACTAACCCCCATGCTGCTGATTTGAAGGATAGAATGGATAAAGTTGATAACACCCTTATCAACATTCTCCAGCATAGTATGGACAATATGAAGGCTTCTAGTACCAATTTGAAGGCTCTGGTTAACTTGTTGGACAATGCTTTAGAGGATGATACTAAGGTGAGGAGCGCTCCTCTACTAGATGATGGTGGTCCTAGTTCTAGGACCCATGGAAAGAAAAAATCCCCTATGATTAAGAATAATCTGGATGAATTGAAAAGGGTTATTGACAGGATGGATAACATTCAGGCCAAGATGGAGAAAACGTTGGATGAAAAAGTTGGAGTTCTTTAGCCTAGTGCTCTTGCTCGCTTTTTTGTGTCTCTTGCTATCTTTTTGGCAGGGTTTCTTCATTAGCCTTGTAGCCCCTAGTATGGGAAAATCGATGTTGTATGTTTTTTCTTTTATTGTTTATGCTTAATATTTCCTATCTTTTGCTCCTTATGTTGTAAAGGGTTTCGGGTCCCTTCAAAACCTATTTTTCTAGTAATCAGAACAACTTGGTTTGCATCTTCATGAAAGAACAAAACCTTGTCATTTTTATCAATCTTTTCTATCTGTCCCAAAACTTGACCTGACACCAGCAAAGGTATACACTCTTCTTCTTTGGCAATAAAACAAGGGAGTTCACCAAGTAAGAATGTGAAACTTTTATTTTTGTTACCTCCATGTTGATTGTTACTTTGTTGTCCCAATTTATTTTTTGACATAGACATTGACATGTCTTCCTCATCTTCAATGGAAAATGGAAGCATGTTGAATAAATCAACCAATAGTTTAGGTTGAACATCATTTTATTGCACTATAGTCTGCTACCTAAACTAGTTACAGTCATCACTCGACTATAACAGTGCTGATTTTTCCATTTCTTCATCACATGAAATTTCATCAGCTACATGGTGTTCTTCCTCTATCTCCTCAAATCTATTTCTTTTCTTACTACATCAATCTTCTTGGTAAAAAAAAGGTCCAGCAAGATAAAGGAAAATAGTAGCAAGAAAAGAAGGCTTACTTAGTGGAGGGTTTTGGGAAACTTGAGGAGTTTCTTGAGGTACAATTTTTTTTTGAGATAGTAGTTCTTGAGGAATGGACTGAACTTCCTTAGGTATAGCATCCTGTAATGGGTGATGACACTTGAAACTTGGAATTTTAAATTTACAAGCCTTAATTGGGCATGAAATAGGTTGACCTTGGTCAAAACTTGGAAGCTTATGCTTGGGAATCTCCACCTTCATATTATAATTCATTGCCTCAAATGATGGTGGTATGAAACTAGGAATGCAAGGAGTAAAATGAGCCTCTATCTCTTGGGCTTGAGAAAGTAATAGCCTTACTATTAGAATGATTTTAGAATAACTGAGAAGGGGGGGTGAATCAGTTATCCTTAGGTCCAGATGCACCAATTCAAATTTCTATATCTTCAACAAACTCAGATCTAATCAGCAATTCACTCAATCTCTACAACATAATATCAATTACATAAAACTTGCACTCCACTGTCCAAAAGTAATCAACTTGTAGAATATAAAACTTTCAACAACATTCACATCAAATAAAATTCACACAAGTATAACACTAGGATTTAACATGGAAACCCAATTTGGGAAAAGCCACTTGTAACATGCTACTAATTTTGACTCTTCTGAAGTGAGCTCTATGAGAAGCCAACCCCATTAAAGGTTTACAATACACACTATTAGGTGTGACCTAGTTAAAGGATTTAATGACCCTATTAAGAATGGCCTGGTTAGAGGGCTTAAGAACATTCCATCAAAATGTCACCTTGATTAAAGGGTTTACACAATGACTATTACATCAACCTTGATTAAAGGGTTTACACAATGACTGTTAGATCAACCCTGATTAAAGGATTTAGACTAATACAATGGTTAGAAAGTAACAGTTGGTTCTGATTGGAAATATACAACTCACTTTGAAAATACAAATCCAATTTTCTCATATGTTGATTTACTGACTGACCTTCATTTCCATCTCCATCTCTCATCTTCTCATAATTCTCTTCAAGAAATCACCACAACTCTGTTTAGCTCTTCACAGCTTCACCTTAGCCTTCTACTTAGATTCATCAGTTAATAACATCAACCTCTTCCACACTCTGTTTAACCTTACAATTAGGTCATCCTTATACCTCCTTGATCAGGTAGATCAATCTTTTGCCACTTAATCCCTTCTGTAGATCTTAGGTTTAGGTCAAATTCATCAAATTCTTCCATCATTTTGTTTTCCTACTTTTCCTTCTAGATACATCTCCAAACTTCTCTTCGAATCCATAAGAAAATGGTTTACCATGCATTAAATGCTCTATACCATTCATTAATAATTTCAACACATTTCACATATCTCAAGAATTCAACTTTGTCATCTGGGATTCTCAATTCTTTCACAAACTATAAATTACTGACACCCAGTCGATACTATGTTAATCTCCTCGGTCAATACTATGTTCATCTCCTCAGTCAATACTAGATATCTCAGTCATCGCTAAAGCTTTTCTTCTTGCCAAACATTGTCTTTGCTCAGTTAATTATCTGTCACTCAAAAATTACTAATGCTCGATTGACACTATATTTTCTCAACATATACTGGCACTCAGTCAACACTAGCATCACTCAGCTTAAACTAAATATCTTCACATTTGCTCGATTAAGCCTATGTTTCCAGTCTTTCTTCTTCACTTGGTGTTAAAGATAAACAACACATTATCTTGTCAATGTGCCAAATAATCAAGTACCCATTGAAGTATCACATAACTCAACCTTTCCTTAGGTCCTCTTGTTATCTCCTCTTTTCAAATCCTCTCCATCAATCAAAAGGTATGGTACTCTACTAGATAGCAACTATCTTACCGGTTAAGGTTTGACATCAATGACAATATAAAAAAAATTTCAATTGTAGTTTCCAACAATCTTCATCTTTGGCATTAATGGAAACACCAGATGATTTACCATACAATCCAAAATATCTTTCTTATTCAATCACACCCTCTTTTCTTAGGGTCATTTCTTCTGAATCTCTTTTTCTGTATCTCTCCCTTAGTTTATTGAATCTCTCCCTCAATGTTTTATCTCTCCCTCTTTGACAACAATGCCAAAGAAAATTTTATCTATCACTTGCATCTTTACCATGTAGATGTCTTCATGTTAGTTCTTTATGTTGTATACTCCCTCTGTTATCTTTCTTATGATTGATTTACATATTTTTCTTTACTTCTCACAACTCTAGGAAACTCCTAAAGTGTGACCTCTTCTGCATCAATTTGTTAGATATTCTAATTAGCACATTTGATGCAGTGCTCCTATATGTTTCTAGGTAGCCTCAGTTAGGGGAATCACCCCTAATTCACCTCTAAGGTGAGCATCTTTAGGTAATTTTTTTTTAAATATATCTACTAATTGTTCCTTTGTATTCACATATTCCAATCTCACTTCTTTATCTTGAACTAAATCTCTCAAGTAATGATACTTGATAGAAATATGCTTAGTCTTAGTGTGCATACCAATATTTTTTGATATGTTAATAGCACTTGTGTTATCACAGAAAATGACAACCAACTCAGTGATTTCCTCCTTCATACCTTTTAACAATTGCTTGATCCACACTAAATTTGAACAATTCACAACTACTACTACATATTCAACTTTTGTTGTAGATTGGGAAATATAGTTTTATTTCTTTCTTGTCCAAGAGACTAATCTCTTTCCTAGAAAGAATGCACCACCACTTGTAATCTTTCTATCATCCACATTTCATGCCCAATTTGCATTAGTGTAAACTTTCAATTCAAACTTATCATTCTTCTTGTAATACAATACATAGTCCTCTGTTCCTTTTAGATATCTCAATATCCTCTTTACTGCCATCATGTGACTCTCTTTAGGATTTGAAGAAAACATTGCAACAATCCCAACTACTAGGAAAAAATATAGTCTTCTATGGATAACATATTGTAACTTTCCAATCATAGATCTATACAAGGTTTGATTGACTTCAGTTGTATCATTAGTTTTTGATAATTTATGTCTAGTAGCCATAGGTGTACTTACTGGTCTAGAATCTTCCATACCAAAATTTTTTAGTATCTCCTTAACATGCTTAGAATGAGTAATATAGATACCTTTCTTCATCTAATAAAATTTCAAACCAACAAAGAATTTGATCTCACAAAACATAGACATTTCAAATTCAATTTGCATCTTATTTGAAAAGGTTTGACATAGGGCATCTTGTCCTCCAAATATGATATCATCAATAAATATTTCAGCTAACAAAATCCCTTTACCTTTTTCATTCTTCAAATAAAGATTGTTGTTGTCATGTTTCCTTACAAATCCAATCCTTATCAAATTATTATGCAGTCTCTCATACCATGCTCTGGGAGCTTTCTTTAATCCATACAATGCCTTATATAGTTTACAAACCATATTCTTCTTGCTTGGGTCAACAAATCCTTATGGTTCTTCAATGTATACTTCTTCTTCCAATATCCCATTCAGAAATGCATATTTGACATCCATTTGATATACTTTGGATCCTTTATATGCTGCATATACAAGTAGAGTCCTTACTCCTTCCAATCTTGCAACTGGGGAAAATGTCTCCCCATAGTCAATTCCTTCTTTCTATGCATATCCTTTGCATACCACTCTGGCATTGTTCCTAGTGACTTCTCCATGTTCATATAGTTTATTTCTAAATACCCATTTTGTTCCAATAACATTTTGTTCTTTTGGTCTCGGCACTAGTGTCCAGGTTTTGTTTTTCTCTATCTTCTCTATTTCTTCATTCATGGCTTGTATCCAATCTTCATTCTCTAAAACATCTTTTACTTTCTTAGGCTCAAATTCACATAGTAAGCATGTATGATCTTTCAACTTACTTCTTGTCATAACTCCAGATTCTTCATCTCCAATTATTTGTTTAGGCTTATGATGTCTTGTTACATATTGTGCCAATGTAGGTTTAGATTTCTTGTCTGCTTGATCTTGATCTTCAAGTTCATCTTGTAGATTCTCTGACTCTTCTTTTGATTTCTTGACATCATCCTCCTAATGCTTGAAATTTTCTTGCTATGGCTTAGAAGATTCATGTTGTTCCTTAGCATCTAGTTTAGGTGCATTACTACCTTCTCCTTTTACAATGTATACAAAAGATCTGTAATCTTTAGGTTCTTTCTTGCACTCAAATTCATTCTTTTTTGCATATTCATCAACTCTAACATTTTCACTTTCCACAATTTTGTTAGTGTTAGAAGTCAAACATTTGTAATCTTTTCTCTTAGTGGAATATCCTAGAAATAATCTTCATCACTTTTAGCATCAATTTTTCCATTCCTATTGTCTTTTAGTATATAACATTTACTTCCAAAGACTTTAAAGTATTTTACATTAGGTGCATATCCATACCATAATTCAAAAGGTGTAGCATTTGTACCTTTCTTGATTTGTACTTGGTTCAAGGTATAAATAATTTTACTTACAGCTTCTCTCCAGTACTTGTGTGCAACATTCTTCTCTATCATCGGTTAACTAGCACAATCCATAATTGATCTGTTTCTTCTTTCTTTTATACCATTTTATGGAGGTGTCCTAGGTTTAGACATCTATCTCTTTAGTCCTCTATCATTGCAAAATATATTGAACTCATTTGATATAAACTCTCCTCCTATGTCAGATCTCAAGCATTTCAAGCTTTTACCTATTTCATTTTCAACTTTTCTCAAATACCACTTAAATAATTGAAATGCATCAGATTTCTCTTTTAAAAACATCACAATCATCATTCTAGAATAGTCACCAATAAACAAAATGAAATACTTATCACCACAGTAACTTTTCACACCCATAGGTCCATAAAGGTCAGTATGAACCAATTCCAAAATATTGTCAGAGTATAGGTCTTGCTCTTAAAACTAGACTTTATCATTTTTCCCAATTGACACTGTTTACACATCACATTATCACATTTCTTCAATCTTTGAAAACCTCTAACTTTCTTCATCTTGCTGATATTTACCAAATTGTCAAAGTTTACATGACACAACCTCTTATTCCATTACCATAAATCATCAAATTGTGCAAACAAACATGTTTCTTCAGATAGGTCTAGATAGAACAAATTACCTATTGTCTATTCTCCACTTCCAATTAGTTCACCAGTGGCATCAAATATTTTAGCCTTTTTGTGATGAAATTCAACTTGGTAACTAGTATTGTTCAACTATGCAACACTCAAAAAATTATAGTTAAGACATTCAACCCAATACATATTATCACATCTGATCTTATTAGTTAATCTTATTGATCATTTTCCTTTCATAGCACATGGTGCATCATTACCAAACTTAACACTTCTACCTTTGTAATGATTTAGGGTCTCAAACTTACTTTTATCACCACTCATGTGATGCAAGCAACCACTATCAATAATCCATTTATCACCTTTACTCGCATATGAAATAAGTGTAGTTTTCTCATCTTCATCAGAATCATCTTTCATAGAAACATAAACAAATTCTATATCACATTTATCAGATTCACTAGTTTCAATATCAGTTTCCTCTTCAACAATATAGCAAGATTTCTTACCTTTGTCTTTGTAGTCTTTGTACCTTTGGTGATATATGTCATTTCTTTTGTTTGTGTACTTGCTTTCCCTTCTTTCATCCTTGTCAGTCCTATTAGGGTATCTTGCTGCAATATGGCCAACTTTGTTACATGAAAAAAAAATTATAGGAAGTTTACCTTTGTATTTTCCTTTTCCTCTCTGTAGCCTTCTAGCCACAAGTGCCTCAAGATAATCTAGATCATCATCAAAAGTATCACTATCACTGTCTCATTTACTGTCACTTCTCACACATCTCTCTTTTCCCTTCTTAGACTTATGAAGAGCCATTTGAGACTTAAAAGCATATTCAATGTTGTGAATAGTGAAATTATCAAAATTAGATAGCTCAAAAGTAGTAAGCTTGCCAACAAGACTTTCCAAAGTTAGGAAATTACCAGGATTACATCTTGATTCTTGTATTGAAGAAACTCTAATAGCATATATAGGAAGCAAAGTTCTCAATACTTTACTGATAACAGTTTCATCATCAATGTCTCCATTATCTCCTCTAATAGCATTTACTACCTCCTTAATTCTACCACAATACTAAGAAACATTTTCACCTTCTTGCATTTTCATTTCATCATAAATTACCTCTCAAGCTTTCATATTTGGCTCTTAGTACATTTGTGTCCCCACCATAGATATTTGCTAGAGTGTCCCACATATTCTTTGCATTAATACAATCCTTGATGTCTTCAAATTAAGGATAGCTTAGGGTAGATGCAATTTCCAACTTTGCCTGATTGTGTTTTTATTTTTCTTTCATCTCCTCAACAATAAAAGGTGCAACAGGTATTACAGATTCATTTTCCACATAGTATTTCATTGAATCACCAATACCAACTAGGTGCAATTTCATCAAACTCTGCCATGCAGAGAAGTTCTCCTTGTTCAATTTTGGTACCTCCTTTTTGTACATCTTGATCATCAGCTTCAAGTACCTTTAAAATTTTTCTGTACAAGCACCAACAACTCTGATACCAATTGTTAGAATGATTTTATAATAACTGAGAGGGGGGTGAATTAATTATCCTCAGGTCCAGATGTACCAATTCAACTTTATAGCTCTTTAACAAACTTAGATCTAATCAGCAATTCACCTAGTCTCTATAGTATAATATTAGTTACATAAAACTTACAGTCCATTGTCCAAAAGTAATCAACTTGCACAATATAAAAAATTCAACAAAATTCACATCAAATAACATCCACACAAGTATAACACTAGGATTTAACGTGGAAACCCAATTTGGGAAAAACCACTTGTAACATGCTACTGATTTTCACTCTTCTAAAGTGAGCTCTATGAGAAGCCAATGATGTTAAAGGTTTACAATACACACTATTAGGTGTGACTTGGTTAAATGATTTAATCACCCTATTAAGAGTGGCATGGTTAGAGGGCTTAAGAACATTCCATTAGAATGTCACCTTGATTAAAGGGTTTACACAATGACTATTAGGTCAACCTTGATTAAAGGATTTAGACTAATACAATGGTTAGAGAGAAATAGTAGGTTCTAATTTAAATATACAAATCAATTTGCAAATACAGATCCAATTAGCTTATATGTTTATTTACTAACTGACCTTCATTTCCATCTCCATCTCTGATGTGCTCGAAATTCTCTTCAAGTAGTCACCACAACTTTGTTCAACTCTTCACAGCTTCACCTTACCCTTCTACTTGAATTCATCAGTCAATAACATTAACCTCTTCCACACTCTATTTAACCTCATGATTAGGTCATCCTTATACCTCCTTGATCGGGTAGATTATTCTTTTTCTGCTTAATCTCTTTCGTATATCTTAGGTTTAGGTCAGATTCATCAAATCCTTCCATCATTTTGTTTTCCTACTTTTCCTTCTAGATACATCTCCAAACTTCTCTTTGAATCCATAAGAAAATAGTTTACCATGCATTAAATACTCCATACTATTCATTAATAATTTCAACATGTTTTACATGTCCCAAGAATTCAACTATGTTGGCTGGGATTCTCAATTATTTCACAAACTGTAAATTACTGATGCTCGGTCAATACTATGTTCATCTCCTCGGTTATTACTGGATATCTCGACCATCGCTAAAACTTTTCTTCTTGCTAAACACTATCTTTTCTCGGCTAATTATTTGTCGCTTGGAAATTACTAATGCTCGGTCAATACTAGATTTGCTCGACATATACTAGCACTCGTTCGACACTAGCATCACTCGACTTAAACTAAATTTCTTCACTTTTTCTCGATTAAGCCTATGTTTCCAGTCTTTCTTCTTCACTTGGTGTTAAAGATAAATAAAACATTATCTTGTCAATGTGCCAAATAATCAAGTACCCATTGAAGTATCACATAACTCAACCTTTCATTAGGTCCTCTTATTATCTCCTCTTTTTAAATCCTCTTCATCAATCAAAAGATATGGTACTCTATAAGATAGCATTTGTCTTACTAGTTAAGGTTTGGCATCAATGACAATATAACAATTGTTTCAATTGTAGTTTCCAATGCTCCTCTTTTGCAGCTAAATCCTGTAATCACCTAAAAATGGACAAAAGTCAAATCAAAGAAAATCAAGGACATAATTGAAGCAATTGAATCAAAATGCATATTTAGCCAATCAAAATTAAAATCAAATCTTAATTCAAGATAAATCAAAATTGAGAGCATTTTAATCAAGTGCAATCAAATCAAAATACAATTAAATCAAATAATTGTATAGTCTTGGATTAAATTAAATTCAACCTATTCAAGGGTTACATGGCTAAAATAAATCAATTAAATCAATTAATAAATCTCAATTACTCTCAACAACACAAAATGAGAGGAAATTCAATCAACCAATGAGATTTAAGGAAAGGCATTCACATGGATCAAGACAAATTGAATCTCAATCACTCAAAGTGAAAGAGAATCTTGACCATTGATCTTGTCTACTTGTCCCAAGCTTTGACGACACAAACTTTGCATTGTCTTCAAAGGGTGGAATCAAAGACTCATCCAAGGTTTAATCATGATTAAACACAACTACACCCCCTACCATTGGAAAATCTATAAAAGGAAGGCCTAAATCCTTCATAATTAATCAACCACACATCTAAGAATTGCATTGAACCTCTTGAAATTTGAGTTTAGAAAGGAATTTGAGAGCTTAATTAGCATTTACTTTGATATAATTGTTAGCTTTAACTTATTTATCTTATCATTCTCATTCTAGGACTGTCATTAATGGAAGCTTGCTGAGAGCTTTGCATTAACAATCTTAGTTAGAGAGCCATAGGATGCTCAATTGATCATTAATTTTCTAAATAGTTGCTCTATTGTGGTTTCTTTAGTAACTATTTCATTTATTGTTCAACCTTAATTCTATGAAGATACTTTCCCTAGTATACAAAATGGCACCCACCGTGGGGCCCTAAGCCTCATTTCATCATATTTTGTGTGCTTGTATTTTCACTTTTCCATGAATTATTTGTAGAAAATAGGTGAAGTCACGCGTATAGAAGATTCAGTCATGCCTATAGTCATTCTGATGATGCTTAAAATCATTGTTTAGATGCCTAAAAGCTGCTAACTCATGCCTGGTTGATCACTTCTCTTTGGTCTTAAATTCTTTCTAGTCGCCCGCGAGATAGATGCTCATGCTTGTGGGATAAAGTGTTCAGCCTTTGCTCGTAAAGTCATGCTTGTGACTTAAGAAGTGTCATAGATCTACTATTTATTATCGCTTGTGACAGACCTTTTCTATGCATTTTACAGAGATAGTCACTCCTAGTATCTGCTAATTCATGCTTAGTATTTGTTAAATTTTCGCTTTAAGTAAATCATTTTACACAATTTTCAATACTATTTACGCTTAGAAATAAATTTTTTACGCCTAATTAACTTTCAATGTCGCCTGTGTCACTGGAAAGTGATGCTTGCTATTATTAAAGTTACGCTTGCCAATAGTTTGGTCATGTGTATTAGCTGGACAATGACGCTTACTGTTTGTTGTTTTAATTTGCTGTCAGATTGATAAAGTCAATTACCTAACTCTTTGTCTATATGTTTTTACTGTAAATGAGTAGGCACAGAAAGGTCCAAAATTCAGAGAGCAGATTCAATAGAGAAGGCAAAGCTTTGACAAGTAAGGCTTAAAATTTAGTTTATCTTTGTTTCTTCAAATTTATCTTTGGTTGGCTTTTTTGACTAACTTGTTGGAGAAAAAGCACATTTGAAAGGAACTATAGCCAAGGTAAGCATAAAATCATGGAAATAACTAAAAAATGCCCCTAACTTTTGTTAGCTACAAGGAAAGGTAAGCCTTAAAACTTGGTGATTTGCGTGCTTAAATTATGGCTTTGTCCTTTCAAAATCTAGTAATTTGGATAGCTTAAAGGAATAGACTAAACACTTAATTGGAAAACCCCTTGTTTGTAGAAAAGAGTAGAAATACTCGATTCTCATTAGTTAGTGGGTGAGGAAATTGAACCTTGGTAACTCTGTTTGTTAAAAAGTGCTAAATTTTTAATTTTTTTTTTTGCATGCAAAAAAGAAACAAAAAATAACGTCCTACAGAGAATACCATGCTAGAACTTTAAGTGGGCTCGCCTCCTGAGTTTTTCCTTAACGAGGCCGGTGAGAGGGACAACCCAAAGTGGGATACGCTTGCTTTTGCTATGAGAATCTAACCCACTATAAAATGAAATGCATGCATCCTTAATGGGGTGTGTGACAAAAGGATTTTAAATTTTTCAAACTTCCTCTAGTAGTCCTCATGGATTGTGCCAAATCATACTTTTTTGCATTTGGGAATCCCCTTAACATACTTGGGGGATGAAAGTTTAAAGTCCATTTTGAATAGAATCCATACTAAATCCTTGATAAATTAGCAAGCCTACCTCATTAGAGCCATTAAAAAGACAAATTTGACCTAAGGTAGATTGCTTGGAATAATTTCTTGTGATAATTGATAAAATCATTGTGTTGTGCTTGAAGATCTTTGATTACAAAAAAAAACATTCATTAAGATCCAAAAATCAATTAATAATAAAAATTCAAGAGAATATTCTATTCACAAGAATTTAAGAAATGGAAAAAGAAAGGGAAACATTTTCCAACCAATTCTCATTAAGAACATTGTTTCCTTACCTCTATGATCAAGAAAAACATCATGACTGCCATATCTTTGATAATTCAAAATTTGATCAAAAAGAATATCATGACAACCCTGTGTTTGATCAAGAATATCCTAATGATAAACCAATATTTGATGAAGAACCTATTTTAAAATATCAAGAGAATCTCATCTTTGATCAAGAAAATCAAGAGGAATTAGTCCCATCTCAACAACATTCATCATATGACCACTCTTTGAGAAACAAAAATACATCCAAATATCCTTGGGATAGATCATTTACTCCTTTGGGAATTTCATACGAATCAGCTTTGGAAAAACTTCTTGAAAATGATCTCACCACGTTACCTCAAATCACTTCATGTGGTTTTATCTTTTTGAGCAACTATTGTGCATATCATAGACATAATAAGCATGAAACTTCAGATTGCATGGAGTTGAAACATAAAATCCAAAATGTTATTGATGATGACATAATTGAAATTGAAAATCCCAATGACTCATCTAATGAAGATACTACTCTCAAGCAAGATAAAACTTATGAACACATGTCTAGTAGTGGTCCTCTTATAGCTTTCACCTAGTCCACCATTCCTCCATTTCATATAGAAGCAAATCTATCCAATATTCCTCCATCAAAAAAAGATCCAAACAATTTTCATAATGACTATGTATACCCTCAAGGGCTACCTTTAAAAGAGATCCAAGCTAACCTACATCTTTCTACAAACTTCTTCCATGCTTCAAAGGTTATAGACCCCAAGCCTTCATGTGCTAAAATGCCTATCATTCCTATTTCAAATGAACATCCATCATCCTTTCAAGAATCCCTCGTGTCGGTCGAAACTCCTACATTGTCCTTAGAAGTGGCTCCATGTCAAGAGACTAATCAAAATTCCAAAGAAACAAGTCTTATTAAGGATCAAGATCAACATAATATCTCTCTTTATCCTATAGTTGACCAAAGTCCCATATCCCAAGAATCCCATGATGAACCCTTCATACCCTTCCATTTCTTTCAAGAAGATATACTTCCATCTCAAACACCCCATATTCCTTCACTTCCTATATCATACCCATCTCCTAAGCAAGATCAAGATATTCCTTCCATCTATGATGAACTTATCGAAAATCAAAAGAAAAGTATTCTTCCTAGGCTATCAAAAGATCCTTGTCAAGATCAAAGTATCCCAACATCCACTTTTCATAATCCTCCATATCTATCTCAAGCTTCAATTGCTCCTATCAAAGTTACTCCTATGAAAGATATTCATAAGCCTATTGGTACAAAGATAAATCCAAAAGATAAAAGCCTTGGCCATGAAACTGAAAATAAAGATGTTGATATCCCTCCTCCATCCCTTTTACCTTCATTTGTGCATACTCATATTCCTTAGACATCCTCCAAATCCATCCTTGGTCCCTATATCCAAAAGTTGAAACCTTCATATCTTCCATCCATATTGGGTCCCTATATCCCTCCATCAACCTTTCCTACCATCCTTATCCCACAATCCACTTACCCTATATCCTATCAAGATCAACAAAGTCATACATAATTGAGAAACCAAACACCCATCCCTATGAACCCTCCATATGAACCCATCCATATGAACCATTCATATCAACTTTATTCATCCACCAATCCCAAGTCTTTTGGAAGAAATTTGAATGCACAACATAAAAATAAAAAATCCAAGAATCCACTTATGTATGAAGAGTACCATGTCCCATCTAATCGACATGTGAATGAAAGAAAAAAAAAATATTCAAGAGACCACAAAGGTCCATCAAGAAAAAAGAAAAATCAAAGAAAATGTGGATTCCTAAATCCCTCACTGAAGAAATGCATTCTAAAGAATCCAAAAGGAAAGAAAAATCAAAGAAAGCGTGGATTCAGCAAGTCACTTTTGAAGGACTTATAGACAAAAGAGAAATTAAAGTTGACATTCAAACTTCCAAAGGCTTCCACTTCACATTCTCCCAACATATTCCATCTCATCCATCCATTTTGAGTCCTTGTGTCCCAAGATCCATATCCTCTCCTACATCAAAGTCTCAAGCTATTTCACCCATTTTTCCTCCATTACTCCACTACCCTTTAAGGTGTGTCTCAATGTTGATCTTGATAATACTTCTTATCCTCCTATTCATTATTCTTCCATTTCCCTTATCCAATCCATCTCATAAATATTTAGCCACCCTCTACCTTATCCACCATATCACCTTTCCATCACCCTATCAACATTTTTGAGCATACTTTTCAGCGGCCTTGGCTCATCATATCATACCTTTCAGAGGAGTATCCAAAGAGCATGAGGCTTGAGTCCATCCAAAAAGATAAAAATTTAAAAAAAAAGAAGGAAAAAGAAAAGAAAAGGAAAGGAAAGAAATCCATCCTATGGTGAAAACCACTTCTTGTGGCATCTTGGACAAGTACCATGATAAAAACCTGGCAAATAGGCATCATGTGTAATTCCTCTCTCTTGCACTCCACACTTGGGGGAAAGTTCCATCCATCATATCCTTCATCTTTCTACCATTGATCTCACTTACATTCATACTCCATCTTTCATATTTGATCTTGACGAGGTTGAACATATCCATGAGCATTAAGTATCTTGACATGAGTTATCCTATCCATCAGCTTATTCACTTGTTGCGCTCATGCTACCTTATCATGATCTTGCTTATCATAAATCTACCTTCATTATTCATAAGAAGCCTTGCCATAATCTCAAATCATTCACTCATGGCCTCCATCACCCATTTATCTTTATTGTGTGATCCTATACACATTGATCCCTTGATCTTGATCCAAATGAGAAATGAAAGAAAAAATGTTAAAAAAGTCTTTTGATATGTCCACTCCTTTGGATCATTGTCATGACACCAGATCATTATTCCATATGTTATCCAACACCACATCATTGGCCTATATTGAGATATTATTTTTCCCTAGCTTGGATAGTCTTGAGGAGATGGTCCTATGGGTAACACACTTGCCTCATCCATCATTGCCTATTCATTGGTGAATCATCAGTTTTCAAATCCATCTTTCATGTCTTATACCTTGCTAGACATTGGGGAAATTCAATGTGATCTTGTTTGAGAACTAGTAATTTCTAAAAATCCAAAACAAAAAAAAAGAAGGTCAAAATCTCTAAAAATCCAAAAACATAAAAAATTTCTAAAAATAAAAAACATAAAAAATCTTTAAAAATAAAAAAAAATCAGAAATCTCTAAAAAAAATCCAAAAAAAAAATCTAAAAAATTTCAAATCTCAAGTAAACTCTCAAAAGTTGCATTGCCCAACAAAGCACTATCTTTTCCAAATCAAACTGGGGGCACCAATCCAAATTCAATGAGCTTATCAAAGTAGACATCAGTTGGCTCAAATCATTGTAGCAAAATTAAAAAATGGCTACACTTGAACTTATTGATCAATATCACATTTCAAACATCCAAATACTTGATTTAATCGACAAAATTTGAAAAATCAAATCAAAGCTTAATCAAATCAGATCAAAATCTAAAAGGTTTAAACATAACTAAGGATCAAAGTGGATGAAGTTTTTGAAATATGGATCTACAAACAAAAGCAAAAATGTTCAAAGTGTTACTAAATTTTTAGAACCATGTCTTTTTAGAAAATCGATGATGTTTGACTAGATGAGAGATGATGAAGACATGACATCTTGATTTCTACTTGAGTGATAGCTATATTGATTCATAGCAGTATGTGAATCCATTTAATGACATGATCATCAAAGAATCATCGAGGACATTTGTATGTGAAAAGGATCAATTCTTTGATTGTTTACTTGCAATTATTAAAATCCGAGGAAGGAGGTATTCATATCATCATGGTTGAACTAGTGAGGGTTGTACCAATTTCATGTTCCAAAAGCTCGATGATGAAAATAAGCTTCCAAAATCTTGAATAATGATAGTTAGCTGCATACATCTTAGATTAGATGCATTGTATATATTGTTTTGCCTTTTTTAGCTTAATTTGCAAGAGAAAAAAAAACAAAACATAAAGGGGGTGGAGTTATCATCGTCAAAAGACCAAATCAAGATACATCAAATGATCAATGTCATCAAAATACATCTTCAAATGTTTGATCCATCAAAATGATTCACGCTTCATCAAGGAATTCATCAATAATCAATCATGCTAATCAAATAGGGGCAACCTAATCCTGTTCATCACCTTCTCTTCTATCAATCCATAATTCTGTATCATCTAATCATATCAGGTATCAAATATCAATCAGTTAAATCATCCAATTGATCATCTAACATCAATTAAGTTATCCTATCATCCATTTTTTAATCATGAGCACATCAAAACTCCTAACTCTATATCGTGAGGAAGGAGAATCAGTGTTTTGTCTCTCTAGATCTTGAGAACAAAATATCAACCCATCAACTTATCCTATCAGATTGACATCAACATCAACCAAGTGATTCTGACTGACATCAAATGATACCAAACCATCATCAAGTTATCTAGAGCATCAAAAACATCTTATCAATCAAATCTTTTCTCATCAAATTTTCTCATAATCGGGGCATTTCCAAATTTCTATATAGGGAAAGAAATCAAAATTTCCCAATCTCAACCAAATAATCCAATATCATTTAGATTCATTTCCTGAGGGGGTATGCAATCATATCATAATCAACATCAACAACATTATCATCAAAAATCAAGAGACCGATCATCGAAATTGAATCAAAAGATTTTATCAAGAAATTTTTCGTAATCAAACAAATGGGGCAGCACATTGAAATCAATCATCAAATCAAGTATCATATCAGGATTTTTCATCAGGATCAAACATCATATTGAGAACCATCATCAGAATGAGCATCATATCAAAATGATCATCAGAACCATATCAATTGAGAGTTTCATATCAATCATATCTGCAGCAATATTATATCAGAAATTAAGGATCGACCATCGAAAGACATCAAACGAACATCAAAGATCGACCATCAATGAATCTGGACCTATCATCAAGCAAGATCAGAGTATTCTTTGAATTGACATGCTTCACACATCAACTCAAAGAGGGGCATTTGTAATCACCTAAAAATGGACAAAAGTCAAATCAAAGCAAATCAAGTCAAATCAAAGCTAATCAAGGACATAATTGAAGCAATTGAATCACAATGCATATTTAGCCAATCAAAATTAAAATCAAATCTTAATTAAAGATAAATCAAAATTGAGAGCATTTTAATCAAGTGCAATCAAATCAAAATACAATTAAATCAAATAATTGTATAATATTGGATTAAATTAAATTCAACCCATTCAAGGGGTACATGGCTAAAATAAATCAATTAAATCAATTAATAAATCTCAATTACTCTCAACAACCCAAAAGGAGAGGAAATTCAACGAACCAATGAGATTTAAGTGAAGGAATTCACATGGATCAAGCCAAATTGAATCTCAATCACTCAAAGTGAAAGAGAATCTTGACCATTGATCTTGTCTACTTGTCCCAAGCTTTGAGGACACAAACTTTGCATTGTCTTCAAAGGGTGGAACGAAAGACTCAACCAAGGTTTAATCATGATCAAACACAACTACACCCCCTACCATTGGAAAATCTATAAAAGGAAGGCCTAAATCCTTCATAATTAATCAACCACACATTTGAGAATTGCATTTAACCTCTTGAAATTTGAGTTTAGAAAGGCATTTGAGAGCTTAATTAGCATTTACTTTGATATAATTGTTAGCTTTAACTTGTTTATCTTATCATTCTCATTCTAGGGCTGTCATTAATGGGAGCTTGCTGAGAGCTTCGCATTAACAATCTTAGTTAGAGAGCCATAGGATGCTCAATTGATCATTAATTTGCTAAATATTTTCTCTATTGTGGTTTATTTAGTTACTATTTGATTTATTGTTCAACCTTAATTCTAGGAAGATACTTTCCCTAGTATACAAATCCCTTGCAAGAGATTCTTCATACTTCCTTGTTTGCAACTGCATCTCCTATTGGATTTGATAATCTTGGTAAGTCCACTCATCCTACCACAACTTACACTCTTGCTACCTATTAATAAACCTCATATGCTCGTGAAAGTTTGGCATCATTTCCTTTATGCTCATTTTATCGGCATGTTGGAGATTATTTTGTGAACAACCATGTTGAATTGGAATAAAATGGCCTTTTGGGGTTGTTGATATATATTGGCAGGCTTACACAAGGCTTGACTAGGGATGGGTGGGTGGAAAACATATGGAACCTATTGGGTATTTTCTTATAGAGGATTGTTTTGATTCTTTTGGGAAAAACCAATAGCATATATTTCTTAATACAATTGGTAGGATGGGACATAGGGAGTACTTTCATGGAAAGGAGGATGGTAAGGAATACTTACATAAAAAGAAGACATGGTGAAACATTCATAAAAGATGGAACACCATTGAAATCATTAAAAACTAGAATAACCAAGTTTTGATTTTCCACATACGAGGACTTTATTTACTTAAAAGTAGTAGATATTCCTCTAGAGTCATTAGATGTGTCTCTTTTCTTCCTCCAAAGGAAGAAAATATTATTGTACACACCAAAAAATAGTAATAGAAGGAAGTTGATCTTGGGGCTAAGACATTTAATCCAAGCTTTGGCTCAGATGGGAGTTTTCAATTTAGAGAATAACTGATTGTATAAGGAATCCACATAAAATTTACCATCAAAAGTCAATTTCCATATGAGATGATCTTCCTCCCCAACCTTGACCAGAGAGTTCAAGATTTTTTTTAACTACCTTATAAAGGGATCAATGAAAGAGAGGCCCTTCCAATTTTCAATCTCCCAATAATCAACTTTAACCCCAACTAAAATCTTACATTGGTCCACAATGGTCTTCCAAATAGGGTCCTATAAAGGGTGATCTAAAAGCCAAACATCTTCTCATAATTTAATGGAGTTCCCATTACCAACCTTCCATTTGACTCCCTTAGTGATGATCTCTTTAGATTTTGAAACATTATTCCATATATTAGAGCCTCTAGGAACAAAATCAACCCTAAGGAAATTCTATAAAGTAGAGTAGTCACCCATATATTTATTCTCCCAAATATTATTCCACTCTCCCTTCATGTTATAAGCTCTCCAAATATGCTTGGCCAGGAGAAAATCATTCATGTTTCTCAACCTCCTTAACCCCAGACCACCTTTAATGAGGGGCTTACAAAGTTTATCCCAGTAAATTAAAAAAAACTTTTTTTTTCCCAATCTAGTCCAAAGGAAGGTCCTTTGAATTTTTTCAATAGCCTCAACAAATTTAGCCAGAATTTTAAAGAGACTAACAACATAGAGAGGTATTTTTTGCAAAGTAGTTTTGGCTAATTGAATTTTTCCAACTTGGCTCAACAAAGTGCCCTTCCATCCAGACACCTTATAGAATTTATCAATCAGGGATCTCCAAAAAGACTTCGGAGGATCCTAAAAAAGAGGAAGACTCGAGTAGGCAGCATGCATACTACCAATTTGACATCCCAATATTTTTCTAATCTTTAACTGTCTTCTTTTAGGAGTGTTAAAAAAGTAAATCTAACTCTTAGTTGAGCTGATAAAATATCCTGAAGAAGCCCCATAACATAATCCCTTGGAAGATTTAAAGAAAGGGGTAGGAGACCTATTAACCGACATAGAGAAAGTGGCTAAAGAAACCAACTGCATAATAAGTTGAACACTTCTCATGCTGAAAGAAAAAGCAAGAAGCACTTTCTAAAGAAAATCCTAGTCCACTCTGTCATATTCTTTAGATAAATCCAGCTTCAAAACAAAACCTTCCTTCTTATCCTTCACAAGAGAATGAATATTCTCATGGATAGTGATGATAGAGTTTAAAATTTGTCTCCCAGACACAAAACCATTCTAATGCAGAGATATTATTAAGGACAAAAAAGAGAGAATTCTATAAGTAAGCACCTTCGATATGATCTTGTAGATACAGTTGCAAAGGTTAATAGGTCTAATTTGATCCATGGTATCAGCTCCAGGCCCCTTGGGAACAAGAATCACAAATGTACCATTAATCTACTTCAAAAAAAAATTGATCCAAAAAACTCTTTAACAACACTAGTAATATCCTTCTCAACAATAGCCCAATACTTTTAGAAGAAAAATATCGGGAAGCCATCTGGTCCAAGCACTTTTCTCCCTTCAAAATAATTAACAGCCTCTTAATTTCCTCATTAGAATGGATAGCCATAAAAAATCACTGTGATCCTCCTACAAAATACCCAGAATACACTCTAATAGCTCCCTCTGAGCTTCCATATCCAGATCTTGATCCTTTTCCACCAGATTAGAGAAAAAATTGTTAGCCTCTAACCTAATAGAATCATCCTCCTCCATGACCCCATTACTATTAATAATCTTGTTAGATAAATATTTTGTAAGTAATCATAGACACAGTACTAGCAAAATGGGAATTTAGACATAGTGTATGAGAAATACTCTCTCCTCTCAACTTAGGGGAGGCACCCTTCGTATTGAAATTAATTCAACTAAAACTTAACAAGAAACTCAAATTTAATCTAAAATCCATTGTTTCACATATCACTTCCTCTTTCTTCAAGAAGGATTTCACTTTCATAAAGATGCACTCTATAAATTGAAGACTTTTACAGTTTCAACTCTAAGCAGTAGTTGGGGCAATAATACCAATAAACTCAAAATCAACTAAAAGATTAATTGTTAAGTGTACTAGTTGACTATAGACTAAGGAATATATATAAGATCACAAAATTATACACTATCTTGCAAAAGGATTTTAAACTATGAAGCAACAATATGATAAGTACAAAGCCTTGAACATATGAAAATTCTTTTCTATCTTTAATATTAATATGAACCACATCTCAAAGTCTATGCATTCACTCTTAACTAACTCAAATTGACAATCATAGAACAAATTCTATACAAAATCATATTTAAGGCTCTCTTTATAACAACACAAATAATTCCACAAGTCTCCTTAACTCAAAGATTGAAAATACTCACTTTTTATTCACTCAAGAATCAACTTGCACAAATTAAAGCAAAGTTTGAATTTGCACAATTTCTATCAAGTTTTCTTGAAATGCATAAAGATAAATATTTATAATGAGCCCTCTTGTATTTATATGAGAGAGGATATGAGAAAAATATGGAAAACTAACTAACTAGGGTTGACTTATTCACCATTATAGTCCTTTGTAATGTGATTACATGTAGCAAGATGTGTAATTTCAAATTTTTACTTTACATGTACCATTGCATATGTAATTGCAATTTTATGCTTTACATGTAACTTATCAAAACTCAAAACAAAAATGCATATCTAAAATCCTAGAAAGCAATGAGAAATATATTTGAGTTCTTAAAGAACTTTTCAATCTTCTTCATTAAGTGCCATGAAGACCCAAAATTTGTGAATGCTCTCTTGAATTTCATTTGGATTTGGCATGATGGTGTTATCTACAACTGTGGTTGTCTTGAGGATCATATCTAAGCATTTGAAAACTATGGCATTGCTCTCCTCAAGAACAGTTTGAAGAAGATTGAGTGAATTTTGATAACTTGTGAGATTCTAAATAGAAGCCACTATAAATGATCTTCCTCAAGCTCAAGTTGAACCATTAACATAAATTCTGAGATCATATCTTCTTCTAACATTACCTTTTGGTCATTACTTACCAATGTGCACAATATCTTCATAAATTGAGTGCTAATTTTCTACTCGTTTTCAGCACGTCTTTATAGCCACCTCTAAATTTGTTATGAGGCCTTCAATGACTTGGCCTCTATTCACCAGTAGCTCTTTAGATCTAATTTGGTTCTCACAAGAAGGTATTACCCCATTCTCGCATAGCATCTCCACTTTCAAATCTAAAAACTTATTCCAAACCTCCAGGTCTTTTCCAAGTGACTCCAAGTTCTGGCTGAAAGTTCTTAGAACTCGATTTAACTGAGATGTCACCATTCTAGCATAAGCAATCACTTGGAGTGATTTTATTAACAATTTTTTTCCTTATGCCATCATCTAATTCACCCATGTGTTAATGGTTGTAACCATTTCTCTAGCCCTCTCAACCTGCCTAAGAGATTATTCTACGATAGAAGATGCTAATGGATCAACCTACTCTGAGACTATGTTCACCTTTCAAATTAATGCCATGAGTAACTCATTATGTTCCTTGAGCTGATTTTTCTTCTTTTTAATTTTATCACACCCCTATGCTAGTAGTGCTACAAATTCTTGAACATTGTTGATCAATCCAACATGTGTTTGTTTACCCAAATCTAACTTGGTGATCTTAAAGTCAGCCATCTACTTCTCATCGTGGGGTTTTTCTATAAGAGGTTTTGCAATCTCCACATATTTAGTTTTGTTTTTTTCCATTGTAACCCTTGAAACTATTTTGGCTCTCTTAGCACCCTTGGCCTTGACCTGTTTCAATTGCTCAAAGTAAAAAACATCTAGTAAAACTTCTTATTTCTTTCTCTTTGGAACAACAACACTGAGCCACGAAGGAAGATCAAATAAAATAGCAGGAGTCTCTTCAGAAACAACTTGTGACATGCTAGGCTGAGTAAATTTTTTATGCTAACGATGGTTGGTGTCTCAGTTTATACAATAGTAGGAGTAGGTCTTGTAGTTACATGTGGCATTGATTCTGACATGAACCTGTCAAAGTCACTAAGGGAAGAATAAACTTCCATTAAAGGAATTATGAGTGAACATGGGAGAGAAACATAAGAGAAAACACCAACCATGTTTTCATGTGGCATATTCTGAATAGGAGGAGTAAACAGTGTTGAAAATGAATCAACATCAGGATCAATCATGAAACTAGGTGCATCTGTAAGAATGAACTCCTGTGTAGTTTCAACAAGGGTAGATCAGGTATCTGGTATTTTTGGAAGTACTTATACTTCCTCTTCTTGTTGATCATCTTCAACTTCAAGACTTTCCTATATTACCACCTTTTCCCTTTCTTTACCTGAACTTTCCTCAGTTTTCTCCTTTGATTTCAATTTCAATTCTACTATGGTTCCAGAAGAAGATGTATTATCTTTGTTCTTACCTCTCACTTCCAATTTTTGGACCATGGGTCTAATTGTATCACCATCTAACCTTGATTTAAAGCTTTTCATCTTAATACCATAACGCTTAAGCCAAGCATGAGTATTAGCCATGATTGACTAAAATTTGTCGATTATAGAGAAATTTTCTTTTAACGATCATTGGATTGAAGGGAGGTCCTAGGATGCAACCTTCACTACCTGATACTTTGGATCTAGTATGTTTTTATCATCTTCCATTCCTTCTAGAATGTTAGCAAGATCCATATCAATAATTTTTTCTAACCTATTGTAGTCCATCCCCTTGATATCCTTATCTGTACAGAGATCTATCCAAACATCTTCAATACAATGAACATGAGTAAAAGATCTTCTAATTTTTTCCCTCATGCCTCGATAATTAAAATCAATTCTGATTTTAAACCTTTTCAGTTTGATCTCTTGTAGTTAAATTTCCATTTCCTTAGCCTTTACTATAGAAGTAAGTGAATACCTCCCAATTACCAAGGGATATTGAGTAGAGATTGTCAATCTAGTTTTATGAGATGCAGACTATTTAGCATGTATATACATTAGCTGCCTTCCCAACTCCATTAGAAAAATCTTATCAATTAGATACCTTGGAAACATGTAAGGATGATCATCAAAATATCTAACTCTCATGTAGGTGAAAGTCATAAACTATAAGAATATACATCCATATTCATTTACCTTCCTCCATACTACCTCTGAAACCCTTCTATTCTCAAGTGTCTTGTTAAACAAACACATGAAATTTCTGAAGAAGGCATCTTGAAGTCTACGGTAATGGTGCCTCCCTGTAATCATGGGTAATTGGCTTTAGTATCCCCATACTAGTAATTTTCTTATGTCTCCCTCATAGGATAATCCTAGTAATACTTAAAGGATGCAACAATGTACACAAGATATGAATTCATATAAAATGTATGAGTAGTAGACACCTCTGTCAACTACTCACACAATGAATCACCAATCAATTCTACCTAGAATTTTTTTTCCCTTTTTGATGATGGCAATATACTAAAACATCCAAGGCTCAAAAACAATGGACTTCTTCAATCCCTGCATTCTGCCAAGAAGAGTAATCATGTCAGTGATATCTTCTTTGAAATCAGTTCTCTACAACGTTGCAGGCCATCAGGTTGAGATTGATTGCCTTAGTTTAATAAACCAAACAATATTGATCTCTCTCTCTTGTAGTCATCTTCCATTTTATTGTAGTAATCTAAAGTTTTCTCATGGGTAATATTTGCATATACCAAAGTGGAAGGAGCATGGAAAATTTTATCAATGGCCTTTGCATCTTACCTGATAACAATCTGACCTTTATAATCCTTGATTGTCTAAGTTTCTTTGTCAAAATGTGTTGCACATGCCATTATGAACTCGGGTTCCAATATTGCTACAGGAAAATTTGAGAGTACATGTATATGGCTTTTGAGAATTTTCTACATCTCGTCCTTTGGATTTGCAACCTCTTTCCTCTTAAAAAATTCAAACATATCCACATGACCAACTTTTGTATCTTTGATCTCATTCAGATTTGAGACCAATGAGGTAGGAACAACAAAAGTTAGGTATTTATGGAATTTGAATTTCATTATTTTCTCTAGTGTAGTGGCTGGTTCTTTTGTCATCAGATGAACACCTATTTTATCAAGATGAAAAGATCGAAATAATGTAATGTCAGAAAGTGTTGACATTAATTCTCACTTTGATTTTTTTTTAAGCTTGAAAAATTGTGTATGCAAACTAGATAAAGCAAAAAGTGGAAAAAATTGCATTTCAGGGATTTTTTAGGACACTACAGATTTGACTGCATGTAGTTCAACTTGTAACATTTTATGTAATTAGACCAAAAAGATCCTACTACATGGGAAAAACATGAGACTTGAAGTAAAATCGAGGTTTTTGAACCCAACTACACTTAAGATTACATGTGTAGTTTATTTTGCAATCGGGTCAAAAATCCCCAATTTGCACTTGGAATTGTAGGAGATTTTAGATGCGACTACACTTTTGACTGCATGTAACAGTACATGCAATTGGTGTAAAAATCTCCGATTTGGGTAAACTTAGCATGGAGATTTTTGAGGTAGTTATACTTTTGATTACATGTAGCAGTACATGTAATGGGTCTCAAAAATCTTGATTTTGGAATTATAGTGAATTTTGGCAAAAATGTAATCAGAGATTTTTGAGGTGATTACATATTGCATTACATGTAGAATGACATGCACTTAAATATGTAATGGATATGAAAAATTATGATATTCAAAATATAGGTAAGCATGAAATGGAACTTTTGGAGAGAATTGCATTTTAAATTTTGTGAAATGCTGCATGTAGTAGTTTTTGCAATTAGGTTTAAAAATATTGATTTTGGAACAAGGAAGGATTTTTAAAATAGCTATATATTGAAACATGAAACATGTAGCAACTACATGGTAAATATGAGGTGTACTAATTTTTACAAGGTATATGCAATTGTTTCCAAATAGCATTGCAAATTGTTATTTCATGGAAATGAAATGAAAGCGAATTTCAATTTTCTCAAGGTGAATTTTTCTAGCTATGGTTGCAAACCATGGGCAATTCTGATTTCTCACACTGTGTACATGACTTGGCCATTAGAAAAAAAATTTAAAAAAAATTTTGCAGGTATAGTTGTTTTCTTTTGCAAATTAGAAGCTTATTGGAGTATGTGGTCATTGTGAAAAATTGAGAAGGAATTTATTCGCATTTTCTACACAAATCTGAATGTTGTATTTTCCATGAACATGACTGTGGAAATATATATCATAAAAATCTTGTTTTTTGAAAGAAATGTATACAAAAACCATAGACATAGGGAAATAATAAAAGAAAAATACAAAAACATTTACAAAACCTGTAGTAACAAACATGAAAAAGAACAAAAAGACCATAAAAAACCCCAGACGTGACTGTATATGGAAAAGAAATGTTTAAACATTCATCTTGAATCACATTTTTAACAAAAATGAACCAAGAAAAAAACCATTTTTTTGCAAAAATAAACCAAGTAAAAATGAAAAGAAAATAGTGGAAAGAATACCTATTTTGAAACACAAAAATGCCAAAGAATCCTTGATTTCAAAACCAAACGTGACCCAATTACAAACCCAGAGGAAAGAGACCTGTCTTAATGATTTTTCAGAATAATATGTTAAGTCTACAACTGATTTATCATATGGAGAGATTGTTGAACAAGTGATTGAAGATTACAGAGCTGAAGATGGATAGATAATACTATTTTCTAAATCAGTATGATGTTGTCATTGATGTCAACTATTTTCTTATTAGTTTGACAATACTTATCTTGTAAGTTATTCATTACCTAGACATCTGAAGAATGGTGGAAGAAGGTCACAAAAGATGAGGTTATGGAATGCTTTGGATAACTTATTGATGAGTCTCTGATCTCATTATGTTGATCCTAGTATGCGGTATTCATCTATTATGAAGAAAGGAATTCAAAGATACAAAGCAGTGTTGGTCGGTAAAAGAAGACAATTTAGTGTTTACTGAGATTCTCAATATGAGCACCGACGACAATATACACCGACATAGTGTGTTGTATACCGAGCACAAGTTTAACCGATAAGGTTTACTGACACATTTCTTTGACTTGACTGAGAAGAATAGATCATTTAATGATGTTGTAGGCCAGGAAGATTGATGAGCTGGCACCTCGAAATCAGTGTAAAGATATGAAAAGGAATAAAGTTTGTTACAAGATTGACGACTGACAAAATTCAAGAAAGATTTGATGAAGAAGATTGAAATGTGTTAAAGACACATCTACCAAAGAAGGTTAAAGAGGCAAAAGCAATGAACAGGATTAAGCGGCAAAATCTAATGGATGAAAATGAAACGGCTTACTTGTTTATTTAAGGAGAAAGAAAATACATTAAAAAAGGGGAGAGAAGAAGAAGGAGATATTGTAGGAAGCTGAGCGTGAATCTGTATTCATGCAATTTTTGATCAATTGGTTACTGAACCGAGACTGCAGAAACTGAGGTACACAGAGAACAAACTGAGCTACATAGAGCATAGTATTGATTGATTGTAAGTGAAGTTGGTCTAAGATCTGAAGTGTTAAATGGTCAGAAAATATTGTTTGAGCATAACATTGATTCGTAATTTGCAATTTGTTGTAATAAGGAGAATCAAACTACTGTTACTTTCTAACAATTGTAATAAGTGAAAATCTCTTAACCGAGTGGACTTTTAAGTTCTGATTGGTGTTTCATTCTAATAAGTGAAACATGGTTATCCTGTAAATCAACACAGTGAGTGATAGAAGATTGAAAGATAAATCCTAGTGGAAAATCCTCTAACCAGGTCACACCTAACAGTGTGCATTGTAACCTTTAACAAGGTTTGGTCCTCACATGCCTCACTTCAGAAGAGTGAAATTTTTGGGTTGCCGGTTCCCAGGTGGTTTTTCCCTTAACAGGGTTTCCAAGTTAAAATATTTTGTGTTATGTGTTGAGCGTGTTATCTATTTGTTATCATACTTTACATGTTAACTATTAGATTTGATCGGTAAATCATTTTGAGCTTATCTAATAATCGGTAAATACAGTGACAGTGAAGAAGATATATGTTTACCAAGTGACAGTATTTGGAGATACTAGTTTTAAGTTACTTATTTTATTTTAGGACCTGGATAACTGATTCACCCCCTCGTCTCAGTTATTCTAACATAATAATGGAGGTGAATGAAGATTTTAAAGACCTCCAAGCTTGGCGATTTCTCATGGATTTGGCAAGGAAGACTTAGAGTCCAAAAATGATACTTTGTATTTACTGGGAGTTCACAGGCAAGGCTCGATATTTATTCCTTTTGCAATGAATTATATTACGTATTATTTTAATTGTGTATGAAAGGTCGACTTAGAGTGACTAATTTTTTTTTTAATAATATACTATCAATATATTATTAAAAACTAAACAAAAATAAAACAAAAATTAAAAATAAATATTAAAAATTAAACGACTTAAAACTATTTTTATTAAATAAATTTATTTAATAAAAATACTTAGATTTTGAAAACCAAATTTAATTTAATAAAAAACATGATTAAATTTTTGTATAATTGACATAAATTTTATTAAAACAAAATTTACGACAACAAATCTTAGAAATTATGTTGGTTGCTTTGTGTTTTAGAGTTGACATAAAAAATAAATTTAGTATTCCTATTCCTTTCAGCCACACATTCCTAGATCTATGTTTCCAAAAAATCTCTTCTTTAGGTATAATATCATGGAATTTTGCAAGCATCTCATTTTCAATTTCTTTGGACACCTTGTTATACCCATCCTTCTGAATATTATCTTGAATCTCTTTAAGATCTTTAAGAATAACATTCTTGGAGGAGAAAATATTCCCAAATCTATCCTTATTCAATTTCTTAATGTTATTCTTCACAAAGTTAAGCTTCTTGGAAACTTTAAACATAGACATGCCTTTAATCTTGACTTTCCACCATTCCCTAATATTCCTCTCCAGATCAGGATGCATGGTCCACATTTTTTCAAATCTAAAAGGAGAAAACCTTTTCCCCTTTTTAGGATCAACAATAAAAGTAATAGGGTAATGGTCAGATCCCACTATAATATGGGAAGATAAAGAACAAAAATAATGAAGAAACCAATCATTAGTAATTAAAGCTCTATCAAGTCTCACCTGGATAAGGTCCTTGCTAGTTCTTCTATTCATCCAAGTAAACTTGACACCTTGGAGATCCATGTCATGGAGAGCCTGATCATTCATGAAATCCATCAATTCCATTTTGATGTCCTTATTGGGCTGACTACCTCCCATCTTTCCATCATCCTTGATTGGAGTATTGAAATACCCCACTATGATCCATCCTTCTTGATCAAAATTTTGTCTCACATTATCAAGTTTTTTCCAAAAATTATATCTACCAGACTTTTTGTTAGGAGCATATACATTATTCAGAACCCAAGAAGTACCATCCTTGATGTGTTGGAATCTGATGCAAGCCATGTTATTTTCTTGGATCAAGACTTCCCCTTTTATATTTTCATAATTCTAATAGGTAGCAATACCCCCTAAGGCTCCATTAGAATCTCCCCCACTAACCTCCCCATTTCTAAACAACTTGATATTCACAACCTTGTCCTTAGCCATCTTACTCTCTTGAATTAATAAAATATTTGGTTTATTATCTCTAATCATATTTCTAATTAAATCTTTCTTATGAGGAATATTCAATCCTTGAATGTTCCAAGATATAATCATCATAGCTTTTTGAAAGAGCCTACCTCAAGGATGGTGTTCTGGTTGTCATCCACTATATTCTTGTTTCCCTCCAAGGCACATTTCTTCGAGTTGGAAGGTCTACCTAGTGAGGGTTGTGTTCCTCCCACATCTCCTACTCTACTCCTAGTGTTTTTGGATGGTATAGGGTTATTTTTATTTTTTTTCTTATTCCTTCTCTTATCTTTTGATATGGAATCCATGTCACACTTCTCTAAGGCTTTATTTATATCCTCCACATCTCCCCACTTAGGGACTTCCAAGTCAGGAAAGAACTTTTAACCATATTTGGGGAATTCTGAGATAGATCTGAGAGGCATTGGCCTAGAACAATACATTTCTTCTCATCCTAAAATTCATCATCATAGTCCTTTCTAGTTGCTGACTGAATATCTTCATTCAATTTCTATAGCTCCAAAATTTCAAGGATCTCCCCCTCTCTCTCATCCTTAGATCGTGGTTTATCAATATTGGTGGGACAAGTCTCTTTTTCCTTTCCTCCATGTTTATCTAAGGTATCCAACACCAATATATCAAACTGATTCTTAGCTATTTCTTTAGAAGAGATATCTTTTTAATCTCCCCCAAGCTCATCTTTCATGTTGCCCTCATAATTTTCCTTCTCCCCCTTTTTCATGTCTTTCTTGCTTCCTTCATAACCTTTATTATGAGATAATGACATATTATTATGCCCTTTCTTCTCAACATTTTGAAAAACTTGGGTAACAACTTTATCCTTTTTAGAATTAGATTTGGTTAATTCTCCCTCTATACCACCTTGGGTCTTTTTATTATCCCCTTTCTCCTCAACTTTTTCTACACCCTGCATTGTTTCTACTTTCTTATTACCATTTTGAATAAGTTCATCCCGATCTTTACCATTGGTGAGATTAGGCTTGTAAATATTTCCCTCAATGCTACCTTGATTCTTACTTATGGGTAACCAAACCTTCTTAGATTTTTAAGGTTTAGGTACCTTTTAAGGACAACTCTTGGCCTAGTGCCCTACCTTTTTCCAATGGAAACAAGCAAAAGGGATAGATTCATATTCAATATTTTGAACCCACTTACCAAGTTTAGATTATATTCTACTTTCTCTAGCATATCAGTCTCCTGAACCACCCCAACAAAAATTCAGGCATGAATAAATCTTATCGTTGAGGTCATGACTAGATCTATAGAAAGAAGCTCCCCAAAAGCACCAACAATTCTAGAAAATATATCTTCCACCCAATATTATAAAGGAAGGCTTGGCAGCTTAATCCAGACTAGAACTTGAACCATGAGTTTCTCCAGAAAAGTAAGGTTAGGATACCATTTGTGTAAAATCAGGGTATTTCTACCAATTAGCCATGGACCACCACAAAGGGTATTTCTTCAATCCTCCTCACAAGAGAAAATGAAGGAGAGATAACCCTTAGACATAGAAATAACATCCAATGGACCTTTTAATTTCCATTTTTTATTGATACAAGCACATACACCCTCAATATTTGGCTTGATACCAATAAATTTACCCACCAAGGAATTTTCCATCTGAGCAATATTATGATCAATAATCTAGTTAGGAATAGAGATAGAAAATCTTCCTCGCAAAGAGTTAAAAATATTATTGATAGGTGGTAATGAAGACTTACCCATTGGCTTAATACCAAAGAGAGAAGAGAACTTTGGTCATTCTTCTTTTGAGAAAGACCTTGGAATGGGATCCCCAGATCCCAGATGTGCATCAAATTCTTTAGCAACATCATCTCCATCCTTAGCATCAGAGAATCCTCCAACAATAGAGAGTCCATCTACCTCACCCACATTCTCTCTCAAAACCAAAGTTGAATTTTGAACAGTCCTGCCCTTCCCTCTCATCCTCTCCAAAGACCTTAGAATGGGCCCCCTCTCAGGTCCCCAGATCCCAGAATCACATCAGATTCTTTTACAGCATCCTCTCCATCCTTTACATCAGAGAACCCTCCTACAATAGAAGGTCCAGGTACCTCACATGCATTTCCACTCAAAACCAAATTTGAATATTGAATCATCCCACCCTTCACTCCTATCTGCTCCATCCTCTCCATCTATCTTCTTCTGGACCATGCTCTGAAAAGAAGTCCTCACAAAAAACAATTTAAAAACTAGAGGTATCTATTTACCTAATGTTTTCTATCTTTATATGCAAGAGGAAGAGATAGTTAATCATATGTTTGTGCATTGTCCTTTTCCTAGTAATCTTTGGACCATATTCATGGATCTCTTCAATCTTGATTGGGTCTTTCCTTTAGATATTCAAAATGTCTTCTTATCTAGGATTTGTCCTTCTAAGAATTATTCTCTAAAAAATTTGTGGAATATTTATTTACCCCACATCTTTTGGGGTTTTTATAAGGAGAGAAATAACAGGGTGTTTAGAAATCAATCTTCTTCTTCTCAAGTGGTTTTTAAGAAAGTGAAAAGATCTATAATGGATAATATTTTTACTATAGGAAAAATTGACTTTGTTAAGGATCAATGGGATATAAGAGTATTTGATAATTGCAAAATTAAAGGTAGAAGGAATATTAGTAATCAGGTCAATTTGAGGAATGAAGCTAGATGGAATTGTCCACCTAATGGCTGGGTGAAAATAAATTTTGATGGGGCCTCAAAAGGAAACCCGAGAATTGATAGATGTGGGGTGGTGTTAAGAGATGAGCATGGGATATGTAAATCTATTAGAGGTATACCTATTGGAAATCAATCAAACCATGTGGTGAAAGTGATTTCTTCTTACCAAGGTATCATTCTTGCCAAAGAATATGGGTGTAAAAAGGTTTGGGCTAAGGGAGATTCAATGAATATAATAAATAGACTTAATAATATGATTCCCTCCTCTTGGTCTATTTATAATGCAATCAAGGTGGTGAAATATATACTTAACTATTTTGACTCATGCATTATAACCCATGCTTTCAAAGAAATTAATACGATTGCTGACTGGGCAGCCAATAAGGCTTGTAGTAGGGATGACATCATCACTTGGTGTGGGAAGGAAAATCTTCCGCATGAGTGAGATCTTGGCTGGAGTTGGATCGTATCTAGAGTAAACAAAGAGGAGTTAACAATATATAAATAATGATGAATAAAACTTTATATCCCTTGTTGATTCATTATTGTAGTGGAAAAGAACAATTTAAGAAGAGTACTAAACATGTGAAACCACACAGATTATGGGTATTTTTAGATACCAAAAGAAGGAGCTCAATTAGTTGTTTTTATTTTATTGGTAAAGATAGAAAAATTCAAGGTTGGGGAAAATACTTGGAGAAATCTATGAGAGGAAATAAAAAAGGGATCAAACCTACTTCTTGCAGGGATTGGATGCAAAATTCTCAGGTGTGGAGTATTCTACAAAAGGGAGGTATGGATGTGTATATGGAACGTCTTCATGGCAATAATATTTGATTACCAGTTATTTCATTGATAATTAGAAGAATGGTAAGATTAATATGAGGAACAAAATGGTGCAAATCAATGAAGATGTTGTGGAAGTTACTGGTTTTTCAAAGGAGGGTTGTAAGTTCTACAGAGACAGGAGAATTTATGATAGGGATTTGGAAAACATTTCAAAGATGGAGGAGGAGAGACTACGGCTTGTCAAAGGTGATAAATCTTACCATGATACAAAGCATATCAGTAGGCCTTGGAGGTCTATTCTTTTTGTTATTATTAGCTATGTTACCCTGGATGGTAGGTTTAGTAGAGCTTATGGGTATCACTTTGTGATTTTGAATCATTTTTGACATGAGGAAAAAATTAGCTTGCCTTGTTATTTATACTGTTCTTTTAACCATAATATTAAAGAACTTCAAAATGATTCATAGGGGGATCATGCTTCACACCAAGGACTTATGGTTTTATGGTCTCCTTAAGAGAAAATGGAAAACCCCTTTCTAAAGGTAAAGCTACTAGTGATGACGAGACGAAAGAGGATTCTAGTGGGTATAACTTAGACTTTGAGACTGAGGATTCCTCAAATGACTCTAATAATGAGGGGACTACCATGAAGAAAGTTAAACTTGAAATTAAGGTAGGGTCTTTGAAAAGAGATAAAAAGAGTATAAATATTATGGATAATTTCACTACTAAAAAGGATACCAAGGACTAGGACTTTTTCATTAAAGATCATACTGCTAAAAGTAAAAAGAGGAAGGAGAAAACTGAGAAAGTTAAAAGGGTTCAGAAAGATAAGTGTCTAGTTAGAAAGTGTATCTTCATATCTTCTGATGAAGAAGATGAAACTGTTGTTGGGATTGCTACTAGAAGTAGTAAGAAAAAGAAGGATAAGTATTTGATGGATGATAGGTACACTGATAGGGATATTATGGGGAATAAAGATGACTTTGTGGGTCTGTAAGGAAATTTCATTCAGGATACCAGACGAGGTAAAAATGATGGTGTGAATAAAGATGTTGAATTAAATCTTGGTACTGGGGATCTTGAGTAGGAAAAAAGTAATGATAAAGGGAATAATGAAGAGGTTACCACTAAAAAGGAGAAAGGGCAGTATGCTAGTCATACTTAGAAGGATATGAATAACATAATGGGTTTCAGTCAAAAAATTGGGAACCTGGAGGATATGACCAAAATAAAAAAGGAACTACAAGAGAAAGATAAAATGGTTAAGATTATGGAAAAGGTCAGCATTGGTGATAAACCCTATCTATTTGTATTGATGTGTTGTATAAATCCATTGGAAATGTTGAAACTATGGGGGCTACGGTGGATAGACTAGAGAAAAAAATTAGGGACAAGGATAATTATTATTAAAATCTGGAAAAAAGGATGGACAAAATTGAGGACACTATAAAGAAGATTGGAGTTCAAATTCATAGTGCCATGAAAGCTAATGTGAAGTAGTTTAAAGTTCTGATGGATAATTTGGAACATCTCAAAGGTAAAGGTGGTAGGGAGAAGGATGCTAATAAGGACCTGGGTATGGCTGGCCCTAGTAAGAGGACTTGTGTGAGGATGAAGAAGGCTTCTACCTAGGAGGACATTGATTTAGAAGATATTAAAAAGATTGCTGGTACCATGGACCTTATGGTGAACTAGGTTGAGGAAACCATGAAAAAGTTTTAGCTGGTCTTTATTTGTCTAGTTGATGTCATATTTTGTCATGTTATCCCTGAATATGTTTCAGATGTTAGGTTGTAGCCTTTTTTTGTTTAGTATTGTTTCTTTTTTGTTGGTGATGTTTCACATTAGTTTCTTGAACTCTTAAAGCTCTATCTCTCATGTTATGTAAAAGGTTTCGGGTCCTTTCAAAGCTTACTTTTACTTAATAAAAATAATAATAGAAGGAAAATTTGTGACTAAAATAGTCTAAACTATCCTACTAGGCATGCAAAAATTGTTATCACCTAAATAGAGAACCCCTGCTAAGTAAACCTGACCTATCGATGAACATGGGAAAGCTTCCTTGATTATGGGCTCAGATAATGGAAGATGCCCTATAGAGAAATCTTTTTTTTATGGTACTCACCTGTACTTACCTAAACTAAGGCTTTTCAAGAGGAAATGATTATAAAGATGCATAAAAATAACTAAAATCTATCTACTAAAAGGTGATGTACCAAATGAAAACTTGAGACCTTCACATATAACTAACACACAATAAGAATGGTATTATAACTCTCTTGCACAACCCCACTAAATCACAATCTTTCCATCAATAATATGTAAGAAGGCCAATAATAACAACCCCTAAAAGGAGAAAAATCTTCCTCACAATTTGGAAAACTGATTAAACACAACTCACAACCTACAAAGAGGTATGAAACCCTGTATAAAGGTACCAATATGTAATGCATCTCCAAGGACAAAGAACATCACAAAAACCTACACCAACACTAAGTACACAATAACACAAGAAATAGAAATAGCATAAGCTATATATCACAACAAAAGGTGTCATAAATATGCATAGACCAAGTTATAATGAATTTAGGACATTAATTCTCATAGACTTAAACCCACCCAATGATTCTTTACCCCTTATCCATCTTGAACTTATTGATTGGAATCAAATTGAGCCAAATGAAATAGACACCTTTCTAAATCACCATTGTATTACCATGTACCTAAATGTGTTTGAGCCATCTTCCATAAAAGAATCATATCAAGATGCAACAAAGGGAGAAAGTGTCAAGTTTATTAGTCACAAAAATATAGGAAATAAAAGAAAAAATAAAGGATCTAGTGGTGAAAATCATCATGTGCCAGTACTAGATCAAGAAAATTAAAAATAAAAGATGTATCTAAAGGTGAAAACCCAAATGAGACACCTAAGGATGAGGATCTTGACACTTTACCCAAACAATATGAAGAAAGGTCATCTATATTGATTGAGCCAAAAGAGAAAGTAAACATTGGAACCGAAGAAGAGCCTAAGATCATCAATCTAGCAACATCTTTTTCCAAAGAATAAATGAAACAATCTACAAAATTATCTAAGGAGAGACAAGTTAATTTTGCATGGTCATATGCTGATATGCTAGGTCTAGACCTAAATTTGATAATGTACCACTTGAATATAGCTCTAGGAGTTAATCTTGTCAAGCAAAAATTGAGAAAGATGCCCCCTCATATAGCCTTGTTGGTTAAAGAAAAAGTAAAGAATCTCTAGGATACCAGATTCATAAGACCCATTGCCTATGCAGAATGGATTTCAAATATAGTACCAATTTCAAAACTTGATAAAAGCATAAGAGTTTGTACAAATTTATGAGATTTGAATAAGGCATGTCCCAAAGATGAATGTTTTCTTCTAACATTGATACAATAGTGGACCTAACAACATGACATTAAATGTTTTCACTAACAGATGGATTTTTTGGATATAATGAGATAAAGATAGCACCTACCACCTGAGGACCAAGATAAAAATATTTTTACATGTGCATGGGGTATATTTTGTTACAATGTAATACATTTTGGTCTCAAAATATTGGAGCTACTTACCATATATCTATGAGAACCATTTTACATGATATGATACACACATTCATGGAAGATTATGTAGATGACCTTTTGGTCAAATCTTTTACAAGAAGTGAACATCTACCAATTCTAAAAAAATCTTCACAAGGTTCAAAAATTTCAAATTGAGATTAAATCCAAAAAAGTGTGCCTTTGGTGTACAATCAGTAAACTAGCTAGGAGTTATTGTTTCAACAAAAGGAAATAGAGGTAGATCCAACAAAATTTAAAGCCATTATGGAGATGGGAGCAAGAAGAAACATTATCTAATCAAGGTCTTTGCAAGGATTGTTAGGAATAGTCCCAAGAGATAACTGAGAGGGGGGGGGGGGGGGGGGTGAATCAGTTATCTACATGATACAATTATTTATCCAATTAAGTATAGAAGAACATTAAGCATAAACACAATATAAGATCACTTAACACAATACCATAATTTTGGTTATGGGGAGACCCAAATAGGTAAAAACCTCGGTGGGAATTAGCACCCACTATAAACTGCACTAGAGTATTATGATCCCTGTTGGATGATCTTACAACCCTGTTAGGATTTTATCTTTACAATTCATTAAGTACAATGACCTAGTCAAAGGTTGGACCCTGTTAGGAGTCTTTTATAATTAACCCTGTTAGGGGTGAGGACACACTGTCCGGGGGCACACTGCTCAAAGGGGTGAAGGCTGCAACCTTTTGTTTAATAGATACACACTATATCTGGATCTTGGTGAACTATGAGTTAGACTTGATGTCTAGATCAGTTCCAATGAATAGCATACACTTCCTTCTTAGTCACATAGACCTTCTACTGATGGCTCAATACTTTCACTAATAAATTTGGGGCCATTTTGTGATGACTATGTGTCGCCATTGCGACGGATATGTGCCGCTATAGCGACAGTGATAGACGTCGTAGTTTTTTAGTCACAAATTATGACGTTTATGGGTTTCCGTCACAATTGCGACGCCCTCCTATCACAATGTCCCTGCTTCACCCATTCAACGACTCCATCACATTACGACGGCAAGGCGTCACAACTGCGACGGTCCTCTGAACCAATGGCGACGGGCCTGGGCGTCGCCAATACGGCACCGCCGTCGCACGTCTTGGGATGACCGTCACAATTGCGACGGTCCTCTGAAGCAATTGTGACGGGCCTGGGCATCACCAATACGGCACCGCCATCGCATGTCTTGGGAATTGCGACGGTTCACCGAAGCAACTACGACGGGCCTGGGCATCACCAATACGGCGCCACCATCGCATCTCCTGGGAGGGCCGTCACAATTGCGACGGTCCTGGGTAGAATTTAAAAAAAAAATTATTTAATACATTGCTAATGAACCACATTAATGCTTTTTTCCTTCAACAAATGAGGACAGTCACTCTAAAGACAACATGATAATGTACACTCACTGTAAGGACAGTCACAAATGAGGACATCTCACAGTGACTGTCCCTTGTGTGATTGCCACTTGAATGTATTGCTATTCAGCCACATTAATGCTTTTCTTCTTCAACAAATGAGGATAGTCACTCTAAAGACAACATGATAATGTACACTCACAGTGAGTGTACATTATCATGTTGTCTTTAGAGTGACTATCCTCATTTGTTGAAGAAGAAAAGCATTAATGTGGCTGAATAGCAATACATTCAAGTGGCAATCACACAAGGGATAGTCACTGTGAGATGTCCTCATTTGTGACTATCCTTACAGTGAGTGTACATTATCATGTTGTCTTTAGAGTGACTGTCCTCATTCTGTAAGTGTACATTATCATGTTGTCTTTTTCAGAAAACAATTTTTGGATGTTGTCTCTTGTATTTAGTGTTCTTACCATTTTACTCTTTGCATAACTCCATTTTGTCCTAAATGGCGCACCTGTAATATTGAAATTTTAAGGGCCATCTTGTTCATTCAAAATCTCAAAAGAAATATCTCATCAATTATAACTTGCAATTGATGGATATCTAGTTTCAGAGGAAGGTATTAAGGGAGAGGGCCTGATGGGTGCCACCTTAACTTTGCAGGTGCCCACAGACACATAGGTGTCACATTAACACCTTAAATTAACTGGGTGGATAGTCTGGCCTGTCACTAGTATACTTTTTATTTTCAACTCAATATACTGCATTCTCTGCCACTCATATGCTCTTTTTATTTGAAACTGTTAGTAAACATTAATTTCAAAGGACACTACTATATCTGGATGTGTGCCCCCTCAATTGAATCCTGCAAGATATTTTCCATTTGTTACATGAACATGACATGATCTATTTAGTACTGGAACCTGCATCAAGTGAAATCTTCAACAAATGAGGACAGTCACTCTAAAGACAACATGATAATGTACACTCACTGTAAGGATAGTCACAAATGAGGACATCTCACAGTGACTGTCCCTTGTGTAATTGCCACTTCAATGTATTGGTATTCAACCACGTTAATGCTTTTCTTCTTCAACAAATGAGGATAGTCACTCTAAAGAAAACATGATAATGTACACTCACTGCAACTGTACATTATCATGTTGTCTTTACAGTCACTGTGAGATGTCCAATTGCTCAATTCCAGAAGGAATTAGACACAAATGCTCTGCAACTACAAAACCCCAATTTGCTGTCTTCGAACCCTGTCAACTAGGGCTTCCTCAATCTACTGTCTCCACACAACCCTGCAATGAATTGGTGGCAGATTCACCATCAAATGAACATTGTATACTATTCCCAAGCATTAAACATATTCCTTATGTGGACAGATCGCCCACTGCTACACCTTAGCACACTTCCAATGCCATTTTCCACTGTTCTTGTTTGTGATCGCACTGTTCTCCCACGCGGTTCTGCATATATTTAGATTAGAATCATATAATATAGGTTAGCAAATGTTGGAGGTGCTCCTGCACCACTATCCCTTGTGTAATTGCCACTTGAATGTATTGCTATTCAACCACATTAATGCTTTTCTTCTTCAACAAATGAGGACAGTCACTCTAAAGACAACATGATAATGTACACTCACTGTAAGGACAGTCACAAATGAGGACATCTCACAGTGACTATCCCTTGTGTAACTGCCACTTGAATGTATTTCTATTCAACCACATTAATGCTTTTCTTCTTCAACAAATGAGGACAGTCACTCTAAAGACAACATGATAATGTACACTCACTGCAACTGTACATTATCATGTTGTCTTTACAGTGACTGTCCTCATTCAAGTGGCAATTACACAAGGGACAGTCACTGTGAGAACTTCTCATTTTGTGAAATTACACAAGGTACTTTCTTGTCAACATATGTTGTATACTGAACTTGCAACTCTATTCTCTGATTATGCATTATAGTTGGGTGTTTTCTTATGTTGTTTCGTGATTGTTTTGTTGGTATTTTTAGGTAATTCAATGGATCTCATTGATGATATTGATGATGATGATGATGATATTGAAATTGAAGGAGAGATTATGAGGAGGAGAAGACTCCTACCTGTTATTGTAGTTGTTCTTGCCACCCTTGTCGCGGCCATAGGGGAGTGTATAAAAGAAGGTAGTCGAAAAATGCGTAAGCGCACAAGAGATGCAATTCCTTTTTATAAGCATGTTATCAACTCCAATGAGATGGATTGCCATGACCAAATACGCATGACTAGACTATCTTTCTTTAAACTGGTCTAGTGTTGTCTTTTAGATTTCAAATGCAATTGGTTTCATGTAATTTTGTTAAGTTTTGAGCAAGATATGATAAAAATACCATTGGCTTCCCTGAAAGTTTGTTTTTTCTAAAAGTTACAATTTGAAAATAGGCATGGTATGGCTCTGTACAGTCTGGTACGAACCTGCACATGATTGATAATGTTGATATTGTCTTTTACCTTTCAAAGACAGTTGGTTTCATGAAATTTCATTGGATTTTGATTAAGTTATGGTATTTTTCTTGTTGACTGTCCTGACCCTAACTAGGATTTCCAGCGAGAGTAATAAATTCATAACCAGAGTTTCCACGGTTGAAAATTGATTAGGATCTTGTATGTTAGGTTGAAGCACTCCTTCCTTTGCATTATTATTGGTATTAGAGCCAAGATCATGCTAGGATAATCATGTAAATAGTAAAATTACTCTACAACTGTTCATTTTATGTACTCTTTATGTATCTGATTTGCAGATTTATCCATGACACAAATGAGGACATCTCACAATGACTGTCCCTTGTGTAATTGCCACTTGAATGAGGATAGTCACTGTAAAGACAACATGATAATGTACACATACAATGAGTATACATTGTCATGTTGTCTTTACAGTGACTGCCCTCATGTTGTATATTCTTCTCTGTAGATGCTACTGTGTGCTAGGGAAATTCTTAGAATTGTTGGTATATTCTTAGAACTTGTTACACCTGGGATATTCTTCTCTGTAGATGCTACTGTGTGCCATGGTCCAAACAGGCCCATAAATGTGGTTGAATAGCAATACATTCAAGTGGAAATTACAAATATTATAATGTATCTATCTAGTCCTCATGACTGCTCATGACAGTACAAGTGATATTTTTTTGGGGGTGGGGAAAGGTTCGAGACTTTCAGCTGTATGAAGAATCCTTTCTACCTAATACAAAAATGCACCCCATAAAACATCTGATTGGTTCGAGTATCTTTGAACTATTTGGGTCTGTTGACAACACTAGACCAGTGTCTACAGAATGACTAATTTCATGCAAGACAATGGCTCTATCTGACAGAGAGTCCATGCTAGGCTTCATGACTTGATGCATTTTACGTTGCCTTTGGGTGAAGATAGGGAACTGTAACTAGTATCAGTATTGAACATGCTTTTACTAGAACTGCTTGTGCTAATGAATCAGAGCAAAATTACCTTTGTCCTCGTTGAAATACATGTTGCATATATATATATATATATATATATATATATATATATATATATATATATATATATATATATATATATATATATATATATATATATATATATATATATCTTGACACGTACATATGTGTTTCTCAATCATGAATTGGGCGTTTGCCTGTCAAGCATCAATTTGGTCTCTAGGAATTGTGCACTCTCTCTTACTTTTGAAAAAGCATTTGAGCACTGTGCTAACTAATGAAAACTCTCTATTTTGAGGCCCATAAACTGATCTTTTTACAGAATCTTGACCATAAAAAAAGAGAGTGATGGAACTCAATCCTCTTTGAATGAGGTCCCACCTGCTCTGCTTTTGGGTCACCGCACTATATAATGAAAGTGCTCATTATTGGCCACTTCCTTCACTGTTGTTTAGGATATGCTCAAGAGACCTGCTGCCATTTTTTGGATACTATCCAAAACAACACCCAAATCAAGGGGAGCAGTATGCAGTACAAGGGGATGGGAATAATATGAAAAAGAGTGAATTTAGTACAATGAGGAGGACAACAGAGATGCCTTTAAAGGGTAAAACAACAAATATAAGATTTTATAATACCATTTCAAATATGATTTGTTTTATTACAAATTAGAAGTATCAGGCTTGTCATGTTCATCTTTTTCTTCATTTCCTACAAACTCCATTTGAAAAGGAACACACCCTTCCTCCATGAGATAACTTTTCCACCAATCCACTTCTGAAGCATTCACAAACCCTATCCACTTTTGGAGAAAGGATCACTAGTTTTACAATGTCTGACCTAGAAGAAAGAGCATAATTATTCTCATTTGCATAGCCCACTAGATAAGGAACACAAATTGTGGCTTCAACTAAACCATTATATATCTCTTTCGAAGAGCTATATAACAAGGGTGTTTAGGAATACATACAATATTGAATGCTTGGAGCAAGGAAAAAGATGAAATGGATACACTAGTGATAGATAACAAGGTGTTGACATTTTGGTTTGCCATGGGAGACAAAGTGAAAAGATGTATGGTATGTGAGGCAAATTCATCTTCTACGACAAAGTCCCTATTTAATTCAAAACCAAATATAACACAAAAGCCATTCCTATTTTGTATAGTTTCTCCACACATATTTAGCATAGAAGTTTCTAGTTTAATTCTAGAAATAGTTTGTAAAGTGTCTGGTTCATGTGTGTGAGCCTACTTCATGTGTGTGGATTATAAGCATGCACTGTCAGAGTGTCTGAATATTGAGTGTCTTATTGTTATTGCTATTGTTTAATTTTGGGATTGTTGATATAGGTGCATTATTGAAATCGGTTTGATGGCTCTGATCAATGTGCCAAGTTGTCGATGTGGTGGTGGGCAGTGCCAGTTGAAGATTTCATGGTCAGTGGAGAACCCTGGACGACAATATTGTTGTTGTCCAAACAAAAAAAAGGTTGCTAATGTGTATATATTTAATGTTTGTAATGTAACTACTATTTATTATATTTAATGTTTGTAATGTAAATAGTATTCAATACTAATGTAGATTGGGCATCGCAGGGCTATCATGATTGTGGGTACTTTAGATGGGTCGATGACAACCCATCTACATCTATTCACCCATCTCCAGTTATCCATGATCTAGACATCCGCCCATCTCCACTCATCCACAATCCAGGATTTGAGTGCAATAGTTGTCAAGCTAGGACAAACGAAATTAAATTTTCACACATCTACTTATATTGCTATAAAATAATGTGCTATAACCCTACAACAACTCAAGAAACTAAAAATAGGTCCAAAATCCAAGGTAATATAATTTGGTTGTGAGACACCTGCCTATAAATTTTAGACCTTATAAACTTTACAAAATATCCTTAAAGAGTGAAAATCTTAGTAGAAAATATTGCAAGGTTACATATAGAAATGTTCATAACACACTTACCTTTTACGAATCTAATATTGTGTCACTAAATAGGACTGTATACATAAGAGGCATTCAAGTTTTTATGAAATGAGATTTTCTTAGCCAACACAAACTTAGCTTAAGACAGATTCCTTCTATTACAAAGCATCTCTCTACTTCATACCTCCATATTCCTGCTAGCAATTTCGTCCATTTGTTGAAGATGTTGCTGCCTCCCGTGCTCATCTTCCTTGAATCAAAGATGAAGCTTGACCACTGAGCAAATACACTGATTCTGCAAATGCTTCAATTGTTTTTGAAATTCTAAAGCTTCAGCCCTATATGTTGTTGTTGCTTCCCTGCCATGCAAGAAAAACAAGACAAAATAATTAATATGCATTAAGCTAGTGACACAGCTAAGTATGAAAAATGCTCCAAGTTATGATAAAATTGTGAAAATAATTTAAACTTCAAAATTCTATGTCTCTAACAAAGAGCCACAATGCAATGATGGTTGTATATAAATTTTCATGCAAACTAGTTCATTCAGAGTGGTAAAATATGATTGCATCCACATTAGTTAAACTACCTACAGTTTTTGAAATCTATGCTAGATCGATCATCTTGACTTTTTTGGAGAAATTTTTGCTTCAGTTCTGAAAATAAGACTCAAATAACAAGTTCTGTACAAAATTTGAGACATTACTAATTGAGGACAATGTGTATTTTTATGGCACTGAAAGTTTGTGTCTTACAGGAAATGTGCAAGACTATTTATCAAAATGGTTTTATGAAAGCTCCAGGCTATATATGTTATAGTGGAGAAAGTTCAATATGTTCCAAACTTCCAACAAAATAATCAGATGCAATATTTCTTTAGTGTTAGTAATTTATAGTAGCTCCAATGGCATCCAAGACCTTAAAAAATAAAAGAAATTTTTAAAATTAATATCACTAGAATACTTCCATTTTCACACACCAGCCTTTGCATTATTGCTTGTTTGTTTCAGGTATGCACCTTATTTTTATTGGCATATAGAAAGGCTAAAAAACCAACAAGGATGAAGTATCAAAGCCACAAACTCTAGCCACTGGAACTTCTAACTTCATCGTGACTACATATCAACTATCAGATACACCAATGACCCAATTATATTTAACATTTATGAAAATCAAATTAATTTGGAATTGAATACTAAGCACAATTCCATTAGGAACATGATAACATATTCTTAAGAAATAATGCTCTACAATAAAAGTGGCTATTTCTGCACCAAACACTCTAGTAATAGGGGTCTCATGACTAAACTGAACAAGAGAGCTTACATCTGAATGTGTGAAATATCTAGAGTTTCATGTGTGAAGTCTGATAGAAGCTCTTTATAACAGGAAAGAAAAAGGTAATAGCAATTAACCAATCAACAATACACAAAAATCAGAAAATAGCAATTATCAAATCATAAACTTATAAAGAAATCAAATGATCAGAAAGAATAGAGTGCTCTATTTATTATTGAAGGCTCTATTTCCTTTACAACTTGCATACCACAAAGAAATAATCTCAATATTAAAACCTTGGTGCCTAGAGATTGACGATGGTGAAAACTACATTTTACTGATTGTACCCTTAATTTTCTTTATTCGAATTAAGTCTAACGAGCTAAAGGAAGCTATTAGAGCATGAATCTATGTTTTAGTTACAATAATCCATGCAAGCAATTTATTATGCAAACAAAGTGACTAAAATAAGACTACTATTTGATTGGTCATTTCCATTTTTGTCAGTGGTTTTTTGATCTGGGTGAAAAAAGAAATTCCCATAATTAGTCTCTCATCCAAGGTGAGCGGTATACCTTGCCTAGAATAGTAGGGCATTCAGGTAAGGGAAACAATTGGATTTGGAAAAATTAGGTTTCTTAATGCATGGCGATCTCTCTCTGGTTAATGACCATCTATCTTTTGAATCAAGTTGATTAGGTTAATATCTAAATGCGCAAATAGTAGATATTCTAAGATGGTCCTGGATAGAATTTAAAAAAAAAATTATTTAATACATTGCTAATGAACCACATTAATGCTTTTTTCCTTCAACAAATGAGGACAGTCACTCTAAAGACAACATGATAATGTACACTCACTGTAAGGATAGTCACAAATGAGGACATCTCACAGTGACTGTCCCTTGTGTGATTGCCACTTGAATGTATTGCTATTCAGCCACATTAATGCTTTTCTTCTTCAACAAATGAGGACAGTCACTCTAAAGACAACATGATAATGTACACTCACTATAAGGATAGTCACAAATGAGGACATCTCACAGTGACTGTCCCTTGTGTGATTGCCACTTGAATGTATTGCTATTCAGCCACATTAATGCTTTTTTCCTTCAACAAATGAGGACAGTCACTCTAAAGACAACATGATAATGTACACTCACTGTAAGGATAGTCACAAATGAGGACATCTCACAGTGACTATCCCTTGTGTGATTGCCACTTGAATGTATTGCTATTCAGCCACATTAATGCTTTTTTCCTTCAACAAATGAGGACAGTCACTCTAAAGACAACATGATAATGTACACTCACTGTAAGGATAGTCACAAATGAGGACATCTCACAGTGACTGTCCCTTGTGTGATTGCCACTTGAATGTATTGCTATTCAGCCACATTAATGCTTTTCTTCTTCAACAAATGAGGATAGTCACTCTAAAGACAACATGATAATGTACACTCACAGTGAGTGTACATTATCATGTTGTCTTTAGAGTGACTATCCTCATTTGTTGAAGAAGAAAAGCATTAATGTGGTTGAATAGCAATACATTCAAGTGGAAATCACACAAGGGACAGTCACTGTGAGATGTCCTCATTTGTGACTGTCCTTACAGTGAGTGTACATTATCATGTTGTCTTTAGAGTGACTGTCCTCATTCTGTAAGTGTACATTATCATGTTGTCTTTACAGTGACTGTCCTCCTTCAAGTGGCAATTACACAAGGGACAGTCACTGTAAAGACAATATGATAATGTAGAGAAACGTTGTCATTTGTATTTTCAACAGCGCTGAGAGAGGTCCCCTCCACAAAATCACAGCTACAATTTCTGAGTACGTTGGGTTTATTTTTCTTTTGTCATTATTATGTAATCTGGTATTCAGCTGTTAGAGAGCTAAAATACCCAGAAATGAGGACATATCTGTGTTGAATTTATTGTTAGCGGCTTTGGTTATTTAGAATGCTTCCCCACAATACTTAATAGGATGCATTTGGTTTTCAAAGCTTTCACTGACTTGGATTCAAGATTCTGAGACTTTCACGTGCCTTGCTTCAGTTGTTTCCACAAACAAATCGCGTGCCTTTTGTATGCTTCCACATTTTATATACATGTCCATCAGGGTAGTCACCACCACTATATTTGACAAAAACCCATCTTCAATTACTTTTTGGTGAATTTCCCTACCCTGTTCTATGACTGTACCTCTAGCTTTAATGTATAAAAATGACCCAAATTTCAAAGGAAGTATATGATAAATTCCACCTAACACTTCCTAATCCCTGGACAGTGTCTTCTTACACTTTGAAACAAACAATTCCAAAGGGAATTAGCCTCTAGGGCTCTGCAACACCCAAACCCACAATTCTTGGCTCTAAACCCTTCTTAACTAGGGCATTCTCAATCACCCGATTCTACACCCTTCAAATCCAAATTAGTGGATGATTCACCATCTCACAAACATTATACAATGTTCCACATTATAACAATCCACCCTTGCTTGGATAGATCACTCACTGCTATACATTAGCATTCAACTCAAGGTAATTTCCCACAGTTTATCCTGTGATCACATTGTTTTCCACAAAACTTTGCCTATGCAATGTCAGTACTTCATAATACAAGTTAGTTAATGTCATCCCATGAATATTAGGCCTTCTATGTTACAGCAAAATCAAAGTAAACTCATTCAAAATGGTTTAGAATGGATGAAAGAAATCCTTCTAACTCATGTATGTGTTAGTTCGAACAAATGAGGATAGTCACTCTAAAGACAACATGATAATGTACACTCACAGTAAGTGTACATTATCATGTTGTCTTTAGAGTGACTATGCTCATTTGTTGAAGAAGAAAAGCATTAATGTGGCTGAATAGCAATACATTCAAGTGGCAATTACACAAGGGACAGTCACTGTGAGATGTCCTCATTTGTGACTGTCCTTACAGTGAGTGTACATTATCATGTTGTGTTTAGAGTGACTGTCCTCATTCTGTAAGTGTACATTATCATGTTGTCTTTACAGTGACTGTCCTCCTTCAAGTGGCAATTACACAAGGGACAGTCACTGTAAAGACAACATGATAATGTAGAGAAACATTGTCATTTGTATTTTCAACAGCGCTGAGAGAGATTCCCTCCGTGAAATCACAGCTACAATTTCTGAGTACGTTGGGTTTATTTTTCTTTTGTCATTATTATGTAATCTGGTATTCAGCTGTTACATAGCTAAAATACCCAGAAATGAGGACATATCTATGTTGAATTTATTGTTAGCGGCTTTGGTTATTTAGAAGTTTAATTTTATTTGTTCATCTTTCAAGCACAAACATTTTGTGGACCGTAACGTCTTCATTGTTTCGGGTATGCAATGAAACAGCCCTAACTTGCGACTACCTTCACAGTACTGCAAAACTAAAGAGGGAAAAGCAAGTTAGGATGGAAATAAACAAACTTAAAACTCAGACTTAAGAAAGATGAAGGCAATGCTTCAAAAGGCTGATGCCCTAAACATGGGAAAACACAATACCACCATTAAACGATGCCCTAGTCACCGTATCAATGCTGCCAGCTCCGTACCAGTATGCTGACTGCTCACTTTCATCCTGTGATAAAGGTAACTTCATTAATCATACTTGAAATGGCAGCATACGAACTAAAGCTGATGAACATTTATAAACTAAAAGTTTAAAACTACAGATTACAAATGTAGTAGTTTCATACGAAAAGAACTTGATGTCTGAAATTTACCATTAGAAGTATCCAAAGGAATACCACAGTACTGTTGAACTTGGAGAATCGGAGATGATCTACACAGCAAGGTTCAACAGCTGTAAGGACTGTTACACCATCTTTAGCATTTGAATACATTTTCTCCTTGGCTTCTGGTGGATCCTCAAAGACCCCCAATGACATTTTCCCTACAATTATCAATTGTTTGTCAGTATGAGATATTAATAAATAAACATTAATCACAATATTAGGCAAACAATGTTCTTGATGTCTGAATCTAAATCACAGAAAGCTCTAATAAAGCAGTTCTCAGTTTCACATTAAACTAAGTTTCAATTTCAAATGGTTATAATAATTTTTGCAAGTTATAAGTAGCTGGTTACAGTATATGACATAAAAAGAAAAAAAATCATTTCTATTCTTTTCTTCTTTTTCTCTTTCAACGAAGCTTTTGCACCACACAAATGCATACCAAGAATTTCTCAGGAGGTTTCAAGACCATTGCATACCAAACTTCTTCTCTGTAGATGCTACTGTGTGTCATGGTCCAAATGAGCCCATAAATGTGGTTGAATAACAATACATTCAAGTGGAAATTACACAAGGGACAGTGACTATGAGATGTCCTCATGTGTGACTGTCCTTGTCACAAATGAGGACATCTCACAGTGACTGTCCCTTGTGTAATTGCCACTTGAATGAGGATAGTCACTGTAAAGACAACATGATAATGTACACATACAATGAGTGTACATTATCATGTTGTCTTTACAGTGACTGCCCTCATGTTGTATATTCTTCTCTGTAGATGCTACTGTGTGCTAGGGAACTTCTTAGAACTATTGGTATATTCTTAGAGCTTGTTACACCTGAGATATTCTTCTTTGTAGATGCTATTGTGTGCCGTGGTCCAAACAGGCCCATAAATGTGGTTGAATAGCAATACATTCAAGTGGCAATTACATATATTATAATGTATCTGTCTAGTCCTCATGACTGCTCATAACAGTACAAGTGATATTTTTTTGGGAGTGGGGAAAGGTTCGAGACTTTCACCTGTATGAAGAATCCTTTCTACCTAACACAAAAATGCACCCAATAAAACATCTGATTGGTTCGAGTATCTTTGAACTATTTGGGTCTATTGACAACACTAGACCAGTGTATACAGAATGACTAATTTCATGCAAGACAATGTGATGCAGAGTGGTCAGCAAGAAACTTGGTCTTAAGCCCCAACCCACTTCAAGACACCAAAATGTTACACCTAAGCAATTTAGCCTCTGATTCTATTAGACCGGTTTAAAATCTCTGTACTAGAGGGACTTCAAAGGTTTCAAGATACTTCTAACACCTTATTGACTCAATCCCAACCAAGACCAAATTTCCTTTTAGGGACAAGTTCCCTGATTTTCTACCAAAAGAGACTTTATTGATCCTAGGCTTTGCCAACCCAATCAAACATTTGAAAACTCTTAAGATTCCCTAAAACATGCAGAATCATGCATTGGTTGTGTTCCAAACAACCCAAGACATCAAAATCACAAATAGACCTAGTGACTCTAGTAGGTCTCCAAAACCTGTTCTGCAGCAATAACTCTTCAATTTGACAAAGGACCTTATGAACTTATATGTTTTTTGAGTACCCTTTTTGATGTTCTAACAATCCTCCAACTCCCAGACCCTGACTCCACTCCAGCATATCAATGTCCTTATTGAGTCCGCAGACCTAATGCATGCCTTTGGGTGTGGGTTCCAAAACAAGGCATTGAAAATGGGTGCATGAAACCAAGATCAGAGTTTGAAGATGTCCACCATGCTCTAAAGATCTAGATTCAACAAGGTTTGAGGTCCTTTACTTGCCGCTACCCTCTGATCTTGCATAATCCATCAACTCCTAGTCAAGAACATTGAGATTCTTGACCTAGGGCTTGCTCTCGAAATTCTCTGGCTTAGTATCCTGTTCCAAAGCTTTTAAAATATGAAAATAAACCCCCTTAACTTGCATTTTACAAAGAACAGAGGATATCCTATGGTTTATTTGCAAGTTAAGGCCATTTGAATGCAATAACCCAAAAAATGAGGGTTTGACAGAACAACAGATAAGAAAAAGGAATAACTTTGATATAAGGTGTCTTGAATCTACCAAATAAACTCCCAAAGCATAAGATATAAATACTCTAACTTCCACACTGGTCTGCCCTCCCTTTCACATCCGTACACTGTACAGTGCTTGAAGGAAATGCACAGAAAAGGGTCTGAAATAGTGGCTCTATCTGACAGAGAGTCCATGCTAGGCTTCATGACTAACCTAGAGCACATTCCTTGTTATGGAGGAAGTTTGAATGGTGAAGAACTTATGGAATGGATAGAGGACCTAGATAACCATTTTGACTACAAGTTGTGTGCTATAAATGTGTCACACTTCTATGAATCATTACATGCAAGAAAACTCAAGAATGAGCCCTCACAAATTGATCCATAGCTCCCTAGGCATGGAGTGCAAGGGTTTTAAGAATGCTCTCAGCTAGAGCTATTTAGCCTATAACCTTGCTAGTAAACCATGCAATGGGAGATTCAATGAAGACAAGGGCAAGAATGCCAATATCCTCAAGAATCAAGAATGAAAATGCAATGCAATGCTATGCTAGAATGGAAATGCAAGCTAAACTATGGAAATGAAAGATGCGAGTATTACAAAGCCTCCTAGTTAAACTAGATGAATTAATCTAAAACATAAAGGAAATCTAAGCTAAGAATGCCATGAAAATGAAGCTACTATGCAAGAAATGAAATCTAACTATGAAGCAAGAAAGCCATGATGATGCAAGAATGAAGACAAGAAGATAGAGTGTTGATGAAGATCCAAGATGAATGCCAACAATGCTCCAAATCTTCAAACCCTAGATGCAAGAATGTCTCCAAAAGCTCCAAGATGACCTAGAAAACCTGCAGCATAACAATAGCATAAAAAGTTGTGTGTGCAAATGAGGAAGAGAGCTCTCCTTTTATAGGGAATGAAAAAGGAATGGGCCATGGAGATTAAGAGGCAAAAGATTTAATCAACGGTGGAGCTTAAAAGAGGAGCAATCCATGTGCACAAGTATCCTCCAATAGGAAAATAGGAGTTGACTTTTGTGTCCATATGAGACAAAAAGTGCTTTTCCCTTTTTATAAAATAAGAATAATGCTTTATTTGTGCAACTTAGGATAAGAGGAAAAGTGAGGGCTTTTATTTATTTAAAAGGGGAGGAAATATTCCTTTTAAATAAATAAAGACTTAGGATAAGATGGTTAGCCCATAGAAAATAATCGAATAAATGGTAGAGCTAGGATTTGATCAAGAATAAGCAATTTATGATTTAGCAAAAGGGGCTAATAGTCTAGGTGACCATTTTTAGGTGTATACACAAGTATCTTATTAATAACCATTTTGACTACAAGTATCTTATGGATAGAGGACCTTGATAACCATTTTGACTCATTTAGTATCTTATTGAGCTTCACTTTGTTTCGAGAATATAGTTTAATATTCTCTACTAAACAGGGCCAACCACGTGAAGGTGGAAGCTCATTTGGCCCCACCCCCCTCCCCCTAACATCACTCTACATTCCCTGTTAACATCTAACATTCATTCATGCTTTCAATTATTAATAAAATGTAACATTCAATCAATATCACATGATAACATTCATTAACACATTAGATTCGTTAACACGCAACATTCATCAATATGAAAATAAACACATAATTCATGAACATTCATTAGCACATATTACATGACATGGCAAAAGGATTAAAATATACATTATATTAAAATATATACAATTTTCAAACTTGAGCGCGTGGTTATAACTCGTGCAATGGTCTTCTTGCTTAGCTCTAGAAGCTCTCCAGCATTCAAAACATATAAGCTATTATAATTCATTAACTTTCTATAATTGGAAAACTCTATTTGATATTAGACCATAAACTACTACTATTCTCTCCATAAGAACTAAGTACAAAATTATTTCAAGTTCACATCCATGATTCCCTTTAGATTAAAATATACAGCAAAAATAAGCTAAAAGTCTAGTTAAAATATACATTAGATTAAAAAATATACAATTTTCAAACCTGAGCGCACGGCTATAACTCATGCAATGGTCTTCTTGCTTAGCTTTAGAAGCTCTCCAGCAATCAAAACATATAAGCTACAAGGCCTAATAGCAATTTCAAAACAAGGGTCATCAAAAGAACCAAAAACAATGTGTGCAAACAATACCTTGTGAAGTGGTATAGACAATTAGAAGATGCTACTATGTGCTAGGGAACTTCTTAGAACTGTTGGTATATTCTTACAACTTGTTACACCTGGGATATTCTTCTCTGTAGATGCTACTATGTGCCGTGGTCCAAACGGGCCCATAAATGTGGTTGAATAGCAATACATTCAAGTGGCAATTACACAAGGGACAGTGACTGTGAGATATCCTCATGTGTGACTGTCCTTGTCACAAATGAGGACATCTCACAGTGACTATCCCTTGTGTAATTGCCACTTGAATGAGGTCAGTCACTGTAAAGACAACATGATAATGTACACATACAATGAGTGTACATTATCATGTTGTCTTTACAGTGGCTGCCCTCATATTGTATATTCTTCTCTGTAGATGCTACTACGTGCTAGGGAACTTCTTAGAACTGTTGGTATATTCTTACAACTTGTTACACCTGGGATATTCTTCTCTATAGATGCTACTGTGTGTTGTGGTCCAAACGGGCCCATAAATGTGGTTGAATAGCAATACATTCAAGTGGAAATTACACAAGGGACAGTGACTGTGAGATATCCTCATGTGTGACTGTCCTTGTCACAAATGAGGACATCTCACAGTGACTATCCCTTGTGTAATTGCCACTTGAATGAGGTCAGTCACTGTAAAGACAACATGATAATGTACACATACAATGAGTGTACATTATCATGTTGTCTTTACAGTGGCTGCCCTCATGCTGTATATTCTTCTCTGTAGATGCTACTACGTGCTAGGGAACTTCTTAGAACTGTTGGTATATTCTTACAACTTGTTACACCTGGGATATTCTTCTTTGTAGATGCTACTGTGTGTCATGGTCCAAACGGGCCCATAAATGTGGTTGAATAGCAATACATTCAAGTGGTAATTACACAAGGGATAGTCACTGTGAGATGTCCTCATGTGTGACTGTCCTTGTCACAAATGAGGACATCTCACAGTGACTGTCCCTTGTGTAATTGCCACTTGAATGAGGAACAAGGAGGAAGTGATACAATAATAGGGGGGTGATCATTTTAAAATGTGTTGGACAACAAAAAATGCTATGCACGGGGTAAAACATGGGCTCAAACCTTAAGAAAACTAGAGACTAACAACAAAGAAAATGTACCTCATGATACTTATTGAGCTTAAAGCATAAATAACCTACTATGTACAAGAAGGAAGGATAAACTATTAATAGAAATGTTTAAGATGGGTCCTATTTATCAATATCTCAAAAGGATTACCTTCCATGTTTTCCAACTGAAAAACATAATTTTCTTTGTAGCGAGAAATATAAAAAGGACCCTCCCATAAGGCATCAAACTTTGTATGTTGACTTGGATTGGCTGCTCTTTCATTGTACTTCAAAATCATATCATTTTTCTTAAGAGGGGGATTGCATACCTCTTGTCAAACCCACATTATACTATTCTTTGGTGATGTGTCAAGGCATTATAAGCATTCTCATAAGCTTCTTGTAGATTCAACAATTTTACTAATATGACATTCATCGCACCATCTTCCTCTACTTCAATTAATGTTAGAAGTTGTAGAGCTAGGATTTCCATTGATATAGGAAGAACAACTTCTATTCCATTAGCAAACTGGTGCCGGATCACCTCACACAACCAATTTGGAGACGGAGATTATACAGACTTTCAGGACAAATCAAAGGGATGGAATACATAAACAGGGTCAACAGGTCAATTGGAGGATCTTAGCACCTTTAATGTTATTAAAATAATGCAATACTTCAATGAGTTTGTAATGATGTCCTTATTAGGACTAAAAGCTTGTTTACAATGGACTGAGATTGTCCAAAGTTCAATAATGTTCTAAGAATCTAGAATAGGCTAGTGCGGAAGTTTAAGTCTTTTGGAAAGTTTAATAATCATAAGAGATCAAAGTTAGTGAGTTTAGTGGTCTTTGGATTAAAATAATTCAATTAATTATAAGTTGGAATTTTTGAATTTTCAAAATCCAACGGTTAGCTAACAATGGAGGGAGTTAGTATTTAGGATTTAGTTAGGCTCAAACTAAGCTCCAACCGATGAAAATTGGTTGGATTAGTTTTTGAGAAGTTATAAAGAATCTTATATATATCTCTGTTACGACAAAGAAGGGAGATATATACGGACTGCAACAGTAAGAAATATAAAACTCTTAGTTTTTGCAACTCCATTTATCTTGGAAGTCTTAGTTTGTTTGAACTAACACATACATGAGTTAGAAGGATTTCTTTCATCCATTCTAAACCGTTTTGAATGAGTTTACTTTGAATTTGCTGTTGCGCGGGTGTATGGACTGGTGAAGGAAACAGCGAGCAATAAACTTTAATTTCTGCAAGTTCCTTGATCTTTTAAGTCTAAAATCATTTGGTTTGATTATTCAATTATTCTTGTTATTGAATGAGTTTACTATTATATTGAGACTGCTGTCGCGCCAGTCACTGCTGAAACAGTCATTCTTTTGTCTAGACTTGTCATTGCAGTAGAGTTTTAGAGATAATGAAGATCATCCCATGAACATAGAAGGCCTAATATTCATGGGATGACAATAACTAACTTGTATTATGAAGTACTGACATTGCATATGCAAAGTTTTGTGGAAAATAGTGTGATCAGAGGATAAACTGTGGGAAATTACCGTGAGTTGAATGCTAATGTATAGCAGTGAGTGATCTATCCAAGCAAGGGTGGATTGTTATAGTTTGGTTTTATACCTCCCAATTGCATTTGTTTAAAAATCATTGGAGGTTTTTAAACAAATGCAATTAGGAGGTATAAAACCAAACTCAACCACTTTTGCCAGCATTCTTCAAGCATATGCCAAAATGGGATCTTTAGAACAGGGTAGGGAAATTCACCAAAAAGTAATTAAAGATGGGTTTTTGTCCAATATAGTGGTGGTGACTACCCTGATGGACATGTATATAAAATGTGGAAGCATACAAAAGGCACGCGATTTGTTTGTGGAAACAACTGAAGCAAGGCATGTGAAAGTCTCAGAATCTTGAATCCAAGTCAGTGAAAGCTTTGAAAACCAAATGCATCCTATTAAGTATTGTGGGGAAGCATTCTAAATAACCAAAGCCGCTAACAATAAATTCAACACAAATATGTCCTCATTTCTGGATATTTTAGCTCTCTAACAGCTGAATACCAGATTAAATAATAATGACAAAAGAAAAATAAACCCAACATACTCAGAAATTGTAGCTGTGATTTTGTGGAGGGAATCTCTCTCGGCCTGTTGAAAACACAAATGACTACCCGCTTGCTTTCGTCGAGGGAATCTCTCTCGGTGCTGTTCAAAACACAAATGACAACCTGCTTTGTTCAAAACACAAATGATAACCCGCTTGATTTCACGGAGGGAATCTCTCTCGGCGCTGTTGAAAACACAAATGACAACGTTCCTCTACATTATCATGTTGTCTTTACAGTGACTGTCCCTTGTGTAATTGCCACTTGAAGGAGGACAGTCACTGTAAAGACAACATGATAATGTACACTTACAGAATGAGGACAGTCACTCTAAACACAACATGATAATGTACACTCACTGTAAGGACAGTCACAAATGAGGACATCTCACAGTGACTGTCCCTTGTGTAATTGCCACTTGAATGTATTGCTATTCAGCCACATTAATGCTTTTCTTCTTCAACAAATGAGCATAGTCACTCTAAAGACAACATGATAATGTACACTTACTGTGAGTGTACATTATCATGTTGTCTTTAGAGTGACTATCCTCATTTGTTTGAACTAACACATACATGAGTTAGAAGGATTTCTTTCATCCATTCTAAACCATTTTGAATGAGTTTACTTTGATTTTGCTGTAACATAGAAGGCCTAATATTCATGGGATGACAATAACTAACTTGTATTATGAAGTACTGACATTGCATAGGCAAAGTTTTGTGGAAAACAGTGTGATCACATGATAAACTGTGGGAAATTACCTTGAGTTGAATGCTAATGTATAGCAGTGAGTGACTGTTGGCTTGACTAAATTAACTGATACTTTCTTCTCATGCTGAAATATGTTATGTACTCTTAACCAAACATTATTAACTCTTCTCCAAACATGCATTTCCAAATGATAGGTGCAACTACTACAACAATAAAAACAATGTTGGCTCCATCAGATAAACTCAGGAAACTATAACTGGCAACTGAAAACATCATAACTCAACCTGTACTACATAACTGACTCTATGTCCATGAACATAGCTTCACTAACATGTCTAAAACATAAATATAAATTCACAAGGCTCCATTACAACCATACTACAAATCACATACATAACTATTCTTGGGACCTGTTAGGAACACTACTGATAAAAACAACTATATTACTATCTTCACTCAGAATCAACCACTGAGTCTATGATATCATGCTGATAACATATCTAGGAACCATATGCTCAAGGCTCTCTCCATTAGGCTTTCACACATGGTGCTTACCATATGTTATCATCAATGAAAAACATACAGTCAACATTGGCTTGCTGGAAAATCTCCAACAAGGATGGCTACATTCCATAAGGATTTTCATATCACAGTTGGTAGGAAAATGCCATTCTTTTACCCAATTACTACATAAGGATATTTCATTAAAGTGGGACGACAAATGTGAGGAATCCTTTGACATTTTGGAGAAATATTTGGTGAATCCTCCTATTTTAATGGCGCCAATACCAAGAAAATATATGATACTATATATTTCATCAGCAAAAAATTTATTGGGAGATTTATTAGTACAAGAAGATGAGCAAGGAAAAGAAAAATCTATATACTACATTAGTAGAACCTTGGTTAAATATGAACTCAATTACACCTTTATAGAGATAGCATGTCTATCAGTGGTTTTTGCTTCTCAAAAACTTAGACATTATATGCTAGCACATAAAACTAAGTTAATTGCTAAGATAGATCCATTAAAATATCTTCTTAGTAAATTATCTCTAATAGGAATCTTAGCTCAGTGGGTCATGGTGCTAAGTAAATTTTACATAGAGTATGTAGACCAAAGAGCTATTAAATCCCAAGTCATAATAGATCAATTAGAAGAGGCACCATTAACTAGTGAGGAACCTATACGAATAGAATTTTAGGATGCACATATTCTTACACTCGTACCTCAAACATGGAATCTTTACTTTGATGGGTCATATACTCAACATGGCTCAGTGGTAGGATTTTTGTTCATTACACCTTGAGGCTTCACGATACCAAATTCCTACAAGCTTTTCTTCCCATGCACCAACAATATAGAAAAATATGAAGCACTTGTTATTAGAATCAAGATGGCCTTGGAATGGAGAAAAACATAATTGTAAATCTATGGTGACGCCCAATTGATCATTAATCAAATAAATGATGAGTACTAAACTAAGGATGAAAAATTGATGCCTTACAAAAGGATGGTAGATGATCTTAAGAAATATTTTGTGATGATCACCTTTGAACAAATACCAAGAGGTAAAAAAAAAACCAACATATGTCATGGAAACATTAGCTTCACTCTTACAAGTACTTGATCAAAATGAAATATATGAATTATTGGTGGAAGAATTGGTAAAACCTACATATTACCAAGCTAATTCCCAAATTATATGCCTACTTGCTGGTCCTAACTCCCCATGGTATGGTCCTATCTATACATACCTAAAAGACAAAACCCTACTCTTGAATTAGTCTCATAATGAAAAAAGGAACTTCATATGACAAGCCTCCCATTATGTCCTTATATTAGACACATTGTATTGGAAAGGTCTTGATGAAACATTACTTAGATGTTTAGAGGGTGAGGAATCTAGGACATCCTTACAAGATGTTCATGAAGATATTTGTGGGTCACACTCGAGTGGGTTTACCTTAGCCAAGAAACCCATTAGGATGGGATACTATTGGCCAACAATGGAGAAAGATGGATGCTATTTTGTAAAAATTTCTCAAAAGTGCCAATTCCATGGGAGCCTGATACATGTACCTACATAGGAGCTACATCCATTAAGCACACCTTGGCGTTGTTATCAATGGTTTTTTGACTTGATTGGGATGGTTTATCCCCCCTCTTCAAATGGTCATAAATAAACATTATAACTACAATAGAATATTTTTTAAAATGGGTTGAAGCCATACCCTTATCAACTACAATAGGAAAGCATATTTCCATGTTTATCTTAAATCACATAGTTTGTAGATATAGTATTCCACATGTCATCATAATAGATAATGGGAAATATTTAAAAAGTGAGGATGTTAAAGAGTTATGTGAAAAGTTCCATATCATTCAACATTTCCCTTCAATATATTACCCACAAGGGAATGGACAAGCAAAAGCATTCAACAAAAGAATCCTTAAGATCCTTAAGAAAATAGTTAATGATTCAAGAAGGGATTGGCACATCCACTTACATCCATCATTGTGGGCTTAAAAAACTAGCATTATAACACCTACCGGAGATACATATATATCATATATATCATTGCATTTTCATCGCATATAAAATTCATTATTATTAAGGGCATTAAATCATTCATGTTTATTGTAATTGAATATCATTTAGGTGCATTCATTGCATTTAGGATTATTTCATTTTAAATATTTCATTAATCATTTAGTGGCATATCATTAGATTACAATACATTCATATCAATTAGATTCATTTCACTTGCAATACTTATATTGCATTAATAACCATCAACAAGTGCATTTCATTTAAGTTAGGTTCATATTAAAAGCATTTAATTAATCATTAAATAGAGTAACTACATTAATTATCATCATTTAAAGCATGTAGCATCATTATCACTTAGTTGCATTCCATTGGCATGAAGGTTCATTTTGCATTAGACTATTCACATAAATAATTAATCATTAAGTGCATTGCATATTCATTATACATTATTATATAGGTACATCTCATTTATTTTCATAAAATCATTAGTTTCATAACATCATTAATTGCATTACATCATTAATAAGCATTACATAAATATTACATTATCAATATAAAAAATAAGTAGAATCATGGCATCCATAGATTGCATACATAAAGAATAAACCTCATATAAGCATTTCAGACATTATGCATCTAAGTAATATTATTCTAAGCATTTAGGTACATCCACATATATGCATCCATACAAGTAAACATCAAGGTGCATCCAAGTATAAATATCTAAGTCAAATAAATGCATCCATATATCTTGCATAGGAAATACAAAAGCATGCATAATAAAATCATGTAGAAATGAATCCATTTACACCATGTATATAAATCATAAAAACTCATAAATTCCAATATTTCATGACATAAAAAGGATAAAATCATAAGCATAAAGGAAGAGTAAGAGAAATAAATCAAGTGTCCATAATCAAGAGTCCATATAAGAGTCCATAATCAAAGTACATCATCAAAGGTCTAGAAATATACATCATCAAGGGGAGATAAATAGTGTATCAATGATACATCAATATACATATGATAAAATAGGGGAAACTCTAACTCTATCTCTCACTAGTCTATACATCTCCACCTGAACCTAAAGGTGGATCACCACTAGTACCAACATCTAGATCACTCTATAGACTAGATGATGTGTTTGTTCCTATAGGAGGCACTACTAGACTAGGAGCCTAACTAGAATGACCTTTCTAAGTAGCCTAAACTTGAGCTATCTTTGATACCAATCCCTGCATAAAGCTCATGGCCTAGACAGTCTGAATCTATAAATTTGAAAAACCTTCCTATAACACATGAGTGTCCTAGCTCAAAGGAGTAGGAGTGATAGGAGAAATAGGAAAATATAGGGGGTGAGAGTTGGGACACCTGGCTATCTCACTACCTAACAACTTTGTTGTCCCCATACCTTTAGTAATAAATCCCTTAGCTTAGGAGGTACTTGTACACCCCTTTGTCTCATAGAAGCATGTCCACCTCGAAACCTCACCCTACCACCACCATCTCTACCTACACCCCAACCACCCACACCACGAAGAGAAGGTATAATAACTCTACCTCTACCATGAACAACTCTACCAGGACCTTTCCCACCTAATGCTCTACCACCTTCTCTCTTACCTTGAGAACCTATAGCTTTTCCACCTCATACCCTAGCCCATCGCTGCCATCGAGGACCTCCATCTCCGTCATCCCTATCATCCCTATCATCATCATCATCATCACACTCATCAATGTTGGGCATAGGCTTGATAGGATCTATAAACCTCTAAAATAGATGCTAGGCTGTCAAGCCCAGAATTTTCACTACTAGGTAGAACACAACACAATAGTTACTCTATTAAACATAACAGATGCCTTATTTTATTTTATTTAAACCAAAGTACCTTTTTTTTTGTTCTAAGAAAAATAATGAATTTACAATACAATTCAAATCTGTTCCTAAATCAACTATCAACATTTGCCTACAAGGAAATTTTGTGATATAGTATTGTCTCACATTTCGTTCTTTTTGAAACACAAATATACCAAAATGAACAATTAATTAATCTTCTTATAAAGTCATGTTAACATAGATTCTAATACAACACAATGGCTTCAAATAAATTTTTTTCATGCACTGAATTTGAAGACACCTAACTTCAAATGAGAAATGCATAAATTTACATCTCTTATACAAACATCATATTTTAGAAAAGAACCAAAACTCCTCCATTACAAGTATATAGCTCATTACAATTTCTTCATGGAGACAAATTACTTCAAGAACCTGCAAAAGAAATCTTGTAGTATGGCCATGGGAAGCTCACCTCCCAGCCTAGGCCTCTAAGAGGCCACCCCCGAGCTAGGAGAACCAATGCTAACCCGGGTATGCATGAAGCCAAAATGAAACACATACAAAACATAATACACATACTTACACCCTCCCATGGCTAACACAAGGAGCTTGAAATGAAGCCTCCTAAGGGTGAAGGTGGACCAAATACCCAATGAGAGATAAGGCTAGAGATGAAAATGCAAGCCTTCAACAAGGAAGTAATTCTTACATACAATAGCAACATAACACCTCTTCACAACCCAAATCAAAAAAGCCAAACATGGCTAACACCCTTATGACCCCAAAGAAAAAATCCTTATGACCCCCAAGCATATCAAAGTTGCTAGCCTACCATGGACCCCATAATCCATGGTGCATCTCTCTCTCCCAAGGAGAGAGACTCTACACCAAGAGGGCTATCAAACTCCCTTCACCCACAAGGCCACTCTTCCCTCCCAAGAGTGAGTGACGCCTTGAACAAGAATCCCTTAAACAACACACAAAATGATAAGAGAAAATACTTGCAGATTTTTACTTCACATTCAACACTAACATTGAATAAAAATCCATACTATGCAACACAAAAATATGGATACACTTAAAATCCATACTATGCAACACAACAAAATGGAAACACTTCCTTCATTCATTCATGAAAGCCATAAGCAAAGCACCATGAAGGAGAAGTGTAAAGCTTGAGAACTACCAACCTTGCATTAGAAGTTATGGAAATGAAAACTGAAGTAGAGCCCTTCCCTTATTGTTCTTTTCTTCCTTTTCTCCTAAATCCCTTAGTAGTCTCTAGAATTAGAGAGTGGGTGATTGAGAGGAAAATTCTCCAATTTCCCTTCTATAATCAAAATCCTCCCATTCTCCCATCCTAGGAAGAAGTGTGAGCTCCTATTGGTCACTGTTCCCAAAACCCCACTCACTACTAAAATAAAGGTTCTTTAAGGATAGTGGCATAAAAAGGTGGACAATATTTTCCCTCCCAAAGGAATTCAATCTTCCCAAGACAATGCTTCCATCATGATTTTCGACCATCTTGGTTAGGTATCTTTTTGGAGGCTTCCCAAGGCCTAAATATGGTATCCTATGGTTAAAAATTCCCCTAACTAATAGGTATATGAAGTGGGCCAGTAAAAAATAGGTTAAACTCAACCCTAGGTGGTCATATAACCCCTCAAAAACCCCAGTTAAGATCACCTACGAATTTCAATGGATTTGACTCCACTTTGGGCTGACAAACCAAGTAGTCCTAATGGGGAATAGAGCTAGGTACCTAGTGGGAAAGGTGGGTCCTCAAGCTTTCCAAGTGGACATGCCATGACACATCATTTTTACAACAAGTGTGCCAATTGGCACTACATGACACATCACAATATACTTGGCAAGTCCACTTGTAAATCTCACAGTTAAATGAATGCAAATGCAGATAAAATACACATCATACACTATACAAAGGAAAATACATGACAACGAGGTTTTGTCTCTTCAATAGATGCAATCTTGTCTTTACAAGATTCGCATAGGGGTTAGTCATGACTCTCCAAAAAATTCCATGGCCATGATTCCTGCACACTCAATTGAAACATCAGTAACCTCAAGAAGTATAGTCATCAAAATTCAAAATGCAAAATCATCATTAACATTAAATTATATATCACACAAGGTACATTCTTTTAGTCTCTATAATCCTTCATCATAATTTTAATCCTCACTTTAATCATTACTTTCAAATGAACATATGTAAATTGAATTGGAGAACATAATCTCATTATCTCATATGTCACACAAATCATTCCAGATCAATATAAATCGTGATGTAGCTCTATCCAATTTACATAAGCATTAATTTATCAATTCAAAAATCATTTATAAGGCATAAAATCAAGTAACCAAATCATCAAGTAATTCTCGTAATAATGTCCTGAAAATTCATCAATGTATTTCATCACCTAACCTTTAACCTTCACAAAACTTCACATCGCAACAATAATTCAAATTGTGATTAATGATTTTCCTAAACAACTCATATCAACATATATTTATATCTGAATTGTGACAACTTAGTATTCATCTAAATCATTTATCTTAATGTCAATTATAATGTATCATAAGGTCGATAGTCAACATCCTGAGTATGGAAAGCATCAAACAAATATTAAGTCTCATCATTTACTGTAATCAAATTCCTATCAAAAAGATAAAATCATATTAATTCATTAAAACCTTAGGCCAATTTCTAGGTCTATCATACTGATAATGAAAAATTTATGATGGGCCCAGGGTGAGGCCTCACATCCTCCCCCCCTAGGCATGAACTTCCTCCTGGAAGTTACCCGACTTAGGGTTAAAGTTCCAGGGTTGACATCTAGACTAGTTCATTGGATAAATTTTGAAACACTAATTCCATGCAATGAGGATTAATAACTCGATACATGTTAAGGCTATGTTTTACCTTATTTTAATCAATTCTAACATTTAAAAGTATAATCTTTGTATGATTGAACTGTCTATCCAAACATCACAATCTAATATTATTCTATATAGTTACCATATCTACTTCTAGCAACAAGATTACATAAGGTAATTCCTTCTAACACACTAATGTTGGTTCTGAGATCACAATGGAATGCACAAAAGAATGGGACATCTTCCCTATAACATAGCTCGAATGTATGCTAACATCACTCTAGATGTTGGTCCTTATGAATTTCAATATCTGGAGTAAAGTTCCAATGTTATGCTAAAAGTATCATTTGTCACTTTACAAACCCTTATTTTATACCAAATTTATATCATATTTGTTGATAATATCATAATATCTATCAATTAATATCGTAGAGTAGTTTTTTAAAAGCCCTAACATAAAAGTGTCCAATACAACATAGCATAGTAAAAGACCCCCACAACGGCTTCAAGTATGGTCATTCATAACGCTGATGACAAGGGTGAACATAGGGTGATGGGAAGCTTCTCTAAAGTTTCTCCCCATTTATAATAATAAAGTATAATGGATTTCCCCAATAAATCTTCTCCCTCACACAACCTACCATGAAAATACTTGCCAACAATTTCAACCAAAAGAGCCTCATCAAATAACCATGCAATCCAAAATTTTAAAATTGAAAAGAATGATTCAATAAAGTTAGATTCAAAAAGTGGCCACATTGGTAAATCTATCACAACATAAGAGAAGACAAGTCCTTGAGGAAAATAAGGACATTTAATTAAAGTTTGGCTAAGCAGCCCAACACATTAATTTACATTGTTGGCAATCGTAAAGAAATAAATAAATAAATAAACTTGTGAAACAAAGTAAAATAAAAGAAATATAATTTTAGCAATCCAAATTCTACCACAATCATAACATGAATTATGCGACCTTTTTGAGGTCACATAGAGGGAGACGGGGAAATCTCGTCATACAATTATGTAAATTTTAAAATAAGCCAATCATGCCCTTACAAGGGATAAAGTATTAAAGGCTTCCCAAGAAAACCTTTATTTGGGGAGAGAGGTAGATAGACAAAAACTTAGGGGACATTGCATATTTATTGATAATAGTTTCACTTACTCTATAAGGTCCTTGTTAGGATTAACAAGGCAGAAATAACAATTATGTGCAAATATAACTAATATCAGAAAATAATAAACCACACAGAATAGAACACAAGACACACAGATTTAACGTGGTTCACCCAATCCCTGGGCTACATCCACCAACAGCGAGTCCAATATTATTATTATCCAGTGATTACAACCTGATTACAATCTGTAATCCCTTACAGCCCAATTCTGTCGCAAGTACTAAAATCATACATCATAAAAATCCCTAACCCTAAGCCATATTATACAATATTTTCCCGCTTTAGGGTTAGAATGAGTTATAAGTAGTCGGCCTCAAAAAAAAATTTCCTCGGGGGTTGCGCCCCCGAACCCCTGCTTTTGGGGGCTGCCACCCCCAAACCCCCGCTCGGGGCCCAGCCCGGCCCCGAACCCCGATGAGGTCGGGAGGAAAAGTGTACAGTACTTTCCTGGATAGTACTTTCCTGATTAGTCACCACAAGCTAACAATCTCCCACTTGGTGACTGATCAGTATCCACACTATACTAAAAACCTCCCACTTGGAGACTGATCCTGTAGCAATACCGCTACCCACATGAGGCTCCCACTGGATTGAACCACCTTGGACTCAGTTGTTCCTTTATTTTGTTCAGTCTAGAAGACCAACTGAAGCTGAACATGAGTTAAACTTCTCCCTTGTTACTACCTTTGTAAACATATCTGCTGGATTATCATCAGTATGAATCTTTTCCAGCCTTAACTGTCCATCATCCAAAACTGATCGAATGAAATGGTACCGCAACTGTATGTGTTTTGTCTTTGAGTGCAAAGCAGAATTCTTTGCAAGATGAATGGCACTTTGGCTATCTGTATGTAGAAAATTATCCTTTTGTGGATGTCCCAATTCTTCCATGAAGAATTGAAGCCATATCATCTCCTTGGCTGCCTCTGTAGCAGCAACATACTCTGCCTCTGTAGTGGATAAAGCAACCACCTTTTGTAGTCGAGAAATCCAACTCACTGCTATCCCACCAATAGTAAATATATAACCTGTAGTACTCCGCCTGCTATCTATATCTCCTGCCAAATCGGAGTCAACATAGCCTTGTACAGTACTAGTAGAACCCCCAAAGTGTAAACACTTACTGGATGTGCCTCTCAAATATCTGAGAATCCATTTGACTGCATTCCAATGCTCAATACTAGGGTTACTCATATAACGGATAACGACTCCCACTGCATGTGCAATATCTGGCCTAGTACATACCATAGCATACATTAAGCTCCCTACAGCTGAAGCATAAGGTACCTTAGACATTTTAGTCTCTTCTTCTGGTGTCTTGGGACACATATCCTTAGTCAATTTCAAATGACCAGGCAAAGGTGTGCTGACAGCTTTGGCATTTTCCATAGAGAAACGTTGCAACACCTTCTCAATATAATCAGCCTGAGATAGAGACAATTTCCTATTTTTCCTATCTCTACAAATTTTCATACCAAGGATTTGTTTTGCTGCCCCCAAATCCTTCATAGCAAAAGATTTTGCTAACTGTTGTTTCAACCCCTTAATGTGATCCATGTTAGACCCAGCTACAAGCATATCATCAACATATAAACATAAAATAATGTAGCTGTCATCATCCAACCTCTTAAAATAAACACAATGGTCAGAATGACACTAACTATATCCATGCCCATTCATAAAAGTGTCAAATTTAATATACCATTGCCGAGGTGCTTGCTTCAAGCCATATAAACTTTTCTGCAATCTGCACACCAAATTCTCCTTACCCTTGACCTCAAATCCTTGTGGCTGAACCATATATATTTCTTCATCCAAATCACCATGAAGAAAGGTTGTTTTAACATCAAGCTGCTCTAAATGCAAATCTTCAGTAGCCACAATACTTAAAACAGTACGAATAGAAGTCATTTTAACAACTGGAGAAAATATCTCATCAAAATCAATACCATGTTTCTGTGCAAATCCTTTTACGACTAATCTGGCTTTAAATCTTTTCGTACCTCCATCCTCTTCTTTGATCCTGTAAACCCATTTATTCTGTAAAGCCCTTTTACCTGCAGGTAACTTACATAAATCCCATGTCTGATTTTTCAGCAAAGATTCCATTTCATCTGTCATTGCAGACTCCCACTGAAGCTTTGTATCCACCTGCACAGTTTCATTATAACATTCAGGTTCACCAGCATCTGTTAACAGAATAGAATACAAAGATGGAGAAAATCTTTCTGGAGGTCTACTTAGCCTTGTTGACCATCTAACACTCACTGGGGTGTGTGGTATTTGTTGTTGCTGTTATTGCGGAGCATAAGGAACTACTGGAACATCAACTTGTGGAGTATCATCTAGTACTACATAGTCATTTTCTTTCTTCTCATGCTGCAGCAACAGATCTTTGTACAATACTTTCTCATTGAATATGACATCCCTGCTTCTTACAATTTTATGATTTTCAAAATCTCAAAGCCTATAACCAAATTCATCAATGCCATACCCAACAAAGACACATTTCTTTGACTTAGCTTCCAGCTTGGTTCTATTTTCAGAATCTATAAGTGCAAAAGCTTCACAACCAAAGGTTTTGAGAAAAGAATAACTCACCTTCTTACCACTCCATGCTTCCTCTGGAATACCACAGTCCAAAGGAGTAGAGGGGCCTCTATTGATTAAATAAACAGCAGTGTTCACTGCCTCTGCCCACATATTTTTGGGCAGCCTAGCATGCAACCTCATACTCCTTGCACGCTCCATTATTGTCCTGTTCATGCGTTCAGCCACTCCATTTTCTTGTGGAGTCCTTGGTACAGTTTTCTGCCTACGAATACCATTAGAGGAACAATATTCTTCAAATTCTATGCCGCAATACTCACCACCATTATCAGATCTGAGACATTTTAACTTTTTACCAGTCTCATTCTCAACCAAGCATTTCCATTTCTTAAAAGTTTGAAATACATCAGATTTCTGTCTAAGGAAATAAATCCATACTTTTCTTTTTGCATCATCTATAAATGTAACATAATACAGAGAGCCACCAAGGGAAGATACCTGAGCTGGTCCCCATACATCTGTATGCACAAGCTCTAATCTCTCATTTTTCTTTTCCTTCCCACTCTTCACAAAACTAACTCTCTTTTGTTTTCCATAAACACAACTTTCACAGAAATCCATATTGACACATTTCAGACCAGGTAAAACTTTCTTTGAATGAAGTAATTTCATACCTTTTTCACTCATGTGCCTGAGTCTGTTGTGCCACAGTGCTGTGTCAGAATCTACAGCAACAATTTGATGTTCTTCCTGCTCAACTGCAGCCACTGTTCCTAAACATTCATTATCTTCTGAAACAATTAAAGTAGAAGGAACAGTATGACCTGTACAAAGATATAAGGTGCCTACTTTCACACCTTTTGCTACTACTAAGGAACCTTTTGAAACCTTCCAATTTTTATCATTAAAAGTAACTGTGCAACCCTCATCACCCAGTTGCCCTGCTGAAATTAAATTCCTACTCAGCCTTGGAACATGTCTTACCTCTTATAGTAGCCAATGATTCCCATTCTGCAACTTAATCTTAATTTTTCCCTTTCCAACAATCTGACAGGGTTCATTATCTCCCAAATAAACTAGCCCAAAATCCCCTTGGACATAATCAACAAAATAACTTCTATGGGGTGTAGCATGAAATGAAGCCCCAGAATCTAAAACCCATGAATCATCAATGCTTTCTAAGGACAAGAGCAAAGCATCCTCCTCGGATTTGTTACTTACCACATTTGCCTCCTTGTTTCCATCATTTTTGTCTCCTTGATCTTTCTTCCGAGACCAACAATCTTTCTTCTTATGACCTGGTTTTCCACAGTACCAGCAATCATTTGGCCCTTTAGATTCAGACCTCTTTCCCTTTGATTTTCCTCTTGATTTCCCACGATTTCCAGAGTTGTTTCCTCTATCTCTTGTTCTGCCTCTGCTTTCTGTGTTCAATAAACTACCTGATGTGGATGCCCCTGAGCTTTTCCTATGAATTTCCTCACTCAATATAACACCAATAACATCATCATATTTTAGGGTATTAGAACCAGAAATAGAATTACTAACAGCCATTACCAAGCCATTCCAACTTTCTGGCAAAGAACAAAAATCAAGAGAGCCCTAACCTCTTCATCAAAAGTAATTTTAACTGAGGTTAATTGACTTGTAACTGTATTAAACTCATTCAAATGATCAGTAACTGATCCACCTTCTACCATTTTCATATTAAATAAACGCTTCATAAGAAATACCTTGTTTGAAGCTGAAGGCTTTTCATACAACTTCGCTAGGGTGTCCATCAGATCTTTAGCTGTCTTTGCTTCAATAATATTGAATGCCACCGATTGTGCCAGGCATAGACGAATACTCCCCAATGCCTTCCTATCCAAAATATCCCAATCCTCCTGAGACATTGATTGCTCTTTCTTGGCTACTCCCTCTAATGGCTGCCATAGATCCTTCTGATAGAGATAATCCTCCATTTTCATCTTCCATAACTGGAAGTTCTGCCCATTAAACTTATCAACCTTCAGCCTACCCTCGTCTGCCATTTCTCCCACTTAACCGAGAGACTCTCCCACTAACTCGTGAGACCTGCTTCAGAGAATAGATGAAAGAATGAATGAAATAACCTCACTCTGATACCACTTGTTAGGATTAACAAGGCATAAATAACAATTATGTGCAAATATAACTAATATCAGAAAATAATAAACCACACAGAATAGAACACAAGACACACAGATTTAACGTGGTTCACCCAATCCCTGGGCTACATCCACCAACAACGAGTCCAATATTATTATTATCCAGTGATTACAACCTGATTACAATCTGTAATCCCTTACAGCCCAATTCTGCCGCAAGTACTAAAATCATACATCATAAAAATCCCTAACCCTAAGCCATATTATACAATATTTTCCCGCTTTAGGGTTAGAATGAGTTATAAGTAGTCGGCCCAAATGGCAGAAAAAGTAGTCGGCCTCAAAAAAAAATTTCCTTGGGGTCTGCGCCCCCGAACCCCTGCTTTTGGGGGCTGCCGCCCCCAAACCCCCGCTCGGGGCCCAGCCCGGCCCCGAACCCCGGCGAGGTCGGGAGGAAAAGTGTACAGTACTTTCCTGGATAGTACTTTCCTGATTAGTCACCACAAGCTAACAGTCCTTTCACTACCTCTAAGCATAATCAGTGTATTCACATCACAACAACCTCCTCTCGTCGAGAGAAGTTTGCACTACAACGTGGTTCACTTATATCTCACTCTCAACAACATAAAAAAACATCATCGTACTTACACAATATTTAATGGCCAACACACCTAGGCCAAACTATTACAATATTTACAAGAGTATTTATTTTATGGTCAAGGAAATCACCAGAGACACGGATACCAAAACAATAGCACCAAGAGCACATCAACTGGAATAATTAATTCATATGAATATTTTTAGCATCACAATTACATAAAACTTCTCTAGTGATTCTATTCGGTGAGTTGACACTTGATGTCCACCACTACCTTCCCTAGGTTAGATGAACTTGTCACACGCTTAGGGTACTTCACATATATGTTCACTCATCACAAAATGCATTACGTTAATTAATTATATTACTATTCATATGTTCCATTATTACCACTTAATACGTACTTCACACATCATTCCCAAGCACCCCCCAATAAACCACGATGAGGGTTTTCTTACAAGTCTTATACATAGTGAAAATATATAATAGTATGGTTTTCCCTCCTTTCCAATATTATCAAAATATACTTTAAAAGAGGAAAAATTATCTAGATAGTTTAAGCTTGGTAAATAGTATAAGATTAAGGGTTGATAGAAACCCTAAGGGTTTCAATCATGAGCCAGGTTGATAAGTAGGGAAAGATCTGCATTCAAACATCATTCTAAGAAGGAAAGGCCACACAATTACCCTATTGTGAAAACCTAGGCTCACAATACAAATATCTATTAAAAAAATAATGATGATACATCAATATTCCAATTAGAAAGTATTATGTTTTAATTTTTTAGCATAACATTATTCCTAGTTTATTAACTAATTAAATCAATCATTTAAAAGGGTTATAACAAACCTACTAAAGAACTAATAGTAACTTTGATATAAGGGTTAAGGAAGAATTCATTTATCTAGATCTCCAACCTGGGCAATAAATAATCTCCCAAAGAGTACATTAGGAAAAATTCCCTTTTCACATAACTTTTAAAGAGATGAGAAAACCCCTTAACTCAAACTAGGGTAAGGAAAACTACAAGGGCATCGACCTAGAATAGATCTAGATATGGGGAAACATATACATTCTTGAAAATAATAATAATTATTATTATAATTATAATAACAATCAAATTAAGATAGTAATATTAACCCTAAGGCATTTTCAAAGAGTTAACTACTTTCCATAATCCCAATTCTTGAGAAGGAATATTAAGATTCTTAATTAAATTGAAAATTAATTCAGTAAATCCATTTCTATAGTAAAGTCATCATAAAACTATTCCCCAGTCCTAAATCCCCTTTCACCAATTAAATAAGAAAGGAACAAACATTAGATTTACTATATTTTTCATTCTTAATATCTTCATAAATAAATTAATACAAATTACCAAAGGAATAATTTTAAAAGAAAAAAAATTCCACTTTCGCTCCTTGTTTGGAATACAATAATATATCATTGACTAATTTTAAAGAAAAATTTATTAAATACTATATCATAATTAAACATTAATAATTTACTTTCCTAGAACCAATATACTCAAGTGAATATTTTCAAAATATTTAACCAACTTTAGCCACTTATTTAATTAATATAGTTCTAAATGATAATAAAACCAATTTCCCAATTTACCCATTTATACAATTAAATAAAGGACAAAATGGAAATGTCATATTCGACATTAATTAATTTTAGTCTAAAAGTAAATATTGCACTTAGTGGTACATTAATTAAAATTAAGATTTGACAATAATTATAGAACTAAGTTCAAATTGAAATATTAATTAAATTTAACACTATACCAAAGATTTCTTTCAAAAATGGTTTTCTATCCAAAATCAAATAGAAGAATCCTAACATAGCATAAAATAATTATAAATTCCCAGAAATATATGTTAGTCACTAAACCAAAAGATAAAATTCATAACTAGAAATTATCGTACTATTAGTTCCATATCCTACCTTACAAATATACCAACTAATACAATTTAATAAATGATTTAATGAAATATAATAGTCAATAATCTATCCTCATTAAATCTCATTAATCGACCAATTGACGAATGTGAGATGAATATTAGATACTAGTTCATATTTATACGACATTATTTTCTAGTCAAATTCACTATCGTATACTAACAAACTTAAAAATATACATTAAGCACTTGTTCATAAATAAAATTAAAAGAAAATAAATTAAGAATTCCTTACTTCATTATTACTAACTAATATAATAACGATATTAAATCAACATTACCACTTAATATCAATTTTACTTTAATTCTTGCTAGAAGATTTATGACATCGACATTGAAATTTCACAAAATAATCTAACCAATAAATTATTCTTAAATAAGGTATTTAAAAACCATAATCTTACATCTAATCTTCTATATAATCAATTTTTTTTAATGTTGTAACTCATTTAAATACTAGGTTTAAATAACGACTAAAGTCAAAATACCATAGAAAGTTTCATACGATCATTACTAAATATTAATAAGACTATAATAAAGAGGGTGGTTTAGTAAGTAATGATAAAAAATTTAGACTATATCCTCATAAAAAATCCATATTCATTATATATCAGAACTATTTAGAAAGCTAATAAATTGGTTTAACTTTTACATGGTGAACTCTATAAACTGGAACAAATTAAAATAATCTATAAACTAAAACATTAATTAAATGAAGGCATATAATAATAAATAAATAAAACTCTCCAAAATACCCACATAGATGGGATTATTCTTCACTTATAAATTGCTATAATAGAAGGTATTGTATATTAATTATTATCTACACAGAATAAACTAACAATAAAAAAAATTCCAATAACACTAAGTCCAAAGGGACCAACCCTAACCCTAATTCAAAATTAGGGTTGGGCTAAGAAATAAAAGACATCTCCAAACCCTAATCTCTCATTTGGTGCAATGCAGGTTTGGCTGGAGAGATATACTGGAGATAGTCAAAATATGGAGGCAGTATACACAAGGGTGTATCTATGTGTATATACACACCAAGAACATGTATATTCACCCACATACACTATTGCATATACTTCAAAAGTTGTAGAAACAAGACTCCATCGAAAACTAGAGAATCAAGATCACTGAGGGTAAAACCTCTTGTTTAATCATTTTTTTTTGATAGGAAACAATGTCAGATCTGTTTGCTATTCGCCTAATATTTAGTTCTCTGCAAGATTCATGGGTTTAAAATTTACTATTATCAAATTTTATTAAAATGCAGATCTGTTCATTTTTAACCAAAAATGTTGCTTTTATAAATCTATGTTCTTCTATTCTTTTTGTTTAAAAGTCAAGGTTTTCTTTTCATTCGACCCGTAAATCATTTTTATTTAAATATATACATTTTTACCAGCAAAAATTTGGGGGTCGGTAGCCATGGCCGAGCTCGATCCCCCCCTTTGGCTTAGCTGTACTTAATAGAAAAAATACATTTTTTTTTGTTGGGAGAACCGGTCGTTTACAGACCGGTGCCCCCCCCCCCGACTTTCATGACCTATGAAGGACTGGGGCAGTGCCCCTCCACACCCCCCCGCTGGTGTGCGGGTGCACTGCAACGTCACCTCCCCAAGGGGAGACGGTGGCTACAGTGCCAACGCACAACATCGGTGGTGCGGGTGGCCCTGCCCACCGAGGCTGAGCCTCTGTGCTCGCATGCACGCGGCCAGAGGGGTTTTGGCCCTAAAATTTATTTTTATTTTTTTAATAATGAATTTCTTTACAGAAAAGATTTTCCAACAGTCCTCTTTAATATGAAAAGGAAATATATATGGGTCTAGCCCAAATCTTAACTATGAAGTAATCTGGTTTATTATTATTATTATTATTTTAATAATTAGTTGAACTTAAGCAAACTATTTTCAGAAAATTTCTTCCTTTAATCTTTTAATTACTTTCTTTAAAGTATTTATTTTCTGCAGAATTTCCTTTTATTGTCAAAGACAAATAGGGTCCTAGAGTTGAATGTAGCTCTGATACCAAAATGTCATGCCCAAAATTTTCACTACTGGGCAAAACACAACACAACAGTTACTCTATTAAACATAACAGATGCCTTGAATGTCATCCCGAGAATTTTCTCTACTGGGCAGAACACAACACAACAATTACTCTATTAAACATAACAGATGCCTTATTTTATTTTATTTAAACCAAAGTACCTTTTTTTTTGTTCTAAGAAAAAAATAATGAATTTACAATAGAATTCAAATCTATTCCTAAATCAACTATCAACATTTGCCTACAAGGAAATTTTGTGATATAGTATCGTCTTACATTTCAATCTTTTTGAAACACAAATATACCAAAATGCACAATTAATTAATCTTCTTATAAAGTCATGTTAACATAGATTCTAATACAATACAATGGCTTCAAATAATTTTTTTTCATGCACTAAATTTGAAGACATCTAACTTCAAATGAGAAATGCATAAATTTACATCTCTTATACAAACATCATATTTTAGAAAAGAACATAACAAAGAGATATTCTCATTTACATTTCTAAGAGGACCAAAACTCCTCCATTACAAGTATATAACTCATTACAATTTCTTCATGGAGACAAATTACTTCAAGAACCTACAAAAGAAATCTTGTAGTATGGCCATGGGAAGCTCACCTCCCAGCCTAGGCCTCTAAGAGGCCACCCCCGAGCTAGGAGAACCAATGTTAACCTGGGTATGCATGAAGCCAAATGAAACACATACAAAACATAATACACATACTTACACCCTCCCATGGCTAACACAAGGAGCTTGAAATGAAGCCTCCTAAGGGTGAAGGTGGACCAAATACCCAATGAGAGACAAGGCTAGAGATGAAAATACAAGCCTTCAACAAGAAAAAAATTCTTACATACAATAGCAACATAACACCTCTTCACAACCCAAATCAAAACAGCCAAACATGGCTAACCCCCTTATGACCCCCAAGAAAAAATCCTTATGAACCCTAAGCATATCAAAGCTGCTAGCCTACCATGGACCCCATAATCCATGGTGCATCTCTCTCTCCCAAGGAGAGAGACTCTACACCAAGAGGGCTATCAAACTCCCTTCACCCACAAGGCCACTCTTCCCTCCCAAGGGTGAGTGAGGCCTTGAACAATAATCCCTTAAACAACACACAAAATGATAAGAGAAAATACTTGCAGATTTCTACTTCACATTCAACACTAACATTGAATAAAAATCCATACTATGAAACACAACAAAATGGATACACTTAAAATCCATACTATGCAACACAACAAAATGGAAACACTTCCTTCATTCATTCATGAAAGCCATAAGCAAGACACAATGAAGGAGAAGTGTAAAGCTTGAGAACTACCAACCTTGCATTAGAAGTTATGGAAATGAAAACTAAAGTAGAGCCCTTCCCTTATTGTTCCTTCCTTCATTTTCTCCTAAATCCCTTAGTTGTCTCTAGAATTAGAAAGTGGGTGATTGAGAGGAAAATTCTCCAATTTCCCTTCTATAATCAAAATCCTCCCATTCTCCCATCCTAGGAAGAAGTGTGAGCTCCTATTGGTCACTGTTCCCAAAACCCCACTCACTACTAAAATAAAGGTTCTTTAAGGATAGTGGCATAAAAAGGTGGGCAAGATTTTCCCTCCCAAAGGAATTCAATCTTCCCAAGACAATGCTTCCATCATGATTTTCGACCATCTTGGTTAGGTAGCTTTTTGGAGGCTTCCCAAGGCCTAAATATGGTATCCTATGGTTAAAAATTCCCCTAACCCATAGGTATATGAAGTGGGCCAGTAAAAAATAGGTTAAACTCAACCCTAAGTGGTCATATAACCCCTCAAAAACCCCAGTTAAGATCACCTACGAATTTCAATGGATTTGACTCCACTTTGGGCTGACAAACCAAGTAGTCCTAATGGGGAATAGAGCTAGGTACCTAGTGGGAAAGGTGGGTCCTCAAGCTTTCCAAGTGGACATGCCATGACACATCATTTTTACAACAAGTGTGCCAATTGGCACTACATGACACATCACAACACACTTGGCAAGTCCACTTGTAAATCTCATAATTAAATGAATGCAAATACAGATAAAATACACATCATACACTATACAAAGGAAAATACATGACAACGAGGTTTTGTCTCTTCAATAGATGCAACCTTGGCTTTACAAGATTCACATAGGGGTTAGTCATGATTCTCCAAAAAATTCCATGGCCATGATTCCTGCACACTCAATTGAAACATCAGTAACCTCAAGAAGTATAGTCATCGAAATTCAAAATGCAGAATCATCATTAACATTAAATTATCTATCACACAAGGTACATTCTTTTAGTCTCTATAATCCTTCATCATAATTTTAATCATCACTTTAATCATTACTTTCAAATGAACATATGTAAATTGAATCGGAGAACATAATCTCATTATCTCATATGTCACACAAATCATTCCAGATCAATATAAATCATGATGTAGCTCTATCCAATTTACATAAGCTTTAATTTATCAATTCAAAAATCATTTATAAGGCATAAAATCAAGTAACCAAATCATCAAGTAATTCTCGTAATAATGTTCTGAAAATTCATCAATGTATTTCATCACCTAACCTTTAACCTTCACAAAACTTCACATCGCTACAATAATTAAAATTATGATTAATCATTTTCCTAAACAACTCATATCAACATATATTTATATCTGAATTGTGACAACTTAGTATTCATCTAAATCATTTATCTTAATGTCAGTTATAATGTATCGTAAGGTCGACAGTCAACAACTTGAGTATGGAAAGTATCAAACAAATATTAAGTCTCATCATTTACTGTAATCAAATTCCTGTCAAAAAGATAAAATCATATTAATTCATTAAAACCTTAGGCCAATTTCTAGGTCTATCATACTGATAATGAAAAGGTTATGATGGGCCCAGGGTGAGGCCTCACATAGGCTATCCACTATGAATACTCAAGAGTACCACTCACATCTAGTGTATTTTCTCTATAATCCCATGGCATGAGATGGAGAGCCAAAATATCATCATGAGATGTCTTGTAATCTATACAAGGTCTGCATAATGACCTCTCTAACTGCACTTGATCATAATGATCCAATCCCGATGGAATACACTATGATTGGCAAAAGTATCTCAATACATGCATAAAGAAAAATATCTCAATAACCAATGTGGTATGGAAAACCAACTACCAAGGCATGAACTTGAAAGACACCTCATCATGATCCTCAATCCATGACTCACATCCAATATAAGGTCTCTAACAGACCTAATCCATATCATCAATCATATGTCTCTAGTAATCTAATTTTCCCAACCAAGGATGGACAATCACTCCATGATTAGAAAGAATATATGGGAAATCAACATGACAAACTCTATCTACAATATGTATCTCTATAGGGAAATTCTCCCAAATCCAAACTTATAATAACATTACACCTGTAGAAAGTTCAGCATTGTGCCTAAATACCACATGGTGTAGATCATGGTATAATTCAGCTAGAACACATGATCCTTAGGAAAATCTCCTCAGATGCAAAATCATATCATCCAAGATGCATCCCTATCCGATTTTGAATCTATGACCCCATCTATCAAGCATGTGAAAACATACAATGAAAGCCACCAACACCGAGGGAAGTGGATCATATCATTGTCTCATCATCCTCCATTGGATAGTCTAATCTCCTATGAGAGCATTTTAAAACACTCATTAGCAGGCATCACCATCATATACCTGATCATTATATACTCGCTTTCCCATAGTAGAAATCTATAGGATCCAATAAATGTCCTCGAGAGTGTTGCTCATCTCGCCCATCAATAAGTGGAACTTTTTATGGTCCGATTGTCATCACTCGATCAAAGAAGTCAAAAGACCCTTGTTCACCCAAAACTAGGGCATATCAAGTAAATACCATAAACCACATTGCCTAAGGACACGTCTATCTATAGTACTAAGAATAGGAATCATATCAAATGACCATGGATACAAATTGCACACCTATTGTTTCTAAAAGGAAACTCATTTTGAAATCAAACACAATTCAATCAATCAACATTATCAAAATTGATCATCTAGCATCAATCAATCATCCTATCATGTACTTCCTCATCTCTGAGCGCATCAAGTTTCCTTACTCTAGATCTTGAGGATGGAAGATCAACTCATTGACCTATCAACCTATCGGATTGACATCAATACCAAATCAACTACATGATCATGAATGACATTAAACAGACTTGATTTTTAATACAACATCATGCTACATTATTAATCCATCTACTAGATTGATAAAAGAAGAAAAAATGGAGAGTTTCCTTTGAAAAAATGAAAAAATTGGAGAAAATTGCATAGGCATTGTTTTTCCATGCATAGGCACTAAAACACCTAGGTGCAACACCAAAGTGTATAGGTGTTCTTTCAATTTTTGTAGGTGATACAACAATGTTTTGTCACTGATCTACATCATAGGTGCTAAGTTCTTTGTTTCAATTTATGTAGGTGCTACAACAATGTGTTGTTGCTGATCTCCATTTTTTGGAAAACCCAAATGCTTCCATACATTTACACAAGAATCTCCAATCTACTTTTCATATGCTTTCTTGATATCTATTTTTATTAACATGTTGGGTTATAATTTATGTTGAATTGAATATATGGTTTCCTAAGCTATTATTACTCCATCAAAGATGGATATGCCCAGGATAAACTCTATCTTTTCTTCTAAGATGATTAGGGGAATAAATTTTTAAATTCTATTATCTAATGCTTTGTCTAAAATAGCATAACTTATGTTGTAGAGAGACATGGGTCTATAGCTGTCCAACTATTCTGATTTTTATTTTTTGGCAATGAGCATAATAAAGGTATTGTTAATCTCTTTTAGAATCATCCCTAAATTCTTCATGCTTTCTAGATCATCAATCAACTCTTCCCCTAGATAATGCCAACAATTATGAAAAAACCTTGTAGAAAATTCATCTAGCCTAGGGGCTTTATCTGGGTGGATTTGATATAAATTTGTTTCAACTTCATTTGTCAAAAATTTCTCTAACAGTATCTTGTTTTGATCTTTTGTGATGATTATTCGTATATTTTGAAGTAATTATCTTTGAGTATTTTAGTCTAAACCATCCCAATTGTTTAAGGTATTATTAAATTAGTTTACAACTTCTTTGGCAATTTCACTAGAATCCTCAATTGTATTTCCCCTAATACATTTAATCCTTATAATCCTATTTATAATCTTCCTTTTATTAGTGCTATTATGGAAGAATTTAGAGTTTTTATCTCCTTCTACCAACCATTTTTCTCTAGATTTTTGCTTCCAGTATATCTCTTCCTTAGTTAAAATGTCCTGATATGATTCGAGTAACTCTTTTTCTTTAAGGTATTTCTCTTGGTCCATCCCCATATCTATGACATCTTTGTTTAGAGTCTTTAACTCTACTTTTATTCTTTCTTTTTCTTGAAAAATATTTTCAAAGTGGTCTCTATTCCATTGTAGGATTTTTTGTTTGATGATTTTTAATTTGGTGGTGAAACAATACATCTTAGATCCCTCTATTTTTGCCTCCTTCCACCATTTTTCCATAATGTCTAGAAAACTTGTGTCTTTTAACTAACCACATTTTCTCAAATTTGAATGGACATTTTCTAGGTTTCATTTCTTCCACTAGTACATTTGACCGTAGTTTTCGACCAATATTTTTGATGAACTTGCAAAATGGTTTTTCTTAGTTAGAATGTAGAAGGAAAAATTTTCTTTTTTTTAATCTAGGCCCGTGTTCATCTAAATTTCAACGACCGTTCGACCAATATTTTTGATGAACTTGCAAAATGGTTTTTCTTAGTCAAAATGTAGAAGGAAAATTTTTCTTTTTTTTAATCCAAGCCCGTGTTCATCTAAATTTTGATGACCAAGACAGTTTGTCAAAATTTAGACGAACACAGGCATAACTTTAAAAAAAAAGGTTTCATTTCAATTCATTATGTTACATGATAGACAAGAGAAGTGCCATTAAGCACCAAAGAAGAGCTGAAGGAGGGCCATGAACTCCTTGAATCGACCACTTGTAAGTGTTCCCTAACTAAAGACAATCCTTTATTTCAAATGATTTTTGCGGGTTTAAATTGGTTTTCAAATAGATGTAATAGATGGTGTATTCGACATGATATTTGATTTTTTTCATTTCAAAGTGTAGCTATATCTTTCCTTCCATCTATAATGGGAGCTTATAGCTATATCTATTAGAACTAACAATTGGGATGTTGCCCCGATGAACTCTTCTTTTGTTTCGAAGGGTGGGTGTCCCTAACTATAGAAAAAAGGGCCATTATTTCGAACTATAGAAAAAAGGGAACCTCTAAAGATTAAGGTTGAGGAGGAGAGGAGGGCGATTAAAATTAAAATAGTGCTTCCTCCTCTGCTAATAATATTAGCTAAAATAAGCCCTTAAATAGTAGGGGTCACTCAATCAATTCTTAATGAATGTTTGGCCAATGGACAAAGCAAGAAAGAGTTAACTACCTTCCCACAAGATAGAAACTTTGGATCAATCCTCTATATGCATAAAAATGTGAACAAAAGCTCTATAAATTGTATAGGAAATGAGATCCAAATCCCCTGGTTGGGCTCCTACTAACTAATCAGATAGGTGGGGCTAACTAACTTGATACAAGTTGGAAGGATGGGAGTGGTCCTACTACATATATAATATAGAACCTCTCCCTTATATAATAGTAGGGGTCCACCTCTTAGTAGATATTAACAAGGTATGAAGGTGTCTAAATGATTTTCTGAGTCAGATAAAATAATCTAAGGGTTATGCCAATGTATTTGCAAAGTTCGATGTAGACTATCACCGTGAGACCATGACTTGGAGACTTAATCCATTTTGATCTAAAAGTTGTGTTTATAAGTTAAATGAACATGATAGAGTATACTAAAGAAATAAAAAACTTTCATGGAAAAAAAATAACTTAATCCACCTTAAAACTACTACATTTCCTATTCAACCATGCATTGAATGAAGAGTTTTAGAACACCAAAATGAGGACTGTGTCCTTACGGTAGAGAATAGATAGTTTGCAAGGAATTAAAAGTTTATTGATTTAAACTTCATTATATTTCTTTCTTTGATACACAAGCACTCTATCAAACTCCCTAAACTCCTCGCTTACTATCATTCATGCTCACACAACCCAAAATAGCCTTCCCAAGTTGGTTTAATAGTTTGCAACTTCTCTGCAACCGACAGTCAATGAGTTATATGACTATTACATTTAGTTTATTATTGTCAAGTTAACAACATAGTTGTCAAATTGACAACTCTGTATCCCTTTGTCTTAATATCATTGAAAACATCCTTTAAAAGGCCTTTTAAGACTAATTCCTAACACTAAAGACCTTAAACCCTCACTAAACCTCATATGAACCTTTTAGGCCATATTTTTCCAATTACAAAAATTTACATATTTGGAACTTTTAGTGCATTTGAAACCATTTAAATGGATCTAATGGTCAACTTATAATAAATTTGGACATTATAGGTATTTTCCAACACTTATTCACTCTTAGGATCCCCAAGTGACCCCAAGGTGCACTTCTAGCCTCCAAATGCCATCATGGATTACATACTTTATCTCATTACAAAATGATCAATATACTATCAAAACATAATTAAATGACCATTATTGTGTTAGAATAATAGTTATATTTGACTTTATAATTAAATCATTTTGGTTTAATTACTTAAGTCCTCTATTATTCTTTTTCACTTAAGCTATCTCTTTTAGGTGCATAATAATTAATATTTCTATTAATTATTATTGCACAACCTAACTTTTTTGGGCTTTAGGGTTTCTGTCCTTATAAGCCACTTTTGTAATTATTTCTGTCATTCACTCTTAATACATTTTTAGCTCTAACTTTTTTTGAGCACAAGAGGGTTTCGCTTTTTCCAATTTTTAGCTTCATTCTGTGTAACAGGTTTATTGCATGCAGTTGGATCTTGGAGTTGAATCTGATATTTCATTAGTTTCTACATGGTATCAAAGCTTCCCTACTGCTACCTGGTCTTAGGTTTTTTGGAGCTACATTTGAAGACTAAAGCCACAGTTTTTCTGGTTCTCTTTCAGTTGTTTTTTATTGGATCTAGGGGGTCTCTTTTTTTTTGGAGCACTTTGGGCTAAAACTAAACCCTCAGTTGCATCCAGAAGGCCCAAAAAACCCTATTTCCATATAAAATTTGACCTATTTGGCCTCTAGGGCATCTGAGAGGAAAAATTTTCCCTATCAGGGCCGTACGGGCATGATTTTCAAAACAAATTATTAAAAAAAAAAATTTTTTAGGTTTTTGGGTGCTCCACCAAAGAGCCGCCACCGCGCCACCCTGGCGCCACCTGCGCTCAGCCGCAGCGCCTCCCCGCCAACGGCCGCCACCCGCCATCCAGCCGGCTACCACCACTGCCCAGCCGGCCGCCCACCGCCACCCACCGGCCACCAGCGCTCGGCCGCAATGCCACCCCGCCACCCACTGGCCGCCGCCTAGCCCAGCTACTTGTAGCAAGTGACGTCACCTGCTGACATCACTTGCCGGCAATTTTTTCTGGCACCGGAGTTTTTTTTGGCATTTTTAAAAAAATTATTCGGCGACCCCAAAATTTTCTGGGATGACATCATGCTGACATCAGCGAAAGGCCCATGACGGTCATACAGCCGTCAACTTTTTTGTCGTCACTGATTTTTTCCAGAGAGCTTGCATTTTGGGGGTACTTGGGTATTTTTGCTCCTACAGGGCTCATATGGACTTGAAAATCGACATATGATATATCACTGGAAAGGTCTTTCTGAGCCCGTCGCATTGGTGTAGGTTTCATTTTTTGATTCTTCTATTTTGATGCTATTTTTGAGCTTCAAAGTAAAGGTACACAAATTTTCATTCTGAAGCATTTCTTGCTCTTTCTTTCTTTTGAGCTTTCAGAATTGTGCTGGAATTGGGTTTTATCAATTATGGGGGGTGTTCTTTCTTTCTTTTCTGTCATTTATTTCAGAAAAACAAAACATTGTATCACATAAAACAAAACCCCTTTTGCATCTTCTATCTAGTTCTGAAAGAAAACTTAATAAAAAAATAGTCAAAGCACTTGGCACTATGGCAGACACAGCATCTGTTAAGCTCCTCACTCCACACAATTACCATGTGTGGAAGGCTCGTATGACATGACTTCTTTGATCACGGTGGTTATGGTCTTGTTTGGACCCAGTTCAACCTTAGTTGACTTGACCATTTGAGGTCATGCAACACAGGAACAAGATGGATGAAGCCATGGGTTTGATGTCACTACATGTTTCAGATAGTCTACTTTTTCACCTTGATGGATGCCTTACTCCTCAAGCCATTTGGGATAAGTTTCAGAATCTTTTTGGCACTGTGAATGAGTTTAGGGCACTACAGATTGAGGCAGAGTTGACTACATTGGTACTTGATTCTTTTCCCACCATTGAGGACTTCTTGATGAAGTTCAAATCTCTCTGTTCAGTTTTACAGGGATGTGGGAAGAACAAAACAAATAATGAGTGTATTTACCTGATTCTTTCTAAGCTTCGAGGACAATTTCAGATATTTTCTTCTACCTTCTACTCCACTATGGATGCACTAGGTGCATGACATGTTATGCCCTCTTTCGAGACTTTTTGTGATCAATTGACTCGTGAGCAATCGAAGATCACTCAGATGGATTCTCTTACAGGTTCATAGTCACAAGCATTGCTTGCCAAGTCACCTCAGAGTACATAGAAGCTGAAGCAGATATCAGATTCCTCTTCTCAGAGCTCTACTGGCCCACCATCTTCTTCTAAGAAGGAGAAATAGAAGACTGAGAGCCCTACATGTTCCTATTGTCAGAAGGGAACACATGATGAGTCACTTTTCTATCAGAAGAATTTTGATGGTTACGAGAAACAGATAGCGGATTTGCAAGCTCTTCTTTAGAAGAGCAATCTCTCCTCTCCATCCTCTTCTGGCTCACAAGGGTCTGCTTATCAGTCTTCCTCTATCTATTCTACAACTAGATAGGATCTTGGAAAGGGTCATGCATTACGGGCTTCTATTGCATTCCCTTCACAGGTCCCTTGGATACTAGATTCAGGTGCTTCTCACCATATGGCATCTTCTCGAGAGATCTTCTCTTCCTTTGAAGATTCTCCTATTCCCCATATTATCATTGGGAATAACACTGTTATGAAAATCTGTGGGAAAGGCACTGTATGCATTTAGGATGGCACATTCAATGATGTGTTGTATGTTCCATCTCTGTCTGCAAACCTTCTCTCAGTTTATCAGATTACTCATAGTGGGTCAGGGAAGATAGTTGAGTTTACTCCAGATTCAGTTTTCATCTGGGATAGTATGACAGGAGGTATTGTTGCTACAGGGACAGTTGATCATTCCACCTGTCTCTACTCCTTTTCACACTTTGGTCCATGTTTGGCAGAACATGACTCTCCTCCTTTGAGAGAGCATCATGTGGTATAGTTAGGTCGCTTGAACCTTTGTGTGGTTCTTGAGACTACTGTTGTGATTGCCATGCCACCTCCTGTTGAGCTCTTTTCTGTTTAGCAGGGTTCTTCTTCAGCACTGCCTGATCCTCTAGCTCCATTCATCAAGCCACTAGGTGCAGTTGTTGAGGATTCTATAGAGGACATTCATCTCCTCTTTGATGACAGTGTCAGCACACCTGTCATACCACTTACATTGGGAATTCCCTTTCAGGATCCTCATGTCTACTCCTTTGAGCATCAGCTCGGCCTTCTAGTGACACCTCAGCTTTCGAGGTTCCCTCTACAGTGTCCACTGACTTTCACTCCTCTGCATTGGAGTCACAGTGGTTTGTTCATTGATCCAGGGGTTCTTTCATTTCAGAGGGGCTTTGGAGCCTCGACCCTCTCTCACGGGGGGGTTGGTAGCACACATTGTACTTATGGCTTTGAGAGAGTCTCTTGAAGTCATTCTTTTTGTCTTTGCTTACTTTTTACATCTCTTTTTGGAGAGGAGTTTTTCCCATTGGGTTTTCTCCTTTACTCTGATTTATAGAGATTTCCTTGTACTGGGTACCTGATCAGGCCTTGTTGTCGGGACCCATTTCTTGCTTTCTTAGCTGTGCTAGGTTAGTTCCTCCTGAGCTACACTTAAGGGGGGTGTTAGAATAATAGTTATATTTGACTTTATAGTTAAATCATTTCGGTTTAATTACTTAAGTCCTCTATTATTCTTTTTCACTTAAGCTATCTCTTTTAGGTGCATAATAATTAATATTTCTATTAATTATTATTGCACAACCTAGCTTTTTTGGGCTTTAGGGTTTCTATCCTTATAAGCCACTTTTGTAATTATTTCTGTCATTCACTCTTAATACATTTTTAGCTCTAACTTTTTTTGAGCACAAGAGGGTTTCGCTTTTTCTAGTTTTTAGCTTCATTCTGTGTAATAGGTTTATTGCATGCAGTTGGATCTTGGAGTTGAATCTGATATTTCATCAGTTTCTACATATTGTTCTTGTTAAAATTCCAAATGACCCATCTTGGTCATGTTTATCTTCACTCCCCTAGGATCTATCAATGAACCTAGTGTACCTTCTAGGCCCTTGTACTTGGCTTTGGTGCTCCTGCACCATACTCCCCAGCTTTAAAATTGGAAACCTGCAAACAAAAACATGTTAGAAAAAATTCAGGCCTTCATCTTGACCTTTGAAAAATATAGGTCCTCTATGAACCATACTACTTTCCATCCATACATCTTCATCTTGCATTTAGGCTTTCTTTCTCTCACCAATGTGAACAATGCTTGCTCATGTTGCTGCATCTTTTCACTCACCATCATTTCAACCTGCATTTATGATTCCACTTGTACCATCTCCACACTAGGAGAAAATTTTATCATCTTTTGATCATCCTCATGGCCCATATCTATAAATTTAGTCTCTTCATTGAAGGCTGATCCTTCTTGTGCCTCCAAAACACCTCCATAACTCTACCATTCTTCCACTATAGAAGAAAACTTATCCCACAAATATACCTCATCTTCAAGACCTTCTAGGCATTCCTCTATGTTTTCTCCTCTAGCATCCACCAAGACTTCATCACAAGTCCTTACACCCCACATCATAGGTGAAACTTCCTCTCTAAGATTACCCTTCCTAGTACCCTATTCTTCTTCCACTTTTCTCTTCTTCCTTGCTACTGTAACTAGTCTCTACATCGATATTCATAAAATTCCCCAACTTTGGACTATGCCATATGGCATGATTGAATCTTTAAACTAAATTGCATTTTTTAGCCTACCTCTTCCATTTCAAAGTTTAAATTTCATGTCTTGATGTCATCATTTTATAATTATAACCATCATTCAATTAAGATACACACTAATAGTCCTATGTTGAGTGATCAATGATGTGTGTTTTGTAGGCAAATATTAGGTAATTAGGATTTTGAATAGTAATCAAGAAATGTTAAGAATTTAAATCAACAAGAATCAGTACTAAAAGGTTAGGGCTTTGTCACAAGGAATCTTACACACACTTCCAGTTCCTCCCAAGGGATCATACACATCCACATGGATCCTAATAACCAAGATCCATCATAAAATATACCCTTCCTTCAAAGTATATGCCCACATTAATGACTGGTGTTGTTCCCTGCACCCTCAATTAACAACTTGCCTCCATTTGTGGTCTCTTCCACCACACCCTTCCATATACATGCATCAAACTCTATACAAAAACATACTATACAAAATTAGAATCCTCCCACAAAACACATTAACCATAGAATGTGGTCCAGAGTCTAAGAATCCATGAAGACTTCAAAATAACAAAATTTTGATTGCTTGCATAGTCTAGGAACAATTAAGACTAAAACAACTTCCTCTGCCTTAAATGTCAATGATACGATACAATAATGACATGGAGACAATAAAAAATAAATAATAAATAATTTTACTCCATTCTCAAATCAATAACACATGGCTTCAAGCATTGCAATGTCCTGGATTAGGGACTGTACCCATAGACCAAAATAACTGTTTGTGCAAGAATGTTTGTTTATTACTTCAAGAACACATTACAATGGTTCTATGCCTTCACAGACCTCTACCCCCTCAAACTCATGTGGGTATTTATTAAATAGATCCTCTACACTCCAAAAACTAACAATAACCAAGCAAGTGCCCTTCAAACTGACTGTAATCAATTATAAACTAATTGTTACATTTTTTTAATGTTGTCTAGTTGCCAACATAGTTGTCAATTCGACAACTCCCAATATTATTTTCATTTATATTAACTTCTAAGGCCTCTTAGGACCAATTCCTAAGATATAGACCCTAAATCCTCTTTAAACCCTTACATGAGCCTTTCTTAGGCCTATTTTGCATATAAATACAACATTACATCTTTTAGCACTTTTAGTGCATTACACAACTCTTAATGGCTATGATGGCCAACTTACAATCAATATTGACCGTATAGGTCTTAAACAACTTTATTTATCCTTGGATCATCAAGTGACCCCAAGGAGTTCTCTCCTAGCCTCAAGGTGCCAACAATGGCTTACAAAATGTTATTCATGATCATATTACAAAATGATCACCATACTATCAAAACATTATCAAATGACCAATCTTGGTCTCATTACATTTCAAATGACCCATTATGGTCATTCCTCTATCTCCCCTAAGATCCATCAGTGACCATAGTGTACCTTCATGTGCTTGGTGTTCTACACCAAATGAGCTTTAGATCAAGCACGTGTCATATATTTATTTGAAAAATAAAAATAAATATAAAAGGCATTTTTGAACAAAAAAGAAAAATTTCCACTAAAAAAGAAGAATGTTCAAGTTGCATAAATCATTGGAGAAAGGCTCAAAAGTCATATATGACCCTGGCTTTATTTTCAAGAGTTATCTTTACAAATTTATTTGTAATTTATTCTCCTTTGAGTTTGAAAATAAAGTCTCTAGACTCTCTTGAAGTTATAAATTTATCATCTTTCATGAATCTTTGATTGGTAAATAACCTTACATTATCCAAATGTTGGTTAGAATTTTCAAAACTCATAATTATTATTTATATAGTCTAGGGTCTTCTTCTCAACCTTGAGAAGATTATTTGTAATTATTAGTATGTCTCATGTTTCCATTATATCTTCCTCATCCATAGATAATTGAGGAGTTGGTGAAGGGAGAGGTGACACATCATGCAAGGGTGTTACACACCTTGGGATATATCATACCTTTAAAAATATGACATTCACACTATAATTTGTTGTTATCTTTCAATACAAATGTTTCCCCATGATTAAGATATACTGAACTTCCCTTTAATGGATCTTGGTGTTATTATTTATTAGAATTTACTATTCTAAAATCCAAGATCTGCTATTGCTATCAATGAAAGTGCTCTGAAACTAAAAATCTTGAATCTCCTTTGGTGGCCATGAGTCTACAAGCATAAAATTTGGGCTGGTTTTCTTCACCATTTTGCTTTCAAATAATCATTTACAAGGCATTAAAGCATTAGATAAGCATATTTGTCATTTTAAGATCAATGATAAAGGCCCCCTTTTTTATTTTTTACATCTTATCAACATTTTAATTGCCCAAACTATAAACAAAGGTCCTTATAATGCTTGTAAGAAACTTTGGAGGACCTAGGGCACAATCCTAAGCTACACACACACACACATAACATATACAACATATGCAACCTTCACCTATATATAAGATTTGATTAGAGAAGGTATATGCACAAGTGATGAACATGCAGATTTTCCTAAGCACTACTACGAGCTTACCCTACATAAAATGTACTATTGTGAAAATCATCACAAGTCCATTTGTTGCTGGGTCTAGCTCATAGTAATGCTTGGTCAAATCTGCATGTTTCTCACCTGTGCATATACCTTCTATAATAAACTCTTATATGCACATGTGAAGGTTGTATGTGCACAAGTGAATTTTGATTGACTCCAATCCCCTATTTGTATCTATATGTTATCAAAGTAATTCCATTGAGAATCTTGTCTACTTGAGACATTTGAATTGTTAAAGAAATTGTTAAATAAATTGGCATTTGAAATTTTATTCATTGGTTGTGTGATTAGAGAAGATATATGCATAGGTGATGAACATGTAGATTTTCCTAAGCACTACTAGGAGCTTATCCTGCAACAAATGTACTATTGTGAAAATCATCACAAGTCCATTTTTTGCAGGGTCTAGTTCCCAGTAATGCTTGGTCAAATCTGCATGTTTGTCACATGTGCATATACCTTCTCTGAGCAATGCTTATATGCACAGTTGAAGGTTGTATATGGACAGGTGAAGTATGATCAACTCCAATCTCCTATTTGTATCTATATGTTATCAAAGTATTTCCATTGAGAATCTTGTCTACTTGAGAAATTTGAATTGTTAAAGAAATTAGCATTTTAAATTTTATTCATTGGTTGTGTGATTAGAGGCTTCATTTCACATGCATGTTTGATAAGAGGCTTTTTTAGCATACATGTTGGATAAGAGGCTCTTTAAAATACTTAATGCATTTTTTAGGGCTTGCTGAGCTCCTTTTCTTGTTTTAGTGCTAACACTTCTAGTGCCAAGACAGGTGAGACTCTTACTCTTTCTCTTCTAGTGCCAAGAAAGACCATGCTTAACAATATGAAACCAGAACAAAATAAGGAGACAATTGTTATATTGTGGTCTCAGTTCAAAAGAAAAGGTGATGGAAAATGTTATTGTCCCTACAAAACTTGTAAGGGCTTAAAGAGTCAAATACTTCTAATCACAATAGTTGAGAGACATTGTAGGAAACATGGTCACATATTTGAAGGGGAAATTATTTTTGTCCATTAGTGAATGTGGATTTCCAACTGGGGGAACATGGAGGTGTGAATATCGAAGAAAAAGGTAATTCTCCCATGGAAGAAGATGATCCTATGACAAAGAACACAATTGAATATGTTGGTATTGGTGCAACTGATCATTTTCCAGAGAACACAATTGAAAAAGATGGTACTAGCGCAACTGATCAAGATGATGATGATGATACTAGTGCATTTGATCATGATGATGAAGATAACCTTGATATACCTATACTTGAAAAGGCATATGAGCCCTTGTACCAAGGCTCTCAAACAAGCCTTCTCTCCATTGTATTGTTGCTCGTGAACTTCAAGGTTATGAATGGTTTATCCAATGTAGCAATCTCACATATGCTAAGGTATGTCATTTTTTTCATCTTCTATGTTAGCGTACGATTAATATACTTTATATTAACAAAATTTATTTTTTTCCATAGGTGGATAGGTGAGTGTTTGTTACCACAATCAAATATTCTACCTTGCCCGTACTGAGAATTATCTTCCATTATGAAAGATATTGGAATGGAGTATTAAATAATACATGCATGTCCCAATGATTATATTATATATCATAAATAATATGAATTTGCAATAGAATGCCATGATTGTCACATTAGTAGATATTGATCAGATCAAACAAAAAAAAGGGTGCATCATAAGGTTCTTCGGTACATTCCTATTATTCCACGTCTGCAACGATTATTCAGGTGCACTAGCTTGGCACAATGTATGGATTACCATGCGTGCAATAGAAGTCAAGATGACATTATGAAAATGCATGTGGATGGTTCCACATTTAAGGATATAGAAGATACTTGGACACTCTTTAAACAAGAGCCTTGTAATCTCAAGCTTTTTTGGGCAATGGACAATGTCAATCCATTTGGAGAGATGAGATCAATTTACTTAGTCTGGCCTATTTTTGTTATTAACAATAATGTTCCTCCTTGGATGTCCGTAAAGAGGGAGAACATAATGTTGGAAATGATTGTACTAGGTATTTTTTCATTTAATAACCATGTAAATTAATTTTTAAACACAGTTTCAAAATGGTCATAATAACTATGTAATGTTTCTATCCATTCAAATAGGTAAGTAGCAAGTGAAAGATATGAATGTGCATATTGAGCCCTTTATTGATGAGTTTTTGGAGTTATGGAATGGGGTCACTATGTATGACATCTATATACCAATAGGAAAAAGATCATTTCAATTCCATGCAATGCTTGTATAGATAATAGATGATGCCCCTGGGCTAAAACATTTTTGTGGTATGTAAAACTGTTAACACATATTTTTGGTATGTTATAGTGCTAACACATTTTTTGTTGTATGTTTAAGTTGTGCATGATAATTTTAAATATCAAAATTAAGATATTTCATCCAATTATACACGATCTTGTAGGTCTTCAGACAAAAAGAAAATTTGCATGTCTAGTTTGTGGTCAAAAGATGAAATCTCATCATCAAAAAGTTTAGGAAAGCATGTGTTCAATGAGCATAGGCACTTTCTCTACAAAAATCATAAGTATCAAATTACCAAAAAAAATCTTTTCAATGGGAAATAAGAGACAACAACAAAGCCATGAAGAATGACACCTCACCTATGGAAGTTGAAATACAATAGAATAAATTGTCGAGGTAATGTAATTCCATCTAATAGTTTTTGTTTGAAATTTATATTTGGATATTGTCTTTTATTTACTAATGATGTAATTGATATTCGTGAAGGTCGTCAAGGTGTTGATGACCAACTTTCAAAAGGACTAAAAATCTCTCCTAGATAATTTAGTAGGTTGTCATACTACAAGAACCTCTCAATCATGCATTTGTTTGATGCTATGCATATTGGAAAGATTGTAATAGAGACACTATGAAAAATATTGGAGGGAGGGCATGACAAAGAAAAAATTGTCAAAATTTGTAATGAGATTCATGAATCCAATCATACGTTGAAGTTTTTCATTGAATCAAATAGAAATAGAGATTGGATTAATATGAGTTCCCTTCCTTGGTTATTAATGTAACAACAAAGTGATGTCATAAAAGAAGCCATACAAAAAACTAAATTTTCCACAGGATTTGCTGCAAACATAAGCATCTCATATCAAAGAAAGGTGATTCTGGGTCAAGGTTGAAAATGCATGATTGACATACCTTCATCAAGGTAAGTCATGGTCTTCTCTATTTACAATATATTTGTAAATCTTCATGTACTTTTCATTGTATTATTTTATAATATATTGAAAAGATCATTTTATAATTATTGTAGTGTGTTCTACCTCTATCTATCCCACACCACTTCGACAACAATGTTAAACAAGTTATATATGACATTGGGAAATACATGAGGTTAGAAGTGTTATTTCTTAGATTTATTGTATAAATATTATATTTGTGTCTTGCTTTACTTTTATAAGGAAATATATTGTATATTTTTTTGTAAAGTCTCATTTATATGTTTTTACGTGTTGAATCTCTTCTAGGTGGTTTTCATCTAAAGAAATTGATAAAAAAAGATATAAAACATTGGAAGAGAAACATTCCTTAGCTTATGTGTGAAATGAAAAAGTGTCTACCTTCAACTTTTTTCAATGCACAAGCACACTACCTCATACATCAACTTGAGGAGATTGAATTATGTGAACCTGTACCAACTAGGTCAATGTGGATGGTTGAGAGGCACTTGAAATTTTTAAAGGTCTTGGTTCAACAAGGAGCACATCCTGAGGGTTCTATTGTGGAGGGATATATGGTATACTATACCATGGTGTACATTAGTGAATATCTTCCCAAGTTTGTAACAAGTATCCATGTAGATTGCATTTGGGATCCTAACTCCATTAACAGATTTGAAGGGGAGTACTTGATGGGGAAAGGTAGATTGAGGAAAGTGAGAGGTAATTATAAGATATTATTATAGTTAATTAACTCTTATAAATATTTTATATAAGTTGTTTCTAAGTGATCTATTTATTTTATACAGTTACTCGTGAGTGGGATGCACTACATTTGTATATTGCAAACAATCTTGATTGGATGATAGTATGGATTAAACAATCTCAACAAAATGGTCGCTCCTTAATATGGGAAGTTGTTGCTTCAATAGTTAAAGAAGCTCATCATAATGGAGATTCTAATGTTATGCCAATGGTAATTGATCTAAAATATGTTGTAAGAGGTAGAAAGGTACGTATAAGTTTATTTATCATGACCCATATGTTTAATATCAACTCATGGATCGATGCAAATAATTTTGACATGTTTGAAAAATTGTAGGTCAAGCACCACAAAGCTATGTACTACCATGGCCATAAATTTCACATCAAAAAGTTGGATGATAGAAGGAAAACATGTGATTTTGGGATAAGTGCAATCTTTCAGGTCACTAATATTTCTTCTCAAAATGAGTTACATCCTTGAGAGTCTAAAAATTGATACTATGGCAGCTTGGATGATATACTTAAGTGCAAATTTAACTCCTTCAAATTAGTTTTATTCATCATCAAATGGTATAGGCTATGACTGAACCAAAATGATCCTGAGAGAGTTTTTATTGAACATAAAAATGGATTTCTAATTATTAATATAATGTTGTTTGAGCCAGTTGGGGATGAGCCCTATGTTCTTCCAAGCCAATCTGAGAAAGTATTTTACTTTGGCATTCCACATAAACTAGGTTGGTCATTTGTTGTTAGACACGATCCAAGAGGAAAACCGGTAAAGTATAATGTGATGGAAGAAGAAGATATCGAAGAAGCGGAAGACAAAGTAGATGATGATGATGATGGAGATGATGCTAATGATGGTGATGGTGATGATGGTGATAATCATGATCATGATCATGGTGGTGGTGATGATGATGATGATGATGATGATGGTCATGGTGGTGGTGGTGATGATACTAGTGGTGATGATGATGATGATGATGATGATGATGAGGATGATGAGGATGATGATGATAGTCATGGTGATGATGATGATGATGATGATGATGGTAATGACGATGACGACGATGATGATGATGATGATGATAACGATGATGATGATGATGATAATGATGATGATGATGATGAGGATGATGATAATTATGATGGTCATGGTGATGATGATGATGATGTGAGGTCCCACCCTGACCCATCTTAGCTCAACAGTTGTTTTGACACTTGGTTTATCTTGATGATTCATTGCTTAGAGACATTAGACCTATTTTAGAATATGACTTTATATCATTAGACCTTATGAGATGATTTTTATAGATTTATATGATTATAATGTTAGTCATACTTTTTATATGCTTGTATTGGTTTCATGCTTACCTTGTGATATATGAATTCTGAATTCTGCATTTGTTACATTATCTTATAGAATAGTAAATGCTGATAGTGTAATGGTTCAATGATTAAATTAGGGTTAGTTGTGTATGTGAAAAATTAAATTTATATTTTGATGTTTGTAGAATTAGGGTATAATGTGGATTATGTTTATGATTCATGACATGCAGTTTCTTTATGTATTGAGTTTAGATGTTATTATTGATCCTATTTCACTTTCAATATGATTATATATGCATTGATTTTATGAGATACTAACATATAAATCAAGTGTGATATGATTATATATGCATTGAGTTTATGAGATACTGACATCTAAATCGAGTGTGCAGGATTATGACAATGGTTGTAAATGCGGGGAAACAAGGATGGATCTACGTGAGATCAGTTTAAAACCAAGGTCAGCTCTAAGAAGAGAACGACCTCGTTGGTACATGATTTTATTTTTTAAATGTGATTCATGTATGAATGATGTTGTAAATGTTTTTAAATAATTAATTTGATTTAAGTTTTATTATGTAAATGTAAATATTAAATATCCACTAGGCATGTCAAGTGTGTAATGTGATGTGTACTTTTGTGAGGTGTCACTTGACACTATTGTGGTGTGATGGAATGCTTAAGTGGAATGTGGACCCTACCTCTTCTTTAGATTATCTTCTGTATCCCTAAGCATGGTTAGTGGTTTAGGAAACCAAGGTTTATGTTACCATTGTTCCATTTTCGGATGCAAATTTTACTAGGGTTTTTGAAGGGTTATATGGAGTCCTATGGTGTAGTTAGGGTTGGTTTTTAGTGCCCCAAGTCATGTGAATGGGTTAGGGGGCCAATTTTTACCCTTTTCACTTCCCTAGGATTCCATATTGCCTCTCTAAGTGGGCCATCTTTGGTAATGACAAAATTGAGAATGGCTTCTAGGATAACTCTCTTTCCCATGTTTTGAAATTGCATCCCATTTCCATCGCAAGGGGAAAGTGGCTAGTTAGAAAGGATCTAGAAACATAACTTACCTTGGGATGAGGGTAGGAGAGATGAATGTTTTAGAGTCTTTAGGAAAAGAGACAAGGAAGTAGACACTTCTTGACTATGCTAGTTGGAATTTGAGAGAGAGGGACTTGAGAAATTTTAGGGGTTTTGAGAAGTGAAGCAAAAGCTAGGAAGAAAAAGGGATAGCTCTTCTACAATCCTCCATTTACATTTCTTAAGAAAAAGGTTGGTGCATCTATCATGTTTATGTTTATGTAATTGTATCCTGAAGATAAAATTATTGTGAGAATTTTGTGATGTTTATTTCATTGTGTTCATATGAATTTTACTCTTGTTCTACTTTCTTGCTTTGTAATGTGTTGTAAATGTGCAAGATAATTATCATCCTTGGGTGGATTTGAGAATGTATTTGGGTGAAGGGCTTGGTTGGTAAATCCATGTGTTTGAGAGCTTGGATGTATGGACATCCTTGAGGCCTACTTATGTTTTAGATTGGGGGCCATAAGGGATGTGTTTGATTCTCTTGTGATGGGATGGTATGTTAGGAAAGAGCATTGTAAATACATGTAAGAATGAATTGTAATAATTGATTTGTATGAGTAAGGCATCTCCATATGAGAAGTTTCCACCTTCATCCATTTAAAGATCTAATTATGATCCTGTGTGCAAACTTGGGTAAGGGAGTAAAATGTGCATGTTCTTGTACCAATTGTGGAATGAACGTTAAATGTGTGTGTGTTGCATGTTTGTTTCCCATCCATTCTTGTTTCCCCTAGCTTGGGGGTGGCCATGAAATGGCCTAGGCTGGGAGGTGAACCTCCATGGTCATGTGGTAGATGCTTTTGTGTTGCAAGTTTTTGCTTGAATGGTGAAAGTATGAAGTTTCAAGTTTGAAGTAGTGTTGTTCAAGAAAGGAGCTTTGTAGCTGTTCAAAATAAAAGAAGCAATTTAAAAGAAATGTTACATTGTAATTCTGTTGTATATGATTCTTTTGGAAAGTTTGTATAATTATAATTATGTTGAGAAGAGGAATTGTGCAAAAAACTTAAGATGATTATTTCAACTCTAAATTATCTTGAAAATTAGAATGTACTTTATGTATTTGAAAACCAAAATTGTATTTGAAAGATAATAGAATTATTGCTTTAATTTTCAAATGGAGGCTTCGATAAGGAGATTAATCTTTTATTTAAATTTGGAAGTTAAATCTCTATTTCTATTTAGTAAAGGATTGAAAATTAGAAGATGGTTATACTATAGTATAATTAGTGCAAAGCTAGTAAAGAAAATATTCAACTATTATTGTGGATTCTATTTTACCTAGGATGAAATTCTAATTTCTCAATTTTTAGTATTATTAAGAAATAAGTTTTAGTTTAAATTCTAATCTATTTAATGGATCATTGTTTATTGTTTTTCAGACAAAATTAGAATTATGTCCTATTGTTTATTGTTTTTGGTTGTGTTTTGGCACAATAGTTTTTGGGCATTATAGATGATGATGATGATGATGATGATGATGATGATGATGATGATGGTCATGCTGATGAGATGGATGAAGAAGATGATCAATGATGTGATCAATAAACTGTATGAGGTATGATCAATGAAATGTATGAGATATTGCTTTATTCATAGAAATTTGTTTAACTTATATGTTTTCATGATTAATTTATTTCATGTTGAAGTCTAATGACATGGTATAATTAATTCATTTTGTTCAATTCTAATGATGACAACATAGGTGATTTATGATACACATGTTTCAAATATGTGTTATGATGCTCAATTGTTGGTGTAGATTACCTATAATATATTTTGTGTGCATGATTCTCACCCTTTGTGGAAATAGGAAGAGGACTGTAGACATCATCACCCCTTTTGTTGAGGATCTTTCATAGCTAACACACATAAAGTAGAGGTAACAAATATATATATATATATATATATATATATATATATATATATATATATATATATATATATATATATATATATATATATATATATATATATATATATATATATATATAATGACTATGATGTATGCATATTGTTCATGTTGTATTTTATGTAATTTGTAGCATACATATCATGTAAACTTTAACTAACTTAAGATAAATGATTTACATATGCAGGAAATTTAACCCCTTTGACGAGGATCCTACACAGTGACATGAATGGATAGGTATAAGTCAATTTACCCTATAGAAACAACTTATTATTTGATTTCTTTCTCTTTACCCTCAACATCAACTTTAGGTTGACTTCATCAACATTACCCTCATTTAGAAAAATATCTTGCTCCTTCAACTGTATCTCTCATTTGATGGGTTGCAGGTAACACCAAATAGGTATTTCTCAAATATGTCTTCCTCGAGTGAGGGAAATGTGGGAATAGAAGATGAAAGTGAGACATGTAGTAGGTCTACAATAGGGAGATCAACCAAAGGTCAAAATATTAGAAGAAAATTCAATAAACACATGCAATTTTTCCTTGCTAAAGGGGGGGTCATGCTCTTATGATGATGAGACAAAAGGAGACATCAAGGTTCCCTTGAGGTACACACATCTTCAGAAAGAATGGGTACCCAAGGAATTACCTCCACCTAATATTGATTTTTGTGTTAATGAGAGGATATATCACATAGCTCCATCATCATTACATGGATGGCATAAAGGTCGGCTATAAAAAAGTTGTTAAACTGATAGAGTATGTTGGACCTTCTTACAATTACAATAATTGGATGTAGATAGTTCAATATAAAAAAAGTATGCGTAGGTATGCACTGTCAGAAAATTATCTACAATGGAAAGAAAATGATCAAAGTAAAAGATTTACTATGTAAATCGATGGAAGGCCAAAAGAAATAGGGAACATTGCAGGTTTTATAAATAGTATGAGTCCCGAGTCAACTAATAAGCGACCCAATTGCATTTTTGAGGCGCATGAGGAAAATCATGTTTTTGTATGTGCGATAAAATCAATAATTGCAGGAGAAGAGCTACTAATAGATTAAACAATTTGAATCGCATAGATACAAATAAAGTTACTATCATGGGATTGGTAAGTACCATATATATAACATTTAAACTAATTACCTCCAATTAATAACTCCAATATATAATATACCATTTTATTAATAAGTTTTTTTTCTAAGTAATCTATTGCTTTCATTACGCTGATGTTTTTATATTTAATCTATGTAACAGGGTGACATGGATCCATCAACACATGACAGAGGTGGGGATGTTCCTCCCACCCTTTCTTTGGCAAAGGTAAACCTTAGTGTAAAAATTAGTGTAATTATAATTGTACAAAATGTTATATTATTATGTTATTTTCAATAGGGTTTTGGAGTTATTTTGATTATTTTACTGATATTTCCGTCATAAATTGATGCTTAGGGAAAGGGAAAAACACCAGTAACAAATGAGAAATTAGTTGTTGAAATGCAGGTGACAGTATTATGCGATGTTGACATCGCATATATTGGTGGCCCCATAAGCATGATTACAAAGAGCCTAAAAAAATTAATTCACAAATTTTTTCCCTTGTGGTGGATCCAAATCCAAATCAGGAGACAGAGGCAACAAAAAAAGAATTGATACGGAGAGCACGTTGTCTGGAAGTAAGAAATAATGAATCTTTTTCTATAAAAAAAGTTCAATAAAGGTTTATATTTATTACTATTTTATGGAACATGAACTAAAATATGTATGTGTTCTTCTTACAAGATTTTTTGAGACCTCAACGAGTTGCTCGACATGATGAAAGTACTAGCCCAATTCCTTCAGGTAAATAATTTGGTCATAGGAATAGATTGACTAAATATAGATGGCAATAAAAAACATTATTTTGTGTCATATGCTAAATAGGTTATGGGTCTAGATGGAAAATTAAGTAGCTCTAGATTATAACATTGTATGGATGATTGTTTTTGTGTTTGACTATAACATTTTGGATAAAATTAAATAATACATTGTGTATATTGATAAGCTCTATGAATGGTATGAAATAGTAGTTCACCAAAATGAATAGGGTTTGAATTTGAATAGGGGTAAGATGTATGATATAGGGATGGAATATAGGATCTATCCTCAATCAAATTCCCAAAAGGAAAGATCCAAATGGATTAATCACAAAGAAGTGATCAATGCACAAAGAATCAATCAATGGAGAATATGAAGAAAGGAGAAAATCCTATAATCTACTATAAAAGGTATATGCTTGAAATCTAAAATAAATAGAAGGAAAATACTAACCTCAAAAATAGGGTAGATCTAGAAAATGTTGATTTCTAATGTTTGTGCACAGGTTTGGAAAATTCTGCAACCTGTTTTGGATTGGAAATGTTGAGACAGAGAAAACCTAGAAAACTTTTATCTTTCGGGAAGCAGGTCATCCTTGACCCAGATAGCGAGGCAAGGTCTTACCTCGGGGCAGGATCGCACCCCCCACTGAAGGTCGTCCTGTTAGAAAGTAAAGTCCACCAAGATAACTGAGAGGGGGGGGGTGAATCAATTATCAAATAATTATAACTTTTATCAAATTCAACATATTTTAACCATGTAAGAAATATAATTAACAACCATAGAAATATATTCATACACAATAACACAATGACACAAGATATGTTGACTAGGGAACCTCTTGATCAAAGAGTAAACCTCGATGGGAATGATGCCCACAAAAGATGCACTAATATGAATATTTCTTGTGAAAGGATGGACTCTGTTAGGAGTCTTATGAAATACATTTAGTACATATGAATCCCTGTTAGGAGATTTTGAATCCCTGCCAAAAGATTCTAACTTTGTTAGGAGTTATGGAAGACAGAAGGACCCACTGCCCAAACAACTTCAATGGCAAGATCACTGAATACACTATCCAACTGATCTCTTAGATTATTCAATAGAATAATATCAAATCATTATTGGTCTCAACAATATGATATCTTTTCTCTGACTGTGCCAAACCACACTCACTGCTACACCAGATCTCAATTCCAGATCTCTATACCTTGCATATCCTCTTTCACAAATTCACTTTCAAAACTTCATTCACTTCATCATTCATTCCATATCCATATCAAAATAAGGAAAAAATTCCTTCATTTATACCACACTCAAGTAATTACAAATGATTCGGCATCCGAATTACAAAATAAAAGTTTCCACACGTTACATCAAAATTACACAAAACTGTCAGCTTCCAATTAGAATAATTCTTCACTTGTGCAACCTCAAAGTTTGTGCTATCAACCACATCACTATCAACATGTCTTAAACTACTCTCTAACTACACAAAACTAGATTCTATCCTGATTGGAGATATCATCTAATTTACACAAACCGCTACTCAGGAACATTACCTAAATACTGCTTCCACCAAAATGCTCATAACTTCCATGAATAAAAGATTTATTATATGCGCTCTTAACCGTGAAGATAAAACATATCAAAAAGTAAATCCTCAACATCACATAGCTTGATCTACAATATCCCATGCACGCTAATCCAAATATTGTCTGCTCCTCTGTAAATCACTGTGTTGACATCAATGACAATCACAGTAATGAATGCAACAACAAATGCTATAGAATTGCTACCAATACTCCCATAGGATATATTTAGCATTCATTCCTAACAATATCCCCCATTGGCATTGATGGCAACATAGATTAAAAACATCCAATGTTCCATAAATCCAACACTGCAACACTGCTGCTCTGAAAAAATACTTTCGAATCCTCTTCATTAATCAAATCTTGCTTCATTTTCCTATTCAGTTCTCTCCAATAGATGGTACAACTTTTTCATGTACACTTCTCCCCCATTGACATCAATGACAAAAATTTCATCATTATGTCAACAACTCCAATGTCAAAAGACACTATTCAGAAAATACATTCACTAGAGTCCTTATGACTTAGCTCAGATACACATACTCCCCCATAGAGGAAGTACCAACATCCAGTCTAGAAGAAAGATAAGGCTCATATACCACTAGACAGATGCAACAAAATGTATCACTTCTTAAAAGTAGGCTGGGGCATAACCCTAAGCATACCTCTCAGATACTCAATGTATCCTTAGGCAAAGGTTTTGTAAATATGTCTTCTATCTGCTCCTTTGTGCTTATGTACTCAAGTCTGACTTCTTTCTCAACAACTTTCTCTCTTACTACATGATACTTAATCTCAATATGCTTTGTCTTAGAATGTAATACAGGGTTCTTAGACATACTAATTGTGCTAGTGTTATCACAATGTATAACAGTAGGCTCAATGAATTTTATTCCAATATCCTTCAACATCTACTTCATCCAAATTATTTGGTTACAATTGTTTGTTGTTGCTACATATTCTGCTTCTGTTGTGCTCTGTGAAATACAATTCTGCTTCTTGCTTAGCCAAGAAACCAATCTTCTTCCAAGGAAAAATGCTCCACCACTGGTGCTCTTTTTATCATCAACACTACCTCCCCAATCAGCATCTATATATGCACATAGGGTAAAATCATCAGATTTTTCATACCTCAATCCATACTCAATTGTGTTTCTTAAATATCTCAATATCCTCATCACTACTGTATAATGTGATTCTCCAGGTTCAGCTTGAAATCTTGCTACAATTCCCATTGAATGTGCTATATCAGGTCTTGTATGTGTCAATTACTGCAATCCTCCAATCATAGATCTATACTTTTTTTGTTTAACTGTAGGAGTCTCATCTCTGCTAGATAATTTATGTCCAGTTACCATAGGTGTTCCAATTGGTTTAGAGTTCTCCATTCCAAATCTCTTCAATAAATAATTCAAGTACTTTGTCTGACTTACAAAGATACCATCACTATTTTGTGTTATCTGTAATCCCAAAAAATATTTCATTTCACCAATCATACTCATTTCAAATTCAGTCTTCATTTCATAAGAAAATTTATCAATGGCTTCATCTTCTCCTCCAAAAATAATGTCATCAACAAAAATAACTACAACCAACAAACCATTTTCAATTTCTTTTGTGTACAGGTTGTTGTTAGTTGTGCCTTTTGTAAATCTCAATTTTAACAAATACTTATCCAATCATGCATACCAAGTTCTAGGTGCTTGCTTTAGTCCATATAAAGCTTTCTTCAATTTACATACCATGTCTCCTTCTTGAGTCAAAGGAAAACCTTCAGGCTACTCAATGTAGACTTCTTCTTCCAATTCACCATTTAGAAATGTTGACTTCACATCCATCTGATATACTTTAAATTTCTTAAAAGATGCATAGGCCAAAAACATTCTTACTGCTTCAATTCTTGCTACTGGTGCAAAAGTTTCTTCATAGTTAATTCCTTCTTGCTGTGAGTATCCTTTACATACCAATCTTGCTTTGTTCCTTACTACTTCTCCTTGTTCATTCATCTTGTTTCTAAATACCCATTTAGTTCCAATAACATTCTTATCTTTAGGTCTATGGACCAATTCCCATGTCTTGTTCTTTTCAATCTGATCTAGCTCTTCTTTCATAGCTTTAATCCAATGTTCATCTTCACAAGCTTCACTAGTAGATTTAGGTTCAATTTGAGAAATCAAACATAACTGTTCTTGTACCTTATTTCAAGTCTGAAATCCTCTATATATGCTTCCAATAATCTTCTCAACAGGATGATTCCTTGATAAATTCTTGTTAGGTGTCACTGTCTCAGATCTTACTTCAGACATTGGTTCTTCAATGATATCACTATGGATTTCATTCAACAAGTCACTGTCAGTTTCATAAAATAATTTAGTAGTTTCAGTGTTAGTTCTGGGATGAGTTCCTTCATCTGATTCATAATCAAGCATTCTTTCCTGAATTTTGAACTTTTCATCAACTTTAACATTTGCGCTCTCAACAATAGTCTTAGTTCTCTTATTATAAAATCTATAAGCTTTACTTTTCAAAGAATATCCAAGAAATATACCTTCATCACTTATAGGATCAAAATTTCCAATATCATCATCTCTCTTTATATAACATTTGCTTCCAAAAATTCTAAAATACTTAACTGAGGATGCATGTCCAAACCATAATTCATAGGGTGTCTTGTATGTGTCTGCTCTAATTTGTACTTTGTTCATCATATACACTGATGTGTTTACTGCTTCTCTCCATAATATCTTCACCAAGTCATTCTCAAATAACATAGCTCTTGTTGCTTCAGTCACTATTTTTTTCCTCCTTTCTGCAATACCATTTTGTTCAAGTGTTCTAGGGGCTAAAAAATGTCTCTTAATACCATTCACTTCACAAAAGGTGTTAAACTCTCTAGAAGTAAATTCTCCACCTCTATATGATCTCAAACATTTAATTTTCATTCCAGATTCATTCTCAACTTTATTCTTTATGATCTTAAACTTATCAAATGCTTCAGACTTTTCTTTAAGAAATGCAATCCACATCATTCTTGTAAAATCATTAACAAGAATCATAAAATACCTTTCTCCATAGAATCCTCTAGTCCTTGTAGGACCGCTCAAGTTTTATGAAAAATCTCCAACTTCTCTGTAGATGTAAACTTCTTACTAGGAAATGAACTTCTCTTCTATTTAGCCATCACACATTCCTTGCAAATCATGTTAGTAGGCTTCATAATTCTAGGCAAATCTCTTACTGCAAGTGTAGTAGTAACTTTCACAATGTTATCAAAATTTATATGACAAAATCTTATGTGCCATAACCAACTGTCATCAATCTTAGTAATCAAACATGTCATCTTAGTAGGATTCAACTGAAATACATTACCTCTTGTTCTAGATCCAGTGCCAATCAAATTTCCATCTTTATCTTTTATCACACAAGTTTTCTTAGTAAACCAAACTTGATATCCCTTATCAACTAATTGTCCAACACTCAAAAAATTATGTTTCAAACCATCCACAAAGTAAAAATCATCAGTATTAGTCTTTCCATCAAGAGTAATAGATCTTATACCTTTAATTAAACAAGGTACATTGTTTCCAACTCTAATAACTCCTCCATCATAATTTTTAAACTTTATGAACTTTCTCATGTCTCCAATCATATGATGTGAACAACCACTATCTATAATACAATCAACTTTCTTTTCTACTTGAGAAACTAAAGCCTTTTCTTCCTTAACTTCAGTTTCAGGGTTTTCTTCCTTAATTACTACAAATCCTATATCATCATTGTTCTCTGTATCACTTTCACTCAAAGGTTTTTCAAAACTAGCTTCAAGTTCTTCATCATTTGCATAGTAAAATTCTTTAGATCTTCTAGGATTGAAATTATTTCTATACTTCTTAACTCTCTTAGGACACTTAGATGCAAAATAACCAAATTCTTGACAAGTCCACCATTTAAAAATTTTCTTATCGTCTGGTTCTCTCTTCACAAGCAAGGCAATACCTTCTTCAATCTTCCTATCTTCTTCATTTCTAGATCTGCTATTGCCATCATAATCTCTGCTCACACTAATGCTTCTTGACAAAGTAGGGTGAATACTAAAAGCACTAAATGTTGTCTCCATTCTAGGAAAGTCTCGTGATAACCTTAGGTTCATCTTTGTTGCTTCCAATATTCCAAGAAGAGTCTCTCTTGTAAAGTTCAAAGTACAAGGTATAACTTGTTCAATCATCTATGTTGTCTACTTAAATGCAGGAGTCAATGTCCTCAAAATTTTCCATATCACTTCATTCTCTATCTTTGTTGCTCCACAAGCTTTTATACCTGCAACAATTTCTAACATTCTACCAATATAGCTTCTAATAGATTCATCTTCGATCATTCTTATATCTTCAAATTCACATATCCAATTATGTAATCTGACCTTCTTTGCATGTTCATCACCTTCAAAAGTAGAGTGCAAAGCTTTCTAAATTTCATGAGATGTTTTTAAAGATTTTACCTGACTGTACTCATTCTCTGGAAGGGCTAACAAAAGTGCTTCCCAGGCAAGTATGTTATACATGAATAGATCTCTCTCATCATTACTACATGTTTCAATATCATCTTCTTCAATGATAGTATTCTCATTCTTCATTATCAACCTATAACCTAGTCCTAAACATAGTAGATGTGTCTTCATCTTTTCTTTCTAGCTGTCAAAATTCACTCCATCAAAATTAGGGCTTTCTTTCCTAAAATTCTCCATGGATCTCCTTAAGCTGTTAAACTTCTCTTTCAAGGACCTATTGCTCTGATACCAATTGTTAGAAATTGAAGTCCACCAAGATAACTGAGAGTGGGGGTGGGGGGGGGGGGGGGTGAATCAATTATCAGATAATTATAAATTTTATCAACTTCAACAAATTTTAACCATGTATGAAATATAACCAACAACCATAGAAATATATACATACACAATAACACAATGACACAAGATATGTTGACTAGGGAACCTCTTGATCAAAGAGTAAACCCCGGTGGGAATGATGCCCACAAAAGATGCACTAATATGAATATTCCTTATGAAAGGATGGACTCTATTAGGAGTCTTATGAAATACATTTAGTACATATGAATCCCTATTAGGAGATTTAGAATCCCTGCCAAAAGATTCTAACTCTGTTAGAAGTTATGGAAGACAGAAGGACCCACTACCCAAATAGCTTCAATGGAAAGATCATTGAACACACTGTCCAACTGATCTCTTAGATTATTCAATATAATAATATCAAATCATTACTAATCTCAATAATATGATACCTCTTCTCTGACTATGCCAAACCGCACTCACTGCTACACTAGATCTCAATTCTAGATCTCTGTACCTCGCATATCCTCTTTCACAAATTTTCTTTCACAACTTCATTAACTTCATCATTCATTCCATATCCATATCACAACAAGGAAAAACATTCATTCCTTTATACCACACTCAAGTAATTACAAATGAGTCGGCATCCAAATTACAAAATAAAAATTTCCACACGTTACATCAAAATTACACAAAACTATCGGCTTCCAATTAGAATAATTTTTCACTCATGCAACCTCAAAGTTTTCACTATTAACCATGTCACTATCAACATGTCTTCAACTACTCTCTAACTGTGCAAAAATAGATTCCATCCCAATTAGGAGATATCATCTGATTTTCACAAACTGCTACTCAGGAACACTGCCTGAATATTGCTTCCACCAAAATGCTCATAACTTCCATGAATAAAATAATTACTATCTACGCTCTTAACCATGAACATAAAACATATCACAAAGTAAATCCTCAACATCACATAGCTTGATCTACAATATCCCACGTGCCCTAATCCAAACACTATATGCTCCTTTGCAAATCACTATGTTGACATCAATGACAATCACAGTCATGAATGCAACAACAACTGCTACAGAATGGCTACCAATGCTCCCATAGGATATATTCAACATTCATTACTAACACATCCTTGACCCAAAATAGCTCTGATAGAAAATCTATTTGTGAATCTTGAAAGTTCACCGAAAAGGGTATTTAGATCTACACTTCAATTCGCTGTCCTGTACCTATACCTACAAGAAAAATGGTTTTTGTTGTTTGGATGGGGGGTTTGCCTTGGTCAAACCCTAGTTTAGGAATTAACCATGAAATTGAATTGAAATTGTAATATGTATAAACAAAGTAAATGGAACTATTCACCTTTCTTATGTTGAAGTCCTTGTGGAGGATTCAAATCCTTGAATCCACAAGTAGGAATTATCCAAATGAATGTAGAAATAAATGTAGGATGTCTCAAGTCAATGGCATTAGATCTTCAACACTAATCTTGAATGGATCTTTTCATAGGAAGAGGCTTGGATGAATATGGATGGAGAAATCTTCAAGGGGGCTCCAAAGAGATTGAATCCTTCAATAGCTAACAATGGATCTCCTTGATGAATGCTTGAATGCTTGAACACTTTAATTCTTGAAGATGACTAAATGCTTGCTTTCTTGATTGCAATTGCTCATGAAAATTAGATATGAATTGATCATGAAAGTGGATGGAGAAAATAAGAGAGGAAGGCTTCCTTTTATAGTGATCTCAAGCACAAACCTCAAGAGAAGGCTGACATTGACGAATTAAATCCAAATTAACCTTACCCCCTAGAAATGGACCATTTTGAAACCTAAAATGGCTGACCTAGAAGTGGGATGAAAGAAACTTCCTAAAGCTCAACATCTCGCAACTCCCAAAATCTAAAAATTGGACCTGGGGTTAGGGAAAAGGTAGACACCACCCTAGGTCAAGGTCGAGATCGTCCCTAACCTAGGATAGGGTCTAGGTCATCCTTGATCCTACCAGGTCATCTTTGACCCAGATAATTAGAAACTCCAAATTCTCAAAGAAAATAGTCTAAAAAAGGCTGGAAATAAGGAGGAGAGAAGTAGAACAGGGGGGAAACAGCCAGATACATGCAAAGACCTGATCAAGGTGCTTAACATGACCCCAGACCACTCACTCGGAGAGATAAATGCTCTTAACATGGAAGTGCTTCCATTTTAAGATGATACATGAAGCCCCCACTTTAGCAAGAGTATGGACTCGATGCAAACTCTTGGTAAAGGAGATCATAATGAAAAGATAATCTTATCATAATCAAAGGGACAAAGAGAAACCTCAAGCCCCCAGGGAATCAAGTCTTCATCAACCCCACAATCATAATAAGAGAGACAACTCTAGAGAGAGAGAGGGAGTGTGATTATCTTTCCCAGTAAGAACTTATGTCCCATTGTGAACCACATAAGAAAATGGTGCAACTAGAAAGATGGAATTGAACCACCTAGTGAATGTGGCTACTCACTAGTCAACCCATCGAGGATTCACCCTTAGGAATATTCTATTCCATAAGAGAAAACCCAAAAACAAAAGAGATACAGTCTTAAGGACACCTCCGACCTTAAGGGATCACAAATATATTTGAAACTGGAGGGATCAAGAGATCCTAAAATATAAATCCATGCTTTAAGGATTAGTCACAAATTTAAAAAGGGAGAAAAGTATCTTGAAAAATAATATATGTGTATCAAAAAGTGCGTGTTTGCAATAAGTGAGTAGAGCGTATACCCCCACATTAAAGTCATTGCTAACACTTTATAGGAGCAATGCCTTTAACAAAAACATAAACAACTCCACCGATTACATTTCCACTACAAAATGCCCCTAGATGAAGACAAATCAAGGGAAATACCACATAAACAAATAGAGAACACAGAAGGGATCTACCTGCCATGGGGTTAGTATGATATTAAGATAATATATATATGATATTATTGCAAATGAATTGACATCATTCCCCAAAGAAAGTAGAACTACAATCACAATGAAGGAAAGATCACATAAGAAATACAAAGAAGAATCTTTTCAAACCATGACATGGAGACCAAAAAGAATCAGTGCTACCACATCTCGAATCCAAGAAGATTACACAGGCAAACATTTATGAACAATAGCACATTTACAACATAGCATGAAACAAGATATAGAAGAATAGAGATACATATAGAGGAATGGTACAATAGGTTCGATTCCTTAATCACCTTGCACCGAGTAACAAGGGTTGTATAAAAGAATCTAACAATATTTTAGAAAACACATCATGAGAGAAGAACAATACAACATGCAAACACACAAAAAAGATACCATAAAGGACAAGCCAATAAAGCATGCCCCCTACTCTCCCCATCTCATTCTATATCATTTGGGGAAGGTGCGTAACTCACAAGAGGGACTATATCCAACATAGTAGGAATGATAGCCAGTTTCAAACAAGGATCCTCTTGAGAATCACAATGCTCGATAGTAGGTGTAAGTGTCAATTGTGATGAAAGAATATTATGTAGATCAATGTTAATGTCAATAGTCTCATATTCATCATTAACATCATCAGTATCATCAAGAGTATCTTCTTCATCCAGATTAATCAAAATAGGATCTAAGATACAAATAGAATCATCATAATCATGCATCATAACATCATTATTAGTAACAACATGATGCATAGGCTTATCAAAACAAAGTAAAGAATTTTGAAGAGTAGAATTATGAGCTTTAGCATGCGCATGATGCTTTTTACAATGTTCATTAGCAGATTGATTACACTTTTCTTTACTTGAAATATGTTGAGAACTAGGAGGAACAATCATAGGATCATTCACAAGTTCTTTAGGAAGATTAATAGGATTATCAACAATAGTAGGAACTTGATTAATAGAACTAGAAGCCATGGATAAAGGAGGTATAGAAGGTGTAGGAAGAAGACCATGATTAAGATCCATCGAAGGTACACTTAATTCAATAATATTACGATGCTTATAGGTTTGATATGAGCGGAATAGATTATTAGGTCGAGAAGGACATGAATTAGGTAATGAAGGCCAAAATAAGTTAACAGTAGCACAATCCCTGGGCCTAGAAGGTTGATATAAACTATGATTAATCACCTTCACTTCTTCATCATGAACAAATTTAAGACATTTATGGATAGTTGAAGCAATGAAATGCATGGCATTTAACCGAGGAAAACCAAGCTTAACTTGAAATTGATTAGAAGTAGGCACAACAACAAAGGTAGTATTCACAATTTTACCACAAAGTTCAACCGGTAAATTAATAGAACCAAATGATGGATAAAGAAAACCATTACAAATTTGAATCCACACATACGATGTATCATAAGAATCACGTTGAAAGTTTTTCATAAAAATATTTTCTTCAGTAATAAAATTGACTAAGGATGTAGGATCAACAAGACAACCACGAGTAGGTTTTTGAGAAATCCTAGCATAAAAATAAAGGGGACCATCAGGAGCTTTAATAGTCTCAGAATCGTCAAAGGTAATCAAAATTTCTTGAGGTCTTTAATTCTTAGGTTGTTGTCAAGGTTTAGGTTGAGTTTTCAATTTAGGTTTAGGTTTTGGTTGAGGTTGAGATTGAACTTGAGGTTGAAGCTAAGGTTGAGGTTGAGGTGGAGATACAGATTGACCAACATACTCCACTTGATTAACAATGTGATTGAGATCATCCATCTTTGAATCATACACAATTTCCATAGAAGATGGTTGAGAAATGGTATTAGTATCATGTGTAGGTAAAGGATTCATATAGCTTTGAAGGTTTTGATTTGGAGAAGAAACATATTTATTCCCACTACCATCAAGATTATCAAAAGATAAGGCATTAGAATCAATTAAGTCTTGAACCTTATGTTTTAAAGAATAACACTTCTCAGTATCATGACCATTCTGATGATGATATTGACAAAAAGCTTTAGGATCAAAAGATCTAGATGCAATCATAGCAGGTAAAAGAGGTCGAATAGGAGGTAAAGTAATCATATTAGCAGTTAACAACCTATTCATAATAGAATGTAAAGATTCAGAAAGAGGAGTAAATGTACGATTTAATTGAAAAGCAGTGGATGTAGAAGTGGGATTGTGAGATGAAACATCAACTTGATTAGAAACTGCATTTGCTTGCTTGTTTATCTTGACATAGTTGTTGAATTTTTGAATTTTGTTTGGATTAGGAGCAGCATCACTTTTATCAACTAGAATAGGAGCCATTGGAGTGGTGCTCTCAAATTGACTCACTTGTAATTGATAATGATGAAGTGTTGCACAAAGTTGTTGAAAAGAGGTAAATTTAGTAAGTAGAATCTTATCTCTAATATCCTTTTGTAAATTTGAAATAAACATATGTTAAATATCAATATCAAGAATAGGATAGGAAATTTGATCATGCAAATGCTAAAATCTACCAATAAATTCAGTCAATTTTTCCTTAGCACTTTGTTTACAATTCATCAAATCAGTCAAAGACACTTGCGAGCCAATGTTGTTTTGAAATTATTGAATAAAAGCATTGGAAAGTTGTGGAAATGAATCAATATAATAAGGAGGCAAGGAACAATACCATTGTAAGGCCTTGTCACAAAAAGTTCTAGCAAATAGTTTGGCTAAAATCTTATGGTCATGAGCATAATCACTACAAAGGATTTGAAATGTTTTAACATGATGAACAGGGTCTCCTTTTCCATTGTAATTCTCCAGATGAGGCATATCAACTTGTTGAGGAACAAGAGTTAGAATGATATCTAGAGACAAATGACTTTCCATGTCACATGTAGAAATGCTAAACTTGTTTTGAGATAAAGAAGAAAGTTGTTGTTGTAAGGATGACACAGTTTGATCCAAACTGATGATTGTTGAATCATTAGAAGAAATAGGAGGAATAGCAACATTAGAAATAGTAGGTAATGTGTAAGAAGCTACAGGAATGGAAGACACAACTGGAGGAACACTTGGAACTATAGTTGTAAGAGGATTGGAATAAGTAAAAGGAACATTATGATAAGAAGTTTTTTATGTGGGAAGGGACATATGAGGAACACTCATAGGAATAGAGGGAACCATCACAGTCACCAAAGAAGGAGTATAGTAAGGAACACTAGGTAATGGATTAGAAGAAGGCTCTACACTAGTGATAGGAGGAATCAACCCTAAATCTTGAGCTTCTTGAGCTAAAGTTTTAACATTTGAATGCATGAGGTGAGTAATACCACACAAGAGGTTAACACCTTGATCACTATCATGAAGAAATTTCTTAAGAGCCTCTATAGCTTGAATAGAATCTTGATTATGGTTTTCTTGAATAAGCCAATTACCCATTTTATCAAGTTCAGTTGAAAGTTTTTGGACTTGTTCAGGAGGAACTCTTAAAGCATCATCCTCATCATGAGATGAGTGAGAAGAGTTTTTCTCTATAATAGGATTGGAATCATGAAGAATCAAATTATCATCTGGGATCCTAAGGAAAGGAGAGGAAGACTTGGGATCAAAGGCACCCATAAGTCTACGACTTCATCTAACTAGAATATTATAAGGACTAGAAGTAGTAAAGCTCATAAACCAATGCAATGCAAATGAACTAAACTAACATAGAGCATGAATATTTTTGTATTTTGAAAGAAATTTTGCAATTTTTTGTATTTTTGAAATCTAATTACCATGCAAGATCTAACACAAAGGGAAAATCTAACATCAACAAGATAATATAAAAGGAAAATCTAACACCACAAAACACAATAGGGCATCCAATTCCACAAAAGAAAAGAGGGTAAGTATGTCGGGTTCACCAAAAATGAATGGTATGAAATAGTAGTTCACCAAAATGAATAGGGTTTGAATTTGAATAGGGTTAAGATGTATGATATAGGGATGGAATATAGGATCTATCCTCAATCCAAATTCCCAAAAGGAAAGATCCAAATGGATTAATCACAAAGAAGTGATCAATGCACAAAAGAAGCAATCAATGGAGAATATGAAGAAAGGAGAAAATACTATAATCTACTATAAAAGGTATATTCTTGAAATATGAAATAAATAGAAGGAAAATACTAACCTAAAAAATAGGGAAGATCTAGAAAATGCTGATTTTTTATGTCTGTGCACAGTTTCGGGCAATTATGCAACCTGTTTCAGACTGGAAATGTCGAGACGAAGAAAATCCAGAAAACTTTTGTCTTTTGGGAAGCAGGTCATCCTTGACCCAAATAGCGGGGCAAGGTCTTACCCAGGGGAAAGATCCTACCCCCCATTGAAGGTCATCCTTGACCCAAAATAGCTCTGACATAAGATTTGTTCGCGGATCTTAGAAGTTCACCGAAAAGGGTATTCGAATCTGCACTTCAATTCGTTGTCTTATACCTGTACCTTCAAGAAAAATGGTTTTTGTTGTTTGGATGGGGGGTTTGCCTTGGTCAAACCCCAGTTTAGGAATTAACCTTGAAATTGAATTGAAATTGCAATATGTATAAACAAAGTAAATGGAACTATTCACCTTTCTTATGTTGAAGTCCTTATGGAGGATTTGAATCCTTGAATCCACAAGTAGGAATGCTCCAAATGAATGTAGGATGTCTCAAATCAATGGCATTAGATCTTCAACACTAATCTTGAATGGATCTTTTCATAGGAAGAGGCTTGGATAAATATGGATGGAGAAATCTTCAAGGGGGCTCCAAAGAGATTGAATCCTTCAATAGCTAACAATGGATCTGCTTGATGAATGCTTGAATGCTTGAACACTTGAATGCTTTAATTCTTGAAGATGAATAAATTCTTTCTTTCTTGATTGCAAATGCTCATGAAAATCAGATATGAATTAATCATGAAAGTGGATGGAGAAAATGAGAGAGGAAGGCTTCCTTTTATAGTGATCTCAGGCACAAACCTCTAGAGAAGGCTGACATTAGGGAATTAAATCCCAATTAACCTTAACCCCTAGAAATGGACCCAAATTAAATGAAATTTAAGGATTTACCATTCTGAAACCTGAAATGGCCGACCCGGAAGTGGGAAAAAAGAAACTTTCTAAATCCTGACATCCCGCAACTCCCAGAATCTAAAAATTGGACTTGGGGTCAGGGATGAGGTAGACACCACCCTAGATCAGGGTTGAGGTCAACCTTGACCTAGGTCAGGGTATAGGTCTTCCTTGACCCTACTAGGTCATCTTTGACCCAAACAGTCAGAAACTCTAGATTCTCAGAAAAAACTATCTGAAAAAGCTAGAAATAAGGAGGAGAGAAGCAGAACAAGGGGAAATAGCTAGATACATGCAAAGACCCAATCAAGGTGCTTGACATGACCCCAGACCACTCACTCAGAGGGCTAAACACTCTTAACATGGAAGTGCTTCCATTTTAAGACAATACACTTTACATTTAAAAAAGATAAGATATTTTATATATGATTATTTTTCAAGTCATGATGAAGCACAAATGCCTCCTTTGAGGATGACCACCACTCTGAGATTGCCAACTGCAAGTTCAACAACAAGGAGAATGCACACATCCATGTCTTCTCCAACTAGAGCTGGTAAATCCTTGTTTTTATATATTTTGTTTTTTGTAATTTATGATTTGGTTTGTACTTTCTTGGGTGCATTTGATCATATTCATTGATTAACTTGTTGGATTAATAGATACACAAGATAGAATAGAGACCAGAACTGGTTGTAATTTACCATCATTTCCTAGATCAACTCTTGTTGATAGTTTGGGATCATTGCATGCATCATTTTTGTTGGTTGAGAAAGATATGATTCCTTTAAAAGTATCTAAGATTCCAGGTACTTAATTTAAAATTCTTATTATTTATAGTGTAATTGTAGTTTACTTATTCATAACTCATTTTGGACTAATGATCCCATGATGTTTTTCTAGGAAATGATGTTTTTTATGAAATTATTTAGGAAATAACATTGAAGCTATTCAGGCCCACCATACGTAAGCGGTACGTAGCTTCATATCATTGGTATAATATTTTTCCTTTCATCCATTTATTGTACTATATTCAGGGTACGTAGCTTCGGCTAATTTTTTTATCTAACAATCTTATTTTTTCTTAAAAGGTGGAATGACCAAGCTCCCAAATTAAAAAATCAGCTCATAAAATCTTTAGAGGATCTCTTTGGCCAAAATATTTTTGACAAAGCCAAAATTCTTTAGAAAGCTTCCAAACATGTAAAGTGTGTGAGGTACCAATACAGAAGGGTTCTAAAGCTCAACCCAAAGTATGATCACCCTCCTACGGTTCCAGAGATGGAGTGGAATGAAATCATTGAAGAAGCAAAAGAGAAAAGGCAAAAATAGGTATGTTATAGTATTAACGTAATTATGCACTAATTAGTGATCTTTATATTTATATAATCTAATATATTTCAAAATTTTCATATATAGACTGTAGGACACCTCTAAGGCTACACAAGCCAGAAAAGATAAGGTTGGCCAACACCATCTCAGCTCTGGTGGATATATGAAACTTCATGCACGACTTGTAAGTACCAGTAAATGAAATTTTGTATCAATTTGTTTATATAAAATTACAAAAAACAAATTTAATAAAGCAATACATGAAATATTGATGATATTAAGCCAAAAAAGTAGGTCTTTGAATTTAATGTAGTGTCCATGGAAGAAGACAAACAAATATGCTTCAAGCAAGGCTATAAAGTTGTGGTTGCATGCCACAGCATAGAATCTTGTGGCCAAAGTGAAGATTCTAGTGCACCTGTTAAAACATAGGTAAATAGGCCTAATCAAAATTAGTTCAAATTGAATACTTGAGAAATAATCTATTTGATGTTAATTATGAACATAAATTGACTATTTTTTTTATAAAGGAAACAATGATAACAATGTGCATGACATTTCACTGCAGCCTTCTAATCCTGGCACATAACTTGCACATGATGAAGGCCCTGATGTGCATCACAATGATGGAGGTAATCATTTGCTATTGAAAATTAATTATATAATTATTAATACAATTTAACATCTTTAATTGTAATTGGTGTAACCTTTTTGTGAATATTTTAGAGCATGCATAATGTCATGGTGACAAAGTGGAGCATGATCTTAGTGTTCAACATGTTGAGGTAGGGGCTAAACAAAATGTGATTGTAGATGATGTGGCATTGTCAGGTAAATTAAAATCCTTGTTATGTTCTTTTGATTAATAAAATAATTTTAACATTAATAAAAAATGTTGGTAATTTAACCCATTTATTTGTAATTATAGTAGACCCCCCCTTTGGTGCAGTAGCCTCACACTCCAAAAAAGATGAGGAGACATCATATCATAACATTAGAACCATGAGATGAGGAGAATGTCGAAGATATTGATGTTCCTATTAACATTTTCCTTAAAAAATCAAAGAAAAAACTAAAAAAGAAATGATTGTTATAAACCTTGTTTGATAATGCAAGAACATTGTCTTAATGAGTGTGTTGATGAATTATTCATGAATGTTGCATATTATTGATTTTTATGTCATGTTAATGAATTTTATGTGATTATAATGATAAATGTGTTAATGAACTATTGATGAATGTTGTGTAGTAATGAATTTTATGTCATGTTAATGAATGTTATGTGATTATAATGATTGAATGTTATAGCTCATAAATGGATGAATGAATGAATGAAATATGTAATTAGATGTTAATGGGGAATTTAGAGTGATTAAAGGGGGGTGGGGCCAAATGAGCTTCCACCTTCACGTGGTTGGCCTTTTTAAGTAGAGAATATTAAAGTATTCTCGAAACCAAGTGAAGCTCAAACTAAACCAATCAGCACTTGCCCATTTAGTTTTGGAAGTTGGAGTTGTTCATTTTGTCATCATTTTGGAGATTATGCACAAAGCCTTGAAGACTTGTAATCAAAACAGCTAGGAAACATAAAATTTTCTAATGTGTCTCATCTAGGCATGCTCATATTCTCTTATTGTTAATGATTTTGAAGATGAGATTGGAGATTGTAGCCATGAAGAAATAAAGGAAAGTAAAAAGAAAATGTATCCATCCTTGATATAGTTGACTATCCCCATTTCTACATTTTCTATATAATATTCGTATTGTCCATTATGAATGACATCAAACCTTTTGTGTTTCACTTGTGAATGTAGGTGATCAAAATGTGGCACTTGTTAAAGAATTGAATGCATTAGCCAACCATGAAATTATTCCTAGCTCTCAAGAAGAATATTTTAGAGGAAAAAATGAGGTTCATTGGCAGTGATTAGGGAGTTAAATTTATGCTCTATCTTTCAATGCATGTGGTACATTTATATTTGTAAAATTTGAGTAAATATATTTCATGTGGCGATGCATGAGTATTAGTGTAATCTCTAATTGAGTATTAATGAGTATTAGTGTAATCTCTAATTAATAGTGTGTTCAATAAAAATTAAAAGTAGCAATAGCAGTGCACTTAATGAATTTCATTTGATTTGGTAGGAGAGAAAAAAACATTTCTATCATTCAATTGATAGACCTAGCATGCCCACCTAATTTCATATACTTATCCAATAAGATATACATCTAGTTAAATACAAAAATAGGTTACACAAGCTTCCAAAGTACATTTAGAGTATACTAGAACTCTATGTTGCACGGTAAAAAAATCATAGACCGTTATGTCACTATACTGAAACAGACAAGGATATTATTCAGGAGAACCCTATCAAAGATATAATCAGATTTTATTTTCTTAATAGACCCTCATCTTGAATCAGTGATCATGTGAGGTTTATTGTTTCAATCAGAAGTCATACTCATCCGATCAAGAGTTAAATTTATCTTATAAAACTTTATTAAACTCCCTAATTTTAAGAAGCAATTATGGAAACTGAAGGGGCTCATTGAGGCAAAATTTATTAAATATGTAATCAAATGTCATTAGATGGTCCAAGATTTCTAATTCTCCTTATTCTTTGACATATGAGTGAGACTTGATCATAAGGATTCATGCAATTTAAATTTTGAAGGGGAAGATAGCAATACTTTTTCTTATACACATGATTTTTGTGGAGCCTTTAAACTCTCTGATTTTATCAAGGAAATAAAGGATATTTTTTGAATGTTTTTGTTTGTTTGTATTTCCTTTTTATTAACCTTTCAAAGGATTTTAGGACTTCTATCCTACCACTTAGAACCTTTGCAGGGATATGCAGGGGATTGAAGATGAAGATCTCAAATTGACAGAGAATTCTCATTGAAGGGTATATGGTGGACTTCATTAGTGTTGTCACAACACCCAATAAGCTTCTTCTCAAGAATCATCTCCATGGATCCAATCTATACCATATATTATCAGAGTGCATGGAAACTTCTTATGCCACTAATAGGCTCCACACCTTTGTGATCACCCCAATGTCCCTCAACCACATCAATGGTTTCACCCAATCAACTTAACCAAGCAATAATCCCTTACCCGGGTGCTCACTAGGTCTTAATCCCTAGTAGCCTTGCTCAACGGGTTTCTCAAGGATTACTCCAAAATTATCCAAAATAATCTCAGTTCTAAAAGCATATTTTGATACCCTTTTCATTTCTCTTCAACATACCTCAAAATCATATACCGCTCTTTTGGACCAAATATTCAAACCAGTACATTGTTGTCTTGCAATTAGCCCTCCTATTACAAATAAACTACTAATGACATTCATCCCCAAACCTACCAACCTTAAACATAGTTTATTTATCATCCAAATCAAATTATTTTGACATTTACAAGAGGTGCCACCATGTTTTACTATTCCCAACACCAAATCCTCCTCCCTAGGTACACTAGCCTAGGGCTTTGCCAACAAGACACTTCCACACACTTATATATCCTAAAAGGGATCATACAAAATCACTTGAAGATATCTAATAATTCCATGTCATAAAAAGTGGTCCTCCTTCAGATGGAACTCTCAAACCATGACTGGTCCATCCACCATGTACCCTTCAATCAGCATTCTCTGTCAATCAAATATCTCTCTCTTCAACCTCCTGCATATCCCTTCAATCTAGCATATATGGACACATATAGTAGAAGGATATGATTCTACCAAAAGCTAAAATAACCACATTAATTGGGAGAGCCTAAGTGCTCATTGAAACTTTTAAACTAATTGTTGATTGTACCAAGTCATTGGTTAGGAACAGTCAACAATAACTTGATTTTCTTTGTTTAAAACCTTAACAAAACAATACAAAACTTGCATGGAATAAATAAAAATTATACCATAACCATTATAATACATTCCAAATCAAAATTTCATTTAATGAAGGGTTTAACAACACCAAAATGAGGACTATGCCCTTATAGCTAGGACTGTGCCAGTTTGCAAGAATATTTATTTATTTTTATTAGAATTTCATTACAAAATGCTTCCTCGACCCATAAAAACTAATAGAAAACTCCTAAAATCTTATATTACTCTTCCTCATGCACACACCATTACAAATAACCTCTTCCAATCAGTTTAATAGTTTTCAACTTCTCTGCAACCGATAGTCAATCAGTTATATGACTATTATTTTTAGTTTATATTGTTGTCAAGTTGACAACATAGTTGTCAACTTGACAACTCTTCATCTTTAGGAATTTGTATTAACCTTTCAAAGGCTTTTAGGACTTTTATCCTACCACTTAAAATCTTAAACCCTCCCTTATAGACCATGATCCCTTCCAGATCTGTAGGCACCTAAGTTGCTTCAAATTTCAAACTAAGGCTAATATGAATATCCGGTCTATATGTAGTGTGATTTCTTCCTTGAATGTTGCAGTTAATCTTTGCACTGTCAGAGACAAGAAAATAAATTGTATTCCATTTCAACTATGACTTCTTCCCTGAATCTACACCCAATTCCCTCAAATCCTTTGGACTACTCTTGTTACAATGCTCAAATTGGCATCCAAGCATGAACAAAACTAAATTGCATAGACATCCAATTTATGCCAAGATAACTCATGTAGAATAAAGATGGTTGTGCATGTACAACCTTAATGGTGTCTATGTGTATATCTCCTTAAAACCTATCCAATAGGTTTGATTTTAGTGAATTTCCTAAGTTGGATCTTGATATTTTGTCACCCCATGCTAGTGAAGAAGAAGGAAAAAAAAAGTAATAAAAATATGTTGAGGGATGGGGTCCTCCCATGGACACTTTGAAGCCTGATAATCTATTAGGAAAATTGGGTGATTGAGACCGTCTTTCTCCCTTTTCTATTGGTGTTTCCATTTAATGGATTGATATTGTTTCTATGTTTTTTGATCCAAGCATTAGCCTTTTGTGGGCATTAGGGGTGTGATTTAATGTCTACCCACCTTTCATTGTAGATATGTGTAATATTATTTATTATCAATGATAATTAGACACTTATTCATAAAAGGAAAAAGCTACATCAAAAAAAAATGTCACATAACTAAAGCTTATGCAAGAAATCATAAAACTATGAACAAGGCCACTGGACAATAATAGTAGCAATAGAAAGCAGAGAAGGAAGCTCACAATCATCTAAATCACATTTATCCAACAATAAACTATAGGTAAAATTATGATTCTGTAACTACCATATTTAGAATATGTGGTGATATTAAAGGCCTATGAAAATACCTAAACTCAAATGAGTATACCACTTGTAACTACTAGATTTTTGGATTAACATTAAATTATCATCCTATATCCAAAGGCAATGCTAGTTCTCACTAACAAAAGATGAGGATGAGTAGCCAAAAAATCATATGGAGATAGAATTCCCTTGTGGAAACACTCAAATGCATCTATATAATTCAATATAAAAATTTATTCTTTGTTAAGAAAATCAGATTTTGAGACATTGTAGTCTATCACATAGTGATTGAATATGGGCAAATAGCATCTAATTTTTAATTTTTGAGGTAGGTTCAATTTATCAATGCTATGTTTTTAATATTTAGAAATGTTGTTATCTCTATTTGAGCATTAAATATTGTGATTAGTATCAAAGATAATTAGTCGGTTACCTATGCTATATAGTCAGTAAAACCAAGTACGTCAAGATACTCATGCTAGTCAGTTAACTACATAAGCCTATACACCAAGTTATCTCAAGGAAATACTGAGAAAAAAAAGATATAAGTTCAAACTAAGCACCAGAGCAGTCTTACCAAGCATTAGTGTACACTGATACTGAGTGCTAGTGTAACTACCAAGCAATATTTACAGTGTTTACCAATCAATATAGAAAATGGCATAGTAATCAGTTTTGGTACATCTATCTATGCAGACGGTAACAATAGAATCATAAAACATTTTACCAAGATCAAGGATCATTTATTCTAGATACATTCATTAATTATGATGATGATCTATATGTAATTTCTAGATCTAGGTTACTTTTGTACACCTTAGATCTTAGGGTTCGCCCTAAGATATTATAACCTAATTTTTTTAAGCGGCAAAAGCAGTATGCTATATATTTTCATTTCATGTCATTTTGACATAAGGCTTGACAAGGAAGATAAGTTTTGTATGAACAAGTGAAGGAGATCTTGAAGCAGAAGCCAACTTCAAGATATCAGTTATCAGACAGAGAAGAGCATAATTTAGAGATATTCAGATTAAGAAGAATTGGACAAGACTACCAAGTAGTTCAGAGGCAAGATCTACACATACAAAGGTGATATCTATTCTATACTACATTGATCTATATCATACAAGGTTGAGTTGTCAATTACAGATACATCATGTTATTTTCTAATCATTGTAACAGAGTTTGGTAAAATCTCTTAATAGATTAGACCTAATAGTCTTTATGTAAATCTCTTAATCGAGTGCACACTCAAGTAGTGTTGTTGAAATCCTATAACTAGGTAGATCTAGCTGATCTAAATTGTTACTCCTAATAGGGTAAGATCACCAGAAGTGATCACAACTTGTAGCCTTAACCGGCATACTTTATTATCTGCAGTAATGAAGATTTGTGGGTGTCATCCCCACCGCATTTTTTACCTTCTAACAAGGGTTTCTATGTTACCAAAATACTTGTGTTATGTGATTGATTTATTGTTGATTTCATGCTATTTACCTTTACAAGTTAATTGAAAGAATGATGCATACAATGGATATAGTACATAGTTGATTTTATTATTGTTTGCTGATAAAGTTTTGGGAATTAAAGTTTTTGAGGGCTCCGATTCACCCCTCCCCTCTCAGTACCCTATCTCTCCATTCCAAAAATTGGAATCAGAGCTCGGATCTCTTATTGGGTAGTTTAATTACTGAAGAGTAAAGATCTAACCATGGAGAGGTATAAGTTGGAAAAAACAATAGAGAATCAAAAGATTCAGATGCAGATGTTCATTGAGCGGTATAAACAAGCTAAGGATGCATTGAAGAAGTTACTGGTTTAGAGAAATAACCTTGCAATTCTAGAAAATGAGACTAGTTACCATGCAGAGGAGATTGGTGACTTATTTGAAAACATTGGATCTAGTTCAGGAAGTATTTCTGATGGTTTTGAAAGTGCAATCTATGATTTGTCTGAAAAGAACCTTCACTTAACTAAACAAGTGAAAGCCCTGCAGATCGCTCAAGAATCATAGATGGTGAGAATGATTGATGTAATGAATAATGATAGACAAGCTAAGCAAGAAAGGAACCTAGCTGTTAAAGATCATAGACAAATGACTGAACAACTTCAAGCAAAAGAAACTAAGATACGAAGTCTTGTTACAAGTAGTGGTTGTCATTGCACCAAAAGATCGACCTGTTAATGCTCGATACAACCACTAGACTTATAGAAGACACAGGAGGTGGTTAAACCATGGCATGAATCCCAAGGGGAATGCTGAACATTTTTCCAACAATCTCTCCCTCAGCATTACTGATGCAGGAGCATCCTGGGTGTAAGAGCAATCTTGCATCACCCAAAAATATTTCTATTTTTGTATTCAATAAGGGCTATCTTGTGCAGAGCTACTATTTATGGAAACTTGTTGTTTTTAGTAAGTTGGTCATACGATCTTAGAATGTTTTGATTTTACATGTGGAGGTTCATCTCAGTCATATCAGCCTACCAGTAAAGTTTCATGGCTAGATTAGGTCTAGTTTTGAAGATATTGAAGATTTTTGGTATTGGCAGCAGGGTATAGAAACTTTGAACTTGGTTTTGAAGGCTTTAGAGGCCCCGAATGAGGTCAAAAATTTGGATGACAGGTGCTTGCATGAGTCACGCCTGTAGAGCACTTCGTGGCCTTTCTGAAATGGGGTTATAATAGTCCATCGGGTCAACTGGTGATGACTTATGGTCTCCGGAAGTCGGGTCACCTGAAATGGCAGAAAATAATTTTCCTTCAAAATTTTTGTTCGGGTTTCAAAAGTTATTTTGAGCTGACGTTGATGTAATAAATTGAAAAATAAAATAATTCTAAGTTTGGTCGGCCCTAAGGGCTAAATTTCTAGAACCTTCTCGGGCGGTGGAAAATGCCTATATAAAGAAGGCCTGTAGTGTTGTCTAGGGCAGTTCTGGGTAGATCTGGGTATTGATTTGAGGCTTTTTCCTATAGAATATTGTAAGGGAATGCCCATGTGGCTTTGCATATTGTAATTCTGAAAGTTTTTAATTCCACATTTGTGGAGATAATAAGAAGCCAATTTTCTATTCTTGCATATTGTTGTTGTTTCTTTGTTTCTATTATGTGTTTGTGGTATTAAGGGGAGCACCCTTCATCAATTACCTGAGGGGATTCGAACCTTTGACCAAGCTCTAATGCCACTTGTTACAAGTAGTGGTTGTTGTTGCACCAAAATATCAACCTATTAATGCCTAATACAACCACTAGACTTATAGAAGACACAGGAGGTTGTTAAACCATGTCACGAATCCCAAGGGGAGTGCTAACCATTTTGCCAACAAGTCTCACCAAGAATCATTTTGAAATATTCAATCAGATGATGATTGTAAACTAGGAGATCAACTGAGTAAATGGTGAGTTATTTAGAAAACTTGAAGATATTGGAGTACTCAGGGAAGAGAATGAGAAACTGAGAAATGAAGTAAAGGTACAATTGCAACACAATGAAATGATGAAAATGGTTGAAAATAGTTCTAAGAAGATTGATGATTTTCTGACTAATCAAAGAAGATTTGGAAGCAAAGTTGGATTAGGTTACACCGGAGAAGGAGAATCATCCAAGTTAGTTGAACAAGTGAATCAAAATTAGAAACACAAGACACTGTCATGCTATCACTATGGAAAACTGGGACATACTTCAAATGTGTGCAGGAGTAAAGCACAAGGTAAACCTCCAGTCACTCCTAAGTTTAATGGTTATTGCTATCATTGTGGTAAATTTGGACATCAAGCTTATGAGTGTAGAGATAAACTAAATAATACTTCTAACAATCCTACCATGGATAAAATGTGTTACACTTGCAACAAACATGGACACAATTCACAAGAGTGTAAGGAAAAGATGAAGCAAGTCTGGATGCCAAAACAAAGGAACAAGCCTTATCAACTGAAGAGACAAGGCAGTGCCTAAACTTGGGATTACAACACATGGGTCAACTATAGAGTATGTGGGAGTGATGCAAGGTAGGGTCAAAAGGGGCCAAACAATGGCACACCCTAATGAACCAAGTATGCTCAACACATACGAAAGAAAATAACAACAATAGTGAGAGAGAGAATGCAAAAGCTTTCATATATTTTTATCAAATAGAATGATACATGCCAGGCTGTAAGGCCTTCCTAGTTAGGGCCAAATATTACAATGATTTATAGAAGTCCTCCAACATGAGAGGATCTGCCAAAAATCTCTAATCTTCCTATCTTCTATCTCTATCAAAAACTGCCTCCTAAACTACAACCAAACAACTACATTTATACAAGAGTCTACTAAACTGAGTCAACCTTTAGATCCATAATCTATGAAAGGAATGGTCAGATTTGGGACCACATGCCTCCCAATGATGGATTCCAACATTAAATCCATGACCCATAATAAATGCACAAGTCATCTCAATAGGAACTCAAAAGAAACCCGCAGGTGAGCAAAGATAACCGAGTAGCAGACAAGCAACGCTGAGTGCCAGTGAAACAACCAATTGCCTAGGAGATAACTGACCACACTCAGTAACAAAAGGAAATTGACCAACTACCGACCAACTTGGTCAAAGTAGGAACCGAGCAACACAGACAAACTCCAAAATGTTTTTGGTGACACAGGATTGCCAAGGACCCAAGACGCTCCTCCATTAGACACCTAGGGTTATTTTGAAATGATTCTCTGAATCATTTGGTAGTTCTAGTCTGGGCTACATCCAACTCAGACTGAGAGATCCAAGAACTATCTTCCATCAGTGTATTCTTCCATTTTACTAGATATTCCATATATTGTTTTCCTCTTGTACTCCTGCCAACTCTTTCCTTCAAAATCTGTTCAATTTCTTCATTCTTCTTCTTAGGATATTATGTCGGTACTATCATTTCTTCATCAGGTTCATGATACCCATACAAATCAGCAATGTTGAAAATAGGTGATATGTCCATGTCATCAAGTAACTCAATCTCATATGCATTTCCACTATCAAATTTCCTCAAAATATTGCAAGGTCCAAACTTCTTCATCTTCATTTTCCCATATGTTCCAATAGGAAATCAGCCTTTCTTCAAATGAACCATCACTTCATCATCAACATCAAAAATTTTATGTCCCCTTGATCTATCAGCTCTGTCTTTGTATTTCTGATTATTGTCTTCCATCTTTAGCTTCACATCTTCATGCAATGTCTTCATATACTTAGCAAACTTTACTCCTTCGGCACTTCTCTTATTCTCATTAGTAATGTCTCTCAAATCAGATATTCCTCTCAATTGTGTGTCATTCACAATCTCAAATGGTGTCTTCTAGTACTCTTATTCATTGAATTATTATATGCAAACTCTGCTTATGCCAGCACATAATCCCAATTATTTGGTGTGTCTCCAACTAAACTTTTGTTCACAACTTCAGTCTGTCCATCAGTTTGTGGGTGAAATGTAGAACTATATTTCAACTCAGTGCCAAATTTCTTCCAAATGGTTTTCCAAAAGTATCCAACAAATTTACTGTCTCGGTCAGAGATAATACTCCTCGGTAATCCATGTAATTTGACAATTTCCTTAAAGAAAAGATCTGCTACATGTACTACATATGATGTCTTTCTAAAAGGTATAAAATGTGTCATCTTAGAAAATATATCCACAACAACAAATATTGAATCATTACCTCTTACTGTGTTCGATAATCCAAGAACAAAGTCCATACTGATGTCAATCCAAGGTTTCTCAGGAACAACAATTGGTACATACAATCCAGTATTCTGACTTACTCCTTTTGCAACTTGACAAATTCCACAATTTTTCACAAATTTTTGAACATCTTTATACAACTGCTACCAAAAGTACTTCTCCTTAAGCAAATTCCATGTTTTATCAATACCAAAATGTCCAGCCAAACCACTACTATGCTTCTCCTTTATCAAATTAGATCTCATTATTCCTCATGGTATACACAACTGAATACCTTTAAATAACATACCTTCCTAAATAAAATATTCATCCCACTTACTTTCTTGTTGATCTTGAATAGGTGCTCTGCACTTTCTCCATGGCTCAAAAAAATCAGGGCCAAACTCATAAGAATCTCTCATCTCATCAAAACCAAGAACTTCAATTTTCATCTAGGTCATCAAAGATCTCCTACTCAATGCATCATCAACTCGGTTAGTGACTCTAGTCTTATGCTTGATCACAAATGTGTAAATCTGCAAATACTCAACCCATTTCATATGTCTCTGATTCAACTTATTCTGACTACCCAAATATTGTAAATCCTTATGATCAGTATATAGTACAAATTCACTCGGTATCAAATAATGTCTCCATTTCTTCAGTGCTTGAACAATAGCATAGAATTCTTGATCATACATAGAATATTTCTTCTAGCATCATTCAAATTTTCACTAAAGAAAGCAACAGGTTTACCTTCTTGACTCAACACAGCTCCAATTGCACTTCCACTTGCATCACATTCTACTTGAAATACCTTACTTAAATCAGGTAATGCCAAAACAGGTAATTTAGCAACCTTCTACTTCAGGGTCTCAAAACTTTTGGCAGCTCCATGTGTCCACTTGAATTCTCTTTTGTCTCCTCTCATAGCCTAAGTCATAGCATTACAAATTGAACTAAAATTCCTTATGAACTTTCGGTAAAAACTTACCAAACCATGAAATGATCTTACCTCACTAGCATTCACAGGTGTAGGCCAATTCAAAATAGCTTCAACCTTTTCAAGATCCATCTTCAAACCATCAGCTGAAATAACAAATCCCAAATACACAATCTCCTCTTTCATGAATGAACACTTTTTTAGATTTATTAGCAACTTTTCTTCTTTCAATCTCTGCAAAACTTGTCTAACATTCAACATATGTTCTTCTCTAGTCTTACTGAATATTAGAATGTCATCAAGATATACAATCACAAACTTACCCAATAATTTCTTCAAAACTTCATTCATCGGCCTCATAAAAGTACTCGGTGCATTAGTTAAACCAAAAGGCATAACCAACCACTCATACAAACCTTCTTTTGTCTTGAAAGCAGTCTTCCATTCATCACCTTCTCTGATTTTGATCTGATGATACCCACTTTTCAAATCAATCTTTGTGAAATACTTTTCTCCAGTCAAACTATCCATTATGTCATCCATTCTCAGTATAGGAAACCTATACTTCACTATTATCTTTTTGATTGCTCTGGAATCAGTACACATTTTCCATTCTCCATTCTTTTTAGGTGCCAATATAGAAAGTACTACATAAGGACTCAAACTTTCTCTGATCAAACCTTTCTCTAGCAACTCTTTAATCTAACAGTTCAATTCCTGATTCTCGGTAGGTGTGAATCGATGAGGTGCCTTATTCAATAAACTAGCTCCAGGGATTAGATCCATATAATGATCAATACTTCTTTTCAGTAGAAAACCATCAGGTACATTATTAGAAATGATATCACTATACTCAGTGAGTAACTTATCAATCTCCTTAGGGACATTATCCTCTATTTTCTTACTTGGTTTGTTAGGAATCACAACAAAACATACATCATTCTTTTTCAAAGAGTTAACAAACTTTCTTCCCTCCATCAAAAAAACTTTCACAGATGTGCAAACATTACTAATAGGTTCTTCCATCAATGGTAACAAGATTTGTTTCTTTCCATCAGCCACAATAGTATATTTATGCAATCTCCCATCATATATAGCATGTCTATCATATTGCCAAGGTCTAGCCAACAAAATATGACAAAAATCCATAGGCATGATATCACATAACACCTTATCAAAGTACTTTCCAATTTTCAAATTCACATAACATTTTTCACTTACTAGGAGTGTATGCTCATCTTTGATCCATGAAATCTGATAGGGTTTTGGATGTACCAACCTTTCCAACTACAATTTTGTGACCATCTCCTCAAATTCTAGATTCTTTGAGCTACCACTGTCAATGATTACCTTCCAAACTTTGTCAGAAACTCTACATCTAGTCTTAAACAAACTTTTCCTTCCAGATCTTCCTTTTTACTTTCATTCCACAGTGCTCTCCTTACCATCAAGTTATTTTCTTTCTCAAGTTCATTCAGTGACTCTTATTGCACCAAAGCATTTCTACTGCTACCAGCCTTCTTACTAGCATGTGTACACTGAAAACATCTATGTCCTTCTCCACAATTGTAACAAGTTCCTCAGAAACTTCCTCTACTATAACCACCTCGGTAGTTACTACCTCTACCTCTAGATGAACTTTCACCTTTCCAATCGGTCTTGCCTTTGTCTAGATTTGTCTTTTCTAGTTCAGATCTACCATTTTCACTGTTAGAGCTACCTCTTCCTCTAGGGAATCTACCACCTTGACCTCTTTGTCTTTTCTCATGTCTTTTGTTCAATTTCTCCTCATCCTTCAATGAAAATTGATAAGCCTCTTCAATGTTCTCCAACTTGACCATACTAACATCCTCTTGGATGGAAACTCTCAAACCATTCAGGTATCGACCAATTCTTTCCACATCATCTTCATCATGTCCAGATCTGATATATAATCTATATAATTCCTCAGTATACTCTTTTACCAAGCTATCTTTCTATCTCAAAATTTGCATTCGCTGAACTAGGTTAATCTAATAATCACAAGGTAAGAACTTTCATTTCAACTTATTCACCATTTTATTCCATACCTTTATTTTGTCTTTGCCTTTCCTCTTCCTATCCAGCTACAGATGTTCCCACCATAAGGATGCATGACTTTTCATTATTTTTCTTGCAATCTTCACCTTCTTGTCTTGAGGTATATTTTCATATTCAAAATACTTTTCCATCTCAGTGATCCAGTCCACCAATTCATCAGAATCTAATTTTCCACCATACTCAAGAGGATTGAAATGTGGTGTAGACTTTATATTTGTCAAAGCCTTCAAAAATCTTTCTTCACCTTGATCCATAACAGATGCAGGTTCTACATTCACCTGTTCTTCCTCAACTTCATCATCACTAACATCTTCAAGATGTTTGCCTCTTCCTTGGGCTATTTCAAAAGCTTCTAACCTAGCAGCAATCTGCCTTAGCATATCTACCAATCCTGGATCTGCATCTCACCTCCCATGAACCATATTGACAACCCTCTGCAATTGCAGGTCAGATCGCAATCTGCTACCCCACAACAATTCAACTAGGGCTTCAAGAGGAGCCTACAAAACTTAGATCAAGATCTCACATCGCTCTGATACCACCTAACACAAGTCAGGGCCAAAAGGGGTCAAAAAATGGCACATCCTAATGAACCAAGCCTTCTCAACACATACGAAAGAAAATAACAACAATAGTGAGAGAGAGAATGCAGAAGCTTTCATATATTTTTATCAAATAGAATGATACATGTCAGGTTGTAAGGCCTTCCCAGTTAGGGCTAGATATTACAATGATTTATAGAAGTCCTCCAACATATGAGGATCTGCCAACAATCTCTAATCTTCCTATCTTCTATCTCTATCAAAAATTGCCTCCTAAACTACAACCAAACAACTACATTTATACAAGAGTCTACTGAACTGAGTCAGCCTTCAGATCCACAATCAATGGAAGGAATAGTTAGATCTAGGACCACACACCTCCCAATGATGGATTCCAACATTAAATCCATGACCCATAATAAATGCACAAGTTGATGAACTACAACTAATTTAGAACCTAATTGAAGAATCTATGATTTAAGATCACCGAGCTGATTGATTAGATATGTAATATGATTAAATCAGTATTATGTTGTCATTGATGTCAACTAGTTTGACAACACTTATCTTGTAAGTTACTATATCAAAACATCTATAGTAAAGAAGTGAAAGAGAGATGAAGTACATAAATATCTACATGAGGAAGATGGATATGACAAATGAGGATAAAGAATACATTGAGTAACTTTCTGATGAGTCTATGACCTTATGTTGTTGACTTGATTATGTTTCATTCATCTATGATGAGGAAAAGAGCTGAAAGACACAAAGCAGTGTTGTCAGTTGATGAAGCATTTTATTGTACACTGACGAAGTGTAGTGTATACCGAGTATAGTGTAAATCAAGCTTGTGTTCATTGACGCATTTCTTTGTTAACTGATCAGAACAGAGGAATTAAATGTTGAGTTTAGCCGATAAGACTGATAAGATGGAAAGCGTATGATTTTGAGGTAACAGATAATGTTTGTTACACAGATCAATGGCTAAAACAATTCATGAAAGATCTATAGGATGAGATTCAAATGTGTTATTGACACAAGTTTTGAGGTATGTTTAAGCGGCAAAATCAACAAAAATGATTAAGCGGCAAAATTTGATGGAGCAAAAGAAAATGGTTTACTTGTCTATATAAGAGACTGGAGATTTCATAGTGAAAGGAATGTCAAAAGGAGGAGACTGTAGAATTATCATGTGAACAAGTTTTCATGCATACCTAATCAAACTGGTTAGTGAGAATCAAACTATAGAGTTTTTACTGAGTGACAGGAAGCTATTACCGAGCGACAGTAAGTTACTGAACATTGATTAGAATAGAATTGATTTATTGATCAGAGGATTGAATGAGCTTAACATTGATCTGTACATCTACAATTGAAGTTTTATTAAGGTAGATCACCTACTATTACATTTTAACCATTGTACACAGTCAAATCTCTTAACCGAGTGGACTAAGAAAGTCTTTTATGTATCATTCATAGAATGAAAATTGTTATCATGTCAACCCCAGAGTGACTGTTAGTTGGATGATAAAGGTTGGTCTAAAATCCTCTAATAAGGTCACACCTAACAGTGTGTTTGTAACCTTTAACAGGGTTGGGTCTTCACCGACCTCACTTCAAAAGAGTGAATATTTTTGGGTTGCCAGTCCTAGGTGGTTTTTCCCTTCACAGGGTTTCCACATTAAATCTCTTGTGTTATGTATTGATTGTGATATTTGTTTGATGTCATATTTGCATGTTGCATATTTGATTTGATCAATAACTACTATATGTTTTATATTGGTACTTGGTAAAAGCATAGACAGTACATTATTTTAAGTTACCGAGTATCAGAAGTTTTGAGCATTTGTTTTTGGATTATACATTTTTTATTGGGACACTAGATAACTGATTCACCCCCCTCTCATTTATTCTAACAATTGGTATTAGAGCGTTGGTTTCTTAGAATAGAGTTTTAAGGACTTCAGTACAAAGATCTCAAAATGTATAAGAGGGAAGTGCCAAAGTTGAACAAAGGGAACTTCACAGTATGGAAAAGCCAGATGAAGCTGCACATATCTGGAATTAGGAATTTTGCACTAGAATTGATGGAGAATGGTTATATAGAACCGACTGCTTGTCCCCTAACACTTGATCAACTAAGAGATAGGCATGAACACAATGTTACTATCATGGAGATTGTTGTTTCCTGTACCGATACCAAATTTGAAGATATTAAAAGCTGCACTACTACAAAAGCCATGTGGGATAAACTTTCTCAAGTTTACAGTGGAGATGTGAATGTCAAAAGAGCCAGAGCAAAAAGCTTAAGGGGTAGATTCGATTATATGAAGATGAAGGAAGGTGAGAATATTGTGCAATACATAAATAGACTGAAAGAGGTAGTACATGCTATTAGAGCATCTAATGGAGTTATTAGTGAAGAGACAGTTGTAAGAAAATTCCTTAGAACCTTATTGTCGGTTTACGCAATCAGAATATCTGCTATTCATGAAACAAGGTTTGCAGCTGGTAATGTCCTTACACTTGAAAATATGATTGGTAAACTTACAACCTTTGAATTGAATAACTTTCACAATAGTTTTGTTCCATCTGTGGAATCCACTTTCATGTCTTCTCTGAAGATTGGCAAGTCTAGTAGGAATAATAATAATGATGATAGTGATAGCAATACCGATGATGAGCTTGATGAACTTGAAGCTCTTATGGCTAGAAGATTACCCAAAGGTAAAGGAAGGTCTAGAGGTAAGCTACCTTTGGCATGCTTTAACTATAAAGAGGTTGGCCACATCATTGCTAGATGTCCACATAAGAAATATGATGAAAGAACCAAAGACTGATCTGAAGGAAGCTATGGGAGAAGATTCAACAAAGGCTATCGACACAACAGAGATAACTAAGACAACAATGAAAAAGGAAAAAAGGTATGTTACATAGTTGAAGATAATGAATCTGAATCTGATTCTAATGATGATGTAGAAGTTGTATTTGTTGCTATGAAAGATGACTCAGAGGAAGAAGAAAAACATGTAGAAACAATGATGATCTCTAAAGTTAACAAAAATAATACATGGATCATAGATAGTGGTTGTACACATCACATGACTGGTGATGAAGAGAAATTTGATCAACTTGAAGAATACAATGGAGGATCTGTTAAGATGGATAATGACACACCATATATGGTAAGAGGTAAAGGATCCCTAATGATAAATGATAGGATAAAATGTGAAAATTCTTATTGGGTAGATGGACTAAACTATAACTTGTTAAGTGTGGCACAACTGAACAATTCAGGTCACCGAGTTTCTTTTGAGAGCAAGAATGTGAAAATCTTTGATGATGGTGGAAGATTAGTTGAAACTAGTGCACAATCAAAAGGTAATCTATTTTATCTTGATACTGATGAATCTTCTTGCTTGATGATGAAAAATGAAGATGCTTGGTTGTGGCATAAAAGGTTATGCCATGTGAATTTTGATAACATGATTAAGTTCAGTAAAAAGAAAAGAGTTAGAGGTCTGCCTAACTTGTCAAAACCTGATCATGTTATGTGTCATGCATGTCAGAAAGGTAAGATGACTAAATCTAGTTTCAAAAGCAAGGATTATTCAACAAAGAAGATACTTGAGTTGGTTCATACCGACCTATGTGGTCCTATGAGAACTCAGAGTTATTATGGTGATAGATACTTTATTCTTTTTGTTGATGACTATACTAGATTGATGGCTGTTATGTTCTTGAAAGAAAAATCTGAAGCATTTAAGATGTTCAAGTGGTATAAAGAAAAAGGTAGAAAAAGAGACTGGTAAAGAACTGAAATGCCTAAGATCTGATAGAGGAGGTGAATTTATCTCTGATGAATTTACTAATTTTTGTAATGATCATGGTATTAAAAGACAGGTCTTTGCACCAAGGACACCTCAGCAGAATGGGATTGCTGAAAGAAGGAATAGGTCAATAGTTGACTATGCAAGAACACTAATGCTGCAAAATAATGTTGCTCAGACATACTAGAGGGAAGCTGTCAGTACAACTGTTTATGTTTTGAACTGAGTACAACTGAAGAAGGACACTAACAAGACACCCTAATGAGTTGTGGTTTGGACACAAACCTACTATAAGTTATTTCAAGATTTTTGGAAGCAAATGTTTTATTCTAAAAGATGAGAGAAATGGAAAGTTTGACTCAAAAGGTGATGAAGGGATATTTCTAGGATATTCTAGTAAAAGTAAAGCATATAAGTGTCTGAATAAAACTACTAATAAAATGATTGAAAGTACTAATGTCCAAGTTGATGAGTTTGATGAAAAGAATGTAGAGGAAAGTGCAAAGGAACCAAAAGACTATGGTAGATTCACTTACATTGAACACCCAGAGTATCTACCAAAGCCGTAGCTTGTGATAACCGATCAACGGGAAAACAACATAGAAGAATAGGAAAGAGAAACCGACGAGTAGGATGGACCTACTGAGCAAGAAAATGAACCGGCATAGGATGAACAAGAAAGGAGAGATAGGATATTGGTGAGTTTTGTCAGGAGACATCATCCTGAAAAAAAAATCATTACAGACAAACAAGATGGCATGCAAACAAGGAGTAAAGCAAGATAAGGTACATGTCTAGTTTGTGATTATGAACCAAAAAATGCAAAAGTTGCATTAGAAAATGATGAATGGATTAATGCAATGAAAGAGGAAATAGAATAGATAGAGAAGAACAAAACCTAGACCTTAGTACCCTGACCTAAAGATAATAATGCTATCAGTACTAAGTGGATATTCAGGAACAAGAAGAATGAGAATGGATAAGTAACAAGAAATAAAGCTAGATTGGTATGCAAAGGATATGCACAGGAGGAAGAAATAGATTATGGTGAAACATTTGCACCTGTTGCTAGATTGGAAGGAGTTAGAATGCTACTTGCATATGTTGCACACAAGAAATTCAAATTTTATCAAATGGATGTCAAGTCAGCATTTCTGAATGGAATAATTGAAGAAGTCTACATAGAACAACCTGAAGGGTTCGTTGATCCAGAAAAGAAAGATATGGTATGTATATTACATAAAAATTTATATGGTTTGAAGCAAGCACTGAGAGCTTGGTATGAGAGGCTGCATACTTATTTGTTAAGTATAGGATTTTTAAGAACAAGTGAGAACAACAATTTGTATATGAAAGGAGATACTGATGATACTATTCTTATTGCTGAGATATTTTTGGATGACATTATTTTTGGAGGTCAAGATAAAATCTGTAAGTCATTTGCTACTGAAATGAGAAGTGAATTTGAGATGTCTATGTTTGGAGAGATTAAGTTCTTTCTTGGACTACAAGTGATTCAATAGAATAATGGTATATTCATCTCACAATCCAAATATATCAAGGAAGTATTGAAGACATTTGGCATGGAAGATGCTAAACCTATGGGAATACCAATGGCTACTGGATGTAAACTAACTAAGGAAGATGAAACTACAGAAGTGAACCAAACATTGTACTGATCAATGATTGGTAAGTTAATGTATGTAGTACATAGTAGATAGACATAACACATGCTATGGGAATTGTTGCAAGATTTTTTGCAATCCCTAGAGAGTCACACATGATTGCTACAAAGAGAATCTTGACATACCTAAAGAAAATAGAAGATTATGGATTATGGTATCCTAAGGAAGGCAAATTTGAATTGAAGGTTTATACCGATGTTGATCGGGCTAGAAATGTGGATGATAGAAAAAGTACCACCGGAGGAGCATTTTTCTTTAGTGAAAGACTTGTTACATGGACAAGTAAGAAGTAGGCTTGCATTTCTCAGTTCACAGCCAAAATAGAGTATGTTGCTACTACTACAAATTGTTCAAATATTGCATATATTAAGCAAGTTTTGGAAGGTATGAATGAGATAATCACTAAGTTGGTGATTATATACTGTGATAACACTAGTGCAATAAACATTTCAAAGAATCCAGTGACACACTCTAAAAAAAAGCATATATCAATTAAGTATCGCTACTTGAGAGAACAAGTACATGAGAAGAAAGTTAAGATATAGTTTGTTACATCAAAAGAACAACTTGCAGACATATTTACAAAGCCTCTACCGAAGGATACATTTGAGTACTTAAGGACTAGACTTGGGGTTCATCCCCTGTCTACCAGTCACTAATGTGATCTGGATGTTGCATCAACCTAATCTTATCAGAAGATCATTCATCTTGATTCAGCATAGTTCACACTTTGGATCATTTCTAAGGTTGCGAAAAGTTGGAGAACTGGAATAGATTGGCATATCAGTATACAGAGATACAGAGTATGCACCAAACAACAGAGAGTTACTTGGCTACTACAGAGCTATATGTTTATTTGTTTCTTTGGCATTGCTGTCAAAGGTAGAGATAAACAATATGAAACAATATGCACCAATGAGAACTATCTAAGGGAGAGACAAATTGAAGAAAGGGAGAGCACTGAAGATCAGTTACTGAGAACAGAAGAAGGAATCTGAAAGCTGAAAAGATCTTATCTGCAGAATGTCAAAGCTACATTTGTAATGCTATTGAGTAACATAGTGATTAAACATATTAAGCTAGGGAGAGCTTGTACAACATTTGTTCATAGATTTTTAGAATACATGTTTGGTATGTGTATGGTATATTTCATATTACTTGAGTTTCCATCAATGCCAAAGGGAGAGATTGATGAACTACAAATGATTCAGAACCTGATTGAAGAATGTGTGATTTAAGATCATCGAGTTGATTGATTAGATATGTAATATGATTAAATCAGTATTATGTTGTCATTGATGTCAACTAGTTTGATAGCACTTATCTTATAAGTTACTATACTGAAACATCTATGGTAAAGGAGTGAAAGAGATGAAGTATAGAAATATCTACATGAGGAAGATGGATATGATAGATGAGGATAAAGAATACATTGAGTAACTTGTTGATGAGTCTATGACCTTATGTTATTGACTTTATTATGTTTCATTCATCTATGATGAGGAAAAGAGCTGAAAGACACAAAGCAGTGTTGTCAGTTGATGAAGCATTTTAGTGTACATCAACGAAGTGTAGTGTATACCAAGCATAGTGTAAACTGAGCTTGTGTTCACCAACGCATTTATTTGTTAACCAATTAGAATAGAGGAATTAAATGTTGAGTTTAGCCGATAAGATTGATGAGCTAGAAAGTGTATGATTTCGAGGTAATAGATAATGTTTGTTACACAGATCGATGGCTAACAAAATTCATGAAAGATCTATAGGATGAGATTCAAATGTGTTATTGACACAAATGCCAAGGTATGTTTAAGCGGAAAAATCAATGAACATGATTAAGCGGCAAAATCTGATGGAGCAGAAGAAAATGGTTTACTTATCTATATAAGAGACTAGAGATTTCATAGTGAAAGGAATGTCAGAAGGAGGAGATTGCAGAATTATCGCGTGAACAAGTTTTCATGCATACCTGATCAAACTGGTTAGTGAGAACTGAACTGCAAATTTTTTACCGAGCGATAGGAAGCTATTACCGAGTGATAGTAAGTTACTGAACATTGATTGGAACAGAATTGATTTATTGATCAGAGGATTGAATGATCTTAACATTGATCTGTACATCTACAATTGAAGTTGTATTAAGGTAGATCACCTACTGTTACATTTTAACCATTGTACACAGTCAAATCTCTTAACCGAGTGGACTAAGAAAGTCTTTTATGTATCATTCATAGAATAAACATTGTTATCCTATCAACCCCAGAGTGACTGCTAGTTGGACAATAATGGTTGGTCTAAAATCCTCTAACAAGGTCACACCTAACAATGTGTTTGTAACCTTTAATAGGGTTGGGTCTTCACTGACCTCACTTCAAAAGAGTGAATATTTTTGGGTTGCCAGTCCCAGGTGGTTTTTCCCTTCACAGGGTTTCCACGTTAAATCTCGTGTTATGTGTTGATTGTGATATTTGTTTGATGTCATATTTGCATGTTGCATATTTGATTTGATCGGTAACTACTATATGTTTTAGACTGGTAATCGGTAAAAGCATAGACAGTACATTATTTTAAGTTACCAAGTATCAGAAGTTTTGAGTATTTGTTTTTGGATTATACATTTTGTATTGGGACACTAGATAACTGATTCACCCCCCTCTTAGTTATTCTAACACAAGTTGGATCAATAGAAACTCAAAAGAAACCCTTCAGTGAGAAAAGATAACTGAGCAACAGACAAGTAACGCTGAGTGCCAGTGAAACAACTGACCACCCAGGAGATAACTGACCACACTCAGTAACCAAAGGAAACTGACTAACTATCGACCAAATCGGTCAAAGTAGGAACTGAGAAACATAGACAAAATCCAAAAAAAATTTGGTGATACAAGATTGCCAAGGACCCAAGATGCTCCTGCATTAGGTAGGTATGGACATATTGTAGCAAATTGTATGGGAAGAGATGGGCTAGAAAATCAAGAAGCTAGACAAGAATTGGTATGAAATGTTTATATTATCATAAAGTCGGTCACGTAAGCAAGGATTGCAGAGACCGAGCACCAGAAGAAGGACATTTATTTGAGAGCGGCAACACTATGGTAGATATCATGAGGATTAGAAACACTATGTGGAGAAAGGCATCAAATGAGAATGCTGAGTCAAGCAATGCAGTCAGCGTAACCTCATCCATTGGATTGGGTGACATTGGTACCTCCACCTAAGGTCAAATAGGTATGTATGGAACTAATATTCCAAATTGATCTTATCTTACACATAGTTCCTTATATTTGATGGGCACATACCGAATCTACATGAATAAAGATGCATTGTGGTTTATGAATTTTGAGCTAACAAAGTCATATAGTCAGTATATGCAAGACTAAGTAGAAGGTTACCCGTCAGTAATCATTATCCAAGGTTAACCGAGTGTCAGTATCAACTGAGTAGAAAATTTTGTGTTAACCGAGTTGCTGATGTTTTGCGATAATCACCGAGTTGATAGTTGTCACTATACTAGAAGTAGGTCAAGCATTTATGACAAGAGGTTTTTAGCAGGAATTTGAAAAAGGCTATAAATACATGGAAGGGTTAGTTCATTCTTCACAACATGATTTCAAAGAGTGACAATTTCATAGATCAAATTCATGCTGAGAGTTTTCAAAAGCATTCAAGGTAGTTGCAGATTGAACCGAGCACATTCTTAATCTAGTTTGAGTAAGTACATCTTGTATTGAGAACATTCAATGCATTTTCCAAAAACCTAATTTAATTATAATGGCATCAAAGGAAACTAAATCCAAGATTGTGGAAGAGGAAGTGAACCTTATTGTTTTAGCTAACTGTGATGAACCCCACTACAAAATTCATCCAGAAGTTGCATCAAAAATATATTCAGCGGGAGCTTTCTCAAGCATCCCACCTAGGGTTTTTCTAGTCAAGGATGTCAGATCCTACATCCATTACAAAATCAAGGAAATTGGGGATTTTGAGACTGTCGCAACTTATCAGCAACTTTGCGGTGAAGATGGAAAACTAAAATCAGAATTCAAATAGGTCGAGACAATTGGTCTCACTTATGCCCTAAATTTCCCAAAAATCTTTAAAACCAAATGGATTAGGGTTGTGCTCAGTCGGTATCATGATGGGATATTTTGGCTGGATAAACTAGTCAAAATAATAGAGCAAATGATTCATAAGGTTACCAGGTACCCAACAACCGACAAGGCCAAGGCATTTCACAGTGCTTCAAGCGTCAAAATTGAGAAAAATACAGGTGTAGCATGGGATGGATGAGCATTGAAAATTGCTACAATTAAGGATCCAGAAGTTAAATTTGTAGCACATGTTATTGGTTACAAGATCTATCAGTCGAGTAGATTGAACAATGTTCCATGCAGTGTTGTGGACATGGCATATAAAATGATAAAGAAAAATCACTAGTTGGACCTTGTCGAGCTACTTCTAAGGTAGATGAAGAAAATATGAAGACTATCCGATTGGAAAATTTGAACACTTATAAGTTCAGATCACTTCTAGTGTGCTTATTTTTCTATATTCAATGATTTTTCCCTTCTGTCGGTGATGTGGATTTGTCTACCAAAAAACTAGTCATTGTGCAAATTTTTGATATGATTAGTGATTTGGAAGATAATTTGAATAAAGTTGTAGATGATTATTTTGAGCAATTCAAGATAAATATGAATCTTCATAGCAAGATTCCTAGTTCATCAGTTGAGAAATATGAAATGGATATATGTTTTCTTGTGGACACTGATCACACCTTGATAAAGGTTGTGGAGCCCAAAACAAAATGGTTGGCCCCCATGGGATACAAAATGGATATTGATTTTTCTTCGAAATCAATCATGGCTCTGCTGGCTACACCGAAGGACAAAAATGTAGAAAGGTTTGGAACCTATGAAGAGGCTAAGACAAGAATAAAGATAGGTCTTGTCATTGGTAAAATAACTAAAAAGTCAAGGAAGATGATGAAAACATTAGTTGAGAAATTTGGAGATGAATCTAACTCATCTGACAAGTCACCAGTTGGAAAAACAACCAAAGGTCAATTACTACTAGCTGACAAACCCCATGATAGTGAAGAAATCGAGTCTGACAATGGAAAAGATTCAATACCGGTTTCCCCCTCTCCAACTCCAAAGAAGAAGCAGTTGCCAGTGTCGCCTAAAGCACAAACAAGGTCAGCAACTACAGCTTCACCACCTTTGAAGAAGTGAGTTGTGAAGATTTCAAAGCCAAAATCTGCTTCACCGACCAAGACATATACAAAAAGAGGAACCAAGGTTGTAGTTGAAGCGCCGAAGAAAAGGAGAAGACTAATAAGAGGAAAAGAAGACCTTGAAGATGAAGAGAATGACACAAATCAGTTCAAGGTGGTCAGCAACAAAAATAGGACAATTGATGAGGTTGTTGAAGATATAATTGAAAATAGAGAATTCACAGATCCAAAACTTAGTCGGTTTGACAACATGTCTACCGAGGATCAGAATAAAATAGAGGCAAACATTTAGATGATGGTACGTTTCAAACGAGTCCCATTGGAATTTTCCAAGAACCTACTCAAGGCATTAGAGGAGAGAATAAATCAGAAATGGTCCTATGCTTTCGACACATAATAGAAAATGAGGGAACAATCCCTAGTGTTGGTAATTCCTAATTTGTCTATTGATGAAATTGAAGAATACATGATGACTTACTCTAGGAGATTCAGAGTAAAAAGTTGGGCTATGCAGATATTAGATGAAAATCTAGCAGATATAGATGAGTCTAGCCAACTCATTTGGACATCCATAGTAGAAGCATGAGAACAAGCTGAAAAGGCAGCATTTCTAAACTTGTCTAAGAAGAGATAGAGATCAAAAGGAAAAGGCATCCACATTGATGATCCTGATTTGGAAAAGAAGACAGAAGAGATAGATGCATCAATTACCGAGGTGATTGATACTAAACATGCCAATATAGAAATAAACATTTCATAGGATACACCGGATTAGGTAGAGATCTAGGTTGAATACAATAAAGAATTAGATGTACTCATTGAGGACATTACTAATGGTGATCCTAATGATAGAGATGAAGATGAGGATGTGAATATTGTAGGAGGCACAACTCAAGATGAAGGTACTATTATCGACCCTACTATCACACTATTACTGTGTGAACTTCCTACCCTTGTAGAAGAAGTTGAACTTTTGACAAAGGAAAAAACCAAAGGCTCTAACCCCAAGCAACCGATGGACACATCAGGGGAAAAAGGAACGGGAACACCGACAGATACAAACAAGCTTGAAGAAAAAGAGGCAACTGAGACATACACAAAGGGCCAAGATGACCCCAAAGTAACTGAGGCTACCCCATCAGACACAACATCAAAGGCTCCACCTCAATCAACTGACACACAGGTTCCTAAGGAGTAGAAGCAGGAAGAAAATTTGTCAACTAAGCAGGTTACTCAAAGCACTTAGGTAAAGGATATTGTACCATTTGTAAAAAGCTCACCTCAAGATCCAGAGAAGAAGAAGAAAAAGAAACACGAAAAAGGGTTGGTCACATTAGATGAATTAATTTTTATACCGGACTGTGACCCTAGGACCCTAATCCCTGAGGAACTTAGAAAATATGGGGAGTTGTGCACTAGGAAAGTAGCATAAGAAAAGTTAAAGATGGAAAGCAAGAGCAAGGAAATACTAGAGAATGTAAGAGATATCTTACAACAGGTCATACCAGATGTACAAATTAATGAGGATACTCCCATTATGGACCAACTTGCCACCCTTGTAGAAGAAATCAATGCCCCAGATATAGAAGCTAAAATGAGAATAGAAGAAAGGGAAGAATCAAAGATCCAAGACAAACTTGCACAGAAAATCAGCCAGGAAGTGGCAATAAACAAGGTAAATTTATCTAAGGTAATAACTGAAATTTGGTCTATTACTCAGTTAATAAGTCAAATTTTGATTAAGGTATGTACTGTGGAAACCTTCACTATTGAGATCAATGAAAAGATTAAATAGCTTGATATTGAAATCCAAGCCAGTGCATAGGCAGCTTTAACCGAGCCACAAGATTTTGTAAAGCATATCTTAAGAGTTCAGGAACTCAGGTGGTTAAGAGAAGATCTCAAGAAACATGAAGAAATAATAAGTGACTAGGTCACCGAGCTACAAACCAAGTTACTTCCTTACCTAAATTTTTTTGAGAAGCACATTGTCAAAGCGCAAACACTTGTTGCAACACCATAAATCTCTGTGTTGGAAAACATCTTTGATAGGCATGCATAAGTCGGTCTTGAGCACATTTCTCTCACCAACTTGAAAGAGGAATGGGAAAACCTCTTGGAATCATTGAAGAAAACCCATCAACACATTTTTGATAAGCTATAAGTATAAACTTTTGTATTTGACATTAATATCAAAAAGAGGGAAAATAATGTATATTCCAAATATGTAACTAAATGCTAAGTATACTACACACTACCGGGAGTATGCCCTGAGAGGGAGTAAATTTTTGAAATTTTTGTTAAGTTATGGTATTTATGTATATATGGCAGAGTTAGAATAAATTTTGAAGACATCAAGTCTATATACATTCAAAGTTGCCAAAGGGGGAGATTGTTATCTCTATTTAATCATTAAAGATTGTCATTAGTATCAAAGATAATCAATCGGTTACCTATGTTATATAGTCAGTAAAAGCAAGTACTTCAAGCTACTCATTCTAGTTGGTTAACTACATAAGCCTATACACCGAGTTATCTCAAGGAAATACTGAGAACAAAAGATATAAGTTCAAACCGAGCACCAGAATAGTCTTATCGAGCATTAGTGTACATCAATATTGAGCGCCAATGTAACTACCAAGCAGTATTTACAGTGTTTACCGAGCAATACAAAAAATGACATAGTAATCAATTTTGGCACATCTATCTATGCAGATGGTTACAACAGAATCATAAAATGTTTTACCAAGATCAAGCATCATTTATTGTAGATACAATCATTAATTATGATGATGATCTCTATGTAATTTCTAGATCTATATTAATTTTGTACACCGTAGATCTTAGGGTTCATCCTAAGATATTATAACCTAATTTTGTTAAGCGGAAAAAGCATTATGCTATATATTTACATTTCATGTCATTTTGACATAAGGCTTGACAAGGAAGATAAGTTTTGTATGAACAAGCGAAGGAGATCTTGAAGCAGAAGCCAACTTCAAGATATTAGTTATCAGATCGAGAAGAGAAAAATTTAGAGATATTTAGATTAAGAAAAATCAGACAAGACTACCAAGAAGTTTGGAGGAAAGATCTACACATAAAAAGGTGATATCTATTCTATACTACATTGATATGTATCATACAAGGTTGAGTCATCAATTGCAGATATATCCTGTTATTTTCTAATCATTGTAACAGAGTTTGGTAAAGTCTCTTAACAGAGTAGACCTAACAGTCTTTATGTAAATCTCTTAACCGAGTGCACACTCAAGTAGTGTTGTTGAAATCCTATAACTAGGTAGATCTAGTGGATCTAAATTGTTACTCCTAAAGGGTAAGATCACCAGAAGTGATCACAACTTGTAGCCTTAACCGACATACTTTGTTATCTGCAGTAGTGAAGATTTGTGGGTGTCATCCTTACCGCAATTTTTACCTTCTAACAAGGGTTTCTACATTACCAAAATACTTGTGTTATGTGATTGATTTATTGTTGATTTCATGCTATTTACCTTTACAAGTTAATTAAATGAATGATGCATACAATGGATACAGTACATAGTTGAGTTTATTACTGTTTGCTGATAAAGTTTTGGGAGTTAAAGTTTTTGAGGGCATTGATTCACCTCTCCCCTCTCAGTACCCTATCTCTCCATTCCAACAAATATATTTAGGTAGGTATAGTATGGAATCCACTCAAACATTGCATAAATAGGTAATTTAAATTTGGCTACAACTTCCCAAGAGCATTGTTTGTCCATGCTTCTTTTTAATAAGTGCAGTGATAATATAGATTTCATAATTGCATACCAAATTTTATTTTATTTTAAATAAACTACTTTTGTCAAAATTTCTTCTCTCATTGGACATTTTTGACATTGTAGTCATCAAAAATTAGTTTTCCTAACTCCAACTTCAAGGCGACTTTTGACAAGGACCTCATCGATGACATAGAATCCTCGTCGACAACCAAGCCTTTTGACGCCACATTTTTAAATATTTAACCTCTTTTTTTTATGACAAAATGGGTCAAAAGTTTGACTCCAAGTGGATACATTCTATGTTATTCTTGTCAAAAAGGAGTTTGGTTGACTCCAACTATCAATGAATATTTTTACCATTGTGGACATAACATCCTCATCAAACTATGATGTGAGCCACCATCAAAAATCACATCTTTCGATGCCATATTTTACAAGTATTTGACCTCTTTTTTGATGCCAAGAAGGGTCCAAATTAAGACACTCAACTTAATTTTCGATCAATCGACCAAAATATTGTGACAAGCCCTTTGGTAAAAATATCGATCAATGAGCGTAGAAATATTGACCAATTCACGTCGAAAATTAATACAATTTTAGTAGTGTTACATTAGACACTATCTTTCGACAACAAGGTGCCTCTTAATTACTTCAGAGTTATTCTCCAAAGCATATGAAATGTTGAGCCCTTCCAAAGAAAATGGAAAAATGTTGGTGTAATTAAATATTCCTAATTACACTTTACTTAATCTTACTTAGGATAATGCATTGCATAGTAGTTTTCCATTGAGACGCCTAGGATTTTTCACTTTAATTAAGCACGTGGTGTAGCAGAAATTTCACTTTAGGTGTTAGATCCACCTTTAGTGATCATATCACATTATCATCCTAATCCTATTGCATGTACTTCATTGCATAATGGAGGATGATCCCCATTTAGTGGACATGTGATTACACCTAGCATAGGTGATAGCTTATCAACTCCTTATCATTATCTCCTATCACCTTTCCTATATAAGGAGGCATATTATGTACATTGAATAATTATGTAAGGTGAATTCATTGGATCAATTCAATGTCAATCATTGCATTCATATAATCTCTCTTATGCTTTTCTTTAACCTCTAGATCCTTGGTTCAATCTTTTTTGTTTGCAAAATCTTGCATGGTATCAGAGCCATTGGAGAATTTTTATTCACATATTTGGAGAGATCTTGGTGCAAGCATTGAAGGTCCAAATCTCATATCTGAAGACTCGCATGTTGTGTAAGCGTCTTGGGGAAAATATAACCTCACCATTGCGTTCGGGAGGCTCTTTTGGTTAAGATCAACTATAAACTCACCCATATTCAATGAAAGTCCAAATCGAAGGAAAACATTTTTGCAAATTGAGTCGTATGGCCCGATTTGAACCTCTGCGATATAATTTCAAAAAAAAAAAAAAAATCTATTGTACTGTTATCTCATAATTTTTTCCTTCAAAAAAATTGTTTTTGCGTGGTTGGTACAGCCCCTAGCTCAGAGAATATTCTCTAGAATCAATTACCACGCACTATAACATCATCAGTCAGTGGGCAGACATCATCAAGTGCATATGGACTCAATCACTGAGACAGTCAAACCTAGCCTGAACCAGCCCTGCTCTATTATTTGTTTTAATGGTGGAGTGCTCGCATATAAAAACAAATGTATAGCCCACTGCATTCTGCATGTGGGACTAAAGTCCCTATTTTACAAAATACAAAATTTCAGTTTGCAACTTGGACAAGTTTCACATCGAGCTCATCTCACTGAGCTACCCAACATCTAACCCGGGACCAAGCCCTAAACAACCCCAAGTCGAGCAACAAGACAACACCAGAAGTCATAACCCTATCCCAAGCTAAGCTTGCTTCACATACTACCTACAGGGGCACATATAAAAAGGGATTTAAAACCCACCCCACAATGCATGTGGGATTATTAATCCCACCACCATCTGACCACCGACACTGCATCCTAAGTGGCGTAGCCTTCTCCGCCACTGCTTCTCTGTTGGTGACACATAGTGACTACAGAGACCACCACGTGCAACAGTCATACCGCCTAGGTCCACTTACCCCACACTACCTCAACATCCACATAGAACAAATACAATGTGCCACATGGCACATTGCCATTCCATCCCTACATAACTACCACCTAATCATACGATCAAACACCTCAGGAGGCCACGTCAGCATCAGTACGCTTGGCCACATTATTAGGGCACAGTCAGAAGGTCATGTCATCATTCATATAATGCTGATGTCATCTATATGGTCAGCCTACCTCAATAGTCTAATCAAGTGCCATGTCAGTAAACCCAGAATTTTTTGCCATGTCATTGGATCACAAGCCTAAAATGGATGGCCATCTAGCCTTCAAAATAGGCCAAATTGGGTTTTTCAGTGACGTCCATACGACCGTCAAATTTAATGCATTATTTTTCTGACATTAGCAAGGGTTTGAAAAAATTTTCCTTCACCATTTGAGTTTTCTATTTTGTAGTCCAACTTCAAAGGGCCATATCTTGCTCAATTTTGCTCCTTTTTTTCGAGCAATTTTTTTATTTTTGGTAGAGTTTCCTAAAGATTCCAATGGTGGTATTATTTTTTCAATTTTGTGGCCATATGTATTAGAAATTGTATATTTTCTTGACTATTCCTGCCTGTTCCTAATTTCTGCAACCTCTAGGGCTTCGTTTGGGCACATACATTAACATTTTGAGGTGATTTTTTTTTTAAAGTGCATGATTTTTTGTCTACTTTCTAGATCTACAATAAGATTTTAGTGATTTGGAGTGCATATATATCACTTTAAGAAATAGGTCATTTTGGGGCTATATTTGCACTTGGTTAATCCTTGAATTTGAATTTTCTAATTTGTATCAGTCATTTGAAGGAGTTATCAGTAGTTATCAATCATTATTTGGTTGTATTATGGATAATTCAAAGGTGAAAATCCTCACTCCATATAACTACCATGAATGGAAAGTATTTTTAAGTGATCATTTGTTGAGTATTAGATTGCTTAAAATGACTCTTGGGTAGGATCAAGAACCTCTTACAGGTGTTGCAAAAAGGAAAAAATAGTTTTATCAAAGGGATAAAGCACTTGGCTCTCTTAGATCATCCATCTCTCATGATTTTCACTTTCATATTGCATCTTGCACACATCCTCATGATGCTTGGTTCATATTGGAAGGAATCTTTGGTAAACCTGATAGAATGAGAAAATTCAAATTAGGGAATGATCTCATAGGTCTAAATCCTAGTTATTTTGACAATATTCAATACTTTTTCTCTAAGTTCAAATCTATTAGATTGGAGCTCTCTACTTGTGGCATTGTTAAAGGGGATGAACAATTGATCTTTTCTATTCTTTCCAAGCTAGGTCTTGAATATTCTATCTTTATTTCTACATTCTATGCTACTATGGATCCCCTTGGTAGTGCATACAAATTGCCTCCTTTTGATGAATTTGCAGCTCAACTCACAAGGGAACAAGCAAAGTTGGCACACATGGGTCAATTTAAGCCTTCCACACATAATGCCTTGATTGCAAATGAGTCCACATCAAAGGCTTCTAATGGAAAAGGAAAGAGACAACACAAGGATCCTAAGCCTCATGACAAAGGTAATGAATCTCCTTCACACAATACTACTGAATCCAAGTCCTCTTCAAGAGAGGAATCATCTAGAAGAAAGAGGGATAAATGTCCATATTCTAAAAAGCTAGGACATGATGAGCATAAGTTTTTTCAAAAGAAGATTGATGAGCTAACTCACATTATTCAGAAGCACAATATTAAGTTGCCCTCATCAGTTTCTACTCCTTCTACACATTTGGCAGCTTCTACATCTCCACCATCATCCAAAGATAAAGGTAAAGGACAAGCACTTTTGGCTTCCGCACATCTTGAGCAAGGTAAATGGCTTCTTAATTCAAGTGCATCACATCATATGACATCTTATATGGATATGTTTTCCTCTATTAAGCCTTGTATTTCTCCTAATATTTTGATATGTAACAACACATTCATGAGATTTTTTGAGAAAGGTTCTATTCCTATGGGAGAGGGGACATTTAATGATGTTCTTTGTGTACCTTCCTTGCCCACTAATCTCCTTTCTATTTACCAAATTACACATGGGGAATAAAGTAAAATTGTTGAGTTCACTCTTGATATTGTCTACATTAGGGACATGGAGACTAGAGATGTCATAGCTATGGGAGTTATTGCTCATACATCATGCTTGTATTCTTTTTCACATTTTGTAGATGATGATGATGATGATATTCATGATGTACACATCCCTTTTCCAAGAGATAATTATGTATATGAGGAGAACTTTGGACACTTCAATCATTTTTTTGTTGAGACAAGTGTTGAACTTCCTACTCCTCCACCTCATGCTTCTTCATATATGGGCTCTACTATTCACCAAGATGATCATATTGCTTTAGATCTTGCAGAATGTGAAGACTACTTGGATGCATCTTCAACATTTGTTGATTCTCATAATACAGATTTGGGAAACATACATGAGGGGGTTTCTCTTTCCTTTGATGAAAGCATCATAGTTGGTGATAATTCATCATCTTCTTTGGAGACTGGCACTCTTTATTCTTCTCCTTATTCACTTGATTTGTCACATGAGGTGATAGATTCTTTGAGCTTGGAGAGACCTATTCATACTTCAAATATTCATACATGGAGACCTTCATCTTCTTCCTCCTTCCATTTTCACATGTATTGGATTCTTCATCATTTGATGTATCTATTTATTCCTAAGGGGAGACATGTTTCTTGTAAGCATTGGCTTATCTTTTGTTTATAAGTACTTTTCATCAACATGGGAGCTTCTTCATTATGTGGGGGATATCATGTCTCCAACTATCCTTCTTATGGAGGGATAATTCTTTGTATATACATGATGCATGTAGTTCTTGGAGGGTCTTGAGTACTCCATCCATCCATGCATCTTGTTGTCATGCCCAAAATTAACCAACCAAAAATGCAACATTTTTTTTTTTAAAGTGAAAAGTTAAAGAGTAACGTTCAAAGGTTAAGTGTAAGTTGACAACAGTTTAATCGGTCAAATCTAGAGTCAATTTTTGGGGAGCGTTAAGCTAAGGAGTAACAATATGACAATGTGGGTCTAGCGGATTAAAGTTCATAACTATAGTTGTAAAAGTTAGGTTCGGATAGCGAAACCCTAGTGTATACAGTTTCCATTTAGACTATTGTTCAGGATGAATTCAAAAATACCTAGGCATTAAATATTCAATTTATCCCAATTAGACTATTCCCAAAATTAAGATGTCTACCCAGGTTATAGCTTTCAAGAAGGTTTGGTTCAACTAATTAGATATTTAATCCTACGGTGATGGTTCATGAGATAATTACATTAACGATTGAATTACAATTATAATTTGACAATGAACCTAATGATGTTATTTAGAATACAATGTTATCTAAACATACAAGGGACTATTAGTTTTACTATCATCTTCTAAACACCTTATAAAGAAATGAGATTACTTAAAGTTCATCGATTCGATAATCTATAGTCCTACTAACCAAAGACAAGTCGACAATTAAACTTAAACCAACTAATTTAGCAATAATATTCTAGTGTTAAACATTTAGAAATTGAATACAATAATCTAACAAATAAATCTAACACATTGATCCTTTATCTAATTAATATTTGAGTGTGATATGCCATTATTCTAACAAGTTAATTTACTAAAATTTAAGCCTAAACCACTTTAACCTTAATCTATTAATAGGTAATTAATTTTTTTTATACTATTAAATTCAATCACAAACAAAGTCAATATCTAACAAATAAATATATTAACCACAAGGACAAACAAATTCTAAAAGTTAATCTACTAATAAATCTCCTAATTAACAACTAATAGAGTAAAAGGATTTATTAACAATTAAAAAATATCATAAAGAAATAAAATAAACAAATCTAAAAAGTATTCCTAGCCTACCAATCATACTACTCCACTAATCTAACTAGATGTGCCAAGTGGGGTGATGTGACAAACTCCCCACCTACCTAAGTCTACATGAGATCATGCATGGAAACCCTTTTTAGAAAAGGGCATGCGCAAATACCAAGAGCTAAAGGTTTGGGGGCCCACCAAATCATGTCAAAACTTAGCCTTTAGGAAAATTCGCATGGAATGGGAAGAAGGGTTAGGTAGCATGTCAAAAAGTACTAACCTAGCCAAGTAACTTACGCATGGGGCAGATTTAAGTCAGGTCTCGGGCCCACCTCAAGGCTTTACATTTAAAATGCAATAAAGGAGACTTGTGAAAATGGTCTAAGGAGGAGACCTCTTGACAAGGCAGGTTGTCATAATATGACAGAGTGTAATGAATGCCTAAAAGTTCCCCCACACCCTTGTTTCCTGCGCAAGTGGGTGAGGTGGTAAGGGAGGATATGGGTCCCACTATAATTTAAGTGGTGAGGCAAGTCATGTTTTCCATTTGTTTCATAATTCTTATATTAATTAGGGGATTAGTTTGTTTTTTTAACCAGATTATAATAGAGAAGCTAGGACATTAACTTTAATTAGGAAAAGCATCTTTTAAAGGGAATAATCTCTATGTCAAGGAGAATTATTTCTCTTTTATACAAATTCTAGAGAGCATTTTTGCTCTAAAATCTAGAAAGTGTCATTTGTATAGTTTGGCTATAGCTCTTCCACATTGATTTATTTGCTTGTTATAGGAGAGCTATTTGAATGCATTTGATAATTTTAATTAGTGCATTACACTAGGAAGACTATGATTTGAATATTAGCTATATATGATCTTTACATAGAATTCTAACATGTTCATTTATTCATTGTTATCATGCTTTAATTTAGAAAAATTAGAGATTGCAATATTGGTTTCCAAGGTTAGGGAGTTGTTCTATTGAAATGGAGTTTTGTTCAAAGAGAGAAAATGAATATATTGAACTTGAAAAATTACATAATATATTGAATATACTGAACTTGAATTTGAATATTAGCTATATATGATCTTTACATAGAATTCTAACATGTTCATTTATTCATTGTTATCATGCTTTAATTTAGAAAAATTAGAGATTGCAATATTGGTTTCCAAGGTTAGGGAGTTGTTCTATTGAAATGGAGTTTTGTTCAAAGAGAGAAAATGAATATATTGAACTTGAAAAATTACATAATATATTGAATATATTGAACTTGAATTTGAATATTAGCTATATATGATCTTTACATAGAATTCTAACATGTTCATTTATTCATTGTTATCATGCTTTAATTTAGAAAAATTAGAGATTGCAATATTGGTTTCCAAGGTTAGGGAGTTGTTCTATTGAAATGGAGTTTTGTTCAAAGAGAGAAAATGAATATATTGAACTTGAAAAATTACAATCAACATTAGAGAGATTACTAAATTCATACATCAACTAAATTTTATGTGCTATTGAAACTATTACATTGCCTATCCTATCAACTTTGGATATCATTTCACAAAGAAAGAATAACTTCACTATTTCAAGAAATAGAATACAATAGGTATGAAAGTATTGATTCATCCTTTTCATTATGGTAATCTCTTCAAATACAAATACATATTCTTCATGATGGAGAAGTCTTCACATTTAAATGACTAACATACAATATTCCCTTCCTTGATGAACTATTTCATAATGAAAGGAAGCATTCCACATATTACTTGAAGAAGGTTTTCAATAAACATTACATATGCAATAGGAGAAGAATCTCATTACAAAGATTAAAAAAAATGCAACATCATAAGGTGCTTCCACACAACCACACAAACGAGTGAACTTCTTCAAAGCTTCATCAACATGGATCTTGGCATCAATACCTGCAAATGAAGGGGAGAACCATGGGAAGCTCACCTCCCATCCAAGGTCTCAAGGAGACCACCCCCGAGCTTGGAGAACCAATGCTAAATGGGTATGCTCAACAAAATGCTCACAAAAATACACATATTCATAAACAAAAACTAACTCCCTCCCAAGGCTTCACAAATGAGTTTTCCAAACTCATTGAGAAGGGTGAAGGTGGGCTTTTCCAATGAAGAGAATGCCATTGCATTTACATTTTCTCAACTTGAATATGTCATTGCCTCTTCAAGGCTACATTTTCAAACCTCTATTCACAAACTTTCATTATCAACATCCTCAAGATGCAAGGATACAAATGGCTTCATGGTGCCCATACTCCATGAATTTGTCCCTCTTCTCCAAGAGAAGAGACTCTCACTATAATGGAGAGCCCAACTAACCCCTTCACCAAAGGCCACTTCTTCCCTTCCCAAAGGGTGAGTAATGCCTTACTCCCATGAACAAAATTTCCCCATTCAAACAAAAATAAAATCATAAATATGAATTCAACCCAAATCCCATCCCATACAACACAATATCACAACAAAACATAGAATCCATATGCAAGAGAGAACAAGAAAAACATGCTAATCTATTGGAAACAAAAAGAAAACTTCCATGGAAATGAGTAGACCAACCTTCACAAGTGTTATGGTAAAATGATCTTTGAGAAGAGCCCAAATCCCTTTTTTCTTTCCTCCTCCAAACTTAATTGTCTCTAAAATTAGAGAGTGGGTGAACACCCACTAAGTCTCTCCCATCCCACTAAAAAGGCCTCTAAAATTTACTCAACAACAAGCATTAATTGAGACATGACACCCAGTCCTTAGTCTTCCATATTGTCTCTCATCTTAATTGTGGGTTTGGCAAAGAGTGTGGGGAAAGTTAGAATGCATGTAGCCACCTCCATTTTCGCCACTTTTGAAAAGTAGGCTTTTTGGAGGCCCATCATGAGGTTCTAGGCTTTCCCATAGGCAAAAATTAACCCCCAACCCAAGGTACCTACTTAGGGTTAGCTAATTTAGGCTAAAACTACACCCTAGGATCACTTTTGACCCCTCTAAAGTACCCCTAAAGTCCAAATCCGAGTTCCCAACTTGATGTGATCCCTCCATGACATCTACAAGCAAGTGGGACTTAATACAATATTATATGGGGTTAGGAGGTTCTTCACAAGCCCTAATTGACATGTCATCTTTCACATATTCAATACAAGTGTCAAGTAACACCAACAAAATACACATTACATCCACTATGACATGTCCTAATTGGCAACATGAAGTTAAACTAATAACACACATGGAATTAACATTTACAACAGGATCACATTACAACGAGGTTTTCAATCTCATATTGGAATAAAACTTGGCTTACTCAATTCACATATGTTTAGCCTTGATTCTCTGAATAATTCCATGATTCTCTTTCCTGCACACTAAACTCGAGCATCAGTAGTCCAAGGTAATAAAATCACATGAAATATACATTTTCAATTCATAATTAACAACATAGATCAATGTGCAAATTTCAATTCTAATTACAAGTTTTCATCCAATAATGTTTAAACATCATAACTCCATAACATCATAACATATCATCCATGAAATTATCAAATCTAATCATGATCAAGTCTTCTCATTGATTCACATAACTAACATGCATAATCAAAATCAACTACATATTCTAGGTTCTAATCCACATCAGAATGTAATCCACATAATATAATAATCATCATCACCATAATATCTTGAGTCTATGTCAGGATAATCAAAAGTGTGTCAATGTATCAAATCATGAAGTATTAAAATGTGAATGATAAAAAATGCTATGATGGGTCGGGGTGAGGCCTCACACTTGTTTTCTTCTATTTTTAGGGGAGGTTTTTTCCTATGAGGTTTTCCCCCTTTCTCCACTTTATGAGAGTTTTTCATTTTATGTATTGCATTGCATATTGTACATGGGTACCTAACATGGCCTAGTAGTCAGAACCCATCTTGCATTGCGAGTTTAAGTACATTCCCCTAAATTAAAATTAAGGGGGGGTGTTGGTGTAATTAAATATTCCTAATTACACTTTACTTAATCTTACTTAGGATAATGCATTGTATAGTAGTTTGTCATTGAGACACCTAGGAGTTTTCACCTAATTAAGCACATGGTGTAGGAGAAATTCCACATCAGGTGTGAGATCCACCTTTAGTTCTCATATCACATTATCATCCTAATCCTATTGCATGTAATTCATTGCATAATGGAGGATGATTCACATTTTGTGGACATTTGATTACACCTAGCATAGGTGATAGCTTATCAACTCCTTATCATTCTCTCTTATTGTCTTTCCTATATAAGGAGGCCTATTATGTACATTGAATAATCATGTAAGGTGAATTCATTGGATCAATTCAATATCAATCATTGCATTCATATCATCTCTCTTGTGCTTTTCTTTAACCTCTAGATCCTTGGTTCAATCTTTTCTATTTGAAAATTCTTACAAAAACCCTTATGGTTCACACTAATATAAATTTGTCTCTTGAACAGAAAAAATATTTTGACACATCAATTCATTTATTTACTATCAATGGTTTGGTCAGAGAGCATAATAAAAAAATTCTTAAGGAATTAAAACTTCCTATTTCTCTAAGTGTTGCACAAATTGGCTGCCAAATATGTGCTAAATATGGAAATGATGAACAACCACCACTAGAAGTACTATTATGTGTAAATCAACAAGTCATGTTGATAGCTAATCTATGTATTCAAGTTGGCCTTAAAAATATCTCAATACAACAAATCAAAGAAATAGTTTATGAAAACAATTCAAAACCAACTCAATTTCCCAAATATGTTGTCATCAAATTTCCAAATTATAGTAGGCAGCCATGGGATATTCAAAATCTAAAACACATTCTCATTGCTCCTATACTGCTAGGAAATTAGACATAGTTCCCATTAATAATCGATTGGAAAATAACAATACATAAATCTCAAGGTTTAACATTGAAGAAGGATACAATTTGTTAGTTTATATGTTGTCAGTAGTGTCACTCATACAGTCAGTGAAGGAAGCAAACAAGATAGTCGGTCAACACACTATGTATAGTAACCGAGCAGAGCACAAGGTAGAATATCATAGTACCCAAACATAGTCATGACCAAGCACTCATATTGAGTTAGATGATTACCGAGCACCAAGTACAGTTATAACCGAGCATTCATATATACTAAGAATCAGTAATTTACCAATTGATGAATGTAGTGTATACCAAGAAAAATAGGAAAGACATAAAAGTTTGTAATGGCACAATATACCAGGTAAAAGGTTTACACCGAGATAGAAAATGGTTGACAAAGATCAAGGTGAAGATTAAACAGGGATGTAATCATTTAAAGATTGATGATCCCTATGTAATGATATTCTAGGTTATTCATTTGGATTGTAGATCTTAGGTTTTCTAGATTATGCTATAACCCTAATTAGGTCAAAATCATTTTATATAAGAATTCTCAAGATGTCATTTTTACAAGGACCACACATGAAGTAGCCACCAATATAGACATTTGGAGATCAGACAGGGTTGTGAAGTTAAAGTATTAATAGAGCATTTAGGGATTGAATCAGTATCACAATAGGAGGCTACTGAGAAGAATTTAGAGAAGAAATTTATCACAGCAAGGTGATAAAAATTAAGTACTTATCAGATCTTAAATCAAGCAAATTAAGTTGATACATATAGATCAATTCTACTATTACTTTCTAACAATTGTGGCAAACTTAAATCTCTTAATAGAGTAGACCTAACAAGTTTTTTTTATAAATCTTTTAACTGAGTGCACACTTAATAGTGTTTCTTAAATCCTTTAACCAGATAGATCCTCACATATATTTATTATTACTTCTAATAGGGTAAGATCATCAAAAGTGATCAAACATTGTAGCCTTAATTGGAAAACTTTATTACTATAGTTAGTGAATCTTTTTGGGTGACATCCCCACCACAGTTTTTACCTTCTTACAAGGGTTTATGCATACCAAAATACTTGTGTATTGTGTATGAAGTTTCATGGATGTTCACATGTTAGATTAGAAATATTTTCATATTTTCAATAATGTTATGAATGGATGACAAGATAACATGTCAGTTGGTTAATGAATTACATTGTTATAAAAATTCATTTGAAAAAGATTTTGAGGTTACTGATTCACCCCTCCCCTCTCAGTAACTCACCTTTCCATAATCCCAACAATTAGTATCAGAGTTAGTTCTCTTGTTGAGGAAGTTTAATGACTAAAGAGGAAAAGACCTTAATGATGGAAAGGTATAAGCTTGATAAGGCAATTGAAAATTAGAAATTGGAGATGCGGATTCTCATGGAACATCTTAAGGACATCAAAGAACAACTAAGAGAATCACTGATCAAAATGAAGGAATTGGCATTTTGACACAATGAGACTGATTATCACAAAGAAGAGATAGAGGAATTATCTGAAGGATCTAAAATCATATTTGATGCATCAGAAGGAACTATATAAGATCTTTCTGAAAAGAATCATCACCTTACCGAATAAGTGAAAGAAATGCAAATTGGATAAGAGACTCAAATCGTAAGAATGATTGAAGTCATGAACAATACAATGCAAGCTAAACAAGAAAGGAATATGGCTATTGAAGATAGAAGACAAATGACTAAAAATTTGGAAGAGAAAGAATCTGAAATACTAAGGCTTATCGAGCATCACTTTGAAATTTCCAATCATATGCTTGTCATGAGTCAGGAAGTCAACTAAGTAAACAATAAGCTTTCTATAAAATTGGAACACATTGGTGAATTAAGGGAAGAGAATGAAAGACTAAATAATGAAGTAAAGATGTAATAACAACATAATGAGATGATAAAGAAAACTAAAGAAAGTACCAAGAGGATGGATGAATTCCTAAATATTTAGAGAAAACTAGACAACACTACTAGTTTAGGTTATACCAAGCAGGGAGAGTCGTCAAAATAAGCTAAACAAAATAATTCCTATGCAAATCCAAGGCCAAAGAAGCTCTCATGTTATCACTATGGAAAACCAGGTCACACATCAAATGCTTGCAGAAGCAAATTAAAAGGTATTCCTAACTCTACTCCTAAATTTGATGGTTATTGTTATAATTGCAACAAGTATGGACATCGAGTATATGAGTGTAGATCAAAGCTGAATAAGTCACCTAAGAGACACTATATGGAAAATAATTGTCATACTTGTAACATTCATGGAAATATATCATAGGAATGTAGAACAAAGATGAAACAAGTTTGGAAACCAAAATAAAAAAACAACACCTATCATCCGAGAAGGCAAGGTAATTCTTATACTTGGGATTGCAAAACCTGGGTTAATTGTACAACATGTGGTAGGTATGGTCATATTAAAAAAAATTGTGTGAGGTTACACTAGAGAGGAAAATCTAGAAACTGGTCAAATTCTAGAATGGAATGTTTGTGCTGCCACAAGACTGGTCATTAATTAAAGATTGCAGAGACCGAGCACCAATAATGAATGCTGATATGAATGAGAACACCATTGATGGAATCCAAAGGAAAATGAGTCAAATGTGGAGAAGTTCAACTGAAGATAATGTAGGAGCAAGCACAATAGCCGGTGACACCTCATCCTTTAGGTTAGGTGATTTCATCACCTCCACTTAAGAAAATCAAGTATGGAAAATAAATTCAATCAGTTATATCTTACAATAGTTCCTTATATCTACTACATGAATACCAAATCAGCATGAAATAAGATGCACTAGGTTTTTATATGATTTGAACTTGAAATGAGTATAGTTGGTACAAGCATAACCAAGTGAAAGTTTGTTAGTCAGTAAAAATATTAAGGTTAATCAACTTGCGTAGTCAACTGAGCATTGTTAGTGTTAACCAAGCTGAAGTTTCAAAAGGAGATAAATTTATGTTTTATTGTTAAATGATTTGTGGTTGGTGAATCATTTAATGCAAAACTTTTAAGCGGGAAATATTTTTGGGTTAAATAAATGTCATACCAACTCATTTTTCAAACAATGAGCCAGAGAAAAATCAGAGCAAAAAGAGAAATATTTGAGCAAAGAGATTCCAAGATTTTTATAGCAATTTGAGTATTTTGCGAACCATTTGGAAGAAATTCAAGTAATTTTGAAGCAAACCGATCTATTTTCATATAGTTTTCATGAAGCCCTAATCTATTGAAAATGATGGCATCCTCATCAAAGACCATTCAATCTAAGGTCGATAGTGAGAAGAAGTTTACACTAATTAAGTCTACAACTTATGAAGAACCTAAATATTAATTACACCTTGAGTTCTCATCATAGGTTGATGAGAAAGGCGCATTATTGAGCATATCTCCTAAGGTTTTGTTGGTACAGTACATCCGGTCTTACATTCATTGCAAGATCAATGAAATATATGATTTTGAGTTTCAATACACTTACTAAGAACTTTGTGTGGATGGGAAACTGAAGGATGAGCATACTCATCAAAATATCATAGGTTTAACCAATTCCCTTCACTTTCCAAAGGTATTCAAGATCGAGTGGATCGGGGTAGTACTTAGTTGAGTACACAAGGGAAAAATGTGGCTAGATGAACTGGTTAAAATCACAAAGGATATCATTCACATGGTCACTGGTTATCCAACGAGTGACAAAGAAAAATCCCTAAGGCACCCACTGAGGAGTGAAATTGGGAAATTTATAGGAGTCGAATGGGATGGTATATGTATGTGGATTAACACAATCAATGACCCCAAAACTAGATTTGGAGCATATGTAATTGCTTATAAAGTATTCCAATCTAACAGACCGAACAGTGTTCATTGCAGCATTGTTGACATAGCATACAAGATAGTGAAGAAAGTTCTATAGTTAGACCTCACCAAGATGATGTTGAGGCAACTTGAAGAAAACATGAGGACACCCTGAGTTGCTAAGACCAACAATTGCAAGTCTGGAATGTTGGCTCTTGGTTTAGCAAGATTTTAATTACCTTGGAAATGCAGAGATACACCTATGGGTTAGGTTACTTCCCACAATCAGTACATTCATACAAGAAAAAGAACCAATTAAAAAAGCACAAGGTCTTTCTACACTTTGAACTCTGCAGAATTTAGGTGGGTGTACCTAGGATTAGGATCTCTTAATTTCACTATTACACTAATCCTCACAAAGAAGATAAATGCCCATAACACTTCTTTTTATCTATGACATAAAGGGATAGGGTGTGAAGCTAAACACAATATAAAATCAATCACAAATAAAGCAGGGGCTTTTGCTATTAAGTCCACAATTACTGACTTGAGATTTAGAATTTGATGTTTTTGGGGTAGAACCGATCGACAAGAAAGAACATTTGTTTAACAAAATATCTATGATCATTCTCTTATCCATTGGGAATATTCAGAATGATTCCTCACTGTATATTGATTCACATCATTCACCTTGCAAATGAAAATTTAATTATACTGAGAATCTCACTACTTACAAAAATCCTCCTTAATACCCTGTAATTCTGCCAAGTTACACTAAGCACTTACTTAACTTCTCGAGTTAACAGCAAAGCATATCAAGACATACATAACTAAATCTGTAGCTATGGACTTGAGCTCATCAGTTCTCAAGACAATAGGAAATTACAAACCAATAAGGTAGGAGACAAAATTCAAAGCAATTCTTGTAATCTTTGTACTAGTTACCATGGACCTGATACAAAATGATTTATTAAACTTAAAATACTCCACAGATGAATAAGAAAACTCTATGATTCATTAAAATCTATATGAAATAGAGGTGTTACAAACTTTTATCAATTATTGACTGAAAACCAGTAGAACATGTCTATTGTCTAGTCTTGTAGGAAGGTCAATCCACAAATGGAGAAAGGAGCGACTGAGAAAAATTAGTTTTTCGACATGGGAAAAGATAAACCTCAATGACCTTGGGAGTCATTTTATATGAACAAGGACTACAACAAGCTAAGGTTCATTTAGGGCACAATTAGGGAAAAATATCAACCATCGCAACATGAAAAAAGGAAATGAATTACAACAGATGTGACTGAAAAGAAAACCCTAAAATTAATCAAAAAATATCAGAGACAAATATGATATTATTTACATGTAAAACCCTAGCATTCAAACTGTAAGTTAGGGCATAATTCTTTGAATCCCTATGGAAAGCTTACTACTCAAAATATCTCATCTACCACTGATCAAGGACTCCACTTCATTGACAACCTATACCAAAACATAAATGCTCCACCCTTCTGCAAAATATCAAATTCATGGTGGCAACATAAAAACACTTGATCACATCTGGCTCGACCACCATAGAATATAATCAATTCCCAACTAAAAATCCATCATTCATTACCTAAGAATAATTGTATTTGAATTATTTTATCTTTCTGGCTCACCAACTTTATTTCTTAGAGAAAACCCTCACTCAAAATTTAAAAAAAAACCGATGACGGATAATTAATCTGATTTAAAACACAACCATTGATTTCAACCCCTCCCAGCACATCAAATGGCTCAAGATAATAAAATGAAAACCTTTTTTTGGTTCAATATTTATTTTCCACATCACAACATGAGAAACCTATTAGAAAAGAACAAATCTACATGATGTTGTGCTGAGGACCCACTTTCTCAAGATCTTCATCAAATGGTTGTCACAATCCTGCAATGAATAACTTTCATTCACTTTTCATGACATCTTTACACCCATCAAGTGGTCATCATATATTTTCACTTCCTTTAATACTCCTTTAGCCTAGGGATCTTTCATCTTAACCGTAGCAAGTCCATGATTAACATTTTACCACTTTTGCCAAGTTGCCAGCATTTTCTATTTAACTATCTCTTTACCCATGAAATGGTGACTTGGCACTTTTGGTAACTCTTTTCTTTCATCATCATCTCATATAAATTTCATTTAATTGTCACTTTATCCAATGAGCTAGTGACCGAAGCATTTAATAGTCATTACTGTGGACATTTGTCACCTACTCACAATCCCATGATCATTAATCATTGAGAAAATTTTATAGCAGTAACACGGCCATCGCTGGATCAATTAGATCTTGTTTATCTTTTATCCTCGCTCGAGCCTTGACCCGCTAGGATAAATAACATTAAAAAGAACATGGCCTCGCCGATGATAACAAATGACATGTGTGGAAAAGGTGCTTTAAGTTGGATAAAACACTAATACATTTGGGGTCATTTTGTGACAGCTATGTGTCGCAATTGCGACAGCTATGTGTCGCAATAGCAACACCCATAGACGTCGCTATTTTTTAGTCACAAATTGCGACGTCTATGGGTAGCCGTCGCAATTGCGACACATATCCCGTCGCAATGTGACTAGCATTTGTTAGCGGCATGGCCGTCGCCCCCCCGTCGCATGGCTTCGGAGGGCCGTCGCAATCGCGACGGACCTCCCAAGCAATTGCGACGGGCGCCTGCATCGCATTGCGACAGGTTGCCGTCGCAATTGCGACGCCCGTGGGTGGATTAAAAAAAAAAAATTAATTTAATACATTGCTAATGAACCACATTAATGCTTTTTTCTTTCAACAAATGAGGACAGCCACTGTAAAGACAACATGATAATGTACACTCACTGTAAGGACAGTCACAAATGAGGACATCTCACAGTGACTGTCCCTAGTGTAATTGCCACTTGAATGTATTGCTATTCAGCCACATTAATGCTTTTCTTCTTCAACAAATGAGGATAGTCACTGTAAAGACAACATGATAATGTACACTCACTGTGAGTGTACATTATCATGTTGTCTTTACAGTGACTATCCTCATTTGTTGAAGAAGAAAAGCATTAATGTGGCTGAATAGCAATACATTCAAGTGGCAATTACACTAGGGACAGTCACTGTGAGATGTCCTCATTTGTGACTGTCCTTACAGTGAGTGTACATTATCATGTTGTCTTTACAGTGAGTGTACATTATCATGTTCTCTTTACAGTGTCAATATATGCATTATTACTTAAACTGAAGAGTACTCTAAATAATATGTCATTGTGGAGTTCTGATTGCTTCCAATTTGATATACGCTTGTTCTACTTATGTATCCAGCATCATGTAAGAAAAGTTGATGCTTTTAAATAGATTCATTTAGCCATGAAATGCCTGTGCATGTTACATACAAGATTCCAAGGCCCAAAACTGATTACTCATTATAATTCATGTACAGAATGATAATCAACCACAACGAGGCATGCGTAGGCGCTGCTTAGATTTTGAGGCATCAGAAGCTTGTAGAAGAAACTTGACCAATGGCTCATGGAATGCAACAAACTTATTGCCTAAAACAGGAGCATTGGTAACCACAGATGATGGTTTTGAAAAGAACACTTCACCATCAATGTCACGTGAGGGAACTACAATTTCTGATGGCAAGTAACTTGTAGTATATAAGAGAGATGCAGGTATAGATGCTGGGAATACATTGCTAATGAACCACATTAATGCTTTTTTCCTTCAACAAATGAGGACAGTCACTTTAAAGACAACATGATAATGTACACTCACTGTAAGGATAGTCACAAATGAGGACATCTCACAGTGACTGTCCCTTGTGTAATTGCCACTTGAATGTATTGCTATTCAGCCACATTAATGCTTTTCTTCTTCAACAAATGAGGATAGTCACTCTAAAGACAACATGATAATGTACACGGGCTGTAAGTGTACATTATCATGTTGTCTTTACAGTGACTGTCCTCCTTCAAGTGGCAATTACACAAGGGACAGTCACTGTAAAGGCAACATGATAATGTAGAGAAACGTTGTCATTTGTATTTTCAACAGTGCCGAGAGAGATTCCCTCCGTGAAATCACAGCTACAATTTCTGAGTACGTTGGGTTTATTTTTCTTTTGTCATTATTATGTAATCTGGTATTCAGCTGTTACAGAGCTAAAATACCCAGAAATGAGGACATATCTGTGTTGAATTTATTGTTAGCGGCTTTGGTTATTTAGAAGTTTAATTTTATTTGTTCATCTTTCAAGCACAAACGTTTTGTGGACCGTAACATCTTCATTGTTTCGGGTATGCAATGAAACAGCCGTAACTTGCAACTACCTTCACAGTACTTGTGCACATTATCATGTTGTCTTTACAGTGACTGTCCTCATTCAAGTGGCAATTACACAAGGGACAGTCACTGTGAGATGTCCTCATTTGTGACAAGGACAGTCACACATGAGGACATCTCACAGTGACTGTCCCTTGTGTAATTGCCACTTGAATGTATTGCTATTCAACCACATTTATGGGCCCGTTTGGACCACAGCACACAGTAGCATCTACAGAGAAGAATATCCCAGGTGTAACAAGTTGTAAGAATATACCAACAGTTCTAAGAAGTTCCCTAGCACATAGTAGCATCTACAGAGAAGAATATACAACATGAGGGCAGCCACTGTAAAGAAAACATGATAATGTACACTCATTGTATGTGTACATTATCATGTTGTCTTTACAGTGACTGTCCTCATTCAAGTGGCAATTACAGAAGGGACAGTCATTGTGAGATGTCCTCATTTGTGACAAGGATAGTCACACATGAGGACATCTCACAGTGATCGATTGTCCCTTGTGTAATTGCCACTTGAATGTATTGCTATTGAACCACATTAATGCTTTTCTTCTTCAACAAATGAGGACAGTCACTCTAAAGACAACATGATAATGTACACTCATTGTAAGGACAGTCACAAATGAGGACATCTCACAGTGACTGTCCCTTGTGTAATTACCACTTGAATTACACAAGGGACAGTCATTGTGAGATGTCCTCATTTGTGACAAGGATAGTCACACATGAGGACATCTCACAGTGATCGATTGTCCCTTGTGTAATTGCCACTTGAATGTATTGCTATTGAACCACATTAATGCTTTTCTTCTTCAACAAATGAGGACAGTCACTCTAAAGACAACATGATAATGTACACTCACTGTAAGGACAGTCACAAATGAGGACATCTCACAGTGACTGTCCCTTGTGTGATTGCCACTTGAATGTATTGCTATTCAGCCACATTAATGCTTTTCTTCTTCAACAAATGAGGATAGTCACTCTAAAGACAACATGATAATGTACACGGGCTGTAAGTGTACATTATCATGTTGTCTTTATAGTGACTGTCCTCCTTCAAGTGGCAATTACACAAGGGACAGTCACTGTAAAGGCAACATGATAATGTAGAGAAATGTTGTCATTTGTATTTTCAACAGTGCCGAGAGAGATTCCCTCCGCGAAATCACAGCTACAATTTCTGAGTACGTTGGGTTTATTTTTCTTTTGTCATTATTATGTAATCTGGTATTCAGCTGTTACAGAGCTAAAATACCCAGAAATGAGGACATATCTGTGTTGAATTTATTGTTAGCGGCTCTGGTTATTTAGAAGTTTAATTTTATTTGTTCATCTTTCAAGCACAAATGTTTTGTGGACCGTAACATCTTCATTGTTTTGGGTATGCAATGAAACAGCCGTAACTTGCAACTACCTTCACGGTACTTGTGTACATTATCATGTTGTCTTTATAGTGACTGTCCTCATTCAAGTGGCAATTACACAAGGGACAGTCACTGTGAGATGTCCTCATTTGTGCCAAGGACAGTCACACATGAGGACATCTCACAATGACTGTCCCTTGTGTAATTGCCACTTGAATGTATTTCTATTCAACCACATTTATGGGCCCGTTTGGACCCCAGCACACAGTAGCATCTACAAAGAAGAATATCCCAGGTGTAACAAGTTGTAAGAATATACCAACAGTTCTAAGAAGTTCCCTAGCACATAGTAGCATCTACAGAGAAGAATATACAACATGAGGGCAGCCACTGTAAAGACAACATGATAATGTACACTCATTGTATGTGTACATTATCATGTTGTCTTTACAGTGACTGTCCTCATTCAAGTGGCAATTACAGAATGGACAGTCATTGTGAGATGTCCTCATTTGTGACAAGGATAGTCACACATGAGGACATCTCACAGTGATCGATTGTCCCTTATGTAATTGCCACTTGAATGTATTGCTATTGAACCACATTAATGCTTTTCTTCTTCAACAAATGAGGACAGTCACTCTAAAGACAACATGATAATGTACACTCATTGTAAGGACAGTCACAAATGAGGACATCTCACAGTGACTGTCCCTTGTGTAATTGCCACTTGAATTACACAAGGGACAGTCATTGTGAGATGTCCTCATTTGTGACAAGGATAGTCACACATGAGGACATCTCACAGTGATCGATTGTCCCTTGTGTAATTGCCACTTGAATGTATTGCTATTGAACCACATTAATGCTTTTCTTCTTCAACAAATGAGGACAGTCACTCTAAAGACAACATGATAATGTACACTCACTGTAAGGACAGTCACAAATGAGGACATCTCACAGTGACTGTCCCTTGTGTGATTGCCACTTGAATGTATTGCTATTCAGCCACATTAATGCTTTTCTTCTTCAACAAATGAGGATAGTCACTCTAAAGACAACATGATAATGTACACGGGCTGTAAGTGTACATTATCATGTTGTCTTTACAGTGACTGTCCTCCTTCAAGTGGCAATTACACAAGGGACAGTCACTGTAAAGGCAACATGATAATGTAGAGAAACATTGTCATTTGTATTTTCAACAGTGCCGAGAGAGATTCCCTCCGCGAAATCACAGCTACAATTTCTGAGTACGTTGGGTTTATTTTTCTTTTGTCATTATTATGTAATCTGGTATTCAGCTGTTACAGAGCTAAAATACCCAAAAATGAGGACATATCTGTGTTGAATTTATTGTTAGCGGCTTTGGTTATTTAGAAGTTTAATTTTATTTGTTCATCTTTCAAGCACAAACGTTTTGTGGACCGTAACATCTTCATTGTTTTGGGTATGCAATGAAACAGCCGTAACTTGCAACTACCTTCACGGTACTTGTGTACATTATCATGTTGTCTTTACAGTGACTGTCCTCATTCAAGTGGCAATTACACAAGGGACAGTCACTGTGAGATGTCCTCATTTGTGACAGGGACAGTCACACATGAGGACATCTCACAGTGACTGTCCCTTGTGTAATTGCCACTTGAATGTATTGCTATTCAACCACATTTATGGGCCCATTTGGACCCCAGCACACAGTAGCATCTACAGAGAAGAATATCCCAGGTGTAACAAGTTGTAAGAATATACCAACAGTTCTAAGAAGTTCCCTAGCACATAGTAGCATCTACAGAGAAGAATATACAACATGAGGGCAGCCACTGTAAAGACAACATGATAATGTACACTCATTGTATGTGTACATTATCATGTTGTCTTTACAATGACTGTCCTCATTCAAGTGGAAATTACACAAGGGACAGTCACTGTGAGATGTCCTCATTTGTGGCAAGGACAGTCACACATGAGGACATCTCATAGTGACTGTCCCTTGTGTAATTGCCACTTGAATGTATTGCTATTCAACCACATTTATGGGCCCGTTTGGACCGCGGCACATAGTAGCATCTACAGAGAAGAATATCCCAGGTGTAACAAGTTGTAAGAATATACCAACAGTTCTAAGAAGTTCCCTAGCACATAGTAGCATCTACAGAGAAGAATATACAACATGAGGGCAGCCACTGTAAAGACAACATGATAATGTACACTCATTGTATGTGTACATTATCATGTTGTCTTTACAGTGACTGTCCTCATTCAAGTGGAAATTACACAAGGGACAGTCACTATGAGATGTCCTCATTTGTGACAAGGACAGTCACACATGAGGACATCTCACAGTGACTATCCCTTGTGTAATTGCCACTTGAATGTATTTCTATTCAACCACATTTATGGGCCCGTTTGGACCGCGGCACATAGTAGCATCTACAGAGAAGAATATCCCAGGTGTAACAAGTTGTAAGAATATACCAACAGTTCTAAGAAGTTCCCTAGCACATAGTAGCATCTACAGAGAAGAATATGGGTCAACGAAGTTGACTTCAAAGCCATGCAATCTAATGGTAATAGTAATATCATAATTTGACATACTATCAGAAATACTTCCTAAATAGACTATTCAATCTTATAAGAGATGGATTCATGAGAACTATTATTTATGAAATATGAGTCAATGACTTTAATTAGAAAAATTACACAATCTAATTCTTGTAAAAATATCAAAATTTGACACATTGAAAATACCTTCCAAAAGTATCGTTAATTGATTAATATGAATCACTACTCATGAAATATAATTTTATAAACCTAATCTAAAAACTACACAATAAAAATCTTAATAGCAATATTGTAAGAAACTATTCCGAAAAGCAAGCCTAATAAAATTTGATGAAAATAATTTTTGTTTCACTCAACTTTGACATTCACAACTTCCTCTTTTATTATAATAAGAAAAAAAATGTCTTTTTAGATATACCTCATGAACCATACTCGAATAATCTATCATTTTTCTTCTCAAAAACATATTTGCAGAGCCTGCTTCTTTTACTTGTTTGTACTTTTATCTCTCTGATGGAAAGGGTTCCTTCAGGACACATTTTTCCAAGTTCACTGCTTGAGATATTTGAGGAGGGTTCCCCTGCTTGAGTATCCATCCAACCCATATTCAAGTAGTTCTACAATTGCACAGTCTAAATTAATAATACTGACAATTGAATGACGAATGATGATACATAGAATTGATATAAACTAATCCTAAAAACACTAAAACATTATTAATATATTTATATTTCATAAATAAAATTGATATAAAAGATTTGGAAAGATACATTAAAAAATAGAAAAACAGTAATTTATAATAGAAGGAAACTTAAATTGCTATTTAAAAAAAAAACAAGAGTCTTAAATCTTATCATTTTGTTTCATTATCATCCATAAGTACACACCTCTAGCATAATAATTATATTTTACCACCCATAAAATGAAAAAAAGATTTTCACAAGAGAAATTGAAGCTAGATTATAAAAATGAACCATCTTATTGGAAACTGGAACTGTTATCATACCCAAAAGGACTACAAAATTTCACCTTATCATACCCAGATTGTTGCTTTGCCTGGCGGAGGGAAATTTGATCAGTAAAATTGACACAGAGTATGTTGTCTCCATTGTCATGCTGGATAACAAAACACCAACTTTAATGGGCATGTACTGTCCCTTGTGTAATTGCCACTTGAATGCATTGCTATTTGATGCAGGGGCATCCCTAATGCAAGCCAAAGACACCATGATTGAAGGAAGTTGCCATGAAGCCAAGGAGTCAAATCCTATCAATTGGAACATAAGATTTTCACCTTGGAGCTTTGAAGGATTGACTGGTGAAAGGTCCTTTTGATTGACAAATCAGAGTCTTTTTGAATGACAAATCAGAGTCTTTTTGAATGACAATAAATTAGAATAGGAGTTTTAGATGTTTTCTTGGTTTGTAATAAATATTAAGGATTGATTTTATCTCCTTATAAACATCCACTTGTTGGACACAAGACCCCTTGGTGACTTATAAACCTTGGGCATCTTTTGAGTCCTTGGATGAAATGAGCATAGTAAGTGTTTATTAGGTGTCTTTTAGATGTTGTTAAGAAGTTTGAAGGTCCAAAATAACTTTAATAAGGTTCCTAAAGTTTCACAACACATTTTTAACCTTCTCGGCAAAGTTGTTTGCAAAGTTGTAATGCAACTTTAAAAGTTGCTTAGCAAAGTTGACATTTGTTGGATAAACTGTTCTAACCACCTAGATGGTTGAACCAACGTTTGGAGAGCCTATTTTAGGCTTCAAATGGTCGAAGACAGACAGAGAACTAGTATTGTAATCATTTTGCTTTCATAAAAAATAAAAATAACCCTGTTTTAGTGCATTTCTGGTGAAAAATGAACTCTGTACGGCTGTACGGATGGTGGTTGGATGATAAAATTTTCCTGGAAGTTGTAATAGTGACATCTGATGCTTTGGAAGTTGGTTTTATTGATTCTCTTTGTTTTATATCTAAGTTATTTCAAATTTTCTGTGCATTGTTTACAAACCCTCATTTTCAGGGTTTGACTGATGTAAAGACCTTAACTCACGTTTCAACCATTGGAATTCCTTCTTCCTTGGTGGAATGAGAGTTAAGGATGTATATTTGTATATTCTAAAAGCCGTGACTACTCTGCATCACTATTGAACCACATTAATGCTTTTTTCCTTCAACAAATGATGACAGTCACTGTAAAGACAACATGATAATGTACACTCACTGTAAGGATAGTCACAAATGAGGAAATCTCAGAGTGATTATCCCTTGTGTAATTGCCACTTGAATACATTGCTATTGAACCACATTAATGCTTTTTTCCTTCAAGTGGCAATTACACAAGGTACAGTCACTGTGAGATGTCCTCATTTGTGACAAGGACAGTCACACATGAGGACATCTCACAGTGACTGTCCCTTGTGTAATTGCCACTTGAATGTATTGCTATTCAACCACATTTATGGGCCTGTTTGGACCACGGCACACAATAGCATCTACAGAGAAGAATATCCCAGGTGTAACAAGTTGTAAGAATATACCAACAGTTCTAAGAAGTTCCCTAGCACATAGTAGCATCTACAGAGAAGAATATACAACATGAGGGCAGCCACTGTAAAGACAACATGATAATGTAAACTCATTGTATGTGTACATTATCATGTTGTCTTTACAAGGATAGTCATTTGTGACAAGGATAGTCACACATGAGGACATCTCACAGTGATCGATTGTCCCTTGTGTAATTGCCACTTGAATGTATTGCTATTGAACCACATTAATGCTTTTCTTCTTCAACAAATGAGGACAGTCACTCTAAAGCCAACATGATAATGTACACTCACTGTAAGGACAGTCACAAATGAGGACATCTCACAGTGACTGTCCCTTGTGTGATTGCCACTTGAATGTATTGCTATTCAGCCACATTAATGCTTTTCTTCTTCAACAAATGAGGATAGTCACTCTAAAGACACAATGATAATGTACGCGGGCTGTAAGTGTACATTATCATGTTGTCTTTACAGTGACTGTCCTCCTTCAAGTGGCAATTACACAAGGGATTTGTGTTTTCATTTGTGTTTTCAACAGCGCCGTAACCCTCCGCGAAATCACATCAGGATATAAGGGCAAAACAAACAAGAACGTTGTCATTTGTATTTTCAACAACGCCGAGAGAGATAAACAAACTTAAAACTCAGACTTAAGAAAGATGAAGGCAATGCTTCAAAAGGCCGATGCCCTAAATACGGGAAAACACAATACCACCATTAAACGATGCCCTAGTCACCGTATCAATGCTGCCAGCTCCGTACCAGTATGCTGACTGCTCACTTTCATCCTGTGATAAAGGTAACTTCATTAATCATACTTGAAATGGCAGCATACGAACTAAAGCGGATGAACATTTATAAACTAAAAGTTTAAAACTACAGATTACAAATGTAGTAGTTTCATACGAAAAGAACTTGATGTCTGAAATTTACCATTAGAAGTATCCAAAGGAATACCACAGTACTGTTGAACTTGGAGAATCGGAGATGATCTACACAGCAAGGTTCAACAGCTGTAAGGACTGTTACACCATCTTTAGCATTTGAATACATTTTCTCCTTGGCTTCTGGTGGATCCTCAAAGACCCCCAATGACGTTTTCCCTACAATTATCAATTGTTTGTCAGTATGAGATATTAATAAATAAACATTAATCACAATATTAGGCAAACAATGTTCTTGATGTCTGAATCTAAATCACAGAAAGCTCTAATAAAGCAGTTCTCAGTTTCACATTAAACTAAGTTTCAATTTCAAATGGTTAATAATTTTTGCAAGTTATAAGTAGCTGGTTACAGTATATGACATAAAAAGAAAAAAAATCATTTCTATTCTTTTCTTCTTTTTCTCTTTCAACGAAGCTTTTGCACCACACAAATGCATACCAAGAATTTCTCAGGAGGTTTCAAGACCATTGCATACCAAACTTCTTCTCTGTAGATGCTACTGTGTGTCGTGGTCCAAACGGGTCCAAATAGACCTAGTGACTCTAGTAGGTCTCCAAAACCTGTTCTGCAGCAATAACTCTTCAATTTGACAAAGGACCTTATGAACTTATATGTTTTTTGAGTACCCTTTTTGATGTTCTAACAATCCTCCAACTCCCAGACCTTGACTCCACTCCAGCATATCAATGTCCTTATTGAGTCCGCAGACCTAATGCATGCCTTTGGGTGTGGATTCCAAAACAAGGCATTGAAAATGGGTGCATGAAACCAAGATCAGAGTTTGAAGATGTCCACCATGCTCTAAAGATCTAGATTCAACAAGGTTTGAGGTCCTTTACTTGCCGCTACCCTCTGATCTTGCATAATCCATCAACTCCTAGTCATGAACATTGAGATTCTTGACCTAGGGCTTGCTCTTGAAATTCTCTGGCTTAGTATCCTGTTCCAAAGCTTTTAAAATATGAAAATAAACCCCCTTAACTTGCATTTTACAAAGAACAGAGGATATCCTATGGTTTATTTGCAAGTTAAGGCCATTTGAATGCAATAACCCAAAAAATGAGGGTTTGACAGAACAACAGATAAGAAAAAGGAATAACTTTGATATAAGGTGTCTTGAATCTACCAAATAAACTCTCAAAGCATAAGATATAAATACTCTAACTTCCACACTGGTCTGCCCTCCCTTTCACATCCGTACACTGTACAGTGCTTGAAGGAAATGCACAAAAAAGGCTCTGAAATAGTGGCTCTATCTGACAGAGAGTCCATGCTAGGCTTCATGACTAACCTAGAGCACATTCCTTGTTATGGAGGAAGTTTGAATGGTGAAGAACTTATGGAATGGATAGAGGACCTAGATAACCATTTTGACTACAAGTATCTTATTAATAACCATTTTGACTACAAGTATCTTATGGATAGAGGACCTTGATAACCATTTTGACTCATTTAGTATCTTATTGAGCTTCACTTTGTTTTGAGAATATAGTTTAATATTCTCTACTAAACAGGGCCAACCACGTGAAGGTGGAAGCTCATTTGGCCCCACCCCCCTCTCCCTAACATCACTCTACATTCCCCGTTAACATCTAACATTCATTCATTCTTTCAATTATTAATAAAATGTAACATTCAATCAATATCACATGATAACATTCATTAACACATTAGATTCGTTAACACACAACATTCATCAATATGAAAATAAACACATAATTCATGAACATTCATTTGCACATAATTAAATTCATTGAGACATAAAATTCAGTCATTATCAATTAAGGTATTTAGATGACAATCATTTCTTTTTTCTCTTTCTAATTTTTTTTTCTATGTAAGCTCTAAGAGGAGCATCAGTGTTATCATCAATACCCCCCTCATCAGTTGTTTTGTTCTTTGTTCTTGATGATCTCAAATTCCTATGCTGCTGCAAAGGGGGGTCCTCTACAATAACAAATAAAAGAGTTAAATTTAAAATATTTAATTATAATTGTTACAAGTATTTAATTATTTTAAAGAACATAACTGTGGCGCTCTTTAATTACCTGATCTGGCCACATCATTTTGTCTAGACTCAACCTCAACATGCTCATGAGCACCGACCCCTCGATCCTCTACAGTTGCTATACAAAATGTTACATTAATCCAAACACCAATTGTAATTACATATAAAAATTTTAATAGCAAATGTATACCTCCACCACTAGGATGCACATCATGTGAACCTTCATTATGCATAGATTGTGTAGAAGGATTGTCAGGCTGCATTCCAATATCCTACACATTGTTATCATTGCTTTCTTAAAATAGATATACTCACTTTATATTAGAACTTAACATCAAATAGACTAATTGGTAAAGTATTCAATTTGAAATAAATTTCATTTAGCTTATTTACCTATGGCTCAGATGCATCATTATTTGAACCTTGCACACTGATTTCAGCTCGTAGCCGTTCAGCCACGGCTCTATAGCCTTGTTGGAAGCCAATTCTCTTGTCCTCTTCTGTGAGGCATCTATTGAACTCTGACCCCTACATTTTTTCTTGGTATGGTGAATTTTACTTGCATTGTTTGATCAAAAAAAATTTCCTTGCAATATATAAAAAAATTGATACAAGTTTTCATTTACTAATACTTACAACTCGTGCTTGAAGTTTGGAAAAACCACCAGAGCCGAGCTTGTGTGTCCCGTGCTTTTCTAATCTTGCCTTTGTTGCCTTTGATGTGTCAGGCAATCTATGAAAAGTTTGAAATATGTTAGAGACCAGTATAGGAAAAATTTAGAGGTTAATTAGTACATAATTACATTCTCAAAAGTATCACATACCTTGCTCTACTCTCTACTGGTGTAATTCCTTTTTTCATGTTGGCTTTATACTTTCCATCCAAAATCAAACCCTGCCACTCAGCCTCAAGAACACAGGGCGGACGCTCGTGCCTTGGGTTAACCTCTAAATATTTCCTGTACTGGTCCCTAATATACTTCAAACATAAACTAGCTCTTTCAAGGAGCTTGTTTCTCTCGAATGCACGAGGTCCAAAAAGCTGGGTCATACTATGTACAAGATCATCCTTCAACTTTTTATCTTGGTTATTCCACCTTTTAAGTAAAAAAAAACATGTTAGACTCATAAATGAAGAGAAGCTACCTTTAATATAGTTCAAGAAATTGATGAAAAGGAAAACTATTCTAGCAATGATATGAAATCAAAATAGTGGTTTGGGGTTTTAGTTAGGATATGATGTTCCACCATGTACGTATGGTGGGCCTGAATATCCGCAAACACTCATCACCAAGTTTTCACCAAAAAATATCATTCCCTACAAAATAATCATGGGATCATTAGTCGATGAAGAGTGATCAAAAACTAAATTACTATTATATCACTATAGAATAATAATAACTTTAAAGTACCTGGAAGTTTGGATACTTTTAAGGGAACACCTTCATCATCGCTGATGATCAATACGCAATCCTTCACCGTTCCCGTACTAGGAACACGGGAACATCCAGGAAATGATGTTGCATCGGGACTTGTTGCATCTCCTATTGCAAAAAATGAAAACCATTATCAAATGCCTCCAAGAAATAATACTTCAAGGGAAATAAATTGGTGCAGAGCACCCATGGCACAAACACAATCAAGGGATCTACATCGTAAACACATAACACTTAAACACATAACAAAAGAGAGAAAAAGAGGGATTTGTGTACCAATAGATGGTGCAACAGTTGGTGCATTTAGGCTGTGTGTTGTTGACATGGCAGTCGTCAAGACATTTGTGGCTGTCCTGGATGGAGGTGGCGTTGTCATATCATCATGGAAAGGAGCTGAAGAATAAAATTGTTAGAGCATGCATAAATATAGAACGCGTGGACTAGCATGGACAAGATTGTTAGAGCATTAAAAAAAAAGATTGTTCGAGCATGTATTGTCAATGATTATGATCATTCCTATATATATTTAGTGGAAAACACAAGTGGGGAATGGAACATGTGATCTACCTAAACCACTTGCAATACCGGCCTCATCATGGGAATGGGGTTCAAAATTACGCAAATAACTCTGTAAAGACAATGCATCCATATTTTAATTAATGTCATAAAAGAGCATAACATAAAAACCATTATTGAACTCTTGTAATAATTAAAAATTTCATTAATACTTACTTTAAAGTTTTCAGAAGTGCGCAACAAGTCAGCTGCCCTGTCTTTTATTTCCTGAGTCTGAGGATGTATGGATACCAAACGTAGAAGTTCTTTCCCAATTTTCTTTAGCAGCTTTTTAATGGAACCGATCGGGTCATCGGTCTCTACTAAATCAATAAAAAAGGGTCCACAAGGGGGGACTCCTGAGGGACTGCAGGTTGCTTTCCCTCTCTCCGACCACCGGCCGTCTGTGACAACAATACTATTAGTATTATCAAAATTACTCCAAAACAATGAAGAAAATAACATTAAAAAAAATAACATTTTGCTTCTATCTAGTTTGCACAATTACAATGAGTTTTACCTGCTCATGTGTAGATGAGCTAGAAATATCATCACCATCACCTTCGGGCGGTTGCTCCATATTGTGCCCCTGTGTCAAAGATCAAGTATAAAAATGTTAGCCAAAAATTTAATAACTAAATGGTATGTTGGAGTCATTGATTAGAAGTTGGTTTAATAGTATGTACCACCCCCATGATAGTAGCCTCGTTTGTATCTATGCGGTTCAAATTGTAATCAATAAGCAGCTCTTCCCCTGCACGTATTGATTTTATCACACAGATGAATACACGATTTCCCTCGCGCGCCTCAAATATGCAATTGGGTTGCTTTATAGTTGACCCAGGTCGTGTACTATTTATAAAACCCGCAATACTCCCTGTTGCTTTTGGCCTTCCATCAATGTATATAGCCACACTTTTACTTTGATTATTGTCTTGCTGTTGTATATAATTTGCCGAGAGTGCATACCTACGCATACTTTTTTTATATTGAACAATATGCATCCAACTTTTGTAATCGTAACATGGTCCAACATACTCCATCAATTCAGAAACTTTGTTGTAAGACACCTTTATGCCATCCATAGAAAATAGGCCCAAACCATGTAATGATGATGGTGCTATGCGATATATCCTCTCATTAACACAAAAATCAGTGTTTATTGGAGGAAGTTCCTTGGGTACCCAATGTTTCTGTAGATGTTGGTACCTCAAGGGCACCTCGATGTCGCCTTTCATCTCATCATCATAAGAACATGACCCCCCTTGAGCAAGGAAAAATTTCATGTGTTTATTGAATTTCCTTCTAGTCCTTTGACCTCTAGTTAATCTCCCTATTCTAGATAAACTGCATGTCTCACTTTCCTCTTCTATTCCTATATTTCCCTCACTCGAGGAAGACACTTCTGACAAATACCTATTTGCTGGTACCTGCAAATGGGAGAGATCTTAGAAGACATCAATCTTACTATTGATAAGTGTATTAAATAGACTTTCTATAAGGTGTATTGACTTATACCTGTCGATCCATGAGACTGTGCGGGATGCTCTTGAAAGGGGTTCAATTTCTTGAAAATGTAATTCAATTATCATGAGCATAATCACATCATAATCATAATCACATCCATCATAAGCATCACATAAAAATTAAAAACATTAAAACGTACACATTATAACACTTATAGCTTTTAAATAGATAATGAATAAACTATGTAACCATTTAAGACAAATATATTTCTATCAAGAAATGAATATTAAATACATTAAGGATTGATGGCATACCTTTAAATTTCATCATCATCATCCTCATCATCATCATCATCATCATCATCATCATCATCATCATCCTCATCATCGTCGTCATCATCATCGTCCTCGTCCTCGTCGTTGTCATCGTTGTCGTCATCATCAACATCATCATCATCAACATCAACATCATCTTCATCATCATCATCAGTAGCAGCATCATCTTCTTCTTCTTCATGAAAATTTGTCTCAAGAACATCATCCAATAATTGTCGATCGTGATCATCATCTACATCATCTTCTACTTCTTTGGTATCTTCTTCTTCCATCGCATTATACTTTATCGGCCTTCCTCTCGGTTCATGTCTAACAACAAATGACCAACCCGGTTTATGTGAAACCTCTGAGTAAAATACCTGCTCACATTGGCTTGGAAGAACATAGGGCTCATCCCCAACTGGCTCAAACGACCTTGTATTAACCATTGTAAATCCATTATCATGTTCAATAACAGTTCTATTAGGATCATTTGGATTAAGTCGTAGCCTGTACCATTTGACAACGAAGAGTACTAATTTGAAGGAACTAAAGTCGCACTCAAGTATATCATCCAAAATGCCATAGTATTGATTTTTAGACTCTTGAGGATCTAAGTCATTTCTAGATGAAATATTAGTCACTTGAAAGACTGCAGTTATTCCAGAATCACAAGTTTTCTTCGTGTCATCCAACACTTTGACGCAAAATTTTTGACCATTACAGAACATACCCTTGTGGTGTTTAACCTGCAATAATATGTGAAACATGTCAAAATTATTATATCGTGAGTTGATAAACATACGGGTGATTAATAATTTTGTACGTACCTGGAAATCTCTTAAACCATATGCTAAATCTATTTCCCTTTGCGTAACATTAGAATCTCCATTACGATGAGCTTCTTTAACCAATGAAGATACACCTTCCCATGTTAATGTGTGATCAGAATGTTGACATCGTTCAATCCATACCGTCATCCAATCAAGATTGTTTGCAATATACAAATGTAGTGCATCCCACTCTCGAGCAACTGTACAAAAAAAAAATAGACGACTTACAACCGATTTATTTTGAAGATTAAGAAATAATTTATTACAATAACATCTTATAATTTATTACCTGTCACTTTCCTCAATCTACCTTTCCCCATCAAGTACTCCCCTTTGAATTTTTTAAAAGGGTCGAGATCCCAAATGCAATCTACATGGATATTTGAAGCAAACTTAGGAAGATATTCAGTAATGTACACCATAGTCTGGTATACCATGTATCCCTCTACCATAGAACCCTCAGGATGTGCTCTTTGTCGAACCAAAGCCTTCAAAGATTTCAAGTGCCTCTCAACCATCCACATTGACCTAGTGTGTGCAAGTCCACACAATTCAATCTCCTCAACTTGGTGTATGAGGTAGTGTTCTTGTGCATTGAAAAAAGTTGGAGGTAGACACTTTTGCATTTCACACAATAAATGAGGAATTCTTCTCTTCCAATAGTTTATATCTTCTTTATGGATTTCTTTAGATGACAACCACCTACATTAAGAGATTCAAGTCACAAAAAATATATAAATACGAGACTTTACAAAATAATATACAATAGATTACATAGCAAGAAAAACAAATCGCGAATATAATAAATATATACAACAAATTGAACAGATATTACTGCTTACCTCATGTATTTTCCAAGATCATATATCACTTGTTTGATGTTATTTTTGAAGTGCTCTGGGAGAGATAGAGGTAGCACGTACTGCAGTAATTATAAACCAATCATTTCATTATTTTCTAACATAACATAATGAATAGTACACGTAGTTTATGAATATATTGTAAATACAGAAGAACATAACTTACCTTGATGAAAGTATGCCAATCATGCGTTTTGAGCCCTGGCCCAAATTCACTTTTCTTTGATATGAGATTGCTTATGTTCCCAGCAAATCCTGTGGGAAATCAAATTTTTCGTATGACTTCTTTTATGGCATCACTTTGCTGCTCCGTTAATAACCAAGGAAGGGCACTTATATTAATCTGATCTCTATTGCTATTTGAGTGAATGAAATTCTTCAGTGCATGATTGGATTCATGAATGTCATTACAAATTTTGACAATTTTTTCTTTGTCACGCCTTCCATCCAGTATTTTCCACAATGTCTCTGTTATATTCTTTCCAACATGCATAAGATCAAACAAATGCACAATTTGTAGGTCCTCGTAGTAGGGAAACCTACTAAATTGTCTGGGATAGCTTTTTAGTCCCTTTGGAAGGTTGTCAGTAGTGCCTTGACGACCTTCACGATCATCAATTACATAATTAGTAAACAAAAATCACAATAGAAATATATAAATTACAAACATAAACCATTAAGTGGAACGACATTACCTCGACGATTAATTCTATTATATTCCAACTTCCATAGGTGAGGTGTCATTCTTCGTGGCTTTGATGTAGTCTCTTCTTTCCCATTGAAAAGATGTTTTTCCATACTTCGATACTTATGATTCCTGTGGAGGAAGTGTCTGTACTCATCAAACACATGCTTTCCTAAACTTTTTGAATTACGAGATTTCATCTTTGGACCACAAACTGGACATGCAAATTTTCCCTTTGTTTGAAGACCTACAAGATAATGATATAATTGGATTATTAAATATGTTGATTTTTATAATTAGAATTATCATGCGCAACTTGAATTCACTATAACATACCACAAAAATGTGTTAGCCCTGGGGCATCATGTATTGTCCATACAAGTATTGCATGGAATTGAAATTGTCTTTGTCCTATTGGTCTAGACACGTCATACATAGTGACACCGTTCCATAACTCCACCAACTCGTCAATAAGAGGCTCAATATATACATTCATATCTTTAACTTGATATTTACCTACTTGAATGAACAGTAACATTACATAATTATTGTGACCATTTTACTGTAAGATTTGTAAGTACATGTAAATTAATAACTATCAAATGATAAAATACCTGGAACAATCATTGCCAACATAATGTGCTCCCTCTTTATTGACATCCACGGAGGAATGTTATTGTTGATAACAAAAATAGGCCACACCGAGCAAACAGATCTCATCTCTCCAAATGGATTGACACCATCCGCTGCCAATGAAAGCCTGAGATTACGAGGTTCTTCTTTGAAGTGTTGCCACTTTTCCTCTATGTGCATAAATGCCGAACCATCCGCAGGGATTCGAATAATGTCATCTCGACTTCTATTGCGTGCATGGTAATCCATAAATTGTGCCAAGCTAGTACACCTGAATAATTGTCGCATCCGTGGAATAATGGGGATGTAACGAAGAACCTTGTGAGGCACCTTTTTTGTTATTCGATTTGTTCGATATCTACTCGTATGACATACAGGGCATTGTGTTGCAAATTCATGTTCTTTATAATATATAATATGATCATTGGGACAAGCATGTATTGCTTGATACTCCATTCCAATATCTTTCATAATAGCAGATAATTCTCGATATGAGCGAGGTAGAATATTTGATGGTGGTAACAAAAACTCGCCTATCAATCTACAGCAAAAAATATAAGTTGTTAATATAAACAATATTAGTGGTACATTATTCACCCTTTGTTAACTATAAAGACATATATGACATACCTTAACATACGTGACATTGTTATGTTGGATAAACCATTCATAACCTTCAAGTTCAACAACAACAATACAGCAGAGAGAAGAGTTGTTTGGGAGTCTTTGTATAGGGGCTCGTATGCCTTCTCAAGTAGAGGTACATCAAGGCTATCATCATCATCATGATCAGATCCGCTTGGACTAAATGTGTCATGGATCAATGTATTTATACCATCATCTTCAATTGTGTTTTCTGGTGCATGATCGTCATCTTCCATGGGATCATTATCTTCACCTTGGATATTCGCACCCCCATGTTCCTCCATATCATGTACTTCCCTGGGGAGATCAACCTATATAAAATTGATTAACATAAATAAACCATGATCTTCAACTCATCATCAAGTGATTTCATATGTATATAAATTGTTAAAATGATATAATGAACAACTTACCAGTGGATGATAGTCATGCCCCCCTTCAATGTGACCATTCTCCCTACAATGTCTCTTAACTGTTTTGATTAGCAATCTTCTACGGTTTAAGCCCTTACAAATTTTGCAGGGACAATAACATTTTCCATCACCTTTTCTTTTCAAGTTAGACCACAATCTAGCGATTGTCTCCCTATTTTGTTCTTCACTTATATTATCTGACATGATCGTTCTTCCCAGGAAGCAAAAATTGGGCTATGAAAACTTCGGTCTACAACTTTCAGTGACTAAGAAAAATTGTCAAAAGTACACAAATCTTCTTAGAACTATCCTTTAATATTTTAAAAGTCTAGTTAAAATATACATTAGATTAAAAAATATACAATTTTCATGCCTGAGCGCGCGGCTACGACTAGTGCAATGGTCTTCTTGCTTAGCTCTAGAATCTCTCTAGCAATCAAAACATATAAGCTACAAGGCCTAACAGCAATTTCAAAACATATAAGCTACAAGGCAAGACATATTACATGACATGGCAAAAGGATTAAAATATACATTAGATTAAAAAATATACAATTTTCAAACCTGAGCGCACGGCTATAACTCGTGCAATGGTCTTCTTGTTTAGCTTTAGAAGCTCTCCAGCAATCAAAACATATAAGCTACAAGGCCTAATAGCAATTTCAAAACAAGGGTCATCAAAAGAACCAAAAACAATGTGTGCAAACAATACCTTGTGAAGTGGTATAGACAATTAGAAGATGCTACTATGTGCTAGGGAACTTCTTAGAACTATTGGTATATTCTTACAACTTGTTACACCTGGGATATTCTTCTCTGTAGATGCTACTGTGTGCCGTGGTCCAAACGGGCCCATAAATGTGGTTGAATAACAATACATTCAAGTGGCTTACACAAGGGACAGTCACTGTGAGATATCCTCATGTGTGACTGTCCTTGTCACAAATGAGGACATCTCACAGTGACTGTCCCTTGTGTAATTGCCACTTGAATGAGGTCAGTCACTGTAAAGACAACATGATAATGTACACATACAATGAGTGTACATTATCATGTTGTCTTTACAGTGGCTGCCCTCATGTTGTATATTCTTCTCTGTAGATGCTACTACGTGCTAGGGAACTTCTTAGAACTGTTGGTATATTCTTACAACTTGTTACACCTGGGATATTCTTCTCTGTAGATGCTACTGTGTGTCGTGGTCCAAACGGGCCCATAAATGTGGTTGAATAGCAATACATTCAAGTGGCAATTACACAAGGGACAGTCACTGTGAGATGTCCTCATGTGTGACTGTCCTTGTCACAAATGAGGACATCTCACAGTGACTGTCCCTTGTGTAATTAAGTATTGTGGGGAAGCATTCTAAATAACCAAAGCCGCTAACAATAAATTCAACACAGATATGTCCTCATTTCTGGGTATTTTAGCTCTCTAACAGCTGAATACCAGATTAAATAATAATGACAAAAGAAAAATAAACCCAACGTACTCAGAAATTGTAGCTATGATTTTGCGGAGGGAATCTCTCTCGGCGCTGTTGAAAACACAAATGACAACCCGCTTGATTTCGCGGAGGGAATCTCTCTCGGTGCTGTTCAAAACACAAATGACAACCCGCTTTGTTCAAAACACAAATGATAACCCGCTTGATTTCGCGGAGGGAATCTCTCTCGGCGCTGTTGAAAACACAAATGACAACGTTCCTTTTTTTTTTTGCACTTATATCCCGACCAACATAAGGTCCATTTTTAATACAACATGATAATGTACACTTACAGTGAGTGTACATTATCATGTTGTCCTTAGAGTGACTATCCTCATTTGTTGAAGAAGAAAAGCATTAATGTGGCTGAATAGCAATACATTCAAGTGGCAATTACACAAGGGACAGTCACTATGAGATGTCCTCATTTGTGACTGTCCTTACAGTGAGTGTACATTATCATGGTGTCTTTAGAGTGACTGTCCTCATTTGTTGAAGAAGAAAAGCATTAATGTGGTTGAATAGCAATACATTCAAGTGGCAATTACACAAGGGACAATCACTGTGAGATGTCCTCATGTGTGACTGTCCTTGTCACAAATGAGGACATCTCACAATGACTGTCCCTTGTGTAATTCAAGTGGCAATTACACAAGGGACAGTCACTGTGAGATGTCCTCATTTGTGACTGTCCTTACAATGAGTGTACATTATCATGTTGTCTTTAGAGTGACTGTCCTCATTTGTTGAAGAAGAAAAGCATTAATGTGGTTCAATAGCAATACATTCAAGTGGCAATTACACAAGGGACAATGTCATGAGCCGTGACATATTGAACTTAGTATAATAATAAAATGATTAGATGATATATAATAATCTATTATTAACGGTATATAACAATAATATATAATTATTATCAAAAGATAATAATAATATATAGTTAGCATAATAAGTAATATGTTAATTAAATAATATTAAAATATTAATAAATAATATAATTATGATTATAATTATAATATAAATTAATAATAAATAATTATTAATAAATTATATATATTATATTATAATAATATATTAAGTAATAATATTAAATCAATTATTGATATAATAATTTTAATATATAAATAATATTAATAAACCTCTCAATATAAAACAATATGTTATCACTATAATAATATTTATTATAATATTATTAATATTACTAACATCATTAATTATAATATTTAATAATAACAATAACATTAATAATAATAATAATAATAATAATAACGTTTAAAGCAATATCGAATATCTGTAATCGATATACATCTACATTAAACATCTGCATTATCTATCACGATGAGGAATGAAGAAGTGATACAACAATCACTAGTCATTACACATCGATACCATGAGAGGATGATTAATGAACCAAATACTATGAAGTCAAGATCAACATGATATGAATAAGGGATAGGTCGCTATGTGTTTTAGAAGATGTATTGATAAGCAAGAAGGATAACCATTCATATATTATAAATAATCATTAATTGCACAAGTTTAGACAATGACATATCCGATAAAGCAATATCAAACATGAAGACCCGCTAGCAAATATGCACCATCACTTCCTATGTTATCATGACAATAACATAAACTAGATTGAATTCTACTATCTATATCAATAGACACCACATAGGAGGATATCGACTAAAGGATTGAAAGATTATCGATTGTCTAAGATAAACCACATCTTGTAGAAACACAAAAGCATCAGTGATTATATCACAAGCTATTGATGAATGAGGCATCAGTCATGGATAATAAGTACAATGTATCCTTAAGTATTAACAGGAATGGAAGTCAATTTGAAGATCAAACTCCATTACCAGCAATCAACCAATAAATGGACAATTATCAGAAAATGATATCGACTTATATCAGAGTAGAAAGATTGGATATCATCATAACAATATGGGATAAGGCAAGAGTTAATATCAATTGACTAAATACTAATGATAGTTAGACCAAACTAATACAAACACAATGGATGTTAACTACTGGTTGCACTACCAATTAGGGAAGATTACCTTCATAAAAAGATTTGATATTGAGTCAATCTGGGAGTTATCTATGATCAGAAAATAATGAAATAATATTATGTGAACTGTCGGATTATGGAAAGGTGTGATTAACAAAGGGAAATGGAGGAAGAAACAAGACACGTCTCATTCATAGCATCTCTTCATTTGTTAAAGACAATATAAGAATGCATTCTCGTCAGTCACTCAAGGCATCATTAGAACTTTATTTACTTATCCATATTTGGATATACTCAATAGAGCATCTGCCTTTGGCAGTTTGGTTTCAAGTTTATCATTGCAGATCAGAGACAACACCATGATTGCACAGATAGAAAGGATAGTCAGAAACAGCATCAATATTTGAAGTTGCAAGCATATAATTCAGAATCTGAAATAGCAACATATCACTCATAGCGATATTACACATTTGCATAATTACATCATCATATCAGACACAGCAAATACATTGCTGTAAGCAATACTTATTGATTGTATATCAATATTGTTTATATCAGACATACCATCATTATACTATCACTATAAGTGATAGGAAACATCATATTCATAGCATATTTCATATCATTATATCCGACAGTGCTATTAAACATATTGGTATCAATATCATCTTGCACACATATTGTGATTGAATCTGAAATAGCGGTTGATATCTTAAGTAACCTCCATTACTTAGTTTAATTGTAAGTATCTGATAGAGTAAGTCTGAGAAGTGGAGTAATTGTTCCTGTTTTCCAAGTTAGCCAAAAAGGGGACATTACAGACAATCACTGTGAGATGTCCTCATGTGTGACTGTCCTTGTCACAAATGAGGACATCTCACAATGACTGTCCCTTGTGTAATTCAAGCGGCAATTACACAAGGGACAGTCACTGTGACATGTCCTCATTTGTGACTGTCCTTACAGTGAGTGTACATTATCATGTTGTCTTTAGAGTGACTGTCCTCATTTGTTGAAGAAGAAAAGCATTAATGTGGTTCAATAGCAATACATTCAAGTGAAAATTACACAAGGGACAATCACTGTGAGATGTCCTCATGTGTGACTATCCTTGTCACAAATGAGGACATCTCACAATGACTGTCCCTTATGTAATTCAAGTGGAAATTACACAAGGGACAGTCACTGTGAGATGTCCTCATTTGTGACTGTCCTTACAGTGAGTGTACATTATCATGTTGTCTTTAGAGTGACTGTCCTCATTTGTTGAAGAAGAAAAGCATTAATGTGGTTCAATAGCAATACATTCAAGTGGCAATTACACAAGGGACAATCACTGTGAGATGTCCTCATGTGTGACTGTCCTTGTCACAAATGAGGACATCTCACAATGACTGTCCCTTGTGTAATTCAAGCAGCAATTACACAAGGGACAGTCACTGTGAGATGTCCTCATTTGTGACTATCCTTACAGTGAGTGTACATTATCATGTTGTCTTTAGAGTGACTGTCCTCATTTGTTGAAGAAGAAAAGCATTAATGTGGTTCAATAGCAATACATTCAAGCGACAATTACACAAGGGACAGTCACTGTGAGATGTCCTCATTTGTGACTGTCCTTACAGTGAGTGTACATTATCATGTTGTCTTTAGAGTGACTGTCCTCATTTGTTGAAGAAGAAAAGCATTAATGTGGTTCAATAGAAATACATTCAAGTGGCAATTACACAAGGGACAATCGATCACTGTGAGATGTCCTCATGTGTGACCTTTGTGAAGGCAAGTGCCAATTTGTACCCAAGTTACCAATATTGTGGCAAAAGTGGGAATGAAGCATTTAGGGGTCAAATTGGGCAAAGAAGTGTAGAAGTGGCCTATGTGAGGTCTAAATAGCCTAACTAAGTCATGGTTAGGGTCTTATGGTGTTTGAACAATAATTTTTGAACCAAAATCCCAAAGGTTGTAACAAGTTGTCAATGTTGTCATTCACAACATTGACAACATTTGTGCAAGGGAGCATTTTCGAGTAAGATGGTTATGTAACTATATGAAACCATTGAATTAGGCATCAGATCAACTATAAGAGGCCTCCATCGATCTGTGCAAAAGGTTGGGGGGAAAAACATTTGGAATTAAGAAGATTTGTAGAGTAACACGGTTTTAGTGAATTCTTGAGTTTTTTTGTTTCTTTGTTTTCAGTTGATTAATGGATTAGATAGCTCGCAGTGTCTATTGGAAAAGTTAGTACAAGTTGTTTTTTTATTCTGTGTTGTGTTTTTTTTGAGTTTTGAAGCATTCCAACTAGTTTGTTAATTCTTTTGTTAAGTACCCTATCATTGGTTTGAACCAGGCAGGTTGAACAAATGGAGTCTTAGCTCATCATTCCATTGTCAATTTTGTACGGGCTCTTGGAATGGGTGAGGAGACTCCATGTACTATATGTTTGGAAGGAGGGGCCCTGGGAAGCTCATTTTCTATGTTTGCAATGATATCCTAGGTGAGTCAGTTGAGCACAGTTAGGGATGACAAATCATTACAAGAAGATTACAACAAGTTGAATGCATTGGTTGCTTCAACTAAAATCTCATGGAGAGGTAGACACACATCTAAAGAAGCCCCAAGTCAAATTAGAAGATTGGGTGAGTTTCTTTGGCTGCTAAGAAAACAAACTCTTAGTCAGACTGTCCAAGTTGTGTCAAAATACTTGTTTTCAGGCATGGCTGTAGCAGTTGGTGTACAAAAAATCTAGGAGGAGAAGACCTTAGATATCTTGGAGTTCTCAATAAAGGGCATCTGAATCCTAAGCCCTTTAGGTGGCTTAATATAAACAAAAAGGCTTGACAAAGGCCTAATTGCTAGCAGCCTATTTTTGGGTGCAATTGGCATGGTTTGATGAACTGGATTGAAGTACTGATGAAAAGTATAGGTGAAGGAGTAATATTGAAACCAATAGAGGTCCTAGTGGCCAGCCTCTCCATGGAGTAAAGTTCTAGTTGAATGTGTTTCAATTTGTGAAGACAAGACTAGGAGTGTCCTAGTAGCTAGATTGGTATTGAGCAGAGTTCGTTGTATTTCTTGTTGGTGTGCACTAGTTGAAGGAGTGGGATCTTGGGTAGAGATACCTAAAGAGTGTAGGGATAGTTAAGTACCCTATCAAGTCAAAACATTGGCCTAAAGAGACCCTAGTGAAGGATAGGGAGTGAGCAAGACAAAGTGTTACATCAATTAACAAGATCATTTTTTGGTAATTGTGTACATTATCATGTTGTCTTTACAGTGACTGTCCTCATTTGTTGAAGAAGAAAAGCATTAATGTGGTTCAATAGCAATACATTCAAGTGGAAATTACACAAGGGAATATCACTATGAGATGTCCTAAGTGTGACTGTCCTTGTCACAAATGAGGACATCTCACAGTGACTGTCCCTTGTGTAATTGCCACTTGAATGAGGACAGTCACTGTAAAGACAACATGATAATGTACACAAGTACCGTGAAGGTAGTCGCAAGTTAGGGCTGTTTCATTGCATACCCGAAACAATGAAGACATTACAGTCCACAAAACGTTTGTGCTTGAAAGATGAACAAATAAAATTAAACTTCTAAATAACCAAAGCCGCTAACAATAAATTCAACACAGATATGTCCTCATTTCTGGGTATTTTAGCTCTCTAACAGCTGAATACCAGATTACATAATAATGACAAAAGAAAAATAAACCCAACGTACTCAGAAATTGTAGCTGTGATTTCGCGGAGGGAATCTCTCTCGGTGCTGTTGAAAACACAAATGACAACGTTCTTGTTTTTTTTGCCCTTATATCCCGATGTGATTTCGCGGAGGGTTACGGTGCTGTTGAAAACACAAATGACAACGTTCCTTTTTTTTTTTGCCCTTATATCCCAACAACATCGCAATTGCAAGTTAGGGCTGTTTCACTGCATACCCGAAACAATGAAGACGTTACGGTCCACAAAATGTTTGTGCTTGAAAGATGAACAAATAAAATTAAACTTCTAAATAACCAAAGCCGCTAACAATAAATTCAACATAGATATGTCCTCATTTCTGGGTATTTTAGCTCTCTAACAGCTGAATACCAGATTACATAATAATGACAAAAGAAAAATAAACCCAACGTACTCAGAAATTGTAGCTGTGATTTCGCGGAGGGTTACGGTGCTATTGAAAACACAAATGACAACGTTCTTGTTTTTTTTGCCCTTATATCCCGATGTGATTTCGCGGAGGGTTACGGCGCTGTTGAAAACACAAATGACAACGTTCTTATTTTGTTTGCCCTTATATCCTGATGTGATTTCGCGGAGGGTTACAGCGCTGTTGAAAACACACATGACAACGTTCCTTTTTAATTTTGCGCTTATATCCCGACAACGTCATAATTGCGACAGTGAAAAATGTATTGTTGTCGCAAATTGCGACGGTGTCAGGCTATATTTGAAAAAAAAAGGGCAAAACCGCATGACATTTGCCTGCCGTCGCAAATGGCCGTCGCAATTTCACCCCAAATGTATTAGTGAAAGGTAATGAGAAAATAGACAAGGTTAGGGTTTTGGACATGAAAAAAAAAATTGAAACCCACTTTTAAAATAGATAAACCCTATTTTCTCACAATTGCAGCAGGAAAAAGCCATATTCAAAGAAGTTTTTTCTTTATCAAGAAAACTAACCACCACAGATCACCACTCGTATGTATCTATTCCTACTTGAAAAATGCATTCCCCTCAATAGGCGATGTTCAATGGGATGTCAAAAAACTAGTTATCATGCAAATTGGTGATTTCATAAAGAGTTTAGGTCAAAACTTTGAAGCAGTAATGGATGATTATTTTGGGATTTTCAAAGAAAGAATGTAGAAGAGAAGCAAGATACCTCTACATTTAGTGGAACAATACAAAGATGATATTTTTTATGGTGGACACTGACTCCACTCTTATTAAGGTAGTTGAACCAAGAACTGCATGGTTTCCACCTATGGATTATGAACTTGACATTAACTGTGCATCTAGGTCAATAAAGGCACTACTAGAAGAGCCCAAAGACAAGAAGGCAACTAGGTTTGGAACCTATGAGGAAGAAAAGATAATAATTAAGATGGATTTAGTCAGAGTAAATGTTGGAAGAAAATAAAAGAAAATGATGGATACTTTGGTGAAAAATTTTGGTGATGATGAAGAAGCAGAGAAGCCGGTTGAAGAAGCAACCAAGGAACAATTGTTGATCGGTAATAGTGAACATGATGAAGACACTGAGTTAGACAAATAAATACAAGAATCACCCATGAAGGCAACAAAAGGAAAAAGGAAATAGGCCAATACCCCCACATGAGTAAGGACAAGATCCTCTATAGGTGTTTCCCCACCTTTCAAACATGGAGTTGTAAGAATCACAAGGCCAACATAGACAAATACATACCAAAAGAAGATAGGTACTCAAGCATCTACCGAGTTACCTAAGATGAGGAGAAAATTAATAATAGGTAAAATGACATAGATTCTGATGAAGAGGATAATAGTCAATTTAAGGTAGTTGTAAACAAGGCACAATCAATTGACAAGATGGTAAAGAACATAAAAGAAACGAGAAGACTAGGTTACCCTAAAATGAATTGGTATGTACATATGTCTACCAAGGATCAGGAAAAACTGGAGGAAGCAATCATCAGCATGAAGATTAAGTATAAATTATTACCAGTTGAATTTTTGAATTATATTCCAAAAGAGATATATGATAAGGTATCAACAAGGTGGACTTATGTCTTGCATACTAAGAAGAAGATGACGGGAAGATCATTGATTTTGGCAATGCCAAACCTATCTGTTACAAATATTGATGAAATTATGAAAGAATATGCCAAAAAATTCTTAATGAAAGGAAGAGAAATGAACATTCTATAGGGAAAACTTGAAGAAGTGGATGGGGAGAGTAAAGAAAAATAGACAAAAATTTTGAAGTCCAAGGTTGAAGCAAAACAAACTGCACTTCTAGTTATCCCCAAGAAAGGTGTCATAGGATGTGGCAATGGTGTACATTTTGATGATGTTAATTTTATTTCATAGAGGCCAATTGAAGAACCCATACACATATCAGAAACTGAGCAACCAGAAGATGATACATATGCAAAAGATTTTTATCCTGTTGGATACACCGAGAAAGAGGATACACCCGAGCAGTTAGTCATTACTGAGAATGATGAAGTGTTAATTGAAGATATCACTGAAGGTGATCCTGATGATGAATTGAAGGAAGATGAAGATGTTACTACTATTATTTATAACACTGATGAAGACAAGACTATCAAGGCAGCTACAACACAAATACCGAGTAACTTATCAATTTTGGTGCAAGCCATAGACATTGCTACACAAGAGTGACTTGAGGAGAACACACCTGAGCAATAGATGGATATTACCAAAGAGAAGGGTGAAAAAGGAAACAAGGAGACCATCGAGCCTGAAACTAAAGAGGCAGAAGGAAAAGGAACATAAACTAAAGAAAATGTAGATGAGTCTACAACAGGTACAAGGCCAAAATCCCAAGGACCTCAGACTGAAGGAATAGAAAAAGGGTAAGACAAGGAGGAAACTGTCTCCACCAAGGAATCAAAGTTGAATCTAGATTTGAAGGCTCTAGTTCCATATGGGCAATCCCCTACATCTAGTAAGAAGGAGAATAAAAAGAAGAAGAAACATGGAAAAGGTCTTGTCACCCTGGATGAAGTCATAGAGATACTTGCATGTGACCCAAGAACCTTAGACCCCGAAGCTCTCAGGAGATATGGATAATTATGCACCAGGAAAGCAGCTTAGGAGAAGCTGAGGCAATAGATTAAGCATAAACAGGTGCTTGAAGATGTGAGAGAGATATTAATTTAGGTTTTACCTGATGTTAATGTTGATGAGGAAACTCTCATCATTAACTAGCTTGCTACTCTTACTTGGCACATCAATTCTCCCAATGTTGATGCTGAAAAGAAAATTGAAGAGAGAGAAAGTCCAAAATATAGTTCAAAATAGTAGAGAAAGTCATCCAAGTTGTGGCAATTCATAAGGTGAAGTTATCTGAAACTATAACTAAAATAGAAACTCACATTCAGTAGATACTCACCACTTTGAAAAAGCTTTGCACTTCAGAGTCATTTACTGCAGATATAACAAAAAATTTGAAGAAGCTAGATGATGATCTACAGAAGAGTACAAAAAGCTTGATAACATACCTCAATGCATTCAAATCACACTATGAAAAGGTCAAGCATATACCCATATGGGGTTAAGAAATGAGCTCAAAAGAGAAGAAGACAAAATAAAGGATCAAACAACTGAGTTGCAAGAAAAGTTGTTACCACACATTGAGGTGATGCAGGGGCATGTAAAGAAAGCCAAGGATCTAGTAGCTACTCCTGAGCTATTAGTTTTAGATCACATATTCAACATGCATGCCCAAGTTGGTTTGGAGCAGATTGCCTTACAATTTGAAAGAGGAATGGGAAAACCTCTTAGCCAACTTGAAGAAAACCCATCAAAACATTTTTGTTAAGATGTAAGTATATAAAATTTTTGGAATTGTTACCAAACAAGGGGGAAGATATGTATACTTACAAGGGAGAAGACATGTATAGTTAGTATGTATACTTACTAAGGCATATAGACAGGGGGAGTCTACAATTTTGAAGTGTATATAGTTTTGAAGTTTTGAAAATTTTGTTTAAGGCATACATATGTGTTTTTGTCACTAATTCCAAAGGGGGAGAATGTTATTTTATATGTTGTCATTAGTGTCACACATACAGTCGATAAAGGAAGCAAAAAAGCTAGTCGGTCAATACACTATGTATAGTAATCGAGAAGAGCACAAGGAAGAATATCATATTAACCGAACACAGTCATGACCGAGCACTCATACCAAGCTAGATGATTATCGAGCATCGAGTACACTTATAACCAAGAATTTATATATGCTAAGTGTCAATAATTTACCGAGTGATGAATGCAGTGTATACTAAGAAAAATAGGAAAGACATAAAAGTTTGTAATGGCATAGAATTAAAGATAAATGGTTTATATCGAGCTAGAAAATAGTTTACAAAGATTGAGAAGAAGATTAAATATGGATGTAATAATTTAAATATTGATGATCTCTATGTAATGATATTCTAGATTATTCATTTGGATCGTAGATCTTAGGTTTTCTAGATGATGTCATAACCCTAATTAGGTCAAAATATTTTGATATAAGAATTGTCAAGATGTCATTTTTACAAGGACCACACATGAAGTAGCTACCAATACAAACATCTAGAGACTAAACAAGGTTGTGAAGTTAAAGTATTAACAAACCATTCAAGGATTGAATCAGTATCACAACAGAAGGCTACCGAGCAGAATTCAAAGAAGAAATCTATCACATCAAGGTGATAACAGTTAATTACTTATCATATTTGAAATCAAGAAAAGTAAGTTGCTACATATAGATAAATTCTAATGTTACTTTCTAACAATTATAGCAGACTTAAATCTCTTAACAGAGTAGACCTAACAAGTCTTTTTTTAAATCTCTTAACCGAGTGCACACTTAAGAGTGTTTCTTAAATCCTTTAACTAGGTAGATCCTCACAGATATTTATTGTTTCTCCTAATAGGGTAAGATCATCAGAAGTGATCAAACATTGTATCCTTAACCAACAAAATTTATTATTGCAGTTAGTGAAGCTTTATGGGTGACATCCCTATCACATTTTGTACCTTCTAACAAGGGTTTCTACGATACCAAAATACTTGTGTATTTTGTATGAAGTTTCATGGATGTTTAAATGTTAGATTAGAAATCTTTTCATATTTTTAGTAATGTTATGAATGGATGAAAAGATAACATGTCAGTCGGTTAATGAATTACATTGTTATAAGGATTCATTTGAAAAAGTTTTTGAGGTTACCGTTTCACCCCTCCCCTCTCAGTAACTCACCTTTCTATAATCCCAACACAATTAACATAGGTAGAATTGAAAAGCAAGTCCACTTACATTTACATCTATTTCAAGAGTAAAGATAATTAAATATTTTAAAATTGCACAATCATTCTCTTTTGAAAGATATGTCAAGATGCAAAACAACACTTATAACACTATTAGGGAAAAATAAGAGGCACACTTACACTTATTGGTCATTCAAACAAGTGCCAAACAAATTGGCAGTCATGTACTTTTCCATTTAAACTAACTACACACTCTATCAACTACCTTCTACCAAATATTGTAAAATGAACTTCCAGGTAATGCTTGCTTTACTATTGGTCATATTGTATTCAATAAATTTTCTCATGTTAACATGTACCTTTAATTATCTACTATGATTTATACTACTATTCTAACACCAATGTTCAAACAAGTTACACAGAAAACTACATAGATCTACCAAGATGTTCTATGTATCCATCTTTTGTTTGCTTCAAATTATGATATATCAAATGCTTGCACAACACAAAGTTTCTCTCTATTACAGTCATCAAATCTCTACCACCAAAGCATGTATTTATGATCACTATAAATTTCATTCCTACACAAATAGATGCTAACTTTCCTCTTAATGCAATTATGTTTTTTATATATTTAAATAATATCATGAAATTGACTATAGTTATAATCAACTACTACACTTTTGATCCCTTTCATTATATTTCCACATTTTAGGGTGTTTCTAAAATATAGTTTAACCATATTGGTTATTGAGAGCTTCAATATTTATCTAAATAATTTTGAATCACCTTTTCTGATTGTCACCAAATTATTTTTTGTAGCTTCCTTCAGTATGCAGTTACAATTATGCAAAGTATTATGACAAATGGTTTTTACATATCACCATGTAAATATTTGTTTTCCTTCTATGTTCAATCACACCTCAAGCATCTCAAACAAATGTATGTACTACTATGTATAGCTTTGTTAGAATAACTGAGAGGGGGGGTGAATCAGTTATCCAGTGTCCCAATACAAAATGTATAATCCAAAACAAATTTCTTTTATTTATGCTCGTCAGTAAGAAAAATAAATCTTACTGTCTATGCTTTTACCGATTACCAGTCTAATACTTATAACTGTTTACCGATAAAATCTAATATGTAACATGCAAAGTATGATAACAAACAAATATCATAATCAACACATAACACGAGATTTAACGTGGAAACCCTATAAAGGGAAAAACCACCTGGGACCGGCAACCCAAAATTGTTCACTCTTCTGAAGTGAGGTCGATTAAGACCCAACCCTGTTAAAGGTTACAAACACACTGTCAGGTGTGACCTTGTTAGAGGATTTTAGACTAGAAGTTATCATCCAACTAGCATTCACTATGGGGTTGACAGGATAACAATGTTCATTCTATGAATGATACATCACAAGACTTTCAGAGTCCACTCGGTTAAGAGATTTAGACTGTATACAATGGTTAAATATGTAACAGTAAAATGAACTGCCTTAATAAAACTTCAATTGTAGATTACAGATCAATATTTAGTTCATTCAAATCTTTCTGATCAATAATTCACTTCAGATTCAATACTGTATCAACTTACTATCTGTCGGTAACTGCTCTCTATAGCTCGGTAATTGCTCTACAGCTCAATTCTCACTAACCAGTTGATGAAAAATTGTCATTGATGTCAAAAGATTGATGTCTATTATTGATGAATATGAATGTTATGATACAAATAGCATGAAGAATATGAACATCTGAAGTATATGTTACGTATGATATACATGACAAATCTATAGCATAAGAATATATATATATATATATATATATATATATATATATATATATATATATATATATATATATATATATATATATATATATATATATATATATATATATATATATATAAAGATGACAGCATATAGATAACTACATATAGATATCCAGCATATTCACATAGATGATTACATATGCAAAATAAAATGAGAACAGACAGTCACCGTTCCAGTCAATACCAATAAAAGTTGCAGAGGAATTTGAATAGAGAATACACAGATAATATGTATGTGGACAAAGAACGTAACAGCAAATCCTAATAGAGAATATATGCAGCAAGATAGAGGGAAGGTAACTACAGGTTATGGAGGCAATGTCTATTAGAATAATAACAGTCGACCCCAGCAGCCTCTTTGAATATAAGTATCAAAGATTTATTAACGGCAGGGTGAAAATTGTTTCAAAAGAAAATCTGAATATTATACGGTATTCAAAGATATCCACACAAAGACAGCATACTTATGATGATTTGCAGTGGATGATATTTGCAGCAAATAATATAAGGCGGCAGTTCTTACTGTAGACATGTATGCATTCAAAATAGAGGCAATTTATACACATATTAATAGCAGCCATTTATGAACGGCGCGCACACACACACACACACACACAGACATATATATATATATTATTAAATATATAAACAGTGGTCATACGTATGATATGAAGAATATATTGTCAAATATATTAAAGACTTTAATTATCAAAGATTATCAAAAGGATGCCGAAAAATATAGTCGACAGCAATATAGATTTTATCAAAGGTAAATATCAGTGGTTCGATGGTTCAAAATAGCAGGTTGAAGAAGTGTTAACAGTTGCAGCAGACTTATGTATTATCAAAGGTGTGTGTTATATGCAGCGATCAATATATATATATATATATATATATATATATATATATATATATATATATATATATATATATATATATATAGTGATAGAGAGTATGAATTGAAGTTTTGAAAGTATATTGAAAATTTATAAATAGAGACGTATATGTTTGAAGACAATATATTTTATATATGGATAGCATTATACAGCAATATATTTTATGGCAAGATCAAATATGACAAGTGGTTAATACAGACAAAATAGCATACATGCAACAAAAATGAATATTATCAAAGGTTGAGTATATAAAGTCATCGAAGCATTGAAGAGTCTTGATATGCGATAAAAGACACATATTTTATTAACAAATATCATTTAGTTTGGTAATAAAGGGCCACTTCTATTAAAAAGATAATTTGAAATTAATTAACAATAATAATATTTTTAAAGAGGCACCTGTTTGTAAAAGGTTACAACTTTTTAAAAATGAATATATATATATATATATATATATATATATATATATATATATATATATATATATATATATATATATATATATATATATATATATATATATATATATATATATATATATATATATATATATATATATATATATATATATATATATATATATATATATATATATATATATATATATATATATATATATATATATATATATATATATATATATATATATATATATATTCAATTAATTGTTTTGAAAAAAATAAGTCAGCATATGAAAGAAAAAAAAGGGAAGAGTAGTGAGTGAATAAAGAGAAAATAATTAAAGGTTTATATATTCAGAATTTTATCTGACATATATATATTATGAATATACATTCATAAAGACATATTTTTGAAAATAAGAGGAAAGCTATTGGCTGACTTAGAGAGATCAGATTGTGTCCATCATCAGTTGAATTAGCAATAGCATTCAGGAGGAAGAAATTTTGAAAGTAGAAGAGTTGGTGCTCAGAATCAGACAAGGGGAGTTGGTGCTTCCAGTAGGTCGGTGCCTGCGAAGTGTGGGAGTTGGAGCTTCCAATGAGTCGGTGCTCATGAATTTAGAGGTTGGAGCCTCTAGTAGGTTGGTGCCTACAAACATTGTAAAAGAACAATACTATATAAAAAGAAAATTATTTTTGTGGTTTATTCCCATATTGGGTTTCCACGTCAAATTTGTGTTCATGTGCATAATTGAATTTGAAGTTATTATTGAATAAAAGTTTTAAATTTAAAATTGTTATTATACTAATTCACCCCCCCCCCTCTCAGTATAATCATGTGCTCTTCAATTGGTATCAGAGCGGGTTCCTTCTATATAGCTTAAGAGCTTGAAGGTAGATCCAAAGAGCACAAATGGCTAAAAGTTTTCAAAACAAGACACCAATTTTTGATGGGACGAACTATGCATTTTGGAGTATAAAGATGGAAGCTTATTTAAATGCTATTGGATTTGATGTTTGGTAATCAATACTAGATGGTTATACACCACCAACGAACCCACCAACAGATGCAGCCAGAAAAAGGAAAAGTGAGAATAATGCCAAAGCAAAATATGCTATTTTATGTAATCTTGCCGACTCGGAGTTTACAAAAGTTATGCATTGTAAATCTGCAAAGGACATATGGGATAAGTTGAAAAATATTTATGAAGGGACTGACAATGTAAAGAAGGCCAAACTTCAAACTCACCGAAGCACATTCGAAAGTTTGAAAATGAAGGAAGATGAAGACATAGCCTCATTTCTCTCTCGTGTTGATGAAGTGGTTAATGCAATAAAATCCCTTGGAGAAGAAGTAGAAGAATAGCTAGTAGTTGAAAAAATCTTGAGATCCCTACCCATTAGATTTGATTCTAAAGTGTCAGCAATCGAAGAGAGAAAAGATCTAGATAGTCTTACTAAAGATGAGCTACATGGAATCCTTACTACCTATGAAATGAGAATTGGAGGCAAGGAGTCTAAAAAGGAAATATCTTTTAAAGTTTCCAAAAAGGGTAAGAATAAAAAACAAATTTCAAGTGATAGTTCATGCAGTGAAACTGATGAAGCCAAAGCCCATTTCTTAAGAAAATTGAAAAAGGGAAGTGGAAAGTATAAAGGGAAGTTTCCTTTCAAATGTTTCAATTGTGGAAAGATAGGACACTATGCCTCAAAATGCCCTCAAAATAATGATGACTCAAGTGAAGATGAAAAATAAGCATACACAAAGACGAAATGGAAAAGTAACAACAAGTTTAATAAGAAGAAAAGATATCAAAACAAAAATAAAAAGAGTTTTTATTCAAAAAAGGATAGCTCTTCAGATGAAAGCAACGAAGAATGCCCAAGTGATGATGAGGATGAGATTCTATTCATGGCTGAAGCAATCTCCAATGATAGTTATGAAGAAGAGGAAAATGAATCAGGTAATGAGGAAGAAGATGTTGATCTCCAAGAAGAACTTCATTATGCATATAAACAAAATGCAAGACTAAAAAGAAAACTTATAAAACTCAAAGAGGAAGCTACGAAAGTAGTAGAAGAATCAGAACAAACAATTGAAGATTTGAAGAATCAATTAGAAGAAGCTAAACAAGTTGAAACTAATTTAAAACTAGAAATTGAAAAATTAGAAAGAGAGTTGAAGGAATGCACCATTAATAATCTCAAATTTGAAAAAAGTTCAGAAAAACTAAATGATATCATTGATAGTCAAAGATCTTCTTTCAACAAAACAGGTGTTGGTTTTGAAGGAAATTCAAACACTAATAATACATTCAAAGGCTTCATAAAAGAAGGAAGCAAATCATTTATAAATGAATCATTAAAAGAAAACAAGCCTAAAGAAAATAAAGAAGTTGATAAAACTAGTCATAATTTTCATGGTTATTGCTATTCTTGGAATTGTTATGGTCATAAAGCACTAGAATGTAGAACATCTAAACAAAATATGACGGAATGGAAAAGGCCATATTATAGACAGCATTCTTCTTACCTATTTCATGGATATTGCTACTCTTGTAACAAATTTGGTCATAAAGCTCTAAACTGCAGAAGCAAAGTGAAGAATATTCATAATTTCAGTACACAAAATCCTTTTGCTCCATTGGTTAATTATGATATTTTATGTTCAAAGTGTAACAATTTTGGACATGCTGCCCACAATTGTAGAACAATCTTTCCTACAAATCAAGCAAAGAAAGAAGATCTTCCCAAAAAGAAAGTATGGAAAAAGAAAGAAAAATCGCTATTTGTTCAAATAGCTCTACATGCTCAAAATAAAAAGGGCTGGTGGTACGTTGATGGTGGATGCTCTAGACACATGACAGGGGACAAAAGCAAATTCATCTCTTTTGAACCAGCAAATGGAGGATCAGTAAGATTTGGTGACAACTCAAAATGATACATAAAAGGAAAAGGAACTCTTAGTCTAGATCATGGTAAAACAAAAACAGCTGATGTTTGGTACGTAAAAGGATTAAAGGAAAACTTACTAAGTGTAAGTCAGCTTTGTGATCAAGGGCATAATGTGACATTTTATCTTAAAGGTTGTGAAATTAAAAAGGATGGAAAATTAATAGCTAATGCTTGTAGGACTGCAAACAATTTGTATGTTTTACAAGAAATGAATGATGAAAAATGTTTCTTTGTACAAGAAGATGAAAATTGGCTATGGCACAAAAGATTAGGACACTTGAACTTTGATAACATTGTCAAAATCAGTCATAAAGGAGCTGTAAGAGATATACCAAAGCTATAAAAACCTACAAATATCATTTGCAAACAATGCCAACTAGGGAAGCAAACAAGAAGCACATTCAAAACCAAGGAATATTCTACATCAAAACCACTTGAGCTTATTCATTCAGACCTTTGTGGTCCAACCAGGACAAAAAGCCTACAAGGAGAAAAATATTTTATATTATTTATTGATGACTATTCTAGGATGACTTGGGTAGCTTTCCTAAAAGAAAAATCAGAAGCGCTTGACAAATTTAAAGCTTTCAAAGAACTAGTTGAAAACGAAATGGATGCAAAAATAAAATGCCTTAGAACGGATAGAGGTGGAGAGTTTACTTCTCATGAATTTGATGAATATTGTGAAAAGAATGGTATAAAAAGACAACTTTCAGCACCTAGAACTCCCCAACAAAATGGGGTTGTAGAACAAAAGAATAGAACTATTCAAGAAATGGCAAGGGAAATGCTAAATGAATCTAAAATAGCTGATTCCTTTTGGAAGGAGGCAGTACATACAGCAGTCCACATTTTGAATTGGGCACAAATAAGAGTAAATCATGATAAGACACCTTATGAGCTATGGAAAGGGAGACTAGCATCAGTCAGGTATTTCAGAATTTTTGGAAGTACATGCTATATAAGACAGGATGAAGATGACTTGGGAAAATTTGAAGCTAGAGCAAATGAAGGAATCTTTCTTGGATATTCTTCCAAGAGTAAAGCATATAGATGTTATAATAAGAGACTTCACAAAATTGTAGAAAGTACAAATGTAAAGATAGATGAAGAAAAACCATTTGAAAAGATAAATGATGAAATGCCAAGCATATGTGAAGAAATAGAAGATCCTAAAGATGAAGAAGAACTAGAGCAAGAAGTTTCAAAAACCCCTTCAAAAACAAAAACACCAGCAAAGACTCCATCAAAATTTGTTCAAAGAAACCATCCTGAAGACTTGATTCTTGGAGACCCAGATAAAGAAGTCCAAACAAGAAGGAAATTTGTCAATACTACTGAAAGTGCACATATTTGTCTTTTATCCAGAATAGAACCAAGAGACTTCAAAGAAGCAAGTGAAGACAAGTTTTGGGTGAAAGCAATGGAAGAAGAATTAAATCAGATTGAAAAGAATAATACTTGGGAAATAGTTCCAAGACCAAAAGACAAAAATGTCATAGGAACCAAATGGGTGTTCCAAAATAAAATGAATGAAAATGGAGAGGTCACAAGGAACAAAGCTAGACTAGTTTGTAAAGGCTATGCTCAAGTAGAAGGAGTAGATTTTGAAGAGACATTTGCCCCAGTCGCAAGATTAGAAGCAATCCGGATGTTCTTAGCATTTGCAAGTCATAAAGCATTCAAGGTCTACCAAATGGATGTTAAATCAGCTTTCTTAAATGGAGACTTAGAAGAGGAAGTGTATGTTGAATTGCCTAAAGGATTTACATATTTAGAAAAAGAAAATCATGTATGTAGACTTAGAAAAGCACTTTATGGGCTAAAACAAGCTCCAAGAGCTTGGTATTCAAGATTGGACAGGTATCTTCTAGATCAAGGTTTCAAAAGAGGTATGGCAGATAGTAATCTATACATCAAATCTGAAAATAACAAACTTTTGGTGGTAGTAGTATATGTGGATGACATAATATTTGGAGGAGCAAGTGACAAAATGTGTAAAGAATTTTTGATGAATATGCAACAAGAATTTGAGATGTCCATGCTTGGTGAATTATCTTCTTTCTTGGATTGCAAATTGAGCAAACAGATAAAGGAATATTCATTTCTCAAAGTAAGTATATTAAAGAAATATTGAAAAAGTTTGGGATGGAAGATTGTAATCCAGTCAGCACTCCCATGGTTACAGGATGCAAGCTTAGCAAGATGGATGAATCTCCCAACGTCAATCAAGCTCTATATAGATCTATGATAGGAAGTTTGTTGTACTTAATAGCCACAAGACCTGACATTCTGCAAGCAGATGTTGTTGTAGCTAGATTTCAAGCAATACCAAAAGAAACCCATGTTCTAGCAGTTAAAAGAATATTGAAGTACCTAAGAGGCACTATGGATCTTGGTTTATGGTATCGAAGAGGAAAAGACTTTTCACCCACAGCCTATACAGATGTTGATTTAGGAGGCAATATTGATGATAGAAGAAGTACGAGTGGAGGAGCATTCTTCCTTGGTAACAGTCTAGTTTCATGGTTAAGCAAGAAACAAGGATCAGTAACTCTATCTACTGCGAAAGCTGAGTATGTTGCAGTAGTTGCAAGTTGTACACAAGTGCTTTGGCTGAAGCAAACACTAGGAGATATCAAGATTGATTTTGAGAATCCCATTCCCATTTTTTGTGATAATACAAGTGCAATCAGAATTTCAAAGAATTCAGTCATGCATTCCAAAACAAAGCATATTTCAATCAAATACCACTTCTTGAGAGAACAAGTACTTGAGAAGCAAGTCAAGTTGGAATACATCAATATGAAGGAACAATTAGTGGATATCTTTACAAAACCATTTCCAAAGGAAACTTTTGAGTACCTAAGGGAGAAATTGGGAGTACTATCACTCTCATCCATTCATTGAAGATTTCATTAGAAGCATGTGTTCAGGGGGAGCTAGTCTCTAGCCCTGGGGACTCTTTTCCATTGATGACAAAGGGGGAGAGATAGAAGATGAAGGGAATAGTGAACTAAGGGGGAGCCTTGCACAATTAATATATTTGAGAAGTTGCCATCAATGACAAAGGGGGAGATTGATGAAAAATTGTCATTGATGTCAAAAGATTGATGTCTATTATTGATGAATATGAATGTTATGATACAAACAGCATGAAGAATATGAACATCTAAAGTATATGTTACATACGATATACATGAAAAATTTATAGCATAAGAATATATATATATATATATATATATATATATATATATATATATATATATATATATATATATATATATATATATATATATATATATATATATATATATATATATATATATATATATATATATATATATAAAGATGATAGCATATAGATAACTACATATAGATATCCAGCATATTCACATAGATGATTACATATGCAAAATAAAATGAGAACAGACAGTCACCGTTCCAGTCAATACCAATAAAATTTGCAGAGGAATTTGAATAGAGAATACACAGATAATACGTATGTGGACAGAGAACGTAATAGAAAATCCTAATAGAGAATATATGCGGCAAGATAGAGGGAAGGTAATTACAGGTTATGGAGGCAATGTCTATTAGAATAATAACAGTCGACCCCAGTAGCCTCTTTGAATATAAGTATCAAAGATTTATTAACGGCAGGGTGAAAATTGTTTCAAAAGAAAATCTGAATATTATACAGTATTCAAAGATATACACACAAAGACAGCATACTTACGATGATTTGCAGTGGATGATATTTGCAGCAGATAATATAAGGTGGCAGTTCTTACTGTAGACGTGTATGCATTCAAAATAGAGGCAATTTATACACATATTAATAGCAGCCATTTATGAACGGCACACACATATGTATATATTATTAAATATATAAATAGTGGTCATACGTATGATATGCAAAATATATTGTCAAATATATTAAAGACTTTAATTATCGAAGATTATCAAAAGGATGCTGAAAAATATAGTCGACAGCAGTATAGATTTTATCAAAGGTAAATATCAGTGGTTCAATGGTTCAAAATAGCAGGTTGAAGAAGTGTTAACTGCTGCGGTAGACTTATGTATTATCAAAGGTGTGTGTTATATGCAGCGATCAATATATATATATATATAGCGATAGAGAGTATGAATCGAAGTTTTGAAAGTATATTGAAAATTTATAAATAGAGACGTATACGTTTGAAGATAATATATTTTATATATGGATAGCATTATACAACAATATATTTTACGGCAAGATCAAATATGACAAGTGGTTGATACAGATAGAATAGCATACATGCAGCAAAAATGAATATTATCAAAGGCTGAGTATATAAAGTCATCGAAGCATTGAAGAGTCTTGATATGCGATAAAAGACACATATTTTATTAACAAATATCATTTAGTTTGGTAATAAAGGGTCGCTTCTATTAAAAAGATAATTTGAAATTAATTAACAATAATAATATTTTTAAAGAGGCACCCGTTTGTAAAAGGTTACAACTTTTTAAAAATGAATATATATATACTCAATTAATTGTTTTGAAAAAAATAAGTCAGCATGTGAAAGAAAAAAAAGGGAAGAGCAGTGAGTGAATAAAGAGAAAATAATTAAAGGTTTATATATTCATAATTTTATCTGACATATATATATTATGAATATACATTCATAAAGACATATTTTTGAAAATAAGAGGAAAGCTATTGGCTGACTTAGAGAGAGCAGATTGTGTCCATCATCAGTTGAATTAGCAACAACATTCAAGGGGAAAAAATTTTGAAAGCAGAAGAGTTGGTGCTCAAAATCAGACAATTGGAGTTGGTGCTTCCAGTAGGTCGGTGCCTACGAAGTGTAGGAGTTGGAGCTTCCAGTGATTCAATGCTCATAAATTTAGAGGTTGGAGCCTCTAGTAGGTTGGTGCCTACAAACATTGTAAAAGAACAATATTATATAAAAAGAAAATTATTTTTGTGGTTTATTCCCATATTGGGTTTCCACGTCAAATTTGTGTTCATGTGCATAATTGAATTTGAAGTTATTATTGAATAAAAGTTTTAAATTTAAAATTGTTATTATACTAATTCACCCCCCCCCCTCTCAGTATAATCATGTACTCTTCACTAGTATGATCAGAATGCATGAAACCTTATTCACGCAATAATCCTACAGCATCTTCTTCTTCTTGGCATTTTCATAAAGAGATTTTGTTCTCTTATATAGATGAGTAAATTGTTTTCTTATCCACCATCAGATTTTTCCGCTTAATCATATTCATAGATTTTGTTGCTTAAACTTTCTCAGTACTTGTGTCAATAACACATTTCAATCTACTTCGTTAGATCTTCTTTGAATTTTGTCAGTCGTTGATCTGCGTAAAAAACATTATTTGTTACCTTGATGTTATACTCTTGCCAGCTCATCAATCTTATCGGCTAAACTAAACATTTAATCCATTCTGTTCCGCTCGGTTAACAAAGAAATGCTTTATTTACCGACAACACTGCTTTGTGTCTTTCAGCTCTATACTCCATTATAGATGAATGCAACATAATGAAGTCAGTATCATCAAGTCATAGAATCATCAAAAATTTACTCAATGTGTTCCTTATCCTCATCTGTCATGTACATCTTTCCTCATGTAGATTTCTCTGTTCTTCATCTCTTTTCCACTTTTCTTCAGATGTCTCGGTGTAGTAACTTACAAGATAAGTGCTGTCAAACTAGTTGACATCAATGACAACATAATACTAATTTAATCATATTACATGTCTAATCAGCAACTTCTCAGTGATCTTGTAATCATAGATCCTTCAATCAAATTGCAAATCAGTTGTAGTCCAACAATCTCTCCCTTTGGCATTGATGGAAACTTCAAGTAATATGAAATGTACCATACACATACCAAACATACATTCTACAACTTTGTAAACAAATGTTGTAAGTCGAATAGACTTAATATGTTTAATCACTACGTTACTAACCAGCATTGACTAATACAGCTTCTGTTCTTTGTAACTGATCTTCAATACTCTCCCTTAGATAATTATCATCAGTGCTTGTTCTGTTTCATTTCATATGTATATCTCTCCCCTTTTCATTTCATATTTTTATCTCTCCCTTTGACAGCAATGCCAAAGAAACAAATAAACAATCAGCTCTGTAGTAGCCAAGTAACTCTTTGTGGTGTTCAGTACTTCCTCTGTATCTTTGTATACTGATTTCTCATTGGTTTAAGTTATCAAACTTAATCACAACCTTGAACATGATTCAAAGTGTGAACTATGCTACATCAACATGAATGATCTTCTGATAAAAATTGGCTGATGCAACATCCAGATCACCTTAGTGACTAATAGATAGGGGACAAACCCCAAGTCTAGTCCTCAAGTATTCAAATGTGTCCTTCGGTAGGGGCTTTGTAAAAATATTTGCAAGTTGTTCTTTAGATGTGACAAATTCCAACTTTACTTGCTTCTCTTGCACTTGTTCTCTTAAGTAATGATACTTAATAGATATATGCTTTGTCTTAGAGTGCATCACAAGATTCTTTGAAATATTAATAGCACTAGTGTTGTCACAATATATAATCACCGGGTCAGTGATTACCTCATTCATTCCTTCCAACACTTGTTTGATATATGCAATGTTTGAATAGTTGGTAGCAGCAGCAACATACTCTGCTTCAGCTGTAGATTGAGAAATACAAGCCTTCTTTTTACTTGTCCAGGTTACAAGTCTTTCACCAAAGAAAAATGCTCCTCTGGTGGTGCTTTTTCTATCATCCACATTTCCAGCCCAATCAGCATCGGTGTAAACTTTCAGTTCAAACTTCCCTTCCTTAGAATACCATAATCCATAATTTTCTATTTTCTTCAAGTATCTTAAGATCCTTTTTGTAGCTATCATGTGTGATTCTCTAGGGTTAGCAAAAAATATTGCAACAATTCCCACAGCATGTGGTATATCTAGCCTACTGTGAACTACGTACATTAACTTGCCAATCATAGATCGATAAAGTGTCTGATTTACTTCAGTAGTTTCATCCTCCTTTGTCAATTTGCATCTAGTAGCCATTGGTGTTCCCACAGGTTTAGCATCTTCCATGACAAATGTCTTCAGTACTTCCTTTATGTATTTAGATTGTGTGATGAATATGCCATCACTTTGCTAAATCACTTGAAGTCCAAGAAAGAACTTAATCTCTCTGAACATAGACATTTCAAATTCCTTTTGCATTTCATCAACAAATGCCTTGCTGACAAGATCTGAGCCACCAAAGATAATATCATCAACAAAAATTTTAGCAATGATAATAGTATCATCAGTATCACCTTTCACATATAGATTGTTGTTTTCACTTGTTCTAACAAATCCAATAATTAACAAGTAAGTATGCAATCTTTCATACCATGCTCTCAGTGCTTGCTTTAGTCCATATAAGGCTTTATGTAATCTACATACCATGTCTTTATTATTGGGATCAACAAATCCTTCAGGTTGTTCAATGTAGACTTCTTCTTGAAGTATACCATTCAAAAATGTTGACTTCACATCCATTTGATAGAATTTGAATTTCTTATGTGCAACATATGCAAGTAGCACTCTAACTACTTCTAATCTAGCAACTGGTGCAAATGTCTCACCATAGTCAATGCCTTCTTCTTGTGCATATCCCTTGCATACTAATCTAGCTTTATTTCTTGTGACATCACCATTTTCATTCAATTTATTCTTGTATATCCACTTAGTACCGATAACATTCTTATCTATTGGTTGGGGTACTAAGGACCAGGTTTTGTTCTTTTCTATTTCCTCTATTTCCTCCTTCATTGCATTAACCCATTCTTCATTCTCTAATGCAACTTTCACAGTTTTAGGTTCAAATTCACAAATTAGACATGTACCTTGTCTTGTTTTGCTTATGGTTTGCATTCCAACATATCTTTCTCCAATGATTTGTGTTTCAGGATGATGTCTCCTGAAAAAACTAGCCAAGACTTGATTTCTCCTTTCTTGTTCATCCTGCTCAGGGTCATTTCCTTGCTCAGTAGCTTCTTCATGTTCATCGGTTTGTGGTGTCTGTTGTATTGCATTATTTCCCTGCTGACTGGTTGATACAACTTGCGATGTTGGTAGATACTCTGGATGTTCAATGTAAGTGAATCTACCATAGTCTTCTAGTTCCTTTGTACTTTCCTCTATGTACTTGTCATCAAACTCATCAACATGAACATTAGTACTTTCAACAATTTTATTTGTAGCCTTATTCAAACATTTGTATGCTTTACTTATAGTGGAATATCCAAGAAATATTCCTTCATCTCCTTTAGAATCAAATTTGTCATTTCTCTCATCTTTCAAGATAAAGCATTTACTTCCAAAAATTTTGAAATAACTCACAGTAGGTTTATGTCCAAACCATAGTTCATAAGGTGTTTGGTTGGAGTCCTTCTTCAGTTGTACTCGGTTAAGAACATATACAACTGTGCTGAAAGCTTCCCTCCAATATGTTTGAGAAACATTCTTCTGTATCATCAAAGTTCTAGCACAGTCAATTATAGACCTATTCCTTTTTTTAGCAATGCCATTTTGCTGAGGTGTCCTCGATGTAGATACCTGCCTCTTGATTCCACGCTCATTGCAAAATTTAGTAAATTCATCAGAGATAAATTCACCTCCTCTATCAGATCTTAAGCACTTTATTTCCTTACCGGTTTCTTTTTCTACCTTAGCTTTATACCACTTAAACATTTTGAAAGCTTCAGATTTCTCTTTCAAGAACATAACAGTCATCAGTCTAGTATAATCATCAATAAAAAGAATAAAATATCTATCACCAGAATAGCTCTGAGTTCTCATAGGACCACACAGGTCAGTATGAACCAACTCAAGTATCTTCTTTGTTGAATAGTCCTTGCTTTTAAAACTAGACTTAGCCATCTTACCTTTTTGACATTCATGGCACATGGCATGATCAGGCTTTGTCAAGCTAGGAAATCCTCTAACTCTTTTCTTTCTACTAATCTTGATCATGTTGTCAAAGTTCACATGGCATAACCTTCGGTGCCACAACCAAGTATCTTCATCTTTTATTAACAAACAAGAAGAATGATCTATATCAAGATAGAATAGATTACCTCTGGATTGTGTACCAGTTCCGACAAGTCTTCCTCCATCATCATAAATCTTCACCTTTTTTCTCTCAAAAGCCATTCGGTGGCCTAAATTATTCAAATGAGCCACACTTATCAGATTATAGTTTAGTCCATCTACCCAATATGCATTTTCACATTGTAATCTGTCATTGATCATCAGTGAGCCTTCACCTCTTACCATACAAGGTGCATCATTTCCCATTCTCACAGATCCTCCATTATATTCAACAAGATGATCAAACTTCTCGACATCACCGGTCATATGATGTGTGCAACCACTGTCTATGATCCATGTATCTTTTCTACTTACTTTAGAGATCAGTGTTGTCTCTTCATGTTTCTCTTCCTCTTTTGAGTCATCTTTCATAGAAACAAATACAACTTCTATATCATCATCAGAATCAGATTTAGTTTCAATATCTTCGGCTATGTAACATACCTTTTTGCCTTTTTCATCTCGGTTGTCTCTGTTGTTGTGTCGGTAACCTCTGTTGACTCTTCTTCCATAGCTTCCTTCAGATCGGTCTTTGGATCTATCATCATCTTTCTTTTGTGGAGATCTAGCAGTGATGTGACCGACTTCCTTACAATTAAAGCATGCTAAAGGTAGCTTACCTCTATACCTTCCTTTTCCTTTGGGTAATCTTCTGGCCATAAGTGCTTCAAGCTCATCAAGTTCATCATCGGTATTGTCATCACTATCACAATTCTTACTATTCCTGCTAGACTTTCCAATCTTTAGAGAAGACATGAAAGAGGATTCAACAAAAGGAACAACACTGTTATCAAAATTGTTTAATTCAAAGGTTGTAAGTTTACCAATCAGAGTGTCAAGAGTGAGGTTGGATGTAGCTCTTGTTTCATGAATTGCAGAAATCCTAATTGCATAAAATGGTAGCAAAGTTCTGAGAATCTTGCTTATCATTGTTTCATCATCAATTATTCCATCAGATGCTCTAATAGCATGTACCACTTCTTTGAGTCTATTTGAATATTGGACAATGTTCTCACCTTCTTTCATTCTCATTTCATCAAATCTGCCTCTCAGGCTTTCAGCTCAGGCTCTTTTGACATTCAGATCTCCACTATAGATTTGTGCTAACTTATCCCACATTCCTTTGGCAGTTGTGCATGTCTTGATATCTTCAAATTCAGCGTCGGTGCAGGCAGCAGCTAGTTCCATCATAGTAACATTGTGTTCATGCTTATCCTTCAGTTGATCAACGATTAGGGGACTAGTGGGTGGTTGTATGTAGCCATTTTGCATCAGATCTAGTGTTGAGTTCCCAATTCTAGATATGTGTAGCTTCATTCTACTTTGCCATACTCTGAAGTTCTCTTTATTCAGTTTTGGTACTTCCCTCTTATACATCTTGAGACCTTTATGCTTAAGTCTTTAAAACTCTATTCCAAGCAACTGAGCTCTGATACCAATTGTTAGAATAACTGAGAGGGGGGGTGAATCAGTTATCCAGTGTCCCAATACAAAATGTATAATCCAAAAAAAAATTCTTCTATTTCTACTCGTCGGTAAGCAAAATAACTCTTACTATCTGTGCTTTTACCGATTACCAGTCTAATACTTATAACTGTTTACCGATAAAATCTAATATGTAACATGCAAAGTATGATAACAAACAAATATCACAATCAACACATAACATAAGAGATTTAACGTGGAAACCCTATAAAGGGAAAAACCACTTGGGACCGGCAACCCAAAATTGTTCACTCTTCTGAAGTGAGGTCGGTTAAGACCTAACCCTATTAAAGGTTACAAACACACTATCAGGTGTGACCTTGTTAGAGGATTTTAGACTAGAATTTATCATCCAACCAGCATTCACTATGGGGTTGACAGGATAAAAATGTTCATTCTATGAATGATACATCACGAGACTTTCAGAGTCCACTCGGTTAAGAGATTTAGACTGTATACAATGGTTAAATATGTAACAGTAAAATGACCTGCCTTAATACAACTTTAATTGCATATTACAGATCAATATTTAGTTCATTCAAAGCCTTCTGATCAATAATTCACTTCAGATTCAATACTGTATCAACTTATTGTTCGTCAATAACTGGTCTTTGTAGCTCGATAATTGCTCTGCAGCTCAATTCTCACTAACTAGTATGATCAAAATGCATGAAACCTTATTCACGCGATAATCCTGTAGCTTTCAGCATTTTCATAAAGAGATTTTGTTCTCTTATATAGACAAGTAAATCATTTTCTTCTCCCCCATCAGATTTTGTCACTTAATCATATTCATAGATTTTGCCACTTAAACTTTCTCAGTACTTGTGTCAATAACACGTTTCAATCTGCTTCGTTAGATCTTCTTTGAATTTTGTCAGTTGTTGATCTGTGTAAAAAACATTATCTGTTACCTCAATGTTATACTCTTGCCAGCTCATCAATCTTATCGGCTAAACTAAACATTTAATCCATTTTGTTCTGCTCAGTTAACAAAGAAATGCTTTATTTATCGACAACACTGCTTTGTGTCTTTCAGCTCTATACTCCATTATAGATGAATGCAACATAATGAAGTTAGTATCATCAAGTCATAGACTCATCAAAAAGTTACTCAATGTGTTCCTTATCCTCATCTGTCATGTACATCTTTCCTCATGTAGATTTCTTTGTTCTTCATCTCTTTTCCACTTTTCTTCAGATGTCTCAGTGTAGTAACTTACAAGATAAGTGTTGTCAAACTAGTTGACATCAATGACAACATAATACTAATTTAATAATATTACATATCTAATCAAAAACTTCTCAGTGATCTTGTAATCATAGATCCTTCAATCAAATTCCAAATCAGTTGTAGTCCAACACAGCTTAGCATGCTAGTTCCCCTATTTTTTGAATTGTTGGAGCAACTAAAAACTATGTACACTATACATTAATGCAATAGTTTTTGAATTTATCCATGTGAACAATTTCTCCTCTCTACTGATTGATTTATGTAAACTGTGTATGACCTCTTTTGAAATCATATTTTGTCACATCTCTATCATCTAAAAAACATCTACAAATTTCACATCATGACAACCACCTAAACTTTGTTTTGTGTTTTTAAACTTGTTATACCACTTCAACTTACAGATTTGTGTATAGTTTGATCCCTTTAAATATATTAAGCTAGAAATTATATTTGCCTCGAAATTCTTCTCTTTACAAATTCTTGTACCACTTAAACTTAATCAATTATGTATATATTCATTTTCATAACTATGTTTCACTTATATTTATATTTCTTCCCAACAAACACTCACCATCCCAAACAAGAACTTAAGTTATTATTTCAGTTCAATTTATTTAATTGACAAACATGTAATTTTTAATGTACGTAATACATCAATTTGTTTCTTCCTCAAATAATGCAATTTTTATAGTTATAGTGTTCTTACTTTTCATACCAAGACCATATTAACAACAAGTTAAAATAAAACTAATATAGTGCCAACAAGAGGAGAGGAAAACAACAAACTCTATCTTCATAGTCAAACTGAAAACATGCTTCTCAACCATAAAAAATTTCAAAGCATTTTTTACTATTTGAAGTACATATACTGCATCCCTCCTAACTTTCTCGAGTGGGTGTACAATTATGAAGAACTCTTATGTGGCGGCTAATGCCCGAACATGGTTTTCCTTACCAAATAGGTACACTTAATCATTTACAAAACAAAACTATATATCAAAATTGAGTGTGGATCCTAGGTGCATTAATCATGTGGATACAAGGTATGTAGGCAACATGGAAGGTGAAGGAATCCTCCATTACACATGCATCTTGTATATATATATTTTTTGTTTGTTATTGTATAATTAAACTTCTCTCATTGCCCCAATCACCAAACCTTGAAATTGGACTCACTGCATTTTCCCTCCACATCTTTGTCTTCTATTGTTTCCTGTATTATTAAAAGTACTAATACATCCCTCATGGAAGATCAAACTAAAAAGAAGACATCACACAGATTTAAAATTCAATGAGAAACAAAAATGATGCAGGAGCATCTCGGGTCCCTGGCAATCTTGTGTCACCAAAAACATTTTGGATTTTGTCTGTGTTGCTCGGTTCCTGCTTTGACCGAGTTGGTCAGTAGTTGGTCAGTTTCCTTTGGTTACCGAGTGTGGTCAGTTATCTCCTAGGTGGTCGGTTGTTTCACTGGCACTCGGTGTTGCTTGTCTGATGCTCGGTTATCTTTGCTCACTAACGGGTTTAGTTGTAGTTTTTGTTGTGGCTGACTTGTGCATTTATTTTGGGTCATAGATTTAATGTGGGAGTCCATCATTGGGAAGCATGTGGTCCCAGATCTGATCGTTCCTTTTGTTGATTGTGGATCTGAAGGCCGACTCAATTCGGTAGACTCTTGTATAAATGTAGTTGTTTGGTTGTAGTTTAGGAGGCAATTTTTGGTAGAAGATTTAAGATAGTAAGATTAGAAATTGTTGTCAGATACTCACATGTTTGAGGACTTTTGTAAATTATTGTAATATTTGGGCCTAACCGGGAAGGCCTTAGAGCTCGGGATGTATCATTCTATTTGGTGAAAATATATGAAAGCTTATGCATTCTCTCTCACTGTGGTGTTTATTTGCTTCTACATGTGTTGAGCAAGCTTGGATCATTAGGGTGTGCCATTGTTTGGCCCCTCTTAGCCCATGCCTTGCATCAAGTGGTATTAGATTGAGGTGAGATCTTGATCTAGGTCTGTGGATCTAGGTTTGTAGGTTCCTCTTGAAGCCCTAGTTGATTGTTGTGGGGTAGTAGATTGTGATCTAACCTACAATTGTAGAGGGTTGTCAAGATGGTTCATGGGAGGTGAGATGCAGATCTAGGATTGGTAGATATGCTAAGGTAGATTGTTGCTAGATTAGAAGTTGTTGAAATAGCCCAAATGAGAGGCACACATCTTGAAGATGTTAGTGATGATGAAGTTGAGGAAGAACAGGCGAATGCAGAACCTACACCTATTATGGATCAAGGTGAAGAAATATTTTTGAAGGCTTTGACAAGTCTGAAGTCTACACCATATTTCAATCCTTTTGAGTATGGTGGAAAGCTAGATTCTGATGAATTGGTGGACTGGATCACTGAGATGGAAAAGTATTTTGAATATGAAAACATTCCTGAAGACAAGAAAATGAAGATTGCAAGCACAAAGTTGAAAAGTCATGCATCCTTATGGTGGGAACATCTACAGTTGGATAGGAAGAGGAAAGGAAAAGAAAAAATCAAGGTATGGAATAAAATGGAAAATAAATTGAAAGGAAAGTTCTTACCTTGTGATTATCAGATTAACCTAGTTCAGTGAATGCAAAGTTTGAGGCAAAAGGATAGTTTGGTAAAAGAGTATACTGAGGAATTCTATAGATTAGATATCAAATCTGGACATGATGAGGATGATGTGGAAAGAATCGATAGATACCTAAATGGTTTGAGAGTTTCTATCCAAGAGGAAATTAGTATGGTAAAGTTGGAGAACATTGAAGAGGCTTATCAATTTGCATTGAAGGCCAAGGAGAAATTGAACAAGAGACATGAACAAAGACAAAGAGGTCGAGATGGTAGATTCCCTAGAGGAAGAGGTAGATCCAATGGTGAAAATGGTAGATCTGAACTAGAAAAGACAAATCTGGACAAAGGCAAGACTGAGTGGAAAGGTGAAAGTTCATCTAGAAGTAGAGGTAGTAACTACCGAGGTGGTTATAGCAGAGGAAGTTTCTAAGGAACTTGTTACAATTGTGGAGAAGAAGGACATAGATCTTTTGAATGTACACATGCAAGTAAGAAGGTTAGTAGCAGTAGAAATGCTTTGGTGCAAGAAGAGTCACCGAATGAACCTGAGAAAGAAAATAACTTGATGGTAAGGAGAGCACTATGGAATGAAAGTAAGAAGGAAGATCCGGTAAGGAAAATTTTATTCAAGACTAGATGTAGAGTTTCTAATAAAGTTTGGAAGGTAATCATTGACAGTGGTATCTCGAAGAATCTGGCATCTGAGGAGATGGTCACAAAATTGTAGTTGGAAAGGTTGGTACATCTGAAGCCCTATCAAATTTCATGGATCAAAGATGAGCATACACTCCTGGTAAGTGAACAATGTTACGTGAATTTGAAGATTGGAAAGTACTATGATAAGGTGTTGTTTGATATCATGCCTATGGATTGTTGTATATATGATAGACATGCTATATATGATGGGAGATTGCATAAGTATACTATTGTGGCTACTGGAAAGAAACAAATCTTGTTACCTTTGATGGTAGAACCTGTTAGTAATATTTGCACATCTATGAAAGTTTGTTTGATGGAGGGAAGAAATTTTGTTAACTCTTTGAAGAAGAATGATGTATGTTTTGTTGTGATCCCTAACAAACCAAGTAAGAAAATAGAGGATAATTTCCCTGAGGAGATTGATAAGTTACTCACCGAGTATAGTGATATCATTTATGATAATGTACCTGATGGTTTTCCACTGAAAAGAAGCATTGATCATTTTATGGATCTAATCCCTGGAGCTAGTTTACCGAATAAGGCACCTCATCGATTGACACCTACTGAGAATTAGGAATTGAACCGATGGATTCATGAGTTTCTGGAGAAAGGTTTGATCAGAGAAAGTTTGAGTCCTTGTGCAGTACCTATTGTATTGGCACTAAAAAAGAATGGAGAATGGAGAATGTGTACTGATTACAACGCAATCAATAAGATAACAGTGAAGTATAGGTTTCCTATACCGAGAATGGATGACATAAGGGACAGTTTGACTGGAGAAAAGTATTTCACCAAAATTGATTTGAAAAGTGGACATCATTAGATCAAAATCAGAGAGGGTGATGAATGGAAGACTACTTTCAAGATAAAAGAAGGTTTGTATGAGTGGTTGGTTATGCCTTTTGGTTTAACTAATGCACTGAGTACTTTTATTAGGCCAATGAATGAAGTTTTGAAGAAATTCTTGGGTAAGTTTGTGATTGTATATCTTGATGACATTCTGATATTCAGTAAGACCAAAGAAGAACATTTGTTGCATGTTAGAAAAGTTTTGCAGAGATTGAAAGAGGAAAAGTTGCTGATAAATCTAAAAAAGTGTTCATTCATGAAAGAGGAGATTGTGTATTTGGGATTTGTTATTTCAGCTGATGGTTTGAAGATGGATCCTAAAAAGGTTGAAGCTATTTTTAATTGGCCTACACTTGTGAATGCTAGTGAGGTAAGATCATTTCATGGTTTGGAAATTTTTTACTGAAAGTTCATAAGGAATTTCAGTTCAATTTGTAATGCTATGACTGAGACTATGAGAGGAGACAAAAGAGAATTCAAGTGGACACATGGAGCTGACAAAAGTTTTGAGACTCTGAAGCAAAAGGTTGTTGAATTACCTATTTTGGCATTACCTGATTTCAGTAAAGTATTTTAAGTGGAATGTGATGCAAGTGGAAGTGAAATTGGAGCTGTGTTGAGTCAAGAAGCTAAACATGTTGCTTTCTTTAGTGAAAAGTTGAATGATGCTAGAAGGAAATATTATGTGTATGATCAAGAATTCTATTATATTGTTCAAGCATATAAGAAATATAGACATTATTTGATACTGAGTGAATTTGTGTTGTATATAGATCATAAGGCTTTACAATATTTGGGTAGTCAAAATGAGTTGAATCAGAGACATATGAAATGGGTTGAGTGTTTGCAGAGTTACACATTTGTGATAAAGCATAAAAGTGGAGTCACTAACCGAGTTGCTGATGCATTGAGTAGAAGATCTTTGATGACTGAGATAAAAGTTGAAGTTCTTGGTTTTGATGAGATGAGAGATTCTTATGAGTTTGACCCTGATTTTTCTAAGCCATGGAGAAAGTGCAGAGCACCTATTCAAGATCAAAAAGATACTAAATGGGATGAATATTTTATTCAGGAAGGTATGTTGTTTAAAGGTATTCAGTTGTGTATACCAAGAGGAATAATGAGAACTAATCTAATAAAGGAGAAACATAGTAATGGTTTGGCTGGACATTTTGGCATTGATAAAACATGGAATTTTCTTAAGAGAAATACTATTGGCCACAGTTGTATAAAGATGTTCAAAAATTTGTGAAAAGTTATGGAATTTGTCAAGTTTTAAAAGGAGTAAGTCAGAATACTGGATTGTATGTACCAATTGTTGTTCCTGAGAAACCTTGCATTGACATCAATATGGACTTTCTTCTTGGCTTACCGAAGACAGTAAGAGGTAATGATTCAATATTTGTTGTTGTGGATAGATTTTCTAAGATGGCACATTTTATACCATGTAGAAAGACATCAAATGCAATACATGTTGATGCAGGAGCATCCTGGGTGTAAGAGCAATCTTGCATCACCCAAAAATATTTTTGTTTTTGTATTCAATAAGGGCTATTTTGTGCAGAGCTGCTATTTATGGAAAGTTACTATTTTTGGTAATTTTTGTATGTGCTCAGAATGATCTAATTTCTTTCTTGGAGGTTCATTTTGGTCATATAAGTCTGCCAGTAAAGTTTCATTGCCAGATCAAGTGTATATTGGAAGATATTGAAGATTTTCGGTATTGGCAGCAGGGGACAGAAACTTTGAACTCAGTTTTGAAGGCTTTAGAGGCCCCGAATGAGGTTGAAAATTTGGGTGACAGGCACTTGCGCCAGTCAAGCCTGTGGAGCGCTTCGTGGCGTTTCCAAAATGGGGTTATAATAGCCGATCGGGTCAACTGGTGATGACTTATGGTCTTCGGAAGTTGGGCCACCCGAAATGGCGGAAAATAATTTTCTTCAAAATTTCTGTTCAGGTTTCAAAGGTTATCTTGAGCCAACTATAATGTAATAAAATGTAAAATAAAATAATTCTAAGTTTGGTCGGCCTTATTGGCTAAAATTCTGGAACCTTCCAGGCGGTGGAAAATTGGCTATATAAGGAAGGCTGTATTATTGTCTTAGGCAGTTCAGAATAGTTCTGGGTAGTAGATCTGGGTATTGATTCGAGGCTTTGTCCTACAGAATATTGTAAGGGAATGCCCACGTGGCTTTGCATATTGTAATTCTGAAAGTTTGTAATTCCACATTTGTGGAGATAATAGGAAGCCAATTTTTCTGTTCTTGCATATTATTGTTGTTGTTTCTCTTTTTCTGTTATGTGTTTGTGGTATTAAGGGGAGCACCCTTCATCACATGTAGTAGATCTTTTCTTTAAGGAAATTTTTAGATTGAATGGATTATCAAGGAGTATTATCTCTGACCAAGACAGTAAATTTGTTCGATACTTTTGGAAGACCCTTTGGAAGAAATTTGGCACTGAGTTGAAATATAGTTCTACATTTCACCCACAAACTGATGGATAGACTAAAGTTGTGAACAGAAGTTTGGGAAATCTTTTGAGATGTTTAGTTGGAGACACATTAAGTAATTGGGATTCTGTACTAGCACAAGCAGAGTTTGCATACAATAATTCAATGAATAGGAGTACTAGAAAGACACCATTTGAGATTTTGAATGGCACACAACTGAGAGGAATATCTGATTTGAGAGACATTGCTGATGAAAATAAGAGAAGTGTTGAAGGAGTAAAATTTGTTGAGTACATGAAGACATTGCATGAAGATGTGAAGCTGAAGCTGGAAGACAATAATCAGAAATATAAAGACAGAGCTGATAGATCAAGGAGACATAAAAATTTTGATGTTGGTGATGAAGTGATGGTTCATCTGAAGAAAGGTCTATTTCCTGTTGGAACATATGGGAAGTTGAAGATGAAGAAGTTTGGACCTTGCAAGATTCTGAAGAAATTTGACAGTAGAAATGCATATGAGATTGAGTTACCCAATGACATGGACATATCACCGATTTTCAACATTTTTTATTTTTATACGAGTATCATGAACTTGATGAAGAAGTGACACTACCGACAGAATATCCTAAGAAGCAAAATGAAGAAGTTGAACAGATTTTGAAGGAAAGAGTTGGCAAGAGTACAAGAGGAAAATAGTATATGGCATATCTAGTAAAGTGGAAGAATAGACCAATGGAAGATAGTTCATGGATTTCATAGTTTGAGTTGGATGCAACTCGGATCATACCTAACAAATGATTTGGAGAATCATTTCAAAATAACCCCAAGTGTTTGATGTAGGAGCATCTCGGGTCCTTGGCAATCTTGTGTCACCAAAAACATTTTGGAGTTTGTCTGTGTTGCTAAGTCTTTCTTTGACTGAGTTAGTCAGTAGTTGGTCGGTTATCTCCTGGGCGGTCAGTTGTTTCACTGGCACTCGGTATTGCTTGTCTACTGCTCGATTATCTTTTCCACCGATGGGTTTAGTTTTAGTTTCTGTTGTGGCCAACTTGTGCATTTATTTTGGGTCATGAATTTAATGTGGGAATCTATCATTGGGAAGTGTATGGTCCAAAATCTGACCGTTCCTTCTGTTGATTGTGGATCTAAAGGCCGACTCAGTTCGGTAGACTCTTGTATAAATGTAGTTGTTTGGTTGTAGTTTAGGAGGTAGTTTTTGGTAGAAGATAGAATTTAGTAAGATTAGAGATTTTTGTTAGATCCTTGAATGTTTGAGGACTTTTGTAAATCATTGTAATATCTGGCCCTAACCAGGAAGGCCTTACAGCCTGACATGTATCATTCTAGTTGATAAAAATATATGAAAGCTTCTGCATTCTCTCTCTCACTGTTGTGTTTATTTTCTTCCGCATGTGTTGAACAAGCTTGGATCATTAGGGTGTTCCATTGTTTGGCCCCTCTTGGCCCCTACCTTGCATCAAAAAATACTTTTAAAAAGCCTCCAAAATTCAAAAATCTTTTTTATGTACATGCCTTAATATTTTTTTATCATTGCAAACAAGATAGTATCTTTTTTTCTAATTGCTTTTTGTTTAAAACTATTAATTTCAAAATTAAGTTGAAATTATAAACATGACTATTGATCCAATCATACTTGATGTAAATAAATTTAGTGTTCACCCTTTAGTGGATATTGGCTACTCTCTACAGATCCTTTCGACAGGTAACAACATTAACTTTAAACAACTGCATTTCACTCTTTGTTTTTTATCCTCACCTTTCAATATTCACCATTTTTATTTCTTTATATATGATACATCACTATGAAACATATGAATTTCTCTTGTGTGTGATCATTATCAATTAATTTCTAAATGCTAACCATAATGTTTCTTTATAGGCTGCATTTTTGGGATACTTGTACTGCCAAAAACATAACGATACAAAGACAAGCAACACTTACCAATACCTCATTTTATAGTCACCTAGTGGTTTTCCAATTGATTATTAAAATTCTTAACCATTATGTTCTATTTATATGATGCTCATGTTTGGGTCCTTATACTACCTTCCATATATAGACTATTATGTGGTTCTCAATGTAACAAAATAAGTGTTAAAATACATGACATATATTAAACCAAAACATATGATTGGCTAAGTCAACATATAATAATTATATCATTACACAACAACAAAATTGGCAATTAGCTCCCTTTTTTACTTCCATCCACTTTTTCAATGTATTTTTTTCCATATTTCTAAAAAGTCAACGCTATTTTTCTTTTTGGTGTTGTTTACACCGGATAAAATAAGTAGGCGCTATTTCGTGCCTAAATTAGCACCTAATTTAGTGCCTAAATTAGTAGTTTCTAATTTAGTGCCTAATTTAGCACTTAATTTAGCACCTAAATTAGCGCCTACTTTAGTGCATGAATTATCCCCTAAATTAGCATATGATTTAGCACCTAAATTAGTGCCTAAATTAGTAATGTCTAATTTAGTGCCTAAATTAGCACCCAATTTAGCACCTAAATTAGCGCCTATTTTAGTAGCACCTAACTTAGTGCCTATTTTAGCATCTAAATTAGTGTCTAGTTTAGCACCTAGATTAGTACCTAATTTAAAATGTAAATTAGCACTTAAATTAGTAGCACCTAACTTAGCACCTACTGTAGTGCCCAAATTAGCACCTAAATTAGTATTGTGCATTATAAATCTCCCCAAAACTATCCTTATGCATGCATGCATCACATGGTCTCCAAAAATGACATAGAACTACTCCTAAAACTAATCCAAAACTATCCATAATTCATGCAAAAAAGAACCCCCATCATAGACTATCCAAAACTATATTATTTGATTGTTCATGTAGTCATTGAAACTTTATTTTGTGATTGTTCTTGCAGCCATTGGAACTCTATTCTGTGATTGTTCTTGCTCCCCATAAATTCCTTGTTTTATCAAATTTGACATTAATATGAATTTATGAACTCTATAAACTTTCACTGAATTGGAAGAGATAACTGAATGTCCCTTTATTTCAGCTATGTCAATTCTTATTTTTCCCTTTAAATAAGATTGTATTGCTCTTGTACTTTCCTCATGACAAACTACAATGATGAGGGAAATTTTTTACTATTGTCTCATATTTTTTCCCACTTCTTTTCTTAACTGTAAAAAGTTTAGAGACTTCTACTCTTAACGAGGTTCCATTGACCTTTACATTCAATGAATAAAAGACATTCCTTCTAATCAAAATTTGATGAGGTCTAGAAGTTGTGCTACTTTCCTTACAAATTTTAATGCAAACTCTAATGCAACAATCTTTTTTAACAATCGACAATATCACATCCTTGCTTGGTTTGTATCATTCTCCTTGACTACATGAATTAAAGTGAAATATTTACCTCAAAACTCTCTCCAAGAAAACTACAACAAAATTAGCAATTAGCACCTAAAATAGCAGCAACTTTTAGTATATTTTGCACCTAAAATAACACCTTTCTATTGTAGAAAAAATTGGCACAAAAGCACCTCCATCCTTTGGCACCAAGTTTTGCATTGTCTTTTTCACTCTATTATGTATCCTCAAAAATTAAATGAAAGATTACTTGATATTTCTAGCCCTTATTATTACTAGTAACGAATACATGGAATTCAAGATGATGTATGAGATATTTGTAGCATTGTATTATTGATTTTGTGTTCCTTGATGTTTATTTTGTGTCCAATACATGCCTTATTGATGTTCCTATTGTTTGCATGTATTTTTTATCTTCAACGTCATCTGATTGTTGTTATTGCAAAACATTTTGGTCTCGTAGTCATTATCTGTATTCCACCTTGTGCCATTGGTATCATTAAATTACTACTATAGCTCTAAAACTGTGATGCAACTAAATGATCAAGATATTGAATATGCACTATTTTATTTACTAAGTTTTGAATATCCATCATGGCTGCAGTTTTCAATAGATGGTTGTGATATCATGAAGGGTAGTAAGACTCTGATAACTGACCCAAAAGGTCCCTCAATTGATATACAACTGAAAAGGACTAAAACAAGACTCCAATCCACTCACAATCTGCATCAAAGCTCTAGGAAAGCCTCCTCCTTGGTATATGCAATCTCATTTGATACTTCAGTTACATCTCAACATAAAAAAAACATTTATCCCCTATTTTTTACATTAAAAAATATATTTAATTAAGTGTTTCTTATGAACACTTAATTAATATTTATTATTTAATATCATGCAAAAAACAAAATATTACTAATGTCAACTTGACTCTTCGAGTATGCAAACCTTCTAACTCCCTTATTTATTTGATTTATGAATAAATTAATAACATTTATTACAACAATATTTGACAAATTACTTCAACAAATGTCACTAATTATCAATTATTGATTTATAATTAATTACTTAAATAAATATTTATTAAAATTAAAATTATAAATTATTTTTATAATATTAATAAATTATTTAAAATGCAAAGTAAATATTTATTTTTTGCTTTTTATAAAAACCAAACACCATATATTGCAAATTTAATAATATCAATACAAAAAGATTTTTAATTTTATCTTTTTGTATTGTTATTATTAACTTTGAAAAAACAAAAAAATCATAAGGAAATTACAAGTGATAAACATTATCACTGAACAAAACTTCTAAAAAATCTGCTTCCCGCAGGATATTTGGCCATGAGATTTTTTTTAAAGCCGTGAAAAGCCTTTCATTTTGGTGATTATACAAAACCTGAAAATAACTCACGCACATTCATTTTTTCATCTTCATTTTCACACTTTTCCCTTTGTTTATCCAAATGTCGCCATGCTAGGGCTCTAATGGAATTTCAAGGGCTTTAAAGGATTATTAATGGAGTTTACTAGAGATTTCTCTCAATATTTCTCACATTCTTCACATATGTTATTATTTTTAAAACATCCCCATGAACTCATTTTCTTGCTTTGTATCTCTAAATATGAAGCTCTTGGTGTTTTTTAAAACTTCTTACTCGAGCCCTGCACTACATTTGCAAAGAAATAAAATGATAAACTCTTTATTTTCTATGTATTCCATGTGGTTACTCATGATCTAGATTTATTTCCTTCATCTAGGTTTTTCTCTTGTTGTGTACATTCTATATTTATGCTCTGCAACTCCAAATCTATTTGTGGCTCTTTGTGTTCTCTGCTTCACACTCTCTACATTTTGGAAATGTTCCTTTCAAGCTCCATTACTCATAAAAGAGATAAAAATTATTTCATCTTTATGTAAAACACTTCATACTTCTATATATTTGTTGGCTCGAATGAGGGCTCTTGCTGTATAGGAAAGGTTTTTACCCTCACTACAATATGTTCTTTTTGTTGAGACTTTGTAGAGAAAATCACTAGAAATAAACAACATTTTATCCTAAAATGACTTGAAACCCTCCATTTTTTAAGATGAACATTGGAGAGCTTTTAAAAAACTTGTTAGGGCACATGGAATTTGAACATGTATTTGCAGATTTAAATAATGAAATGTTGTAGAAATTATCTACTATAATTGTACTCAAGTATTATTCCTCATAAATCTGCAATATATATGAATGATTTGGTGTTGTATCTATGCAAGTAATTGTATCTTTTCTATCGTTGGCCTCTATATTAATTCTATGACTATGGCTGGAAGTTTCCTTATTTAATCTAGATCTCTTCATTCATCGTTTATATCAAAGATATTCATCATTTACTGTTACAAACTCCAGTTCTCATTTTGGATATTCCATACTTAACTTCAAATATCTCTACAACATCACTTTGTCTTCATCAATAGACTTTCATAGTTACAACTATACACATAGTCTATAGTAGAAAACAACAACATTTGGTCATTTGCATTGTCATTCATGTTATGATTGATTGTGTACCTGATATATGTGGTCAATTTTAAGATTGAGTCTTTTGCACATGAACTTAGTGTAAGCTTCACATATTATTGGCTTCCAAATACTAAGCATTTGGCCATTTTCTTTCAACTCTGTGATTACATGTGTCTACTTGATTATGCTTTGTATTCCATGAATGCACTGTACAAAAACACTATTGTTCATGATTTATAACTTTGCATTTGGAGATTCTTTTCCTTATATTCAAATCATTATCCTTTATATTTTATGATGCTTTCAGCCCATAGTGGCATTTTTGTATCACGACACCTTCATGTTCCTAATGAATCATGTTCTCTGATTTGTGTATCATATGTCAAGATATGAATCCTTTTGTAATTATTTATTCATTGTTTAGTGAGAAATATTCTTATGTTTGCAAAACATATCTTTTTCAAAACTGATTTACTCTCAAAACAACAAACCACAATATATTTTATTTGTAAGTAAAATATGATCAAATAATTAGGCCAATTACAATAATCGCCTTAAAAATTAATTAATCTAAATCAGCTCAACAATTTTGAACGTGTAGTGAAAATTGATAACAATAACATTACTTATATTGAACCATGCCAATGCATGGTGTTCATGCTATAGGAGTCTATTTTATTCGACAATCAACACTCTTTCAAAAATATCCTTGCTTTCTCCAAATACATCTTTCATGATTCTTTTCTATTTTTCCTAAAATACCTGGAATTATCTGACAAACTCAGAATACAAACCCATGAAACTTTACTGGCACCATTTAAAGTTCCATACTTGCCAAAGTTGTAACTTTTATAATTGTTTTGATATTTGAAGCTCCATACCTCTTTTGGCTACATGCTCTTCTAGCTAAGAAGCCAATATTTATTTAAGAGATATTTGTAGCAAGTGATACATTTACCTTGGCAAGCACTTTTTTATAGTAAAAATTCAACAAAATTAGAATCATTGTTCAAACACGTATTATTGACATACATAAATATTATTGTTGTCAGTACTCTTGCCCATTTATCTATAACTAAAGAAGCGTACTTGCATTTGCAAGTTTAGCAATGTGGGGAAATAGCTCAAAAAATGAGACTTTTTAGAGAACAAATGAGTAGATCCGGTTTATCACCTTCTACAAGGCTTGATTTACATCCACATATTGAGTTGGATGATCTCAAAGTAATTTTCTTGTTTAAAATTTAAATCATTGACAATTGTATGTTTAATTGTAAAATAGATCTAACATACTTCATTGAATTTTAAATTTGGTAGCTATATTTTGCATGCAGGTAAAAATTGGTGATATTGAAAAAGAACTTCTACAAATTAATTCAAATGGTGAAAAGCTCTACTAAGGTCACAACGAGCTTCAAGAGTTTAAGCTTGTTTTACAATACGTATGGTACTGCATTACCTCTCTTTTCATGTCTGATTATTTTATGTGCAATTCCTTATGAATCTTTATATGGTGATGTATCTTTACATTCATTGTGACTTATCTATAAAAATGTCATTCAAGTACTTTGCACTATTTTTCTTATTATTATTTTTTATAGTCACTTTGCACGCATGATACAACCCTGTACAGACATATAAATGCATGAGACCATACCCAAATGAAAGGTCTTTGAGTCTAGTTTATTTTGGTTGATGTTTGATTCATTTTCATGAAGAAATGAATGAGTTATGTCTATTTTTATGACAATACCCTATTCATAAATGTTTTCCCATAATTTGCACTTAGAAAATGTGTTGGTATAATTATGTATGGGATAGTATGACCCTATAACTTTTTGAGTGGGAAAATATTGACGTTACCAACAAACTTTCTTCCTTCTAGAAAAATTTGTTTTGAGTTTTAAGGGTTCAAATAATTCAATTCCCAAAAATTGTCATGTAGAGGATCTCTCATAGAAAATCAAAGAACAGTTTTCAGGAATTGAATTATTCAACCCCTTAAAACTCAAAACTAATTTTTCTATAAGGAAGAAATTTTGTTGGTAACATCAATATATTCCTACTTAAAAAGTTATAGGGTTGTACTAGACCATACATAATTATACCAACATGTTTTCTAATTGCAAATTCTGGGAAAACATTTTTGAACAAGGTATTATCACCAAAATGGACATAACTCATTCATTTCTCCATGAAAATAACTCAAACATGAACCAAAATAAACTAGACTCAGAGACCTTTCATTTGGGTATGGTCTTATACATTCATGTGTTCATATAGGGTTGTACCATATGTACAAAGTGACTATAATAGTAAAAAATCATAAAACACTGAGGGTTCCTACTCATGTCACATCATTGTTTATTGCTTTTGTAGCTACTACTAGCTATTGAATTATTGTTTATTATTCATTATTTATTTCTCCTTCTTCTTTATCTCTCTATTTATTACTTATGTAGCTCCTACTACTCATGTCACATCATTATGATTACGTTATTGGGCATGGTGGTCTTGAAATTCTATTTCATACCACATTTTCAACATTAAAAATTATAGCCATTTGAGCATTTCTAAAACACAATGCTCTATTTAAAGCAATAAATGCTACTATTTTCTAATTTTTTATTCATGGTTGCAAACATATCACAATTTCTTTGAATGCTCTTGTGTATTCTCTATGAATCCATTATTAATATGAAGACTCACTGCTCTTTTCAAAAAAATTCTCTCTTCTATTGAGATTTGGCATCCCTTTCATGCCCATAATTTCTCACATGCAAAGATCTGTTATTCTTTACACATGCACTAATTTTCTTTTTCTAAATAGATGCATCCATTAATGATGTTCCTTTTCATTGATTCTCATAGTTGTTCCTTTGGAAGAAAAATTGATTTCATCACATTGCAATCATTGTTTTCTCAATGAATATGCTACCTTTTAATGACATTCGTGAATGAAAGACCAATTATCTTTTAAACTCATTGTTATTTCCATCAAAACTTGTTGTCTGAATCTTTAAATCTTCTCTTTGTTCATTGACCTTTCATGCTTCATTTTAAAAACTTGTTATTTGCTTTACAAAAACTTGTTGTTTATTGAATGTACTAGAAATTCTCTGCCAATGCATGGATATTTCAAGCATATTATTTTCATTACTAAATCTTGAGTAGCTTATAGGTATCCCTTAAGATTGCACAAAGATACCTTCAACTAAATCCTTAAGAATTTTAAAATGTATCCCTAATTGGTTAATCTTATGTCACAAGACAAGTTTTCTTGATGTGTTCTCAAAGCCTTATCCATTTTGAATTTTTGAAATGCCAAGGAGTCTTCCCTTGAGAGTGTAACTTTTTAATATGGGTACTTTTCTTATGATGGAGATTACTTATTTTTTTCTTGTAGCTATGTATAGCTTTATGTTCTATTTTTGTATCTTTTGATGTCTTGAACATATGCTTTGACGATATATATATTTTCTCCATTATCACTGTTATTGTTATCTTTGTATTAGTTGTTTTATTTTGATGTAACATCAGTGAACATAATCTTTCCTTGTCACCTTGCATTGTAAATATTTAAAGATATGTCCTTTAGTATCCTTGATTGATCCATTATCTTCATTTCATTATTTCTTGTAGCATCTATTTCATCTTTAGAGAGTGTTTTTCCAATGTTTCTTTTTGTTTTTAGTTGTTTCTTGTCATCCAATAGCTATGGTCTTTGTCTAGTGTATTTTGTAGATATGTGTTATTATTCCTACAACCATTTGAACTTTGTTCTTTGACTGTTCCTACAACCAAGGAAGAATAGAGCAACTTTTAGTTTCAAGTTTAGCAGCTGATTGTTCCTGCAGTTATTAGAACTTTTTTATAGTTATTGTTGCTGCCACTTTTGTATTTCTTTTCTGTCTTGAATCTGTATTTATTTTCTTTTTTATATGAAAATATTTTTTTTTAAATTATAAATTTGGTTCTTTCTATGGATTATGTTGTTACGGAGTATTTAAATTAATGCTAAAAACATTTTCTATCTCTTCACCCGATGAAGTTGTTTCTCTTTGTAAAAAATCTACTCTTTTGTATAAAAAACATTTTCATGGTTTGACATTATTTTTTGACCTTCTTCTTAAAAATGTTGTTTAAACAAAAATCTCATTGTCCTTTTCAATGTGGACTGCCCCTCTAAACTATAACAAGCATATCTATCTATGTATTTGTTCTTCACAGTTTGTCACAATCTTGTGGATTAAATGCACTGTTTCCACATACCAATTCTTGGATTTGACATAACTTTGAACTATGTTGTCACAATCACTATTTTTGGTGAATTCCTTTTTCTATTTGATAATCATTTAATCTTCATTTCTGCTCATTATCTTTAATCACTTTATTTACCTTAGCTTCTCTAACCCTTCATATGTTATGACACTACCTTTGAAAAATATCTTTTAACTCTCCTCTTTTTTTGATGCACTTCTTTCTTCATTTTTTGTTGATTTAAGGATTCAAAAATTAAAGAGGACTATCCTTCAAAATAGTATCACTATCCTTATGCAAATAATGAATGTTCCCCAATGGAAATATAGTCTTTACCAACACCATGTCCTCTGTATTCTTATTTAGTGCAGGAACACCAACCCGTTGGTGTTTGATAAAGGTAGTTAAGTGTTAGGTTTTAGTGAATTTATGAGTCTTCTATGTTTAATAAGGTCCATTGAGACCACTTTTGATGTAATAAGGGAAATTTGGGGGCCATTTGAATCATTATTTAAAAGTTGTAAAATCATGTAAAACTTGTCATTGTCTAAAATGCCAAGAGTGCAACTTGGAATGTGAAGAGCCATTAGGTAGTTACAAGGTTAAAAGGAAGGTTTACATAAGTTGAATGGATTATAATAGCTTTAAAACCCCATGTAAATATTGAAAAGTGAGTATTTGGTAATCTTTTGAAGAAGATTAAAAGAAAGAAAACTTTGGATTTGAAACCTCCCCATTTTTATGATTTTGACTATTATAGTCAGTTTTTATACATAGTACAGCTCTGTACGGACACATGAATGCATGAGACCATACCCAAATGAGATTTATCTGAGTATATTTTTATTTGGTTCAAGTTTGAGTCATTTTCATGGAGAAATGAATGAGTTATGTCCATTTTCATGATGGTACCCTATTCAGAAATATTTTCCCATAATTTACAATTAGAAAATGTGTTTGTATAATTATGTATGGGCTAGTAAGATACTATAAATTTATGAGTAGGAAGATATTTATATTATCAAAAAAAATTATTTCTTCCAGAAAATTAGTATTTTTTTTAAGGGGCCAAATAATTCAATTCCCGAAAACTATCCTATAGGGGATCTCTCATATGAAATCACATGACAGTTTTCGGGAATTGAATTATTTGTCCCCTTAAAACTCAAAACTAATTTATGTGGAAGCAATAAAGTTTGTTTATAACATCAATATATTCCTACTGAAAAATTCATAGGGTTGTACTAGCCCATACATATTTATACCAACACATTTTCTAACTACAAATTCTGGGAAAACATTTCTAAACAAGGTACTATCACAAAAATAGATATAAATCATTCATTTCTTCATGAAAATGATTCAAAATTGAACCAAACTAAACTAGACTCATATGCATTTCATTTGGGTATGGTCTCATACATTTATATATCTATACATGTCCATAACATGCATGTAAAGTGACTTTAATAGTAAAAATTTAGAAAAATAGTGAGGGATTCAAAGGCAAAGTTTTCTTTCTTTTAATATTCTTCAAAAAATTACCAAATACTCACTTTTCAATGTTTACATGAGTTAGCTAACTGGGAGGGGGGGGTGGATTAGTTAAGTCTAGATATCCTAATGTCCCAAATACTCTCAGATGTATAAAACAAATAAACTTAAATAGCTCGGTAAACACTTGACTGTGTCTTTCTGATTTATTTACTGAATGCTAGTTAAATCATCTAGTATATAGTGATCAAACCAGTAATTGTAATGTGTAAATTAAAATAACAAATCATCACATCCATACACATATAACACGTGATTTTTAATGTGGAAACCCTCTTAAGGGAAAAACCACCTAGGACCGGTACCCAAAATATTTTCACTCTTCTGAAGTGAGCTTGGTTAAGAGCCAACCCCGTTAAAGGTTACAAAACACACTATAAGGTGTGACCTTGTTAGAGGATTTATCACTAACATCTCTCCATGACCATATATTCACTTGGGTCAACAAGAAAAAATCAACATTCATTGAATGTCATAAAGAAATAAATAAACATTGTTAAGTCCCACTCGGTTAAGAGATTTTATCTGTAGCAATGGTTAGAATGCAACAACAAATGATCTAATTCAAATACAACTTCCTTTTCATATATTTAGATCTTTTCTAAGCTCAATATACCTTTGTCCATTATAATCTCTTCAATTTCCTTTTATCCTCCAACTCTATTTTTCCCGGTTAATCTCCTTACAGACACTCGATGTAGCTGCAGAATTGCTAGGTTCTCAATTCAACCTATCTGACCAGCTTCACATGAATACAATTGTCTCCTCATGTGCCTCCTCATTTTGAATCTCTTGTCTCCTTATATAGACATGATAAACCATTTTCTTCTCAACCATAGATTTTGTCTCTTAATCTTCATCATTGATTTTTCCACTTTAACCTTCCTCGAAACTTATGTCTTAATACATTTTCAATCTTCATCATCCAATAAACCATGAATTTTTTCATCTGTATGTATTCATAATAAACTTTATCTTTATCCTCGGAATCATCTCAATTTGTCCAGCTCATCTTCTCATGTCGGCAATCAAATGTTCCACATTATTTCTTCTACTCGACCAATACTGTGATGTGTCAGTGACTTCCTGCTCTATTAATACCGCACTCAGTATGCACTACACTTGCTCAGTGTACATTGTTTCTACTCGGTGTATACTAAGTTCTTCATATACCGACCACAAAATTTTACATTATTGATCTTCAATTCTTAACATAATTATGTAATACAATCAAATCACTTTCATACTATCATAGACTCATCAATAAGTTACCCAATGAATACTGATGAAGGGTGCTCCCCTTAATACCACAAACACATAACAAAAACAGAGAAACAACAACAATATGAAAGAACAGAAAATGGGCTTCTTATTATCTCCACAAATGTGGAATTACAAACTTTCAAAATTACAATATGAAAAGCCACATGGGCATTCCTTACAATATTCTATAGGACAAAGCCTTGAATCAATACCCAGAACTATCCCAAACTGCATAAGACAACACTACAACCTTCCTTATATAGGCAATTTTTCCACTGCCTGGGAAGGTTCCAGAATTTTAGCCAACAAGGCCAACCAAACTTAGAATTATTTTATTTTACAATTTATTACATCAAAGTCAGCTCAAAATAACTTTTGAAACCCAAACAGAAATTTTGAAGGAAAATTATTTTCCACCATTTCAGGTGACGCAACTTCTGAAGGCCATAAGTCATCGCCAGTTGACCCGATTGACTATTATGACACCATTCCAGAAAGGCCACGATGTGCTCTACATGCTTGACTCATGCAAGCACCTGTCACCCAAATTGTTGACCTCATTCGGGGCCTCTAAAGCCTTCAAAACTGAGTTCAAAGTTTTTGTACCCTGTTGCCAATACCAAAAATCTTCAATATCTACAAAGCTAGACTTGATCTGTCAATGAAACTTTACTGGCAAGCTGATATGACCAAAATGAACCTCCATGGAAGAAATCAAAACATTCTGAGATTGGATGACCAACTCACTAAAAATAGAAAGTTTCCATAAATAGTAGCTCTACACAAGATAGCCCCTATTGAATACAAAAACAAAAATATTTTTTGGGTGATGCAAGATTGCTCTTACACCTAGGATGCTCCTGCATCAAACACCCAGGGTAATTTGAGAAGTGAGCTTGTCACGACCCAGGTGTGTAGAGGAAAACCAAGATGGTTAACCTCCTCCTTCATTAGCCATGGTGAATCTTCAATAGGTTGTCCTTTCCATTTGAGCAAATACTCTTCATATGTTCGGTTCCTTGTGCTTCTGCCAACACAACTATCCAGTATGTCTTCAATCTCCTTGATATTTGAACTGGTTGCTGGAATACTCCACTGTGCTTCTGTAACCTCATCTTCAACACCTCCTTCATGATACTCTGTCAAATCTAAAACATTAAATACTGGTGAAATATTCAGCTCAGTAGGCAACTTGACCTCATATGCATTTCCTGAATCATGCTTCTTCAGTATTTTACATGGCCCAAACTTCTTCATTTTCAACTTGTTATATGTACCAACTAGAAATCATTCCTTCTGCAAATGAACCATGACTTCATCTCCAACCTAAAATTCCTTATGCCTCATTTTCTCATCTGCCTTAGCCTTATGCTACGCATTCATCTTGGTAATATGCTTCCTCACCTCCTCATGGATGTTCTTCAAATGTTCTACAAAATCCTCAGCTTCAACACTACTTATTTCTCCTTTATCTATCTTCCTCAACTTAGATGCATTTTTGGGACTACTTTCATATACAATCTGTGGATGATGTGACGAACTAAACTTCAAATCTATCTTCAATTCTTCACTTTCTACTAGTGTCATTCTATGTGTTGCCTTATTTGGCAAACTAGCTCCTAGAATCAAGTCCATCTGATGACTGATCTTTCTTACTAGTGGTAATCCATGAGGCACATTATCAGATACAATATCTTGAAACTCATTCAATAATTTTGCAACTTCTACATCTTCTACTTCCTCTTTCCCACCCTTTGAAATTAAGGTAAAACACATATGCTCATGCTACATACCATCTAAGAAATTTCCTCTGTCAACAAAATTTATTCTTGCATTACCACATACCTTTTCTTCTGTTTCCTAAATGGTTTTAGCTTATGTCACAATCCATCCTTTATCAAGGAATAGGTATTCGCACGACCATCATGTACAACACATCTATCAAACTGCCATGGCCTACCCAAAAACATATGACATGCATCCATAGATATGATATCACATAGTACCTCATCATGGTACCCACCAATCTTGAACTTTACTAGGCATTGTTTACTGACCATGACCTTGTGGTCATCCTGCACCCAAGAAATCTGATATGGATGTGGGTGTTTCTATCTCTTGAGCTTCAACTTTGTCACCATCTCTTCTAACACCAAATTGTCAGTGCTTCCACTATCAATAATCACATCACAACATTTTCCCTCACACTTTCATCTAGTGCAAAACAAGCTCCTCCTTTTCTCAGGTTCATTCTCACCACTCAATAGGACTCTTCTGTTGATCAGCATTTCTCCTCTTTCAGCATCCTCAGAATTTGATGATCTGGCATCTTCATCTACATGTGCAACTCTTGCCTGGCCTTTGTTCCTCCTATCTATCCTTCCTTGGCATTGAGGACATTCAAATGCCCTATGACCTTCTTCTCCATAGTGAAAACATGTTCCACGAAGGCCTCCTCTTCTAGATCCTTGTCCTCTTCCTCTTCCTCTCTGATCTCTATTATTCTGATCATGGAAATGATTGAAATTATCTCCTCTCTAATTCTGACTATTACTAGCCTCATCCTACTTTTTCAGATCTTCATTTGATCTCCATATGACCATCCACTAGATCTTCCATCATGACCTTTTTCGCTTTGTCTGCTCTCAAACATCTTGTTCAACTTTTCCTCTACTTTTAGGGCAAACTGGTATGCCTCTTCAATATTGTTCATTTGAACCAGATTCAACTCCTCCTGAATTCTCAGCCTCAACCCATTAAGATAACGGGAAACTTTCTCCTTATCAGCTTCTGCATGGCCTGTTATGATGAGGATTTGATAGAACTCCTCTGTATACTCCTGAACAGATCTTCCTGCCTGCTTCAAACTTTGCATCTTCTTCAGTAGGTAAAGCTCATAATCAATAAGAATGAACTATCACTTCAATTTATCCACCATTCAATCCCATCTTGTGATTTTATCTTTCCCTCTTCTATTTCACTCCAATTGAATCTCTTGCCACCAGATCTTCGCATGACCCTTAGTCTGGCCTTCACGAATTTGACCCTATCAGGATCCTCAATATCTTCATACTCAAAATATTCTTCACATTCATTGATCTAGTTGATCAACTCCTCTGTGTTAAGATTTCCTAAAAATGCAAGAACCTCAATCTTAGGTCCTTTTCTGATCTTGGAAATGGCTCAAAAAGTCTTTCTTCCTCCTGGTTCACAACTTTTACTTCTCCTTCTTGATCTTCTTCTTTGGCTTGATCCTCACTTTTGTCTCTAACATTAAGATTCATTCCTCTATGAATCTCCTTTTACAATGCTTGCACTTGTCTCTGGAGCACTCTAACCTTAGGTGTTACAACACCAGCTCTTCCGCCACATTCCCTTTATGGAGACATTTTCACGCTTCTCACTCAAACCCTAACCATGGTCCTAGTACAAACTGCCTCACAGTCAGTGATCTGTATACACAGAAACCCTAACCCATGGTCCTGGTGTAAACTACCTCACAATCGGCGATCTATTTACACACTTAGGAAAACCTAGCTCTGATACCACTTGATGAAGGGTGCTCCCCTTAATACTATAAACACATAACAGAAATAGAGAAACAACAATAATATGCAAGAACAGAAAATGGGCTTCTTATTATCTCCACAAATGTGGAATTACAAACTTTCAGAATTACAATATGCAAAGCCACATGGGCATTCCTTACAATATTTTGTAGGACAAAGCCTGGAATCAATACCTAGAACTATCTTGAACTGCCTAAGACAACACTACAGCCTTCCTTATATAGGCAATTTTTTCACCGCTTGGGAAGGTTCCAAAATTTTAGCCAACAAGGCCAACCAAACTTAGAATTATTTTATTTTACAATTTATTACATCAAAGTCGGCTCAAAATAACTTTTGAAACCCAAACAGAAATTTTGAAGGAAAATCAATTTTCGCTATTTCAGGTGACCCAACTTCTGAAGACCATAAGTCATCACCAGTTGAGTCGATTGACTATTATGACCCCATTCTGGAAAGGCCACGAAGTTCTCTACAGGCTTGTCTCGTGCAAGTGCCTATCACCCAAATTTTCAACCTCATTCGGGGCCTCTAAAGCCTTCAAAATTGAGTTCAAAGTTTTTGTACCCTATTGCCAATATCAAAAATCTTCAATATCTACAAAGCTAGACTTGATCTGTCAATGAAACTTTACTGGCAGGCTGATATGACCAAAATGAACCTCCAGGGAAGAAATCAGAACATTCCAAGATTGGATGACCAACCTACTAAAAATAGCAAGTTTCCATAAATAGCAGCTTTGCACAAGATAGCCCTTATTGAATACAAAAATAGAAATATATTTTGGGTGATGCAAGATTGCTCTTACACCCAAGATGCTCCTACATCAAATACCATACTCATAGATCTCATTTTCATGTTAATATCTCATTCCTTCACCAATATTACCTTCTTTATATGTTTGCAACTATCATGATAAGTATAGACAAAACTAGTTGACATCAATGACAATATAATAACTAGTCTAATGTGTCACATATACCTTTGTAGCTTAGTGATCATCTTCACATTCTACTCTCTAAGTAGTCAATTAGTTGTAGTCTAACAATCTCTTCCTTTGGCATTGATGGCAACATGATGCAAGAGCATCCTGGGTGCAAGAGCAATCTTGCATTACCCAAAAATATTTCTATTTTTGTATTCAATAAGGGCTATCTTGTGCAGAGCTGCTATTTGTGGAAACTTTCTATTTTTAGTAAGTTGGTCATCCGATCTTGGAATGTTATAATTTCTTCTCTGGAGGTTCATTTTGGTCATATCAGCCTGCCAGTAAAGTTTCATTGATAGATCAAGTCTAGCTTTGTAGATATTGAAGATTTTTGGTATTGGCAATAGAGTACAAAAACTTTGAACTTAGTTTTGAAGGCTTTAGAGGCCCCGGATGAGGTCAAAAATTTGGGTGACAAGCGCTTGCACAAGTTAGGTCTATAGAGCACTTCGTGGCCTTTCCAAAATAGGGTCATAATAGTCAATCGAGTCAACTGGCAATGACTTATGGTCTTCGGAAGTTGGGTCACCTGAATTTGCGAAAAATGATTTTCCTTCAAAAAATTTATTTGGGTTTCAAAAGTTATTTTGAGCCAACTTTGATGTAATAAATTGTAAAATAAAATAATTCTAAGTTTGGTCGGCCTTGTTGGCTAAAATTCTAGAACCTTCCCAAGCGGTGGAAAATTGCCTATATAAGGAAGGTTGTAGTGTTGTCTTAGGTAGTTCAGGGTAGTTCTAGCAGTAGTTCTAGGTAATAATTTGAAGCTTTGTCCTACAGAATAGTGTAAGGGGAATGCCCATGTGGCTTTGCATATTGTAATTCTAAAAGTTTGTAATTCCACATTTGTGGAGATAATAAGAAGCCCATTTTCTATTCTTGTAAATTGCTGTTGTTTCTCTATTTTTGTTATGTGTTTGTGGTATTAAGGGGAGCACCCTTCATCAAGTGGTATCAGAGTAGGAGTTCCTGAGTGTGTAAATAGATTGCCAATTGTGAGGTAGTTTGCACTAGGACCATGGTTAGGGTTTCTGTGTAAATAGATCACAGATTGTGAGGTAGTTTGCACAGGACTGTGGGTTAGGGTTTCTATGTAAATAGATCACCAACTGTGAGGTAGTTTGCACTAGGACTATGGTTAGGGTTTTAGTGCGCATCATGAAAATGCCTCCACAAAGGGAACGTGGCAAAAGAGTTGGTGTTGTAACACCTAAGGTTAGAGCGCTCTAGAGACAAGTGTGAGAATTGTAAGAAGAGATTAACAGAGGAATGAATCTTAATGTCAGAGATGAAAGAGAGGATGAAGCTGAAGAAGAAGATCAAGAAGGAGAAGTCAAAATTGTGAACCAAGAGGAAGAAAGACTTTTTCGGGCCATTTCCAAGATCAAGAAAAGACCTAAGATTGAGGTTCCTACATTTTCAGGAAATCTTAACCCAGAGGAATTGATCGACTAGATCAATGAATGTGAAGAATATTTTGAGTATGAAGATATCGAGGATCCTAATCGAGTCAAGTTTGTGAAGGCCATACTGAAAGGTCATGCGAAGATCTAGTGGCAAGAGATTCAATTGGAGAGAAATCGAAGAGGAAAGGATAAAATCACAAGATGGAAGTGGATGGTGGATAAATTGAAGTGACAATTCATCCTTGTTGATTATGAGCTTGACCTACTGAAGAAAATGCAAAGTTTGAAGCAAGTAGGAAGATCTATTCAGGAGTATACAGAGGAGTTCTATCGAATCCTCATCAGAATAGGCTATGCAGAAGCTGACAAGGAGAAAGTTGCCCGTTACCTTAATGGGTTGAGGCCAGGCACTTAGGAGGAGCTGAATCTAGTTCGAATGAACAATATTGAAGAGGCATACCAGTTTTCCCTAAGGGCTTGTTTGGACGCCGGAATACCAAATGCCAGATATAGTCAATTCTGGAAGATCAAATTCTCAAATGAAATTCTAGAAGATCAAATTCTCATGAAATATGGGATGACCTGTTTGGTTCACCCAGAAGATGACTAAGAAGATTCTGGAATGGAAAAATTTGTCATGTTAAAACAATGACGATGGAGCAGAGAAGTGCAATGATTTTGTGCATGCCTGCGAGAACAACAAAAGAAGATTGGTAGAGCTGAACATAAGATTTTGTGCATGCCTGTGAGAACAGCAGAGAAGATTGGCATATTCTCTTGATCTGGACTGCAGTGTGACTGCCGAGGAGGATGTGTGGAGTAGATGACGACTCTCAGAACTGCAGAAATAGTAGTTCTTTGCAAGCAACCAGGTGAGCCTGGGATTTGCTGCAGAGACCGGTGAGAATGAAGACAACAGGGAGAATGGTGAGAACGAAAGACAGGGAGAACGAAAATGATGGTGAGAAAATCCTACTGCAAATTACTATTGAATCCTACTGCAAATTACCGTTGAATCCTACTGCAAATCCGACTGCAGCTCGCTTAAAATCCTACCATCTTCTTGCAAATTACCATTGAGGATGAAATGCGGACGTGAAAAAACTACTTCGCATGCGGACGCGGACCCGACAGGCAAATTAAATTGGCATATGAAACCAGCATGCAAGCCCGATATTCCAATTCCACCTTTTCAAGTGGAAGATGGTATGCCCATTTTTTTGGCAAAATTGGCATACCGAAATTCCAATTCCATCCGTGCATGTCAACCACAAACAATGGATTTCAAATTCTGAATTTGCAATTCGGGAATAGCGGCCGATATGCCGTGGTCCAAACGGGCCCTAAAAGTAGAGGAAAGGTTGAACAAGAAGTTTGAGAGCAGATAAAGAGGAAAAGGTCATGATGGAAGATCTGGTGGACGGTCGTATGGAGATTGAAATGAAGATCTGAAAAAGCAGGATGAGGCCAATAACATTCAAAATTAGAGAGGAGATAATTTCAATCATTTCCATGATCAAAATAATAGAGATCAGAGAGGAAGAGGAAGAGGACAAGGATCTAGAAGAGGAGGCTTTCGTGGAACATGTTTTCATTGTGGAGAAGAAGGTCATAGGGCATTTGAATGTCCTCAATGCCAAGGAAGGATAGATAGGATGAATGAAGGCCAGGCTAGAGTGGTGCATGTAGATGAAGATGTCAAATCGTCACATTCTGAAGATGCTAAAAGAGGAGAAATGTTGATCAACAGAATAGTCTTGCTGAGTGGTGAGAATGAACCTAAACAAAGGAGGAGCCTATTTCACACTAGATGCAAGTGTGAGGTTAAATGTTGTGATGTGATTATTGATAGTGGAAGCACTGACAATTTGGTGTTAGAAGATATGGTGACAAAGTTGAAGCTCAAGAGACAAAAAATCCACATCCATATTGGGTTTCTTGGGTGCAAAATGACCACAAGGTCATGGTCAGTGAACAGTGCCTAGTAAAGTTCAAGATTGGCGGGTACCATGATGAGGTACTATGTTGTTGGGTAGACCATGGTATTTTGATAGATGTGATGTACATGATGGTCATGTGAATACCTATTCCCTAACAAAGGATGGAGTGTGACATAAGCTAAAGCCATTGAGGGAAACAGAAGAAAAGGTATGTGGTAATGCCAGAATAACTTTTGCTAATAGAGAAAATTTCTTAGATGGTATGCAGCATGAGCATATGTGTTTTACCTTAATTCCAAAGGCTGGGAAAGAGGAAGTAGAAGATGTACCTATAGAAGTTGTAAAATTATTGAATGAGTTTCAGGATATTGTATCCGGTAATGTGCTTGATGGATTACCACCAGTAAGAAAGATCAGTCATTAGATGGACTTGATTCCAGGAGCCAGTTTGCCAAATAAGGTAGCACACAAAATGACACTAGTAGAAAGTGAAGGGTTGAAGATAGATTTGAAGTTTAGTTCATCACATCATCCATAGATTGTATATGGAAGTAGTCCCAGAAATGCATCTAAGTTGAGAAAGATAGATAAAGGATAAATAAGTAGTGCTGAAGCTTAGGATTTTAAAGAACATTTGAAGAACATCCATGAGGAGGTGAGAAAGCATATTACCAAGATGAATGCTTAGTATAAGGCTAAGGCAGATGAGAAAAGGAGGCATAAGGAGTTTCAGGTTGGAGATGAAGTCATGGTTCATTTGCGGAAGGAGCGATTTTCGGTTGGTACATATAACAAGTTGAAAATGAAGAAGTTTGGGTCATGTAAGATACTGAAGAAGCATGATTCAGGAAATGCATATGAGGTTGAGTTGCCTACTGAGCTGAATATTTCACCAGTATTTAATGTTTCAGATCTGACAGAGTATCATGAAGGAGATGTTGAAGATGATGTTACAGTAGCACAATTGAGTATTCCAGCAACCAGTTCAGATATCAAGGAGATTTAAGACATATTGGATAGTCGTGTTGGCAAAAGCACAAGGAATAGGACATATGAAGATTATTTGGTCAAATGGAAAGGATGACCTATTGAAGATTCATCATGGCTAACAAAGGAGGAGGTTAACCATCTTGGTTTTCCTCTGCACACCTGAGTCGTGACAGAGTCACTTCTCAAATTACCCCAGGTGTCTGATGCAGGAGCATCTTGGGTGTAAGAGCAATCTTACATCACCCAAAAATATTTATGTTTTTGTATTCAATAAGGGCTATCTTGTGCAAAGCTGCTATTTATGGAAACTTTTTATTTTTAGTAAGTTGGTCATCTGATCTCAAAATGTTCTGATTTCTTCCCTGGAGGTTCATTTTGGTCATATCAGTCTGCCAGTAAATTTTCATTGACAGATCAAGTCCAGCTTTGTAGATATTGATGATTTTTGGTATTGGCAACAAAGTACGAAAACTTTGAACTCAGTTTTTGAAGGCTTTAGAGACCCTGAATGAGTTCAAAAATTTGGGTGACAGGTGTTTGCACAAGTCAAGCATGTAGAGTTCTTTGTGGCCTTTCTGGAATGGGGTCATAATAGTCAATCGGGTCAACTGGCGATGACTTATGGTCTTCGAAAGTTGGGTCATCTGAATTGGTAGAAAATGATTTTCCTTCAAAAATTTTGTTTGGGTTTCAAAATTTATTTTGAGCCGACTTTGATGTAATAAATTGTAAAATAAAATAATTCTAAGTTTGGTCATCCTTGTTGGCTAAAATTTTGGAACCTTCCCAGGCGATGGAAAATTTCCTATATAAGGAAGGCTATAGTGTTGTCTTAGGTAGTTCGGGGTAGTTTTGGCAGTAAATCTGGGTAATAATTTGAGGCTTTGTCCTATAGAATATTGTAAGGGGAATGCCCATGTGGCTTTGCATATTGTAATTCTGAAAGTTTGTAATTCCACATTTGTGGAGATAATAAGAAGCCCATTTTCTGTTCTTGCAAATTGTTGTTGTTTCTCTATTTCTATTATGTGTTTGTGGTATTAAGGGGAGCACCCTTCATCACAACACAATATGAAATATTTCATAGAATATCAAACATCTTAAGTGTCTACAACTCTATCTATATGTTGTGACTCGATAATCTCTCCCTTAGCTTATGCATTTAATATGTTTAATCACTACACAACATCTTTGTCTCTCCCTTTCAGTTAGCTTCACTTCTAACTGATATGTCATGATCATCTCTCCATATTATCATGTAACCATCTCTCCTATGTTTCCTAAATATTTCATGATCTTTATCTCTCCCTTATATTTCATTTAATCATCTCTCCCTTTGACAGTAATGCCAAAATAAATCATCTCTTCAATAGCCAAATAAATATCTTTACAACTCATGTTCAGATTCATGTACCTTGCATGTACAAATATTCTTTGTTTTAGTTTATATTCCATCCTCTTCACAACCTTAGGAATCCCAAAGTGTGAACATCATGCATCAACATCATTAGATCTTCTGATTAAGTACAAGTTGATGCAACCCCAAATCACCATAGTGATTGTTAGATAGGGGATGGACCCCTAGTCTACTTCTCAAGTATTCAAAAGTATCCTTCGGTAAGGGTTTTGCAAATATATCATCAAGTTGCTCCTGTGACTTCGCATATTCCAATTTGACTTGTTTTTCTTGAACTTTCTCCCTTAAGTAGTGATATTTAATAGATATGTTATTTTTTTTGCATGCATCAATGGATTCTTTGAAATGTTAATAGAACTTGTATTATCACAATAGATTATCACTGGATCAGTGATTTCTTCATTCATACCTTCCAACAATTTCTTTATCTATGCAATATTTGAATAATTTATAGCAGCAGCTACATATTTAGCTTCAACAGTGGACTAAGAAATGCATCCTTATTTCTTGCTTATCCATGTTACTAATCTTTCTCCTAAAAAGAATGCTCCACCTATAGTGATTTTTCTATCATCAATATTTCTAGCCCAACCAACATCAGTGTAAACTTTAAGTTCAAAATTACCTTCTTTCTTATACCATAATCCATAGTTCTTAGTGTTCTTTAGATACCTCAAAAAAAAATTCATAGCAATCATGTGTGATTCTTTAGGATTAGAAAAAAATCTAGCTACAATTCCAATAGCATGTGCAATATCTAGTCTATTGTGCACAACATACATCAACTTGCCAATCATAGATCTATATAAGGTTTGATTTACCTCTATTGACTTGTCATCCTTGGTCATCTTGCATCCGGTTACCATAGGTGTACCAACTAGTTTTGAGTCTTCCATACTAAATGTCTTCAACACTTATTTAATGTACTTTGATTGTGTTATGTGTATGCCTTCCTTCTCTTGTAGTATTTGCAAACCAAGAAAGAATTTGATCTCCCCAAACATTGACATTTTAGACTCTTTTCTCATTTCATTAGAAATAGACTTACATAAGTTACCATGACCTCCAAATATGATATCATCAACAAAGATTTCAACAATAAGAATCTTATCATCAGTTTCACATTTCTAACAAATCCAATTCTTATGAGATAAGAATGAAGTCTTTCATATCATGCTTTCGGTGCTTGCTTCAGTCCATATAATGCATTATGGAGCTTACAAACCATGTTCTTCTGATTAGGATAAGAAAAACCTTCAGGTTATTCAATGTATACCTCTTCTTCAAGTATCCCATTCAGAAATGCAGATTTCACATCCATCTAATATACCTTAAATCCTTTATAAGAATCATATGCAAGTAGTATTCTTACTCCTTCAAGTCTAGTAATGGGTGCAAAATTTTCTCCATGGTCAATTCCTTCTTCTTGTGCATAACCTTTACAAACTAGTATTGCTTTGTTCCTTGTTACATCTCCATTCTCATTCAATTTGTTTCTAAAAATCCATTTGGTGCCAATCACATTTTTGTCTTTAGGTATTTGTACTAATGTCCATGTCTTGTTCTTCTATATTTTCTCAATCTCTTCATTCATTTTCTTAATCCATTCATCATTTTTCAATGCATCTTTAATAGTTTTAGGCTCAAATTCACAAACCAAACATGTATTATTCCTTAACTTACTTCTAGTCATCATTCCAGCTCCTTTGTCTCCAATTATCTGATCTTGTGGATGGTGTCTTCTTACATACTTTTCTAGTATAGGCTCAGATCTTTTTTCTTCAATATTTTCTTGATTCGGTGAATGATCATCATTCTCATCAGTAATTGTGTGTTGTTACTTGGTCCATAAGGATTGTTTCTCAATAGCAATATTTTGTTGCTCGGTGACTCTAGGTTGTTTCTTAGGTAGAGTTTCAGGGTCTTCAATATAAAAAATTTTTACCATAGTCTTCTAGTTATTTCTTACTTTCTTCATCATTCTTTTCTACAAACTCATCAACTCTCACATTTTCACTTTTAATCATCTTGTTAGTATCCTTGTTCAAATATTTATAAGCCTTAATTCTAGTAGAGTAACCTAGAAATATCCCTTCATGACCTGTTGAATCAAATTTTCCATTTCTATCATCTTTCAGAATGTAACATCTACTTCCAAATATTTTGAAATAGCTAACATTAGGTGTATAACCATACCATAGCTCATAAGGAGTCTTGTTTTATTATTTCTTCATTTGTACTTAGTTCAGTGTATAAATAGTAGTACTAATAGCTTCTCTCCATTAAATTTGTGCAACATCTTTTTCAATCATCAATGTTCTAGCACAATCAACAATTGATCTATTTCTTCTTTTAGTAATCACATTTTGTTGGGGTGTCCTCGATGTAGATACATGTCTCTTTATTCCATGCTCATTACAAAAATTAGTAAACTCATCTAAAATAAATTCACCACCTCTATCTGACCTTAAGCATTTCAATTCCTTACCACTTTCTCTTTCCACTTTTACTTTGTACCAATTAAATATTTTGAAAGCTTCTGATTTTTCTTTTAAGAACATGACAATCATCATCCTAGAGAAATCATCAAGAAATAAGATAAAATATGTATCTCCATAATAAATCTGAGTTCTCATTGGACCACATAAATCAATATGAACTAACTCTATAATAGCATTAGATGAGTGATATTTTCTCTTGAAACTAGATTTTGACATCTTGCCCATTTGACATTATTTGCACATTACATGATCAGGCTTTGATATGCTTGGTAATCCTCTAACTTTCCTTTCCTTACTGATCTTAACCATGTTGGAAAAGTTCACATGACATAGCCTTTTGTGCCGCAATGAAACATCTTCATTTTTAGCAACAAAGAAGAAGTTTCAGTATTGTCCAGATATAATAAGTTACCTTTTGATTGCTGACCAGTTCCAATTAGTTTTCTAGCCTCATCATAGATTTTTACTTTTCTTTTCTCAAATGCAACTCGGTGACTAGTATTATTCAGTTGTGCTACACTCAATAGATTATAGTTAAGTCCTTTCACCCAATAAGCATTTTCACATCTGATCTTATTATTCAATAAAATAGATCATTTACCTTTCACTTGACAGGGTGTATCATTTCCCATTTTCATAGATCCACAATTATAATGTTCAAGATATTCAATTTTTTCTTCATCACCATTCATATGATGTGTGCAACCACTATCAATATTCCAAGTATCATTTTTTTCTAACTTTAGAAATAAGTGCCTTTTTAACATACATTTCTTCTTCTTCAGAATCTTCTTTGAATGCTACAAACACCACTTCTATATTTTCATTAGTTTCGGTCTCGGTATCATCATCTTCATCTTCAACTAGATAGCATGCCTTCTTACCTTTATCTTTGTAATCTTAGTTGTCTTTGTTTCCATACTGTTGGTTACCTCTGTGATCTTGGTAATTTCTTCTATCATGCTTCCTTTCATTTGATCTTTCACTTGTTTTTTCATCATCTTTCATGTCAGGACATCTTACATCAATATGACCGATCTCTTTACATTTGAAACATACCAAGGGTAGTTTACCTCTATATCTTCCTTTGCCTTTCAGTAGCCTTCTAGCCATTAATGCTTCAAGTTCATCAAACTCATCTTCTTCAGCTTCACTATCACTTTCATTTCTTATCTTATGTCTACTAGTTGATCTTCCAATATTTAGAGATGACATAAATGCATATTCTAGCTTAGATAAAATATTGTTATCATAGTTGTTAAGCTCAAATTTAGTCAATCTACCAATTAGACTATCAAGAGAAATATAATTACCAGGAACTGCTCTTATTTCATGTATTGCAGAGACTCTAATAGCATAGGTAGGTAACAATGTTTTAATAATTTTACTTACCACAGTGTCTTCTTCTATAATTCTACCTACTCCTCGGATATCATTCACCACTTCCTTGATTTGTTTGTTGTATTATGTGATTTTTTCACCTTCTGTCATCTTCATATCATCAAACTTTCCTCTTAATATTTCTTCTTTTTCTCTAAGCACATTTAGATCTCCTCCATGAACTAGTGGTAGTTTCTCCCACATATCTTTTGCAATTTTACAGGTCTTAATGTCTTCAAATTCAGCATCTGATAGAGAAGAGGCAATCTCAATCATCATAGCATCATGTTCTTATCTCTCTTTCATCTAGTTGATAGTTGAAAAGGACCAGTAGGAGTTATGAAGTCATTTTCCAAATAGTATAATGTGTTAGCACGTGCAAAAAATTCCATGGCTTTAGCAATTTTCTGTCGGTCTCTCCAAATTTTTTTAGGTCCCTGGCATAAACCCTTGTTAAAATTCAAAAATATAGCCATTGGGTCTAAAAAATTAAAATACCCTGGCCCTATTCTAATGTTGCATTACCTTTTTAGGGTGACTTAAAACTTTAAATCCACATGTGCTAATTAAAATGACCAGCTTCAGGTTCATGGTTAGGTTTTTCATGTGTCGGTGGGGTCCCCTTTATTCTTCCTAAGTCCTAAGTTTCCTTGGCCATTTTATTTCCCTAAGTTCCTCGGCATTGATTTTCCCTATGTCCTATTTTAATACTTCCTAATGTTTCAGCCTTAGTGTTTTTTGGGCCTGGTCTTCTAACAGCTTTTCCATCCGATGGTCAGTGTATGTTCACAAGTGATTTATCAGATGCATGAGATCTTAAGACTGTCGTTGATCTTTCCTGATGACATTGTCTTTGTTTTCAAGTGGGTCCACTGCCATGTTGGCACAATTGGCATTCTCTCATTGGTCAGTGTGTTGCTGAGAGGGATCTTGTTAGTGGGGCCTGCTATGAAGGCTTTTCAATCTACGGTCGGCGCATGATCTTAAGGAATATTCTTCCCCTTTGAGATCATGTTCCATCTGTTGATTTTGAATCTTACTCAGCATGTGTCAGTGGGACCTAATTTTATGATGGGTCAGTGGGTCCTGACATCCATAATCCATCCAACGATGGGCGTAAGTTCTCATGGAATCTGTCAAAGGCTTGAGATCTTACGCTGGCCGTTGATCTCATTTGTCTCAAATGTATCTTTGGTGGTGGTCCCAGTGTCAGATGGAGCTGATTCAGAGTGTTTTGATTGGTCCACATTGTGTGACCTAGACGTGTTGTCAAGCGAGCCCGGTATCTCAATCAGAGGATTCTTCATCAACGGTTGGTGTGTAAGCGCATAGAATCTTTTGAGCCTTTTAGATCTTATGCCTGTTGTCCGATTATAAGGATTACAGAAGGTGGGTCCTATGTCAGTGTGACCGAGCATGAGCCATGAATAAGGTGATGACATGTGGCATAAAGTGGGCCTGGGTGGGGTCTAAGGTCTTAGCGGTCCGGATAAGTAAAGTTAGTGGTACCGACAAAGTTTAAAAGGGTTTGCTCATTTGCATGATAAAATGGTGACGTTCTAAAAGTCTTGGTGATTCAGTGAACAAGGTCATGTAATCGCTAAATCATTTGGTGGAAGTAAAAAGTGTTCTGCGAACTGGCAGAAACCTTTGTCGCCAGTTTGCTAAATTTGACTGGGGCCCTTTTAAGAGATAAATCATAAAGGCCCGCGAAATAACAGGATCTGACGGTCATGATATAAAGTTGATCTGAGTTCAAATATCGACTGATGATTTGCTACAAGTGCCAAAATGTAACCGTTGTTATTCAAATTCAAATCTTCTAAGGGTTTCATGCGACCATAAGGACTAAAATTCAATGCAGAAGTGACTGGTGCTAGTGGGAGATGATCTATTTTTTGTTGCAATGTGGTCCAAGGTGTGTTGTGTTCATTTGCAGGGTCTGTACCATGCGGTTTTATGCTCAAGGTGTGTTGCAAGTGGACACAAAGGGTTGATAATTTTGAATTTTCATGATTTGCAGTACTTTCCCAGAGATTTATCATGAGTGCAGATCTTCCTCAGGCATGGCTAGCTGATTTTCTTCCCCTGTAATAAATTTGTAGCCATTCCCAGTCGGTTGGGTCATTGTAACCCTAACCCTAGTCACCCTAAGCTTCATGCAATCTCTTTGAGATTCCCAAGGTGGCTAGTGGTATAAGTTGTTATTTTTTTATTGAGTCAAGGTTTGAATTTTAATCAGCCCAGAGGTTTTGATTTGGATGAGTTCCAGGGGGTTGTAGCAGGGTTGATCACATTGTATGAGGTTGAATAGAAAATCCTTGTAGTCTTTTGCAGGTTATTGAAGTGGTTTGATTCTCTGTCCTACTTTGAATATGTACATGCCTCATCATACTTAATATAAATGTTTCAAGCTTTCAAGTCTCTCCTTGGTGCCAATATTGTGAGTTTTGGATTTTCTGATCCATTGCATAGGATCACCTTTGCATATGTTCTTTTCTTTAGTTCTTGATTTAGGATCAGGTGAAATATACTTTAGAAGGGACATAGATTCATTTATTTTGTCTACAGAAGGATCTTATAAGTAGTGGATGGGCTGGAATGTTTATATTTATGTCTATGAGTCTTTGACAATAGTTGGTTCACGTTCAATGTCTATATTTGAGATTTGCCCAATGGATAATGGCACTGATTAGGGATTAGTATATTCAGTTGAGTTCAATGCTTGATTGGCTCTTGTTTACTTCTTTCCATCATCATATATCAACACCTTTTCAAGTTTTTGTTGTATTTGGTTGATAGTAGTAACACCCTATAGTAATGGAGAGTCAATGAATGTGAGGTTAGCATTTAGCACTTTCTTACTATTCAATCTATTGTTTAAACCCAATCTTTGGTGTGTGAAGTATAGTTTTCAATGGGTTAGGTGCACCCACCTTGGTTTTGTAGAACCAAAAGTGAAGTGGGCAGTCTTGTCCCTATAGTTGGTCCAGTTACCCTATGATGCTTATACATTTTGGAATTAACCACTCCTAAAATCTATCTGAGGGTATATTGGCAGCCTAAGAGCATAAGCGTCCATTTTGAACACCAACATAGTGTAGAATCTTCAATGCCTGATAGATACAACTTCATCATGCTTTTCCATGTTGAGAAATTATCTTTGTTCAGCTTTAGCACCTCTCTCTTATACATCTTTATATCTTTAACTTAAGTCCTTCAAACTTCTTCCTTCAAGTACTCTCACTCTGATACCAATTGTTAGATAACTAAGAGGGGGGCTGAATCAGTTAAGTCCAGTTATCTTACAATCCCAAATACTCTCAGATGTATAAAACAAATAAACTTAAATAGCTTGGTAAACACTTGACTGTGTCTTTTTGATTCATTTACCAAATGTCGGTTAAATCATCTAGTATATACCAATCAAACCAATAATTGTAATATATAAAGTAAAATAAAAAACCATCACATCCATACACATATAACACTTGATTTTTAACATGGAAATCTTGTTAAGGGAAAAACCACTTGGGACTGGTACCTAAAATATTTTCACTCTTATGAAGTGAGCTTAGTTAAGAGCCAACCCTGTTAAAGGTTACAAAACACACTGTAAGGTGTGACCTTGTTAGAGGATTTATCACTAATAGTTCTTCATGACCATATACTCACTTGGGTCAATAAGAAAACAATCAACATTCATTGAATATCATAAATAAATAAATAAAGACTATTAAGTCCCACTTGGTTAAGAATTTTGTCTGTAGCAATGGTTAGAATGCAATAGTAAATGATCTGATTCAAATACAAATTCCTTTTCATATATTCAGATCTATACTAAGCTCAATATACCTCTAGCCATCATAATCTCTTCAATTTTCTTTTATCCTCCAACTCTATTTTTCTCGGTTAATATCCTTCCTAACGCTTGGTGTAGTCTACATAATTGCTCGGTTGTCAATTCAACATGTCTAACCAGCTTCGCAGGAATAAAATATTCCCCTCACATGCCTCCTCATTTTGAATCTCTTGTCTCCTTATATAGATATGATAAACCATTTTCTTCTCAACCATAGATTTTTCCTCTTAACCTTCATCATTGATTTTTCTGCTTTAACCTTCCTCGGAACTTGTGTCTTAATACATTTTCAATCTTCATTATCCAATCAACCATGAATTTTTTCAGTCATAGATCTTCATAACAAACTTTATTTTTATCCTCGAAATCATCTCAATTCATCTAGCTCATCATCTCATGTCGGCAATCACATGTTCCACATTATTTCTTCCACTCGATCAATACCACGATGTGTCGGTGACTTCCTGCTCGGTTAATACTGCACTCGGTATACACTACACTTTCTTGGTGTACACTATTTCTACTCAGTGTATACTAAGTTCTTCATATACTGACTACATAAACTTTTACATTCTTGATCTTCAATTCTTAATAGAATCATGTAATACAATCAACTCACTATCATACTATCATAGACTTGTCAATAAGTTACCCAATGAATACGATGTACTCATACATCTCATTTTCATGTTAATATCTCATTCCTTCACCAATATTACCTTCTTCAGATGTTTTCATCTATCATGATAAGTACAGTCAAAACTAGTTGACATCAATGACAATATAATAACTAATCTAATGTGTCACATATACCTTTGTAGCTCGGTGATCATCTTCACATTTTGTTCTCTAAGTGGTCAATCAATTGTAGTCTAACAACATGGGCTATTTAAATTCATTATAATCCATTCAACTAATATAAACCCCCATTTTAACCTTCTAATTGTCTAATGATTCTTCACATTCCAAGTTGTACTCTTGACATTTTAGACAATGACAACTTTTACATAATTTTGCAACTATTACATAATCATTCAAATGACTCCCAAATTTCCCTTATTACATCAAAATGGTCTGAATTGCATCATCTTGATACATTTGTAATAGTTTGATCTACCATGTGATACTATTGACATTTTTATAACTATTTTAATGCCTTCTATTAGAAATCCTTTGATTATTTCATCTTGAACATTACTAATCTCATCTTTAACACCACTATGTTAATCATTTCCTCTCTTAAGAACTATTTTAATAATAGTGGAGCATTGTTCTTGATCTAGCTTGATGCTAATTTCTCCTTTTCCATTTTCCTTGGCAGTGCTTCCAATAGGAATTGCAAACAAAATCATCTTCACTTCCTTTTAATGAGGTATTTAATTTGCATCTTTCTTTTTTAAAGACATTTTTTATCATGTGATTTTGGTGATATGAAGAAGCAATCCCATTTCAATCCATATTCATTAAGGAATCTTATTATCAATAATGCATTATTGCAGAGACTAGTAACCAATTGCTTGAGTTGTATGAGGAAATGAACTATCAAACTGCTTCAAGTAGAAATCAATGAGGCAAATCAGGTGAAATTTTTTTGGAAGTTTTTAGATTTTAAAATAAAATATAAAATAACATTGAGATTACTTCGTCTGGAAAAAAACATGTGCATCCTCCTCTAGTAAATATTCACATTCAAATTTATAATTACAAATTATAATTACAATAAACATGTACATCCTCCTCTTCTTTGTGTTGCATATGAATTTTTATGTGTTTGATGAAGGATCTTTAAGTATATGTGTTTACTTTATATCATACTTTTTTGTACCTCCTTATTTCTAGTTTTAGTGGCCATATATGACTCTATTAGCCAATGAGACATGGTTTTTTAAGACTCGAACCTTTCACATACATTTCAAATCATCACTAATCAATTTCTCATAGTATAGGAAGTAGTAGTAGATTAATGGTGGTTATAGGAAGTAGTAGTAGATTATGCATTGGTTACTAGTATGGGTCCTAATATCAAGTGGGAGTCCCAATTATAATAGCACTAGTAGTTCTAATATCAAGAAATGTGCCTTGTGATGACAGAAATTGTAACACTAGTATTAGGAGGTTGGATTTCAATATTTTAGATGTAATAGAAATTCTCTACCAATGCATGGATATTTCATGCATATTGTTTTGATCACTAAATCTTAAGTAAGCTTATAGGCTGCAAATATAGACTGTGCAAAGATACCTTGAACTAAATCCTTGATAATTTTAAAATGTAGCCCAAACTAGTTAATCTTACATCACAAGCCAAGTTTGCTTGATGTGTTCTCAAAGCATTATGCATTTTGAATTTTTTAAATGTCAAGGAGTCTTCCCTTGAGAGTGAAATTTTTTAATATGGGTACTTGTATAATGATGGAGATTACTATTTTGTTTCTTGTATTTGTGTATAGCTTGATGATCTATGTCTGTATCTTTTGATGTCTTGAACATATGCTTTGACATTATATATATTTTCTCCATTATCAATATCGTTGTTATCTTTGTATTAGCTATAAATAAGGAATCATGGTGATTTTATTTTGATGTAGCATCAATGAACTTAATCTTTCCTTGTCACCTTGTATTGTTAATAGTTAAAGATATGTCCTTTAGTAGTCTTGGTTGATCAATTATCTGCATTTCATTGTTTCCCGTAGCATTTATTTCATCTTTAGAGATTATTTTTCCAATGTTTCTTATTGTCTTATAGTTTTTTCTTGTCAACCTATAGCTATGGTCTTTGTCTTGTGTATTTTTTAGATATGTGTTATTGTTCCTACAGGTATTTGAACTCTTGTCTTTGATTGTTCCTGCAGCCAATGTAGAATAGAGATGTTTTTTCCTACAGCCAAGGTATAATAGAGCTGATTGTTCTTATAGCCAAGGTAGAATAGAGTTGATTGTTCCTGTATCCAAGGCATAATAGAGGTGACTATTTTAGTTTTAGCATATGACTATTCCCACAACTATTAAAACTTTGTTGTAGTTGTTGGTGTTGCCACTTTTGTATTTCTTGTATGCCTTGAATCTGTTTACATGTCATATACAAAGGTTTTTTTTACTAAATACAATGACCATATTCTTTTTTTTGCATATGAATTCAAATAGAATTGATTTATTTGTATCAGTATTAATTTTGTCATGCCCAAAATAAACAACAAAAAAAATGTAACTAATTTTTTTTATTTTTTTTTTAAAGGACAAAGGGGAGGAAAGGTTAAAAGGAGACTAAACATCGGCTATGCCAGGTGCAATCCAGGTTCAAGTTATTAACTGATGTAGTAAGAGTTAGACCTCGAAAGGTAGGGACCCTAGAGTTCATAACATCCAAAAGAGCTCATGCTCCGTGTGCAATCCGAATGTCTAGGGCATCGATCTACTCCCTAATCAAAGTCAATGTCTAACCGCTAACACAGTGAAGTATACCTAGGTCAATATGTGCAAATGTCGTATGTTCATTCCTTTCTAGGATCAGAAGTTGGAATAAATTCACGTATCAAAATATTAGTTAAAACAAGGATGCTATCATGTTAATAATTTATTTCATACCGACAGGGTTTGATTTGGTTCGTTACTGACCAAAGATCTTTGTCTATGTCATTCAAGATTAATACATGTTAAAGTTACTCAAGTAAGGTAAGATTAGAGGTCCTAAAACATACATTAGTATACAATTCTAATAGCCAAAAGATTTATCAACTTATCCTAGAGTAATTGTTCTACTATCAAGTTCTTAATTCACTAAATAGAATAATCTATCGAGTTAACAAATTATATCATGATTGACTAGAGTGAAACACATTACTCCCTTAACCTATGATGTAACTCTACTAGGATACATTTAACAAATTAGAATGATTATTCAATTATTAGAATATTCTATCAACCATAATCCAAGACTATAGACTAGTGTATTGACTAAATAACTAAAATTATTACCTAAGGAATTATGTCAAAGAAAAATAGTTAATCTCACCCATAATTTACAAATATCAAGTAACCCTTACTAGCTACTAAATCCCTAACTAACCTAATATCCTATCACACTCTCCCTACAAACTTAATCTCCTAAATTAATAGGAAAGTTCCAATACATATTTATATAATAAAATTCTACTAAACTATTTACCTAAAATAATAAGTAATTACCATTATACATATAATATCATCATAAAAGAAACAATTAAAAAAAAACACCAAAGACTAATCTACTACTATCTAGCCAACCTACCAACCTATTAAGTGCCCCCCCCCCATACAAGAAGGCTCAAATCAAAAGGGGGCGCATCCCAAGGAGAGAACAAGGGGGAAAAGATTTAATTGGGTCCCACTCCCATCATGAAGCAATTTTCACAGCTACCAAGGAGTACAAAAGGGAAACATAAGTTAAGATTGATTTTCAAGTCAAAGCAAGGCTCCAAAAAGGTGTTTTGTTTTCCCAAGGACAAGCCAAGTGGAGGGTGCGCCTGCCAAGGAAGGAGGTACTTTTTGACAAGAGGAAATATGTTTAAATCCCCATGTCAGAGATAGGTGCGCTTGGAAAGAGGAGCAGTTTGAAAAGTGAATGAGAAAGTAAGCCATGTCAGCTCAAGGACTAAGCAATCAATTATAAGTTGGTGCTTTTTCTAAGTGGCCCTTCTACCTACGCAGGGGGTCTTATAAGATGGAACATTTAACTTATTTTATTTCCCTCCCCATCACCTGCACATGGAGAAGGCTTAGGTGGGGTCCACTAGCAAGTGGGAGGTGATATTAAAGGGACCTTTAAGGCATGTTAGTCTATAAACATTATATTGCCAAAGACTTTAGGTTAAAATTATTTTAGGAGATGTTTTAGATGAAGTTAATTTTAATTAATGTCTAATTGGTTAGAGTGGAATATTCTCTGTGTAATATGAGAATATTGATGTCTCCATACAATTTCCAGAGACCAAAATGCTCTCTAAAATTCTGGAAGTGTCTATTTTAATAAAAACATAGTTTCCTTCATCCTTTCACATTTGTTTCATTTGAGTTATTGAGGGCAACTATATGAGAATTAATAAACCATTGAGGTTGATGAATTAGAGTGTTATTGTAGAGGTTTTCAATAATATCAATTATGTTATTGCACTCTATTTCCCTATTGCATTTGATGAGATCTGAGCATAGAATTAGGTTCATTTGAATTTGTTAATATAACTAGGACAATTCTTCAAACTATAATAGAGAACCTATCATAACCATGCATAAGTTAAACTTAAAAAGACATTGAAAACTATCACATTTCCTTTCCATAATCTTGAATATCATTTCATAAAAAAAACCTCTCCATTATTTAAGAAATCAATTCCAATAAACATAATAGAAATGCATTGTATTTTCATTATAGTCCTCTTATCAAATTCATTACAAAATCTCTATGATGAAGGAGCTTCACTTTTCCTTTACATGATACAATTGAAGAAGATGTTCAATGAGAGAACAAACATACAGATTAAAAATTTCACTTCATCACAATACATATGCCATTTCACATACATCCACCACTTCACCATGGACTCAATAATGGGAATACTTCACAATGAAAAATGAGGGAGGGATCTTCTTCAAGATCACCAATGCAACAACACATGAAGGTTTGCTACAAGCATATCAAGGAGGGGATTTCTTCAAGCTTTTTCCACATAAATCTTTGGCTTCCAAACCTGCAATACAAAGAAATGGAGAACCATGGGTGCTCACCACCCAACCTAGGTCTCTTAAGAGACCACCCCCAAGCTTGGAGAACCAAGGATAAACGGGGTACACAATCAACAAAATGCTCACAATTTTGCACACATGAAACAACAACAAATTACTCCCTCCAAGGTTACACAAATGAACTTTGCAAGCTCATTGAAGAAGGGTGAAGGTGGGATTTTCCAAGGGGAGAATGCCATTGATTTCACAAATTCCTCAACAAGAATATCACATTGCCCTTTCAAGGCTACAATTCCATCTTACATGCACAATAATGCTTATCAATATCTTCATGATACAAGATTGCAAATGGCTTCATGATGCTTGTCAACATCTTTATGATACAAAGATTGCAATGGCTTCATGGTGCCCATACACCATGAATTTTTCCCTCTTCTCCAAGAGAAGAGACTCTCACCTCATGGAGAGCCCAACTAACCCCTTCACCCAAGGCCACTTCTTCCTCTTCCCCAAGAGGTGAGTAATGCCTCACTCCCATACACATAAACACCCTCATTCAAGCAAAACAAAGGAAACACATAAATTTCAACATCAAATTCCCTTCCCATACAATGCAATAGCACAACAAGTATACACTCCAAACACATGCAAGAGCAAGAACACAACTAATCTATTGAGCATAAACAAGAAAACCTCCATGGAAATGAAAGACCTACCTTCACAAGTGTGATGGCAATTGATAGTTGAGATGAGCTATCCACTTTTTCTTCCTCCTCCAAAACCCTAAAGTCTCTAAAATTAGAGAGTGGGTGAACACCCTCCAATTCTAGCAAGGGCCTCTAAAAAGGGCTCCAAAAATTCTACCCACCCACCAAACATAAATGCAAACTTGACTCTATAGTCTACTTGGTCTTCCTTGTCCCCCCATGATTAATGCTTGATTGGAAGGCAAGGTGAAGTTGGGTAAGGGTCAAGATCCATCCAATCTCGTAGGTAAGGGTAAATGGGTCCAAAAAAAGGGTTGCCAAAGTCTCTAGGGGGTTTAGGATATGCTCAAAACCTTCCTAACCCATACCCCTAACATTAAAATACTTAAATAATGTCAAAAATGACCCTAGAACCTCTTATTGGCCCCTAGAAGTGATAGAAAATAAAGTGAATTTAAGTGAGCACATTACAAGTGTCAAGTGACACTAACGATAACACAACACATATAAAACCATGAATAACCACATGAAGCTAACTACTAACACACATGACAATTCACATTTACACAAGTGCACGTTACGACGAGGCTTTGTAATCCCATATTGGAACTAAGCCTTGGCTTACTCAGTTAACATGTGTTTAACCTTGGTTCTCCAATAATTCCCATGGTTCTCATACCTGCACACTTCACATCGAGCATCAGTAGTTCAAGATGATAACATTGCATGAAATATACATATTCAATTTCCTATTTAGTATCATAACCCAATATGTATAGCTCAATTCAAATCACAATTTCCCATTCAATAATATTCGAACATCATACATACATAATCATCATGTGCAGTAATCAAATCTAACATGAATAATTTACTCTAACAACCATGCATAATCAAAATCATGATGTACTCTAGATTCACATCCAAACATACATAATATAATAATCACCATCAAAATATCGTATCTCGAGTCTCAATCCAAAATAGATCAACAAGTGTATCACTGTATCAAAATGCAGAAAAGGAAAGATGCTATGACGGGTCGGGGTGAGGCCTCACAAATTTCTAGCATCTAATCAATCATAATTTTCTAATCTATAGGATTAATACAAGAAGCTTGGAGATAATGTCACTAAAATACAAACAAATATTTTGAAAGAGAAGCTTTCTATTTTTAGGACACATCTTGAAGATTATTCTCATAAACATAAGGTATGCATTCTATTTTCTTTGTCTATTCTTTATTTTTTATCACAGATTGGAGTTTGGCTATGGATGGAGAATCTTTATTTTGTGTATCATTTAGTTCCAAAATTTGTATTATTGTTATCAATCAAGTTTGCACCCTAATGTTGAGAATGAAACTCAGCAGACCTATTGACACATGGGAACACTTCTGGGTTATGGGTAACCATGGAAAAGAAGTCGACCTCTAGAGAAAGTTGGCTCTTAATGGCTCTTCACCTGAAACTCCCTCAAACTAAGAATTTTACAGAGGAAAAGAAGTAGAAGGAAAATGAAAAAAACTCCTAAGAGGTGATGCACTAGATGGTGATATCTAAGACCTACATAGATAAATTAACACACAATACTATCAGTAATATATGCTTTCATACACAACTCAATGAATCACAATCTCCACATCATCATATTGCAAGAGGGATAAGATAATAGTTCTTAAAAAGGAGAAATCTTCCTCATAAAAAATACACAACTTACAACCTGGACGAAAACTATAAATAATTTTGTAAAAGGGACCCAACATGCAATACTATTTCAAGGATAAATTTCATTATGAAAAAATCTACATAAGGATACAAAAAAATAGAAGGATGAGAAGGAACCAACTATATATATTACTGCCCAAAATGTGGTACAAATCTACATGTATCTCTGAAACATGAGTTACAAAACCCTTTGCTCCTGCCAAGAACTTAGAAAAAGTTGCAAAATGACAAGTTGAAAGGAAAATAACTTTCTACAAATGAGCTAATTTCAACTCATATTTATGTTTTTTTTATCCAACTGCATCATAAATGAGGGCAATAAATTCTAGGCCAAAATCAATTTACAAGGCCATTTTTTAGCCCCTCAAAGGACTTCAAAAAGGCATAAAAGTGGCCCAAAAGTCATGCCACATCAATTCCATCATAAATACCCCTCATCAATGCAATCTTATCCCTTAAAAAAACCCATAAATGAATTTGAACAGGAATAACTTCCTTAAAAATATCTCTTTAACTTTAAGGAAAAAAGTAAGAATAAATAGCTATGTTACAACACATTAATAATTATTAAATAACTTATAATTTTTATAATAAATATTGATTATATTAATATTATTAAGTGATGATTTAAATCACTTGATAATAATATTAATATAATAAATATTTTTTATAATTATAATTTATTTAATTATATTAACAAAATGTAAATATTTATTTTTATTTTTAAATAAAGTCAAAGTCAAAAGTAAAATTGAAATTTTTGACATCAATAGAAAATGATATATAATAATATCATGTTTATTAATGTTTTTGTCAAAAATTTGCAAAGTGGGGGAAAAACTCCTAAGTGATAAACATATCACTTGACCCTCTTCCATACCCACAGGGGTATGGATCATGAAACTTTGAATAAAAATAGAAGGCAAAAAAGCCTTTCACCTGCAGATGAAAACATAGGGTATTTGAACCCTAAAATCTCCCTTCCAAATTTCATTTTTCATTTATGCATGTGCTCTAGGTCTCCTTCCTTCACTACTATGGAATAAACAAGGGCATGATGGCAAATTTGTGAAGCTTCTGGAAGAAAAAACTCACAGAGATTTGAAGCCTTTCTAGCATATATTGTATAGCTCCTTTTGAGGATCTAAAATCCATTTGCCAATAAGTGTTTATTTGTGGAAAAACATGCCTTCAAGCCACTTTTTATTTTTAAAAATATGAAACCTCCCCTCTTTTTTGCACCTTGAAGCTCAAGGGTTTATATCTATGTTGGTTGCCATGGCTTTATTTTATGATCTTTTGTGTTTATAATGCACAAACTTCTCATGAATAAATTTCAATGCACCTTTGTGTTTCCCTCTTTTCTTGGAATTCAAAACTGCAGGCTCTTTTCCTTTTCTCAATTACTGTTCATCGTAAGGGTTTCTTCATGCTGTATGTTTTTTGAGACCCCAAAATATGGTAAAGAAATTTGAGACGCTTGTGAAATGAACATAATCAAAATGCTTATTGCTGGAACAATGAATGAATGAATGATTTTAATGATGTCCACAAGGCCAAGAAGCCTAATGGACTAGAGGAACTCGCACCCCTAAATAATTTCCATAATCCTTTCCAGCTCTGATCTTCTTTTATGAATCTTGACCAGCAAACCCGTAGTTTGGTTGACCTTATCCTCTTCAAATAAACGGTTCATGTTGTCCACTTTCAAGATGGCTTCATAATTAGCACAAATATCATCATAGGTAGTGCATTCCATGAGAAGGTGTCATTCTGTCTCAATTACATCCATCCCATAAAACATGCAAGTTCTCTCTTCCCAAGCCTATTTGGGCCTCTTCCATCTTCCTATCTCGCACTTGAGATGATGTGATCCTGTCCTTAATTGTGTCATCAACATCCTTGCTTTCCCTTTAATAGCAGCCCCTAAATATGTTTTCTCTCCATGTTCCCCAGTTGAGTTGAACACTTGCATGTAGTAAGTCTTTTTACGACCAATGTTATTAGTCCACATGACACTTTGAAACTTCTCTATGAAAAAAAATTTTATGTCCACATTTGTATTAGGACACTCATGTAGCTTAATATTCCATTTATCCAACCACTTATTATTTTGCTTCAAACAAAAACCTTTCAAAATATTCAAATGGGCACATAGAAACATTTTTGTTATGTCATCTCTAGATATGTGTACTTGAAATAACAAAAGATATAAGTACTTGAAATAAAAAAATAAAAAAAACTAAGTGTTATATTGGAAATGTCTTCTATATACTAAACAAGTCACGACTATGTCAATATATTTTTGCATATTTTACAGCTATAATTCCATTTCTATGTATTTGCACTCATGACACCATCATTGTACTCCATATTCATTTTAGGAATTTACTCTACTTTTGCATTCAAAGTTTTATATCCATTAAAAATGTAAGGGTTTTGTTATTGGTGTAGGCTGCAAACTTCATTTTATTACCTTATGATGAAACTCCAAAAATTGTTTTTGACATCAATGGTGGTCCCTTTTGGTACAAATGCTATTATAAGATATCTTTACTCATTATCCTTTCTAAGATGACCTTGAAGTTCCTTGAAAAGGCTTTGAATTTATAAAATATTTGTTCATTTTTTGGATTGGTTGAAGCTGACTATTTTTATAGAATAGCCAAAAATAAAGAATGGACTTCTTAAGATCATAAATGATGCTTTTATTTTTCCATGGCAATATTGTCTTTGTGCCTTAAATGCTTTATTCATTGTTACCTATACTATGATTCTTTCTATGTTGTAATTGTTTATGATACTCTTCTGATTCACTTCCATCCTTTGTCTCATTATTACAGTTAGAAAGACAATAATTCCAAAATTAAAGGTTGAATAAAACTCATGCAACTTTGGTACCATGCATGATGCACTCTTTCTCCATATATTTGTAAAGAAAATACTAAGAGCCTTACATATTTGTAAAGAAAATACTAAGAGCCTTACATATACTATGAATAATTCAATTTTTTTTCTCCTTTAGAGACCAAGCTCTTTTCTTTGTTTCTCATGATCATTTTGATCAACTTTAGACAATACTACCACTATGACACTTTATTTGCTGCTCATTTCTGTAACACCCTCTAATAACAGTAAAATGCCATGGAAAGGTAGACTTATGTTTAATACCATAGTAAATTCACTTTTCCATTTGCTTTTATTTGTAATGACAGATCTCTTGGAACAATAAATAATCTCATAAAACCATGAAATATCGACAAACCATGAATGGCCTATGATGTAGGGTGAGAAATTTTGAAATAGCAATCAATAGATCATTCATGGTTTGTTGATCTGAAACATCACCAAACAAAAACTACTGCATTAGGGCACGTGGTTTGAAAATACTACCTTTCCTTGTGAGTTTCTCCATTATATTTCTTATTTATAAGAATGTTGACCCTTGAAGAAAGGCCTTGCCACTTTGCATGATTGTGGATCATTCTTAATCTTTCACCTTTGACATCTAAAATTTGTCCCTTGCATGGTATTTGATTTGTCACATTGTCTTTGAACATCACTTTATGGCCATTGTCCCATCATGACAGTTATGATCCATAGTTCTTGTTGTGCTTTAACCTTAAATGTTGATTCATATGTCTTAACATGTAATCTATTTCCCATGTGATGTCTTTGCAGCTGTATGACATGCTTTAGCTCTATATTTATCATTTTGTCTCAATGTTGTAACTTGGAACATTGTTTCTTCTATTGTAGCATCTTTTGATGATATTGATTTGGCTTTGTAATAGCATTGTCGTTGATTGTATCTTAGATTACAGTAGCATC